>JAFBJZ010000864.1:0-600000 GCA_016785225.1 Psettodes erumei | reverse complement strand
AGTCAGGAATCAAGCAGTCCTTGCTGCCCTGAAGAAGATGTATTGATTGCAGTATGTCCTGATCCAGTTTCTCAATTTCCTGGCTGATTTTCGATTCTATGCTCTCCTCCTTCTCCTTTCCAACTTTCTTCGTCTGACCAATACTCCTGACTTTGAATCTGGCCATGTCACCTGTAATCATCAAAAAAGAGACAAAAATTATGATATAATCATATTTTGATGGAGCAAAACAAATACAAGCTTTATGAGTAAAACTCACTCAGTAACTTGGGTTGAGTGCTGGTAGCACTTTCTCTGATCTCAGTTTGCAGTTCAAGCAGTTTTTCCTTGAAGCTCATCATCAGCTCCATCTCTCTTCTCCTGTACTCCTGCTCCAGTCGTTTCTTCAACACATGTTTGAGTTGCCTCCTCCTGAACTTCTCTTCAATTCTCAGGTGGATGTCCTTCATGTCTGGGCAGAAAAGCCGGCCACTGTTCCCTGCCACCATTTCTTCTATCTTCTCAAACAGCTGGGTAACCTGACTCACATCAGTTTTCTTTATGTTGTTCATGACATGGTACTTGTTCTCACACTTGTCTACCAACCAGCGGAGAGCATCATGCTCCCTCTCAATGTGCTCCTCTACAGATGCATCTGCTAGCTTGTCCCCATATGTGAACAGAATCATTGTGTGTTTCCAGATGCTGGCATCAAAAAGGTTCATGTGGTCCTCCAGAGCGATCTGCTCGGCCTTTCTGAACCTCAGGTCGAAGGGAATGACCAGCAGAACAGCATGAACCCCTAAAGGGCTAAATGAAAGACCTTCAACTATTCCTTTGTCCATCTCTTTGGTGCAGTGGGAGGACTCCCCCCACCAGCCTGGGGTGTCGATCACTTTGATCATCCTGCCAGCGACTTCCCCCTCTTCTAACAGACAGTGTTCATTCTGAAAGGTGGGAAACACTACTTTGCGCAGCAGGTTATTTCCTGTTGCACTCTTTCCAGATGTCTTTTGTCCAAGCATCAGCAGCCTCAGCTCCTGCAACTTGTATCTAGAACCTGAGCACAAAACAAGTCAAAACAAGTCAGGGTGAAAGACAGAATCACATGCAGCGCACATAATAAAGATGAACAGTAGTGTGATAAATAGTCAGTCATTGTTGAGAGTGTAGGAGGAGTTGATTCAAGTTATAGATCATAGTTTTGTTGAATGATAAACCTACAGTTCCTACATCTCTAGTAAATAACAGTTTGGTAAGTTATTTGACCTTAGTGTTTCCTTGTGGCTGATATTTATGCAGATACTAATGCTGTATATGTCACAGCCTGTTCCACAGCTTACCTGTCACCCACCAGTAGTTTCCCCACTACCTTCCACCACTCTGTCCTCAGCTGCTCCCTCTAATCACTTCATTCATAACAACATCATTACATTTACCCCAGCCAGATTGTTCTTCTTGCTCTCAATGGAAGACTAACCAGCAATCTTCCCTGGACTGATTCCTTGTTGCCAGCCCTGCTTGCCTTTGACCTGCTTTTCTAGACTCTCGGTAAACTGCCCTGCCTGCTTTTGTGTTCACACTCACCCATTGCAGTATATACAGTATGTGGTCAAAAAATGGCTGAAAATGATATAAGACAATGTATTGGCCAGTTTACTGACAGTGAAATTTAATAATTTAATTTAATAATTTAATAACACATGATGGTATTAGCAATGTTCATTGATCTTTTCTACCATCCTCAAGAAAAAACTGAACATTATGAGTTTCAACAGATTTGTATTTACTGCACTCCATGAGTGTGGACACAGCTCTGATAATGCCTGGCCAATTAACTTGTGACTCTAATGCCAGATGACTCTGAACCATACCATACCTCTGAGACTCAGTCTTTTGGCCTTGACTTGATTTTCCCTCAGTCTTGCTCTTTCTTCCACTTGCCGTCTTCTTTCTTGAATAGCCACATATGTCTGCTCATCAGGGACAAAATGCTCCCAACTATTTCTGGCCACAGTCCCAGTTATTTTCTCCAGGAGCTCTGCGATTTGAGTACCATCGTCAGTGTTTTTGTTGTCAATGACGTGATACCTGTTTCCACATTGTTCTACTAGAGACTGTAAGGCCTCTCCCTCCCCTTCAATATACTCCTCTATGGTGTGTGTTCCCAGCCAGTCTCCTCTGGTGAAAACAACCAGAGTGTGTTTCCACACTCCTTCACCGAGAAGCTCCACATGTGTTGTCATGGAATCTAAGTGTTTGGCATTGAAGGAAGCATCTGCGTCTATCACCACCAGTAAGACGTGGGGTCCAGGGGGGCACAGAAACATGCTGAGGATCAGTTCCTCTTTGATCGCTTCAGGAGTGTCACACGCAAGGTAGCCTTTCCACCAGCCTGGTGTGTCAACAAGAGTTATTTCAGTATTACCCACAAAACCCTGACGGGCCACTGAGTATGCTGTTCTTTTCCCATCTTCCAGCACTTTGATTCCCAAGATGGTGTTCACCACTGAGGTTTTCCCAACGCTGCGACTTCCCAAAAGAATCACCTGGAGTTTGGGGTTGGGTTTCAAATCTTCTGTTATCAGACAAGACAAAGCATGATTAGTCACAGAGGTCAGTAAGTAAATGGGACATTGCTCAGTTTACACTTAAAAAATAAAAAAATTCTTAAATTCAACAAAATTTTTCAAGTGCGTGTCATGTTCCACAGTGGATACGTAAAGTTGTGTTGCAGTAAGATGTTAGATGCTAATTAAAAGTATTAAGTTTAATTAAGTTGATCAAAGAATTCCTCTTAAATTACCTTTTATAATTTTATCGCTTACTGTTTCACTTCAGGCAAAATTGTATTGTCAAATTAATTATATCAATCATTATCATCAATTATTTTTTCAGGTATAATTATCTTTTTTTAATTGATCTGCATAGATTCAATTCTTCATTTGTAAGTATTCTATTAATTCACCTTTTCTATAATTTCCAATAAATAGCATTTCATAGATTAGATTAGATTAGTTTAGTTCCTATCCATAAGATTCTTCAGGTCTTCTTTACATGTAATGCTGGACGAAACGTTGGGACATTTATTCAGAGCCAGGGTTTGCTCTTTCCCCTGTGTCCAGTCTTTGTGCTAAGCTTCAGCCAGAAGCAAATGGCATTATATTTTGTGCACTGACGTGAGAGTGATACTAATGCTCTCACCTAGCTCTCAGTAAAAGCAAGTAAGCTCCTTCCCCAAAATGTAAATGGAATGCAAATAACACAGGAAGTGTTTGTTCAAGTGCACCCACTGTCACACTCACCTCTGATGATTGTTATCATTGCTTGTCTCTGTTCCTCTGCCTTCCTCCTTCTCTCTTCCGCCCTTTCAGCCACTGCTCGTTGCTTCTCTTTAATGATGGTAAAAGTGTGTTCATCTGCCTCATAGTAACTGCCATTGTTGTACCACACCATTTCCTCTATCTTCTCCAGCAGCCCTGTGACCTGAGCTAAGTTACTTTTTTCCTTGTTATTAAACACATGGTACCTATTCATGCACTTTTCTATTAACCACTTGAGTGCATCTCCCTCGCTCTCAATGTGCTGCTCTATTGTCTTCTCCCCAAGGAAATCCCCACAGGTGAACAGCACCATGGTGTACCTCCAAACCCGCTCCCCCAGGAGCTTCATGTGCTGCTCCAAGGCCCTCCTCTGCTCCACAGAGAAAGCTGAGTCGATCGGGATTACAAGGAGAAAGGCCTGTGGTCCGGGTGGACACTTGGACACGTTGAGTTTAAACCTTTGTTTGTCCCCCTCTGGGATTTCTGTGAGCGAGAGAGAGCTGCTCCATCCTGGAGCGTCGACCACAATGAGCTTCCTGCCCTCCACTACTTCATGTCTCACTTCAGACTGAGCTGTTCTGGTTCGGCCACACTCAAATCTTTCCTTCCTCAGAATGGTGTTGCCGGATGAACTCTTGCCAGCCCATCTCCCGCCACACAGGATGAGTCTGATCTCCCCTTGGGTGATGCTTTCTTTGTCTCCTGAAGAGCAAAGGAAATATTGCAGAAATAAAGAATGTCAGTTTTACCAAAATGTCATGTTTTCAATAAGTTTGTGAAGCAGCCTCTTTGGCTTGATGATACGAGGAACGTTCTGGTTAACTTTTGCATGTGTTGTTCCTCAGGGTTTTTGTGGCAGCTATTTTTGACTTCATTAATCCCTTCCATTTATGTGACAAGATCTAAAGATGTGTGACAAAGCCTGAAATATTTTTAGAGAGAACCTGAACCCAAACAAATCATTTTTGAGGCACATAAAAAGAAGCTACAAGGAAAAAAGGATCGACTAAATCATCTGAGAATTACTCATGACCTCTCACTGTCACGTGTGCTGTGGGATTTGTGATAAAAATATGCAGCCAAAACAGAAAATGGAATGCATGATCAGAGAAGACTGAAAAACTTGTAAGACACAGTAAATAGTTGTAAGTAGTAAACCACATACTTTATTTCTTGATTTTTTGGGGGGACTATGAAGCATCTTATTTATTTTAAGGTCATCCAACTTTATGTTTAGGGGTTGTATTGAACTACATGGTAATGAATAGGGGTTATTATTCTATTGTATTCAATTCACTTCCAAAAATACTAGAAACAACCAATTCATCTACATGAATAACTACATACAGTCGTTTTGCTCGGTATCAACAATTACAAATACTATATTTCACAAAAGTAACATTTATACTGGAAGTATTTGTTTTCCTTGTCATTCCTCAACTCTTTGTGAGAAATGGGTGGGGTGGACCTTTACCGTCAAGTTATCTAAACTGATTTTCTCATAAACAAGATCAAGTCAAACAGGGTTTTTTCTTGGCATCTGAAGCATGTTCAGCATGTTCAGTGCGATGCATACTAAGGCTGCCTTTTTTAAATTTAAAATTCAACATTTTCAACTCGAATACTCTACTTATACAACTTATATACATATATAGATAGTTAGTAGTAAAGTACTTAAAGCTTTTTGTATCAATGTTTAACTATGCAGCTACCAACTTTTCTCTGAAAGATCTTCTTCATTAACTCACCAAGATTGTTTTCCATTTTTCCTGGTCTTTAAACAAATATCCCTGAAGGCTCTGCAGAGGTCAGAGCAGATGAAATCTGTCTCCTGGTAAAGAAAAAATCATAAGAAACAGACACTAATAAACGCCAGTCCACACAGCCTTGTGTGTATGCAATGGAACTAATAAACAAATCTGCACTTGTAAGGCTGCCTCACAAAGCGGTCAAACTGGTTTTTGCTCACAGTGCGCAAGAGCATGTAACATGACCTGGGTACATGTATACGGAAGAGCAAGGCAGCTATTACTCATTTTCAAAAATAATTTTCAAACTTGGGGATTTGACACCTGTGTTTTGACATACACAGGTTTACTCGAAACATGCATTCAAGAAAATTAATTATGCATTAAGACTTTGGTTTGCTTGAATATTTTGTACCTGAATAAATATAATGAAAACTGATCAGATGCCCAGAGCACCTCAACTGATACTGTTGGATAGTAACTCCTTTGGAATGTCTGAGCTCCCTAACCTTCCTATCTACAAGGGCCCAGCCACAGTTTGGAGGAAACCTATTTTAGACACTTGAATTTGAGATCTCCTTCTTTTGGTCACTACTCAAAGCTGCAGACCATATCTGTGAACATAGATCAGCTAGTAAATTGACAGCTTTGCCTTCTGGCTCAGCTTCCTCTTCGCCACAACAGCTGCAATGCTTCTGTCACTTTACCTGTCTACCTGTCATTCTTATTTAAACTCCTTTACTTGTGGCAGCAATGTGTCAAATAGATACTTAATCAACATTTGGGTAAGTATATAACTATCAGACTGGACACTGTATAAGCTGATAGTCAAAAAAAATAAAAGACTCGGGCTGAGATTGGGGCCAAGAAAACTTCAGCAAGACTTCCAGTAATCTGTCAATTGAAATGAGGGAGTCAGCACAACAGCAGTGACAAGGTTATCACACCAGATCTCACTGCTGATTTAAATGAGTGACATAAGAGGAATGATCCAGCAAACTTGTACTGTTTTTACACTAGAATTTTGGTAAGTTATTTTTTGACAGTTTTTTTTCTTACTTTAATTGAGGGACTGGGTCTGAGGGCTACTAAGTAGTAGTGTGAAGCCTCAGAACTATGTTTGTGACAGCCTAAAACATCAGTTAAGAGTATCAATAACAATTACAAATAAAAAAACTTACTTACTTGTTACTTACTCCTTGGCCTTAAATGATTTGCATTAAATTGTACTTACCAAGCTATAAGATTTCATGCCAAAATGTTGCACCAAACATTACATAGTCATACTATAGATAGCACTACATTTTTACCAGTATATCAACCTTGCTGATAGAAGTCTGAAGTACTGTGTGATTAATGTATCAAGATTCTCTTATTAAATCCAAGCTTCTACCAACTGAACATTCTAAAATGGTCCTGCAGAGGTTAGATTTCATGATTTTTTTTTTCTAAGGTGTGTCACTTACGGTAACACAAACCGCAGCAAGGCAGCAGTTAAAGCCATCTAACTGGTTTTATTGTGACCTCAATAAACGTTGTGATCTTGTATGATCATTCTTTGCATAAGAGAACAGTGTAACGGCAATGAATTAGGAATGCCTGCTGAAGATATACTTTAAAATCCTTTCTTGTCTGATTAACACAAGCAGACTATTTTGGATCGTGCATGAGAATTAGTAAGAAAAAGATGTATTATCGAATAAAGCACTGAGCCGATAACAGGTAAAATAGGTGTAACCTTTAGTAAGGATCAAGCTTTTCTGTCAACAACAGTGCATTTCATTCTTAAAGTAAGTACATTTCTTTATTTTTTTGCAGAGGGTAGCATCTTTTACTTCAGCATGTCTTGCTATGCTCGAGGGCTACAGCATTAATTTTAATCTCTGTCCAAACCACAGCCCTGTCACCCATCGTTGCAAGAGCATCTTTAGGAACTGGGACCTAATGTTCTCCTGAAACACTAATGATACAGTATTTTTCTACAGGATTTTGGCTGACTGTGTCTGCCTGCACATTTTAATTGGCACTGGATTATCTTGTGTCAGTGCTGTGTTGCCCATGCCTCTGCAAACTGACTTGTAATTCTTCATCGATAAAGAAATGTGATCCCTGACACACCCAACATTTTGAACATTGCCGGAAATTAGTACATTTGTTATTATCCCAGATTTTCTGCTTACCATGATGAAAAGAAAAAGGGGGGGGGGGGGGTAGTGTTATCTTGTTCCTTTTTGGTCTCCGAGGCAATAAAAAGTAGAGAGACTGCAAATTAAAATAGAATAATCAGAACTGAAACTGAAACTATACTGCATGCAGCATGTATAAGTATTTATTTTGCAGTAATGTGCTTCATTTGAATTACAAAAATATACTATATTCCAAGATTAGTCATGCATCATGTCATCATAATTATCCTGACAGATACACAATGGTTTTATGTCTCTATGAAAATGGTGTCATTTAAATCCAGAGCCTAAATTAGCATCCAGTCGATTGTGTAAACCTGTCTTTCATTCAGTTCGCTCAAATTAAATAGACTATTAGTTACATGCAGAATGTTTGTGGTTGTTTTATGTCTCTTTTTGCTTCTGCATTTATCTTTATAGTCATTTAGTGTCTCATTATAGTTTGTTCTGTTGTGTCTCTACTTGTTTTTTGTCTCATTGGCATTTTTCAACGATAGATCCCTGCGACATCCCATGAAGAAGCTTGGACCTTTTTGACATGTGACTGTCAAAAGCTACAAATTGTTCTTACATCGAGCTTGAAGCTGATCCATCTCACAGGTTTCACACTATTAAGTACTTTGAATATACTTCAGGTGAGAGAGATCCTTGAAGCGCCAGGATATAACTGCTTATCCAACAGATTGGACATCTCCATCCAGGACAGGTCCCACTGCACCTCTGTCACATCCTGCTTGGTCTCAGGAAGCACCTCTGCTGGTAAATGCTGTTTGGAAACTGGCCAGCAGTCACGTGTATGCAATTTCTGGCACCTTAAAACAAATACAGTAAGCAGTGAACAATTGTTTTACTTGTCATTCATGGCAGGATATGTAAAGGCTATGGGCATGTGTACAGTTTAAAGACATAATAAGGGATGAAAAGTTTATTAATACTGTAACTAACCTGTAGTGACAAACTAGCCAAACAGTCAGAGGAATGAGGAACAGAAACACAACCCCACTTGATACAATGATCATTTTCCAGGAACCTGATGAAGACAACCAACAGTATTTGTTCAAATTTGTTCCATATTTTAAGTGGTTGAGCGTTTCATTGGAGGAATCTTTCTAATGACTGAAAAAAGGCAGGAGGAGAACCTGGTAACCAAAATCCTGCCCTCAATAATAGTCAATTATGGATATATGAAGGATTAAGAAATGGTCAACCATTAAGGCCTTGGTAAAGAATGACTTATTAGAAAGTGTTACCCTTTACATGTAAACAGTACTAAATGATTTTACCACTAGTGGAAGCTGGTGTTCCTTCTGTTGATGTGAAGTTGGCTAAAAGACAAAACAATGGACATTTTTCACTAATCTACTTTTACTGATGCAACCAGTAGCAGAAAGATGAATATTATATTTAAACACAATGAAGCCACACAACTGACCTGCATCAGATCTCACTGATAACCAGCTCTCTGGACTCTCCATCTTTCTGTCGCGGGACGCACACTTGTAGAAGCCCTCATCTTCCTGTGTCACATTCTTAATAGTTATTTTTACCACGCCGCCTGAACTGGAAGAACTGTGAGTGTCAATTTCAACTCCGTTTTTAAAGAAGGCTGTCTTTTTTTGGTTGCCTGTCCGGTACTGACAATACAAGACCACTTCATCGCCTGTTAATACAGGGAAGGCAGGAGTCTTCAAAATGATGTTGCCATCTGTGGGACAAAGATGGTAGACATGATTAACTCCTCACTCCTTCTTTTCACATTTTAAATCAATCAATGAAACACAGTCACTCATACAACACACTGAAACCGTCAGCCTGTCATGTGCAGCACAGTGTTTGTTTGGGTCATGTTTTGCTTTCTTGGTGGTTTCTTCCTCAGTTCGTCCTTTAATATCACTGTTATGTGAGACTTACAGCTTACTGTGATCCTGACTGCATTGCTGCGGCCCTCAGTGCGCTCGCACCAATACAGTCCACTGTTCCCTTTGGCAGCAGTGAAGACAAATGCTCTAGACTTGTCTGCACCAACATCATCCCCTGGTGGAGAATAGCGGACTGTGGTCATCGCTGCACGCTCAGCAGAGAAATACATCAGCTTCCAACTTGAGGAGTTAGTCTCATAAGCGGGGCACTCTACGGTGAAATGCTCCCCTCCGAGCATCTGTGTGGTGTTGGGAGTCAGAGACAGTGAGGGAGGGGGTAGCTCTGGAGGAGAGAAGTGTGCAGTGAGAAAGAGAGGGAGGGAGAGAAGAAAAGATTGAGTGGAGGAAATTCTAAGACGCTGTTTTTTCAGACTGTAGCAGTTTCCTGGGTTGATAAATGGTTCTGTGTTGAAGTTCTACCCATGAATCTGATTACCGTAAAAACACAGGCCATTGACACAACTACATATCTTGACAAACTACATTATTCACCCAGCAGTCATACTGGCTTTTCTGACAATTTAGAAATTGTATTGACTGTGTTTTAGAATAGATAAACGTTATGATTTTAGTAGCTGTTATATTGAGGGCAAAGCAACATTAAAGTAGCTGCAAGTATGTGAGTGTCTGCATCAGAAGTCAGTCCTGGACAGCACAACCTTTCCCCTTGCATGTGTTGTCCTGTGCATATAGCAGAAACCTGATGTCACGACGCAGCGGCTACTGCTGCTGCTCACCTGACACACTGAGCAAGACCGGTCGGGCATTCACGGTTTTGTTCTTCTGATACTCTGCTTGGCACCAGTAACGGTCCGCGTCCTCCCTTGTTACCGCGGTGATGACATAGCTGTCACCAGAAACTCGGTGCCTGGGATTGGGAGCAGTTTGTTGTTTGGACCTGTACCACCGGTAGCTCTTCACAAAGAGGGGTGCGTGGCTCCACTGTGCACTGCAGCAACACACACTCACCCAGGTAGATGTTTGACCCCGGAGGCCTCACAGACACACTGGCCTCCAGATATTCTGCAGGAATGGGACATTCCATTATGGTCTTTTTCATGCTTGTGTCAACTGTACTGGAAGTGTGTGTTAGACCAGTGCACGGTCTTTCTTTGTGTGTTTACCTTCAAATGCAGCAACTTGGAGAACAAATGTGGCCACACCTGAGAAACAGAGAAATCCTTTTACACGACTCAAATCATTATATTCTGCCACAACTTGTTCATTTCAGGCACAGCGTGTTTGGTCTCCTGTCTGCAATGCCAATTAGGAGTAAACGGTATTCATACAAAGCTCTGATGGTTTGCTCCCTCATGAATTATATAACCAAGGAAAAGAAAAGCCGTACTGATGGATTCAACACATCTAACACCAACACACTATGTAACAACATCCCTCGTTCTGCTAAGATGTTGTTTTCAAGACAAAGACCACCCGAGCCACATTCCTTACCCTTACCCCTCACACACAGTCATATTAGTGCACCCCAGTGTGACAGAGGGGAGAGCTTCCTACTCCTTAATGAGACTGTTTAGATGGTTATCATCCCCATGGGACCAGAAGGAATGCACACACAGTTTCTGTATTTTCCTGTTGCACATCCATACCATACACACACATTAAGTATTGCAACAGTGTTGCTACATTGCAGTCAAACAGCTTTGAACGTAACTCATGGCTGTCAAGGCTGGAAACGCCGACAAAACGATTTTGCGGCCCCGTCCCGTTCATTTCCATTAGCCCTGTTCAGATCCTGGATGGTGCACATAATTTTAATTTTGCACTGTCTGAGTCTCCCAGCTGCAGGCTAACAGCCCAGTAAAAGTTACAGCCCTGCATAACATACTACTGATATTTGCATCCAATAATAGATCACAGCTTTGGGTCTAACTCAGCATTGCACTGACAGCTGAATGTGGTTCCTTGTTAAAAGTACACAGACACTTTTAGCCACCAGTAGATACTTTTTTTAAAAGAATCTTACAAGTGTGTTTGGTGGAGGCCTGTCATCAGGTTTTATCTGCGATACTCACCTAACAGTGGGGAGATAAGGATGACGTTCATTCTGCCCAACAATCCCAACAATTATGATTTTGAGATTTCCACCAGTCAAAATGATGTCTGCTTCAGACGTCCAGTGTTCATTTCCAGAGCAGGTCTTATTGAGAAGCTACAAAGGAGGAGTTTCAACTGACTGTCACAGCAAATTGCAGACAGAGATGATCATCTTGGTGGAGACTTTTCCTTCCTCTGCCAAGTAGTTAAGAGGCGGAGTCACCAGACAACAGATTCTGGCAACAGACAGAAAGGCAGGGGGGGTGGAGATTTCAAACCCCAATACTTGACATCAACAACAAGTTTTACACTTTCTCTGGAAACTAAATTCAATTGTGACTTCACAAATTTCTTGCAAATGTGGAACAATATTTCTTTTTTTAAAAATTGTGGGTATTTCTCTCTGATTCATACATCTTGCCAATGCTCCATTTATCCAGTCCATTTCCATTTATTTATGCACTTTTACTTGTTCTGGTTGTTGGTTGTCTTTTATTATTCCTTGTCTTGCTGTATTTATATCCCCCCTTTCTACTTGATGACATTAATGCTCAATTTCTCATGGGGAGCTTTTCATATTATTCAGTGTAATCCAATCAGTTCCAATCAAATAAACCTTTGGTAAATTTAATGAGGGGAATCATAAACCACAGTCAAATTGTTTCTGGGCACGCTGGTAGCACAGTCCACCACTTTGGTTCAGATGAAATATCTTAACAAATACGGGATGGATTGCCATGAATTGTGGTACACACATTCATATTCCTCACATTATGAACTGCTATAACATGTATGACTGCATGTCAATAACGCTAAGGTGAATATCCTATTGACTTTGAGCATCCCATAAATTCTCACAAGGGCCTTTGTCCCAAAGTACGAGCTGCTGTTAACTGAGCTGTATTTTTTTATTTTGATTTTTTCCCCCCTGTAGAACAAAGACCACACTTACTGGAAGTAAAATTGCTCATCATTATCTAAAGTGGTCAAAGCTTTAAAAAAAAAAAAAGTTTAGTAGAAAGTATCAATCTAGTTTGAGTTTCGCTGCACTTTTTCTTTAAGCCTTGCATGTTTTCTGTTATTTTTTGAATTGGATGTAGGCTGTGTTTTCACAGGCACAGGCACAGGTACAGCTGCTTCATTATCCCTCAGTGATCCCAGCCACCTCCTCCCCATCCCTCCCTCCACCTCTCTGTCCCTCCCTCCATGCACCTCCCTCCGCTCAAACATCCAGCCTCCAGACATCCACGGGGTTTGTTACGGGAAATGCATCGGGCAGGCAGATGCTCTGCTGGAATGACTGGGAGAGAGACCATCACTTCTGTACATTTCTGAAAGAGAGAGAGAGAGAGAGAGAGACAGCGAGAGAGAGACAGGGGGAGAGCGGGGAGGAGGTGGAGGAGAGCAGCAGGAGGAGGTGGAGGAGGGGTGGCTGTAGGAGAGAGGACCAGACATGGCTTCTAAAGAGATCACTGCCTCTGGTTTCGCCAGTGTGAGCAAGGATATCACAGGTGGGTAAAGACTGCCGCTTGGTTATTTTGCGCCTTGTCTTGTTGCGGGCTATGGCCGAGCTCGCCCAACGGGGTGTGTGCGTTCAGGCTTCGGGATGCTTTTCCTCCGCGCGTCTGGCGGAGGCTGCGACCGAATCAGACGCATTGGATGATTGTCATGAGCTACACCTTTACATTTTGTCCGGGGCGCCCTTTTCCCTCTCAGTGCATGTTAATTAGATGATGTGCAGATGAATTATTTACAGTGCAGGGGCATGTACTTTGCTGTAAATCTGCCCCTCGGGGAGGATCAGGTAATAAAAACCCCCCAGCCTTAGGCCAGAGAGGAAAAGGGGCGTTGTGGAAATCTTGGTGGGTTCCCGGGGCTCTGATAGTGTTTTGCTCCGTTCCCAGATTTACGAACGGTCCTGTTTCACAATATGCTTCATTCCATTCATCTTTAAACCTGAACCTCGAGCATTTCACCTTTGTTTTTCTGCGCAGAGCGCTGTAGTGATTGCGCGTGTGCATGTGCGTGCGCACGTGTGAAAGTGAAGAGAGATGAAGACCGACGTACGGACAAAAACGCACGGGTTAGACAAACCCGAGAGCGCCACGAAAAACAGAGATATTTATCGGTTTTTTTTTCTTCAACAGCAACAGCTCACTCATGTCAAAGTCTCGGCACAGCCTTGAACTGAGTGTCGTACGCGAGTGCCAACGCGCGCGCACAAACACACGCACACGCACACGTGCACACACGCTCGGGTAGCAGGGACTCTGCCGCTGTGTTAATTACTCCTAATGGCTCTATTAGGCGCTCTGTGATGATTAACCCAGTGGAATCCCTGCCTCTTCATTCAGTCACCTGCCGGGCGGCTGCACCGCCACCCCCACCCCCTACCCCCCCCACCGCCCAGCCTGCAATGACTGACAGGGGGCCACAGTGGCCCCGTGGCCTGCAAGCAGCACAAGGTCACCTGAATGAGACTTCATTCAGATCGTCCTCACTGGATGAACTTTGGTTATTATCAGTTCTTCAGATTTATTATTGTTATCATATTTTTGAATATGTGTGTACTGGGGCTTGGAAAGTAAATCTTCCTTTTAACATGTAAACACAGATATTTCTGCATTGTTCATTTGAACAGTGGCAGAAGAAGTACATAAGTAAAGAGGAAATTTACTTAATAAATTGATAAATAGTTTAATAAACATATTACTATGACTTGGCTGATAAATGTAATGTGGTACAGGTACAATCTTTGTCTATGAAATTTGGTGAATAAAGTAGCATTAAATAGAAATACTCCAACAAAGTATGTTAAATGCTTGAATAAATCTACTTAACTCCACTTTACCTCACCAAGACTTTTATGGCATTAAAAATAGTGATAAACGCCGCTCCATGAATAGAAAGACTGTCTTTACTATGTGGCGTGACTGTATCAACTCCAGTGCCAGATCGCACCGTCTCAGCTTTAGTATTGATGTGCTCATAAACTCGTCAGTCAGGATGCAGGGTGGCCACAGTAATGGAGAAGCTGAAACATGCAACTCCTGTCAGCGACTGTATGTTTCTGAGATAGTGCGTTCTCACCCAGCGAGAGGGATGCTTCCTCTGGTGCAGCAGGCAAATGACAATGAAGCATATTGTGAAACATTCTGATAACACATACTACAGTAGCTTTGACACTGTATTGTGGTGATCTGAAAGGGAAAAAAAAACTTCTTTTCAAATGAAAAAAAACTATTTCAATAGTCAGTCTGTAATTCATACATGAAATTCAGATACTTTTCCACTTCCAATGCCACAGTGTTTGAGAGCACAATCTTAAACCCTGCTTCAATCTTAGACGCTGACCATATAATTTTTCTTTAAAGTGGTGTGAAACTTATTATTAATCATCAGGATACATACAGGTGCAAAGTTAATTGGATTCTTTTATTGTATGAAATGTCAGGATAAGTCTGTTCAAATGACAAGCCTGACATATTCTCCAGTTAACAGATGAAGATGTAGATACAGGCCTGACCTCCCAAAGGTCAAGGTGGCTTACTGCCCAGTTTGACCTGTACTAGGTTTCTTAGTAAAAAATAACCATACAAGTGTTTTTACATGTACTATATTATGCTTTACATTTCTCACCATAGTAATTCACATCATGTGTATCATGTAGAGAAGGGTGATTCTGTATAATGATCCTGCACAATAAAAAAAACATTGTGTGAATTTATGCCCGTCAAAGTGATGTCAATGTTTCATGGCTGTGCAGCACATGCTTTTCAAATCAGTGTAGGCTTACTGTACATTAGCCACCAGACGACAGTATAAAGCAACATAAACAAAAATAGATGCAGACATGGCTTTATTTGTGACAGATTATCTATTTGGATATGAATGAATGAGTAAAACCAGTCAGAAAAAAACACATTCACAAATTGCAAAGACAATGGCATAGTTTGAGAAATTGGTAGCAGTAATAGGAATGCTATAAAATGAATATTAGTTTGGTAATACTGGTTTGGTACTTGAAAAGACTTAAAAAGAGAATGAGTGATTAAATGTCTCTATGTGTTGGTTTTCATTCACAGAAAGCATCAGGAAGATTATTGATAAACCATCTATCAAATTTGTTCGTGGCATTAAGCTTGACACCAAAAATGGCAAAACAGAGGACAGGATACTGGTGAGTAGCTGCTTCCAGCCCGCTCACTGAGGGTTGGGCTGTTTTAATGGGCCTCTGTGTTATAGTAACCCTGGGTTGCTGATGTAGAAGAACACCTTAATCCTGCCACATAAGCAGTCAGATGCATGAATCATGCATGTATGGTGTCTTTGATGTAAACTCTCACTGCAGTGTTAATGGAGCTTTACCACAGTGTTCATATCCATGACAGCCGAGGCAGAGGCTCTCCATGATTTAAAAGTGAGAGTGAAGTCTTGAATTCTGCGGTCGCTTGCTAACTGCGTTACGACTGCCGCCCCTCTTCTCTCACTGCTGTTGGCGGCTTGGCAGGATGCATATTGGATAGACAGTATCTGTGGGAGTGGCTGTGGATTCCTCTGTGTCTGCACGCCCCACTGTGAAGGCAGCGGGGAGCTGAGCAGCTCGCAGCCTTTGATTCTGGGGTGCTTTCATCAGAGAATATGGGACAGCGATATAAAATCTCTATTTGAGTGAGTGAAGCTCAGCCAGTTATCTGGTTAAAATCTGGGGCAATAAACTCTTACACTACAGATCGTAACTTACGCTGGACCCTGGACGACTGCCAGTGTCTGCACTTGTATATGTGAAAAGTAGGCACACACCTCATGTGCTGGAGTTCATCCTCATGGGTAACATATACTGTACATACAGTACAGAGCTGCTTTTATTGATTGAGTTCTCCTCTATCTGCAGCAGCTAAACCATGTCTCTTCAGGGAAGATCTTATAAAAGCCCAGTGCACCTGCAGTGAAGTCATTGTAGTTTTTACAGTTTCAGACCAGAAACTGCCATGGCCCCTCCTGCAATGCCCCCATAGAGCCAACAAGCTTTCATCTCTAGCCATCTTCTACGCCTTGGCAGAGCAGCGCTTCCACTCGGTGGATGCTTTAATGACTCATCTTGTGGCAAGGACGGGCAGTTTGGAGAGTTTCTGCATGTACAGCCTTTGATATCCACACACTTTGATATATCTATCTGCCAGAATCATCTCTCCAATAATCTCTTTCGAATCCATGTCTCATTTGCTGCTTCCTCTTAAAAGATGAACTGGAAAGCCAGAGTTCCCACTCCTGCTGGGTGCGCATAGAAAAGAGAAAATAGATTGGAGTTTGATCAAACGCGCTGGGTTAGCATTTTGGGGGAAAGGGGAGTTTAAATGTGTTAGGCCTTGTGTGCATATTTCACGGGAAGATCAGGGTGGGAGGTAAAGAGCTGGAAGAGTTGACACTTGTCTGAGGTGGTGACCGGCGGTTTCACTCTGTAGGTTGCATAAACTTTTCCCAATAATTTCTCACAGAAGCTTTCCCCAAACTACCAAACAAGAGAAGATTAGAATATGCATCTTGTTCCAGCACTCCTGCATAATTACACGCCACAATAAGCATGAGGGGAGTGTGGGTTCTCTTTGATGTGGGATACCTCAACAAGTCTCTCTCTCTCTTCCTCTCCTGCTGCATCAGCATGATTTACTCCTGTTTACTCGAACGCTCCCTCTTAACTACCACCCATAACCCCGACTCATCACCGTAATGTGATACAATCTAGTCTTTTTAATCAACTCCTTCAGACGGCCTTTGAAGTGAAGCACAGATCCTCTTTTTCTCTCTCTCCAACTCACGTGCACATTTCGACCGACTACATTTCAGACACCTCACTTATTGTATGGGTGTAAGTGGCTGTCATTGTGTGCTTCTGACAGGCCTGTGTCAAGCTGCTCTCCAAAAAAAAAACCCAACAACAACAGACCAGTGGAGTGGGAGAGCTGTAATTTAATTACTGCTTTTCATTGGGGAAAGACACATGGAAGGGGGGGTGATGTTTTGTCCTCCGGGAGTGTTTTATCAGGGCAATCACAGAGGATGGAGTAAATGATTGGGAGTGACGGAGCAGAAGAGGAGAAGAAGAAGAACAGAGGGCAGTTCTCGAGGGCTGGTGGAAAGCAATGAGATGCCAAAGATTTGCTTCTCTTTGTTTGTTTAGATGGAGAGACACGTTGTTGTTTTTTTTAAGGGTTTTTTAGAGAGAGGGAGGGAGGGACATATTTGCAAAAACAGAAGTTAGGGACAGAATCAGATTTATCCCCAGCCACCACCCAGAATAAGTGGGTACGGCCACAAATGCTGCGTGTGCTCATTTAGAAGGGGGCGCATAAATAAGCACTCGGATTGCTTTCAAATTGCCAGTCACGTCCAAAATCCCATCAACTTTGTATTGCACTAAAAATGATCCTGCACATCTTGGACTGCAGTTGCCACATTAGCTATGGTACCATGGCAAAAAATGCTTATCTGGCATCTTGACCCAGTGTGACCTGCATTTCTGTCTCTGGAACAGAAAGATATATTTCACTAGATAAAATGGGCGGTTCTTCCCTTAAAGTTCCAATATGAAAGATCTGAGGAGAAGCTGGATGCCCAGAAATGATTGCCTATTGAGCCCAAAGCCATAATGCACTGTATATCTCAAATTAAATACATGAGCCACTGTCATGTTTGGCCACAGCAGAAATAATGTAATGCTAATGAAATTACATCTCATACTTGTGAGAGTGTGATTAAATGTTGCCGTCATTTCTCATGGCAGTATGTTAATCTATTTATGTTAGACATCGTGTCTCTGACATAGAGGGCTTTTAGAGGGATCAAGGCATGAATATGGATAGGGCTCCTTATTTTCCTCTCATCATTACCATGGAAACTCCCGGGACTATTTTCTCTCCACCAGGAGCGTGATTGTGAAGTGAACTTTGCCACAATCTTGATCGAATTATCTTTATTCGTTTTTTTTAGGTCCTCACAACATGGCGTCTCTATTTCCTGGCGCCTAAGATTCCCGCTAAGGTACCCCTCTCTTCACAGTACAGCACTTTTCTTCCACCATGCCATCTGAAATCTTTACTTTGTCAGCTGTATCTGTCACTACAGGTAGAATCCACCTTCAACTTTTTGGAGATTCGAGCTTTGAATTCCCACCCTGAACACCAGGTGAATTTCCATATTAACATTGAACTCTGTGCACACTCTGCTCTACAATTACAGCTACTGTAACTGATTGTCTGTATAGTTGCGTAATGGAGTAGTTGCATCATTTTGGCCTTCAGGGGTTGACAAAAAGCATTTAAAGCTTTTATCAAAACAGCCAGAGTGACAGTCAGTGCTCTCTTATTAAGTTTGTCACTAATGGTTTTGATAGCAACAAGATAAACAGCTTAAGGACTGTAAAAAAAATATTAGAGTGGGAGGGAGAGGAGGTCAGAGCACCAGGAGGGTTATTTTTTTTGTTGCAGGCTCAGTCCGAACTTGCTGTGAGATCCTGGGAAGGTCTTTTAATTTTTACTGGCCCCAGATTTTTATTTTAACTTTCATTTTAGTCCCATTACAGGAACTTAATAACCTCTAACTTCATGTGTAGCCATAGTCACAGGTGCTGATTTCGTGTCCACCATTCCTGTAGTTCCTGTACTTAGATTTCAGGTGTGTCCAAAATGTTTTGGTTTTTAAAGCATAGCGCAAAACAAAGCAGTTCTGAGTCACAGATTAGGTGCCCCTGATGGAAAAAAAGCTGTAATAGATTCAGATCATATGCTGAGGTTTATATGGGATACGCAAATGTGACACATAGTTTTTCACATAGTTCCTTACAGTTCCATTTCCTGTGCAGGTTATCATTGACACTGACAAGTCCAGCTACTCCCTGAGGTTTGAATCACGCGAGCACGTCAATCATGTGGTCAGCCATATTAATTTCGCTCTGTCTCGAATCTTCAACAACTCCATCTTTGCGTAAGTGTCGCTGTCCAACAAGAGAAATCCGAACAAATTTTCACTTATCTGTGTAGCGCAGATTATCAGAACCTTTAAAGAAGAATGACCTTTATTTATGCAATTATGAAAAAAGAAATGGTTCCTTACGGTATCTCTGTTTCTTTTATCTTTGCAGCCCTTCCATCTGTCATTCAGACAGTGACCTTTCTGAAGGCAGCAGGAAGTATTCACCCAGCTCAGAGACTTCAGTGGAAACCCAGAGGGCCTGTGGTAAAAGAGACATTATCGTCAAAATCATCGCAATCTGCGCACATGCATACACGTGCAGTCGCACACACACACACACACACACACACACACACACACACACACACACAGATAAGGGCACATGAACACCATTTGGCAGACTCAAGAGGAAGTTGGCTCACACACTTCACAAATGGTCCTCCAGCTGTTCTTTTTAAAGTGCTCTGTCACACAAATAAAAGATTGATAATTTAATGTTTCTGTGTGCATTTTCCTCTCTTTTCTCTACTGTTATTGCTGAAGGAAGCAGCTGTTCACATCATCTCAGATGCTTTTTCTTTTTTTTTTCTCTCCTGTTTTTATCCCCCGCCTTCCCCCTCTCAGGAGGCTTCTCAGAGACCTACGCCGCTCTGTGCGACTATAATGGCATCAGCTGCAAGGAGGAAGTGCAGTGGGTAAGAGCTGTGGGACTGTGCCTGTGTCTGTGTCACTGTGAGTGCTTCTGAGTGTTACGCACAGCACTGTGCACAAAATGATGGGGTCAGACACTGCAGCAAACAGGCTTATGAGTAATGTTGCTCCTAGGATGTGGACACCATCTATCACTCCCAGGACAACCGAGAGTTTAACCTGCTGGACTTCAGCCACCTGGAGAGCAGGTGAGGGACAAGGAGCAGTGAGACACGTCCCTCAAAATTTGTCCCCTCATTTACTTCATTTCAACCTTTTCCAGGGATTTAGCGGTTATTGTCGCATCAATGGCATACAACACCTGGTTTACTAAACTGTACTGCAAGGACCTGCGCATAGTATGTATAAACTTCACTAGCTTACTTTGTTGCATCTGTTGAGTCACTGGTGAAGGCTTTTAAACAAAAACTGGGGAAAAGTTTCAGTGTTTCCTTTTTTCCCTTCAGGGGTCAGAGGTCACAGAGCAGGTCCTGCATACGGTCAGCAAATCATCCAGTCTGGAGGAGATCACTCTGGAGAATGCTGGGCTAAAATCGTAAGTTTTGATTGTTCTCTATACTCTGCCTAATCAGCCACTTCACTAGTTTTACACATGGAGCTCAGTTTACCTGTCACAATCAGTATGGAAAAAAATCTCCACCCTGAACACCAGGTGCCTTTCACATTAACAGCTAAAATCAGTATACAGTGCACCCCATGCATTATTGATTAAAGGCATCAGATCAGTAACAGTACCGACATAGAAAAAGTCAAATCAGATCATCCCTTGCTAAATCGCCCTTTAAATGATGGTCTGCATTGACAACATGTTTTAGAGCTGCAGCTAAAAGCAGCACCCACTCTAAGAAACAATTAATCACTCAATTCATCCTTCAAGCAAATGTGCCAAACATTTTCTGGTTCCAGCTTTCCCTGTTTTACATTGCAGTAAATTGAATACTTCAGGTTCTCAGAACTTGTGATTGGCATGTAGTGATCAGTTGATTAGGAAAATAATCAGCTGAATAACTGATGCTGAAAGAAAATAGATAGCTGCAGTCCTTAACGTGCTTGTCTGCATGTAACTGTGGACCCACTTCACAGAGACTTCCCACAGAAGATGTCAGCTGCTCTTTCAGAGAACCCTGCCTCTGTCATCCACTCACTCAACTTGGCCCACAACTCACTGGATAACCAAGGTACAATCAAATGTCAGCTTCTCTTTTGTTTTCTGATTTCCCGTAGCTGCTTTCAACCTGAGGTTCAGGTCCAGAAAACAGCCCCTGCTGCTTATTGGTCCTGATCTAACGAGACACCAACAAAGATGACATCGTAACTCAGAAGTTCACATTTTTCACCAGCAAGTTAAGGAACAGCCACCAAGCATCCAAAGCACTTGTCTGTATTCAAGAGAATAGTCTGTTTTGGCCCATGGACCCAATTCTTCCCCAAACCTCATATCCTGTCATCACAGAGTGGCAGATGGTCAGGAGTGGATCTGGTTTGAGGTCTTTCATAAGTACCCTGGAAAACCATCAATACTTGATACAAATAATCAGGAAAAAAACAAACCAAATGTTTCAACACTCATGTGGTACGTCAGCATTTAACTCAGAAGTCCATACACCTCTAAGATCATAGTAGTCACCGTAGAATCAAAGGTCACAACAGAATGTGAATGTAATGTCCAGAGTGATGGTGTGAATAAAGAAGATTACCAAAAAAAACATGTTTTGGGTAATGAGGGGTCCTAATGAGGGGTGTTGCATTCAATGTCTTATTTCCAAGTAAGAAATCATTCTTTAACTCCATTTTCATACCTCTTACACATAAACTGCAGGTGTGTCCAACTTAATACAGCAGGTGTGTCGCCTCAGCAAGGGACTTCGTCTGCTCAACCTCTCCAAGACCTCACTCACCTCCAAAGGTTTGAGCCCCTCACCATTAACTTCTCTCTTTGCTTGCCTTTCCTGTAGCTCGATAATATCAAGAATGCGTGACCACAGTATGCAGAATTTCCTGCAATGCAGGAGAGTAATTCACTGAAGTCAGGTGGAAATCAGTTAGCTGAACTCTGGCTGAGTGAGCAGCTTTCAGACCTCAGCTTAGATACTGTATACTGTAGGTTAGAGAAAATAAAACCCACAAAGCTGCAGATATGTCTCAGCTTTGTTTCATGTTTTAGCACTGCTGTGTCTCCATATTGACTTACAATGTATTGCGCTGCCCTGCAGGCAGCATGACTCCTGCTTTTGTCTCATCTTACCACGTACCCAGTGGAGATTTAAATATTAGATTGAAGCAGGCAGATACGTTGCACTGCTTCCCATTACATCCACTGATACCTGCTGCTGCAGATGTGTATGAATAATGCAGGGACACAAAATGTTTTGAGAGTGTTCTCTGTCTTTTAATATTGTACAACTTCCTCCTCCATTCCATCTCCCTCTTTTTCCTTTTATCTAGTTACACCCCCCACCTCACCTCTCTCTCTCTCTCTGTTTCAGGAGTGGTGTCTCTCTCTCAGGCTCTGTGCTCCAGCGATGAGTACTCCAACTCTCTCCTGCACCTGGACCTGAGCAAAAACCCCTGGGGTCCTGTCGGGGGAGGATGCCTCGGTCAGAAAGCGCAACCCATCTGGAAATAAAAACAAACAGTTCCATTTTTACCCCATTTTTCCAGCTCAGTATGACGTTTCTCTCTTTTTCTCTCTTTCTTCTTGCAGAACTTGTATCTTTTCTTGTCTCAGCCCAACTGTCTGGTGCATTTGGATCTGTCAGGCACAGATTGCTCTGTGGACTCAGTAAGGGTTTTAATGGCGTGGGACGATGAAATGTTTATGTACAAAGTCAAAAAGAAAGTAATTTTTCTCTATGCAGTCCTCAGATCAGATTAATTGTTTCCACCCTGTGTCTCATGCAGCTATTTGGGGCTCTTCTGAGGGGGTGTTGTGCTGATCTCTCCTTTCTGAATCTTTCCAAAAATTCCTTCTCCCACAGGTTAGTCATGTTTGTAAGATTGCCTAAAAAATAATAGGCTGTGGCAAATTTGGGAAGATATCTTCCTGATCTCATCCATTCTCACTTTCTTCCCCCCTCTTTTCAACTTCCTTTCATTTCTTTTGTGCCAGTCATCTAATCCTTAATTGGAAATCAAAATTGAGCTTTGTGGGAGTCACTGGAACATTGTGTTTCCTCTCTGTGGGTGTGTCTACTGCCGTTTAAAACCAGAACTCTCGGCGCTGTATGCATAGATAAGATTCATGAATATTTAAGCAGAGCTATTTATCATTTGACCCCACTTGCTCCCTCCTTACACCAAAGCAATATTCACTTCATTTTTTATTCTGTGTCAGTACGCTGCACTCAGCACTGCAGTCACATGTACTCAGCATGTCAGCAATGTGACTTCTTGTGTCTCTTCTGTGTGGTCAGGCTCTTTTTATCACTTCACTCCTATGCCTTTCATCTCTTAGTTTTTTTTTTTTTAATCCAATAGGAAAGTGAAGGACACGCTGCCGTTGTTCCGTCAGTTCTTTAGCTCGGCCTTCAGCCTCACTCATGTCAGCCTGGCCTCTATGAAGCTGCCCCCTGATGTTCTGAGGTACTCGCTACGTTGCCTCTTATTCCCTATCCACGTCTGCTGCCTTTCATCTAAGCTCCTATATGAAAAAGACTTACTTTAAGTATATAAATATCCTCAGCTGACTCAACAAGGTGATTGTTGCCTCCTCTCTCTGTTTCCTCTGACGCTCACATTCTCCTCTTCCTATCTCAACAGGGCTCTCCTTACAGGGCTAACCTCCAATCCTCACATCAATGATCTTCACCTTGACATCAGTGGATGTGAGGTAAGAGTTCATCTGTATGTCTGTGATGGCCCCTAAGTTCAAGTTGAAGGGAAATTGTAGGGGGTTTTTCTGCATGAAGTTGCACCCTGAACCATGATCTTAGCCTCGCTCAACTCACTGCTGGGCGGTGGAGTATTCACATCATTATACTGTACCACTTATAGCTGCTTATATGGCATTGCTATGGTCAAACTGTCAGAGAGACTGTTAAGTCACTATAGTCACTATAACTAAGACTGGAATGACAGCGTTTTGGGGTTTGTTATCCTAGAATAGTTCCAAAAAGGTTTACCTGTTTTGGGTGAAGATTATGTTACCCTGGTAATAAAGAAAAGAATCACCCTAGCAGTATACCTATTCATATTGAATATACTACTGGAATTAACTGATCCCAGACATTGGCATAAAAAATGTGAATAACAACCTAGTGTAGCAGACACACATAGCTTAAATTTTCACCAGGCTTTCTACCCTGGTAATTCTCAGCTCTTCATCATGTTCTCTCTCACCCCTGACCTTTACCGCTCTCTTCCTTACCTGCAGCCAGTTACCACCAGTGGCACTGTTTGATACCCAATATAACAAGGGCCCATTTGTGCACAATCTATCCATGAGTCACTTCACACCAGAGTAAGGGAGAAAATAATTTGACAGGGTTTTTCTTGACTTTCCACAAGTTAGTGTAACCTTTGAGTCACATAATTATATTATGATTATGCAGTTCTTTCAGTGGTTGTGATGCTAACAGACACTCATGTCACTAATGACTGCGTATGGGAGGAAAGGTCTTTGGGGTTGATGATGCTGCAGTTCCACATGTGGCCAAAAGAAAATGTATAAAGCCATACAAAGTTGTGTGTCCACCAATAGCCTTTTCTTTACCAAGATCCATAGAGTTTTGTTTTTGTCTGATCAACTCAAACCAAGCTGAGAAAGGCAGCTGCATAAGATATTTACAGTCCAAGTGTCTATAGAAAAGGATGTGGTTTGGACAAACAGACCTCTGGTTCACATCTTGGCCCAACATGACACCATTCAACTAATGGAACTAAAGTAACCTGAAGGTTTGAGGCCCATGTTTGTTTCTGACAAACATAGTTCATCTGGAGGTCAAGGTGAGGTGTAACGTGACTAATTGTTTTATCCTGTAATTTAAATAAAATATTCAGTGGAGCAAATGTAGCTCACCTGCTTAAGCCTTCAACATTTATGTCTCGCTATCCAGCTTTGGCCTTTTGCTCCATGTCTGGCACCAAAGTTGTTTAAGCGCTTCAAGGTGCAGGTTGGTTTAGGTGGAACCTAGTTTGTCTAGAGGTCAAGGTGATGTGCAAGTGTTGGTGAGTTTAGGTTAGGTCACAATACCTCCTAATAGTTGGAGATGTAATACAAACAACACAAACTGAAAAAAAAGTCAGTATAAATTAAGCAAAGATCAAACAGATATGGATTGTACAGCTTGTCCACAACAATATAATATCTCCCCAGCCCAACTCCTTTCCAGACATCAGTGGTTCTGTGTCTGTTGGTTCTGCCGCTTGTTTAACCCCAGACTCTGTCTGTCCAGAGGTCAGTGTTTGGCACTGCAGGGGTAGAACAGGTGTTTGGGCTCATTCCCCTATTTAATCAGGGGCACATATCCAGATGTGTTGTGGTATCACTGTCAAGCAGGTTCAGGCCAGACCAGGGAATAGTGTCTGCAAGGTCATCGGGTGCATTAATTCCTCGAGCCGCTTTGCAATGTGATGGTCAGCCCGTTCCAGACGAACAGCGTGGGAAGCAGCAAACAGTCAATACGTTTTTCCTCTCCTGTTTTTGGTGAAGTTGAGTCTATTTTCAAGCTCAGTGGTTTTCTGACTAAGCTCAGCAAAGCTGGTACATACAGTAGAGGGAGAAGAGAAGGGAGCGAGGGGAAGGAGAAGGAGAAAAGCAGTGCCTTCTTATGATACAAGGCGACTCAGTTGACCTTCTGTGTTGTGTTAAGATCTGGCTTGGTAATATCAGAAATCAGCAATGTGGGCAGTGATTTTCAGACTTGTGGACAGAGTAATGATGAGTTTTGATGAAGCGTTGAGACAAAATCAGGGGTTGAGCATTACAAGTTGACTCTTTCATCAGCAACCTACTGCCAAGCTTACCATACAGAGAGTCACACTGAGGTAGGAACCAGCTGCTTCTGCAGATGATGTGATGACAGGAGCAGTGAACATTGACAGGCCACATGGGGAGAGAAGACCTAGCAGCAGTGAAGGTGTGGGGTTTGGTGGTGTTTCATGCTAAGGCAAAGGGTTAATGCAGAGAGAAAGTCTTGAATAACTTCTACAGAATCAGGAGCAGAGGAACAACCATGTCTAGACGACTGGGCAATGGCCTTCAACACAAACGAAATTTTATAAAGAGTCAGAGAATGTAAAGGATGTGCTAACTAACTTGTCTATAGAGAGAATGGCAGGTTGGCATGGCAGCATGTAAAAGAAAAAAAATAGGTCTTACCTTGTGTAAGTAACACCTACAAAGAAAAAGGAAGAGCACCAGGTTTGATGTTAGCAGCTTAAAGCAATCAGTAAGTCATGGCACATTTAATGTTTCTGTGGTTCTGAAATAATGACGTTTGTGTGGCACCTTCATAAGCTGGAACCTGGCTTTGGTATCTGTGGTTTTATAGCTATTGGAAGTTACAAACTCAAGGTTAAATACTAACTCGTGGTTAACTTAACTTCAGGGATAATTGACATTGACAAATGGAATGGAAGAATGGAATGGAGTTTGCTTTATGTAAGTGCTGCTCAGAGTGTGAGAAAAAATATTTAAAAAGCATAAGAAGCCTTTAACCGATATTTATTTTATATCTGCAAATAGCATTTCCATATACAGTGAGTGACAATTTTTTAATTAAAATATGGATTTCTGTCTCAGAAGACTTGTGGATGAAGGCCTGAAGCGCATGTGCACCTACTTGAGCTAAATTAGTTTGTACACAACCCCAACACAGGTGTGTTTGCATTGAGCAGCTGTTCTTGTGTCTGAAATGTTTCCAGTGACTCAAAAGAGGACGGAGTGCGCAGCAACACGTATCCCCAAACAACACTAAGGTTACAGGACCCCACACTCCTAATTCCAGCGTAACGCTGCCTCCTAATATGGCAACCATTCGGGTATCACTAACTGTTTCCGTCCCCTGGTTCTGGAGCCAGACTTTACGTGGTTTGCCTTCACATGCCGAGCTTAGTCTTTGGCTCTTTGGCTCTTTGGCTCTTTGGCTCTTTGGCTCTTTGGCTCTTTGGCTCTTTGGCTCTTTGGCTCTTTGGCTCTTTGGCTCTTTGGCTCTTTGGCTCTTTGGCTCGTGCAGCTGCTGTATACCTGTGCACCCAACAAAAGTGAGCAGTGAGCTGAGGCCCAGGTAGCTATATACCCTCTGACTGCAGCCAATCAGGAACACGTGGCTCAGGTGGGCACAGGTGTTCCTGATGATGCTAATGACATCACTGCTCAGCTCCAGAGTCTCAGTAATTAACTTCATCACTGACACCTGAGCTTCCTGTGATTCTGGCAGAAAACAAATAAATAGATCATCCATCATGGAGGTTTAACTCAACTCAAATTAATTTTATTTTCTATATATTTATTTTCTGTATATATATATCTATATATAGATAGATATATATGTGTATGTGTGTGTTGGGGGTCTGCCTCAAGAAAGTGGAAGAATATGAAATTGTTATTCAATATTCATTAATTAAATTTTTTAAAAAGTCAAATCAAAATCAAAATCAGGAAAAAAACATTTTCACTGGTGCTGCTCACAAATCACATTGAAGGCCACATGAACTCCTGGTTAAAACAGAAGATCTATCAAAAGAAACAAGCAAACACAAAGACAAACCACTGTATGTTAAAAAGTGACAGCTTTCATATATTCATTCATTCCTTAACAGGAAAATAAAAGCAAATTTGTTGGAAAACATTTTAGTTGGTGTTTTAGTTTTAGGAGTATTTAATTGATTACAATATAATATAAACATTTTGTTATTTTTTTTAGGTAAAAAAAAGTTGTATTCAGTTTGGTTGAGAGCTGTGCAAAAGTTACTTAGGAGATTGGGCTCCAAACTGGGACTTATGAACTCAATAAATCCTGGTAACGCTGAAGGGCCAGGTTGTAAAATGGAGATTTAAAGGGTCAGTTCCCCACGAGATATGAAAAAAAATTCACTCCCACTTACTTTTAGTGGTATCTAGCCCTGAAGATAGTTCTGTTTCAGAGACAGAGCATTTGCCTGCAGCCTACAATTTGTTTTATGAAAGTCAGTTTTCATCAGGACTTGCGTACAGTTGCTAATCTTAACCTCGTAAAACCCAAACTCTTGCATAGCATGCATTTTTTATCCACATATGTGGACGCCAGGTCCTAGGAGGTTAATACTAAGTGGCTTGATTAAAATATGTCAATTGTCCACCCTGTTCCTATTCGTATGTAGAAAAAGCTCATTTACACTTTAAGGATATGTAGATTAGATACAGTATTTACTTTTATACGTACAATGCTTAGCTAATAAGTAGTGAAGTGTTTTCCCCTTCACTGAGCAGAGTTGCTGCAGATCATGAGCAAAGTAAACCTCATGGTTCAACAAACCTTCGGCTTCTGCTTGCGGGGACATAAAAAAGGCATCCATAAATTTGCCTCACTCTGGAAAAATAGAACAATGCCCCAAAGACCGAACCTAAATTGACTCTGATTCATGTGTGTGCGTGTTAGTTTTCCCTTCTGTCTCTCTCTCTCTCTCTCTAGCTAAGGTCTGCAGGAGCTGCTGTAATCCAGGAGCTCTTCCCCAGAGTCTCCTCTATCGGCACTCTGGATATCTCAGACAACGGTACAGTGGCACGCTGCAGCACATCTCTTGTGACCTTGACTTTTTGTCCTCCGGCAGGCGAGATTTGAGTGGGCCGTTAATGGATCAAGTCATGTTGAGTTTTATATATACTGTATGTGTGTGTGTTTGTGTTGACAGGTCTCGATGCAGACTTGCTCACAGTGCTGCCAGCCCTCTCCAGACACCCCTCCCTCAAACACCTTCATCTGGGCAAAAACTTCAATATCAAAAACAGGTGCTGCCAGCGCTTTTGCCATGCTTTGCTGTAGTTTTGTGTGTGTGTGTGTGTGTGGGGGGGGGGGGGCATGTGCCAGACTTAATATATGTGTCTGTGACTTTACCTCCATTGTCATAAGCGGCTGCCGCTCCTCGGGCAGAGAGCTGTGTAGCAGCAGGAAATGACTCGTTCCAGCTCGTCTCCGTTTGTCTCCATGGTTTGTGTCTGCAGGGTTCTGGACGAAGTCCTGCAGAAGCTGGTTCATCTCATACAGGAGGAGGATTGTGTGAGTGATACCACAGGAAAAGTCTGTACTCATGATGCTTTTGCTTTACAACAAATCATCCACATAATGTTGAAATATATTAATCCATTTTTACACTTCTCCGGTGATTTGCCGGACACATTATTTTTTGTGCACGTGTCACTGTAATGCTGTTTCTCTTCTACCCTTGCAGACATACTGTGTGTATCATTACATGCACATATTGTAAATAATTTATGCATACAGCATCTAAAGTCACGTTAGCAACAGTCACATCACTAAATTAAACCACTGCACTTTATCCTCCTGGCTTCCCCTTCCACGCTTTTTACTGTTTTTCTCAGCCTCATTTATTCCTAAATAACCCCCGGCGCACACATCCACATATTTAATCACATATACCTCTTTCATGCTTGTTTCCTCTCCAGGCCCTGCAGTCTCTGTCCCTGACTGACTCGCGCCTGCGCTCTAGGGGCACCGTGCTGGTCAACGCCCTGGGCAGCAACACCTGCCTTAGAAAAGTGGACCTGAGTGGGAACAACATGGATGACATCGGAGCCAAGATGCTGAGCAAAGCTCTACAGATAAACACAACGCTCAGGTGAAGGAAAGAATGAAGAGAAATAGGAGGATATTGCTGTGCTTTGCAATGTGCTCAATATGAAGGTTTCAGCACTACTTACAACTTTGCCCTGCAGGAGTGTGACTTGGGATCGCAACAGCACCTCTGCAGCCGGATTTCTTGATGTCGCCCGAGCACTTGAACAGTAAGAGCACGACAGCGATCATCAACATGTATTTAACATATGTATGCTTGAATCTAGGCAGTACATAAGAGGATAACTTATACATCAACTGCAAGAACCGTAGGGATTTTAAGAAACTGTGTTTGATTTACCCTCTATTTTAGAACATTTAATTGCATTGTAATTTGCAACGTGAGCTGAGCAAATTGTTGCTTTCCACTTTGCTATCTTAAATGGTCCAGACTTTCCTTCAGGCTAGGGATGACATGGTTACAAAGATCAAAGTATTACTCACTCTTTGCATGCCATAGGAGGGATATTTTGGGATGATCTCTGTCCAGTGGGGATATTAACCTTAACTAACCCTGAATCTGTAACCCACTTAATTTTCTCCTTTTAGTCTCTCTCCCTAAATCGACCCTTCCATTGTTCTTCCTTCCTCTTCTTCTCTTTCCCCTCTCAGTAATTTCACCTTGCAATACATGCCTCTTCCTCTAAGTGACATCAGCCAGGCATACCGCAGCGCCCCAGAGAGGACAGAGCAGGCACTGACAAAGGTCGGAATCAGAGAGCAGCCACCGTCACAATGCCATTGTCATTTCATCCTGGAAATCCGGCCACTTAAGAACTCAGCACAGTTCTGCACAGAATGGTGGAAGTGTCTCAGACTCATCCGCCAAACCATGTTTCCCAAAAGCCTGTTGATAGTGATCTTAAGACTTTTCTTTATGGTGCTGTGTAAGGAGGTGCGCACAATGTATAAAAAAGAGAAGATAAGGAAACAACAATAAGAACGTAGCATTTCAGCCAAAGGAGATAAAAAAAACATTTGGCTTAAGGTACAGATCTTTAACACCTTTTCCCATCAAAGTGCTGCAGTGCTTACTGTATTAATACTGTATCACTGTAGTTATTGCTGTCTGGATGGTGGCAGCCTTGCATTGATGAGAAGAGCATGGCAGATGTTTTTGGGGGACAGCTTTTAAACTTTAAAAGGTCTGCTAGATGGATTAACTTAATTGCACTCTGCTACAATCCGCCTGTTGTTTTCCTTCCTAGTCTTTTTTTGTAGCCAAGTTGATATGCTGATATGACTCTCCCTCCTCTGTGGTGCGCAGATCCAGCGTGCCCTGGTGAGGAACAACCAGACGCAGCGCTTCTCTCAGCGACAGGCTCTACGGCTGCACCAAGGCCTGGTCACGAGCACCGCCGAGCAGGTAGCACTCATCTGCGTGTGCTCGTGTTGCATTTATTAGTGTGTTACGTGTGTGTCACACTCCCCTGTCTGTCTGTTTCCAAGGTGATGGAGCGCCTCTGTGTTCGCGTGCAGCAGCAGGTGTGCATGTTGCGAGGTGTCGGGGAGATGGAGGAGATTCAAGCTGCTAAACAAGTGCTAAAAGAGGCCAGGAATTCCCGCGCTGTGAGTGATGTGAAATGCATGAGTGTACTGTTTCTTTTAGTGTCACCCTGAATTTGAATGAAATCCTCTCTCTGGTGCTCCAAGCTCTACCCTTCACTGTGTGAGCTGGCTCATGTTCTGTCTGTGGACGGGCCGGTGCGGCAGAGGCTGGACTCTCTGGCTGGTGAACTTGCCAAAGCTGCAGATAAGGAGCTTCAGGTAGATCTAACAAATCTGTTCACACCCTGATTGCAGATGAGTGAATTGCTGATAACCAGCATCCATTGCAGGTGATTGTCGACTCAATGGTGTCTCTCTGTCGAGAGCTCTGTCCTTTATCTTCTTCTGCGGCCGAGAGATTGAGTCCTCCCCTGTCATCCGTCTCCGAGCGCGTGTCCATCCCTCGCTCTGCCATCCGGACAGCCCTGATGGAGCGAGCAGCCCAGGACATTCACCGAGCCTTGGAGTAAGAAAGAGATGTGGAGAAGGGAAAGGAGACAGCAGCAGTGAAGGGTTGCAGCAATATTTATGAATTTGATTGGTAGGTTATTGATTTGTTCTCACCTTTACCAAACCTTTTCCCTGTCTGTCTCTCCATTTCCACTGACCCAATCTTCGGCAGAGAAGTGAAGCTGTCAGTGGTATCCTATCTTACCAACTCCATCGTGGACCAAATCCTGCAGGAGCTCTACGCCACCCATAAGACCCTGGTAAACACAAAGCACCTCCTGCAAAATGTCAGTGTGTGTGCAGCATAGAGAGTGAATGAGCATTTGTCAGATGGTTTAAGGGTGCTGTCTGTGTCAGACTCGGCAGGTGTCTCACCATAAACGGTGGGACGGGACGTGTGAGGACGGGACAGGGTGGAGGTTTAACAGACACAGAGACTCTCTGGACATCACAGATGAAGAGCTCAGCACCAGCATAGTGAGTTTGGGCACTATTTTTTTTTTTTTACATAGTTTTACAAGTTGTTCATGTGAAGTAAAAGATATTATCTAAGATATAGTTTTTGCCTGCAGCGATCTCTGTGTGATGGCTTCTGTGCTAGAAGGAGGCCTATTTTAAAGAGATTAAAGTGGATTCTGCCTGGGTATAATGTTATCTTTTCAGTGATCTCTTGCCAATATAAAAGAAAACACAGAAAATATGGAAAAAAGTCAGCCACTTTCCTGAACACACTGCATTGAGCATTTGTTGAGTCCCTGTTTTTAAATTTCCATTTTGAAGTCACAAATATTTTATTAAGTTCTACCAGTTCTTCTTTTTCGTATATTATTCCAAACCCTCTCAGGTATCTCCAGCCCTGATTCACACAGTGGAGTAGGTTTTGCCATTCTGCGTTGTGTAACATGGTAACTAAAAGGTTTACTCTCCACTGCTTTTTTTACCATATACATTCACCTTAGTGTTACCGCTAACCAAACACTGGATCAGTTTTGGCAAAACTTTGAACAGTGAAGAATTTTTCCCCCTGGGTCTGGCATTTGAAACATTACTCTGACTTTCTTGACAGGATCACTACAATTAAAGGTCAAATTTTCAAAGGCCCCAGCTCCCCCACTGCTGACATTTCAACAATACTTGGAATGATGATGTGGTGTCAGTTCAATTGTGTTCTGGCCTTTAGCAGTTTCTCCCTGATTGGCTTGATTGAAGCACAACATTTAAAGTCTAAATTTCAAAAAGTCCTTTAATTCCTACACTGTAAGCCTGCTGGCTTGAATTTATCGTTATCTTTATCCATGAAATGCACCAGTCTAAATTCACATGATGTAAGGAAAGTTATTATACATTGATCTGGTCAGTACTACAGTACAATACACTAGACCAACAAAGTTTTCATTAAACCTAACTCTGATCACATTTTATTTCTTTTAACATTCATATTTGCCACTCATCTGAACCCCATATATTTGAATTTATATTACCTTGTTTGGTTTGTTAGTGGCTCTACTTTTGAACTCATGAGTTAGTGGCCATACTTAATTTTATAAACTCTGACATATTAAATATCATTAAATCTGTTGGGCAGTTGTTTAGATGCCTCACTGACATCGATCTGGTTTTCACACAACTGTTTTTTACAACTCAAATTAGTTCTCAGTTGAAAGCTGTTATCGCTTTTGCTCATCATAGTAAATGCTTATTTTTCCATATGTTTCCACTTGCTCAACTATTCTTTATCATCAAAAGAAAACTGACCCTAAAATTAAATCGGAATGTTACCACTATGGCTAGAAGATAGGGAAGCTGAAGGAACCAGAAACAGACTAAATTGCAAATCTCTGGAGATGCATTAAAAGAGCAGCTCAATATCTACAAGAAAGCAGGTAAAACTGTTGGATTTCTCTGACATTATCTCAAAAGAATCTGCCAGGGCCCTTTTCACCACAAACAGTTGAGTCATTACCTTCTCATGCACTTCTAGCCTTGATGTCTTCTCTAAAACTGGTGAGGAATATAAAACATTTTCTTTTGCTAAAGTGAAAATATCAGCAGTCAATTATTCCCCTGCTCAACTCCCTTCACCATTCACTGCTGAATCACAGCTCTCTCACATCAGGTGCTACCACTCTGTTTCAATCAGTCAGCAATCCACGGCTCCAAAATGCTTTTAAATGATTTCCATCCAATCTCCAATCCCTGCCCCCTATGTAATTAACAGCAATATTTGGGGGATTGGCCTAAAGGGAGGCCTGCATCATTTGTGTCTCTTGATATGTCTACTGTTTGTGTGTCTTACCTTACATACTTAGAATCTCAATATTTATTTTCTCTCCCAGGACACAATAGCCATTAAGAAGCACAGCTCGAGAACAAGACGAATACGACCTGTCTCCACCAGGCTGAGTGAGTACTGCTGTATATCCTCTTATCCTACTCTCACCTCTCTTTCCTGTCTAGCTCTGACCCCATCCTGTCTCTTTCAGGGCTCCATTAGTGTATTTTTCTATTGAGTCTTTTTTCCCTTTCCCATTGCCTCATCTGAGAGGTCTGTTAATGGATGTTTTATCCTTGCCTGAGCCAAGTCTGAGTCAGTGTATCTCAGAGCAGTCGTCAATTCTTTTAAATTTGACGACTTAGAAGCAGAAAAGATGGCTCCCTGTAATCCCCCCATCTTGTGCCTTCTCGGTTTCTTGCCCTCACATCCTCTATAATCCTTTCATTGCTCTTCGCTGCCATCAGGTCTGTGTGACGACTCCAGCTCCTCTCCACCCCCCTCCGTACCATCGTACTCGTCACCGCTATCCCGCTCGGCATCCTGGGAGGGCCTGTCAGAGCTGCCGACACAGGGCCTGCCACTCCATCATGTGACGAGGGTTCGGCCGAGACCTCCGCGGAGGCATAAAGGAGGGCACGTCCTTGCTGAGACAGTATGGCAGAAATGATGTCTCTCTGTCTGTCTGTCTGTTTTTCTGTCAGTCTGTCTGTCTCCCATTTCCTAATGTTCATGCCCACTGGCAATGATTCCTATCTTGGCTAGAGATAATCTATACAGAGTAGCTGGCTGCAATTGGATTATGTCATCTCACTGCACCCGTGTAATCCATTTGTTTTATTGCATACATTTACAAATGAAATCCACTGCAAGTGAGATGACCTCTCTAAGAGTTTAAATGTTTGTGTGTGTCTGTGTGTGCACAGCACTGCAGTGAAAATGGAGGAATAAGCCCACTTGATGATGGACTCCCAGACTTCTATACTAAAAGAGTGCTCCCTGATAGGTAAGACTTTCCGCATTGCTATCATTTGTGCTTAATTCTTGCTTTTTTATTTACGAGTGTATCTCCAGGGGGGCATCTTTTACAGAACCTTCCCCTGACCTGACATATACTGTTGAGTTCCCTATTTTCTAGTCAGACCTTATTTTCCATTTATTCCACCACACTTCAAAAATCCATTTACAGCCTTCAAACTTGCTTGAGATGAGTAATCCTTCACAGTGACCATTTTGTCGCCTCTACTGTAAGTTATTGTAAGGTGGTAATGCAGCTGTGAGCAGAGATTGCTTTGAAAACTCTTCTTGTTGAAGGATGTTCAAGAGAATTGTCTCCTGAAAAGTTACGTCTTACAGTAATTTACAAGCTGAAGACATGATCTTATTTTTTTCTTTTCTGGGTTTAATTTGCCAGCAGCACAATTCATGACTGAAATTCTTTTTCTACAGTGAACAAAATCAATGCACTGACAAAAAGAAGAGTTTGCAGTTTTTGACAAAAGAGTAAAAGTGATGAAATTTTGTTCTTATTTTTCTAGCGGACTGATATAAAGGTCCAAATTCAAGGATAGGATCTCATTCTAAAGATGTACAGTGCACTTTTGGAAAATTCAGCAGTGTTGTCAAAACAATTCTTTACCAAAGGTAGCATTGGGGAATAAAACAAAAAATGGGTGTTATTTAATAATTTCCTGATTCTTAATGTAAAATATAATATTTTCATCATGGAGCTATCAAATATGACATGAATAAGCATTTAAGTTGATTGATTTGCAGAAACTTTTGTCCAAATTGAATCTTAATTCAATAAAGCTGCAGGCAGCATGAGACTTCTAATGACATCCACACAATCAAACGCATTATATTCTGACAGTTACAAAGAAAGCATAAAAATATTGTACTTCAGTCCATTTACCTAATTAATGAGTCTTTCTTATTTATTGTCAGGCCCCTGCTGAGTTCTGACAGTTTGCAAATGTCTTTGATTGTTTTAACTGGTTCTAGTTTAAGGTCTTATTTTTTCATAATTCAAGAAGTGTGTTGTCTGCCGGTAAAGCTTGTTAAACTGGGCTGCTTGTGCATTCAGAGGTTTTCCAGTTTGATTCTGTCATCCATCATCTTTTAGGTCGTCAATTAAAACTTTATCCCTCTTAAATGATTTGTGGAGCTGGGGCTTGTGTTGTTGACAAAGGAGGAGTGGTTTTGGTTTTTTTTATGTGGCTGGGGTCATTAGCAGCTGAAGACTTCATTAGAATAATCAGTCTGCTTTGAAAATGAATGTTTTGGCCAGTCAGCAGTATTATAACGTGTATATATAGTTTGGAATTAATGAGCTCGAACAAGCAGAACCAGAAGTGTGACCCTTTAAACTGCAGATGCAGTAGTTTGGTGAGCCTTTGTTTTGGTGGAGCTGAAGTCAGGAACGGTGGCCACAGCTCATCCAATAATGTTGTTCCCTTCCTCACCGCAGATCATCAGATTAAGCCATTGCTTTTAATAGGATTAAATTTTTAATACAATATAAGAAAGTGCACTTTAGGAAAATCACTGTGTGCCAAGAGATGTACCCACAGCGATGCTCGAAGTGTAGAGGCAGAGTGGAAAAACACCCGATATGCGTGGCTGTAATGAATAAAATGACAGCCAAACAGAGATGACTCATGTGGACACGTGTGATGACTTCTCTGGACCAGACTGTGTTTGACATTTAGCCTCTCTCACCTCTTCCAGTCAGCTCTCGTCTCTGCACAAAGCTCACTCTCTGAGGAGGAAGAAGAGGAGAAACATGCTGGCCATTTTCGGATTCCGCAAAAACCGCAACCAAACTGTGTCCAGCCAGGGACCGCAGGAGTCTGAACTAGAGATACATGGAGATGGGTGTCACACAGTTGCTACAGCACCCACAGGGTTTGTGTATTAACACACACACAAACGCACACACACAGCACAATACATAATCCATTATTGGTAAGAAAGACAATGCTCATGTGATTAATCGGATAGCAATTTACCACTTCAGAAGAGGACTCACCATATTCTACTCTACGTCTCCACATTTTCTCCTTGTTATTTCCATCTTGGTTTTTCTGAGGACAACCAGCAGCACCGAACTCCATAAATACTCCAACAAATATCACTGTAAATCTCCCTCATTTCTTTGTTGACTCGAGAGAGCTGCCGAAGTGCAAGCAGGCTGATACCAGAATGTGTACACAGATGTCAACGACAGCCGGTGGATCTGACTCTGGATCCCCGTGATTAGAAAGGAACACGCTGCATGTCAAATACAGACTGGCATAGCAAGATAGCTGATTCTTGCCAGAAAAGCAATATTTCTTAATTACACTGTTCTCAGGGCTTGTTACATCTTAATCTTTTTTCTGTTATTTTTAATCTGTGGAAATATTAGCAGATTTACAGTGTCATCCATTTTTTAGAACTGCCACAGAGAACGTGTACACACTCCTCCAACCTCCAAGGTCGGCCACCAGAGCTGGCTCTCCTGGTGAAGGGGCTGATGGGAAAGTGAACGATCACCAGGGGAAAAGCACTCTCATTTTGAGTCCGCCACCAGTGCCGGGCATCCCTCACCCAGGCGTGGGAGGAAGCAAACATCCCTTCTATTCTCCCAGAGAGGTACAGTCAGTGTGACCCACTGCTGTTATTGCCTTTGCTGAAAGTTTTCACCATTAGCAGTCTTTCTTTTGCCTCTTCTTGTTTTGACAGAAAGCTGAAGGAGACACTGTGTTTGATCAGCTGCTGGAGACAGATAAGTACTGGGTGGATGATAAACAGAGGACAACAGAAGTGCTGCAAGTAGACAAGCAGTGGATTGAAGTGAGGCAGAGTGATCAACATGTAGAGAGGCAGCGGTTCGACGACAGGCCGCAAGAAAGAACTTTTGGAGAGCCGAGAACAACTGACAGACCATCGGACAGGTACTGGACTGAGAGCAGACATCCAGACAGACATGTGGACAGACAGTGGACTGTCGACAGATACACCCAGCGGCAGATCGACAGAAAGATAGAAAGACAGTGGGTGGGCGGCAGGCAGATAGACAGGTCGTGGTCAGAGAACAGACCGACGGACATACAGGTAGACAGTCAGTGGACTGAGGGCAGACATCCGGGCAGAAAGACGGACAGACAAATGCAGGCACTTCATTTGACTCAAAGGCCACTGCCCCCGTACCCATCAGACAGGACGCCTTCGCCAAAACAGGAAACAGATACTCTGAGAAGCACAGAGGCAGCAGCTGCAGACTGGCATCAGCAGGACACACAGGGAGAAAGACACACGTGCCCCGATGCTGGCGGAGGTTTTACAGAAGGATGGAGAAGCAGCACAGGAGGAGGGAGTCGTGCTGCTCCCTGTGCATCCAAACCAGATCCCCCACCACAAAGCAGTAAACCCAACCTGACCAAGCTGAGGCAGAGACATCGGTTGGAGAGCTCAGACGCTCTACCAGGTACCTCACTGTCATCCTTGTTAATGTGCTGCTGTGTTACTGATGAGATTTATCTCTTTGTAAAGAGTCTCGCCTTTGCCTCAGTGTGTAAACAAACCACCGACCTAGGTGACAGCCACTTCTTTTTAATTTGTGGGTACAGAGGAGGAAGGAGATACAGAGAGGGACCCAGGGAAGATGGAAAAGAAAGAAAGAGAAAAAAGAAGAGATTCGGAGAGTCAGCCTCCTCCGATTCCAGAAAAGGTGTGCATTAGAGAGCCATGGTTTTTCTCACTTCTTCCTGCATGAAAGACAGAAATCATTTTCTTTTTATACAGTCATTTTTACACAAGTCAATTGGTTATCTTTAACCAAGTGCAAATGTGCCAGTTGCTTATGTTTTCTTTGTCCTTGTGATTTACAGCCAAAGACGTCGTCCTATGTGACTTTTCCAAAAGAATCTGCCAATGAGAGGAACTTACCTCCTCCTCCTGTGCCACCTCCTGTTATCAACCCAGCGCATGTATTACCCGACAGAGCGGCAAGTCAAGGTACCTGCACTGAATACACACACAAACAATGACAAACAACAGGTTCAACATCATCCTTAAGACATCCTTAAATGGATTTAGAAAGTCATTTTGTTTGGTGATGACATGTGAATAGCTGAACATCTCACATTGTCCTCATGAAAACAAGGTTCAGATGCCTGCCTGACTCTGTTATTATAGCAGATGGTTTACTTTTGGTCTTTTGTTCAAACTATAATTTAGATTTCGATGCTCTCCTCCCTGTATATCAGGAGTAGCTCACTGTTGCTCAGCATGCTTGCAGTTCATGTCATTACTCTGCAATTAAATTGGTTTACTAATGGTATTAGGGATATTTAATGTGATATCAAAGCAGCAGATTAAGGAGCTCAACCTGTAGAAAACTTTAAGGAATAACTTGATGCTTTTAAAATATACTCATACACATTTTGCCAAGAAAAAATATGAATATACAGACAGGAGCCAATTAGCTTATATTGCCGTGTCGTGACTTCCTGTAGCCATGTTGCACCATGAGGTTTCCAGGCAAGACACAAGGAAGTTAATATTCCCAGCCACAAAGAGGTTGAGCACATAACTTCCCATAAAACCGCCACTTTTGCTCTCTTCTGTTTGTGTGTGCGTGTATGCGTGTGTGCATGCTTGCATGTGTGCCTGACCCATGTGGACTTATATGATACCAGAAATGGAACAACAAAACTTAAACAGCAGACAAATAACTGTCTCCTCTCCCAAACTCTTCAAATAAGATGTGCTGTGGTTATTTTCTAAAACAACTCTTAGGTCTGTTATAATCATCTAACTAAAAAAAAACTTAAATGAAGGACATTTTCCTCAGAAGCATAGCCCTTAAATTATCCTGTGAAGCACAATAAAACCTCAAATGGACTCCTTATTTTTCTGTCATACATGTTCAGGTGAAGAAGGACTGAGGCCACAGGCACCAGTGAAACCACAGCGAAACAGAAAGGCTGTATCTTGTGATGCAGGTACAATTTCAGCAATGCCTTTTTTCTGCACTATACTGTGTACAGTCATCATTAACAGGCTGTTACACAGCACGTACTTGTGAATGGAATATGTGTATGTGTGTAAAGCGTCTGTATCTAACTGTTAATTTGTTATTTCTGTCCTCACTGAACTCAGGAACTGACAGGGAAAGCCCTAATAACGTTGAGAAGCCCCCAAATCGCAAGCCCCCAGTGAAAAAACCTAGACTTCCCCAAAACAGAAATAAGTCACTGGACTTGTCTGGTACATGTCTTTCTGTTTTTATTTATGTTTGTGTGCGTGGAGCAGATGTTACAACACATGAGTCATGTCGGTAATCAGACATTATGTGTTACTGTTGCGGAAGAGGATCAGTAAATTACGGTCTATAAAAAGACTAAGCTAATTAGAAATACATCATGATGCATCATAATAATTCAGTGTTTTATTTTATTGTAACTGCATGCCATTAACTTCCTGTTTTGATACCTTTACAGTTAACATCTGTAGCTCACAGCTGAATATTGATTAATATGGATCAACCATTGTGATATTACTATTAATTTTGTTTTTGATGGTCCTGTTCAATTTTACAGACAGCATCAACTCAGCACCTGGTCAAAGCGAGCTGTTGTGATGCTGGAGACATTCACCTGCCCCTGGCCAACCGTAGCGTTGTCATGACAACCGTGGAGCATTTCATCCAACAAGAAAACGAAGAAAAACATCAGAGAAGGAAGGAACCAGAGAGAAAATGTCTGATAGTGCAACATGACAGACATCATAAAGCATCAGTCACTTGCCTCTTTTTAAACAACTTTCTTTAATGTCACTTTCCTCCCTCTTAAGCTTCACCATAACTGTGTTTCTGTCTTTGCTTTCCTCTCACGCCAAAACCCACTGAACTCTTTTTTGTGGCCACAGTATTTTAACAGTATTTGCTACTTTAGAAAACCCAAATATCATTGTCTTTTGTGCTGGTGGACAGTGGCCAGAGTGCTCAAACATGGTGGCTTTGCTAGACAGATTAAAAAAAATGTCTTCAGTAGAATGTGATTTTCTTAAATCTGCAATGCATTTTTGACTGCTGATACAGTTGATTGCCTTGGTTGACACTTGAAAATGAGTTGCTTCTTATCAAATGAAACTTGATGATTTATATCTAGTTTTGCTTTCAGGAATTGAAAGGTAATATATTTTATAGAAAAAATAAATATTATGTATGAGCACCCTCACTGTATGAATAAAACACTAATGGAAAACAAGTGTGATTCTGCCTGAGGCTGCAGTCTTACAAATTGTTAGAAGATTATTGTAATTCATTGAATGCTTTCTCTGTAAAAGGTCAAACATGGGGAACATTGCATGTTAATATTTCCTAGAGGTGAATGTGATAAATCAACTAATTGTTGCTCTACTAGCTAAATAACATCACAGTTAAAACAGCTATAATTCATAATTTTATATCAACAATGGATCACAAGACTATCTGAATGTGAAAGGGTGCACTGGTAGTGACAAATCGACGGCACAGTTCCAGTCATTTCTCTGGAGCTTTGCAGCGTTAATGTTTTGACTTAAGTGACTCACAGCTCTGGTGGCGTTGTCTTCGATCGCAGCATGGAGCTGGCTTCACAGAAACAGCTCTAAAAACCCACTGTGCACCTTCTGGCAGACAGAAAAAGTTGGTTAGCTGGTGAACATCGTGTAGGATTTCGAAGATTAGATCCAGATTTATTTTCCTCTGGGGCCATTAGGGACCCAGTCAGAGCAAAAAGAGTGTAAACATTCTATACTAATAATATCTGATAAATGTGTTAATGGGCAGCTAGTTTGCTAACGAGTTCACAATATAAAATTAAAGGTGATAATATTTGCAGTCTGTTTCCACTACTCCCCAGTGATTAATGCAGCCTCACCATTAATACAGTTCTGACTTGATGCCCATCTCTAATCAGTGCAATAATCTCTTCTTAGTTCACCGTCATCCTAACCGGTTAAATCATTAATCTGACTAACCTAGTAACTGAAGCTATGATCTAACATGCATCAAACTGACTAATTTGATTCCCATGATCACAGGTGGTTGCTGAATTTACTTCCTGACTTCAGAAACTCCCCCTCCAGTTGGCATGGCAACCTCATATATTCACAAGTCAAAGAATGTGAGAAACAGCAGGGGGCGACTGATCCCTACAAATGAGGCAGCTGCTGGGCTTTACGGAAACACACACACAAATGATTTCAGCAGAGCAGCAGTCTTGCAGGTTGTCATTGGCAACCGTGCCATGACCTTTTTTCTGAGGATGCTGCAATGAGTCAGATAGTTAAAACAATGCCATGCAGTGAGGAAATCTTCTTTACAGTTTTACTGAAATGGAGATAAAGAGGCTGTGATTATGAATGAGAAGACAGCCTCTGAGAAAATGCAAAAGAGGTTTTTCAGTTGACTGGGGCTAATTGCTGTATTGAAATGTAACACGTTTTCACAGTTTATTAATGCATCTCTGCCACAGACCTTTATTTTCCCCAGATGTTATGGCTGCTTGATGACAAATGAGGGAGATATTGTATGTATTAACTTAAATTGATCCATTTAATCATTCAGCCTCCACATCTTTTTTAATTAATGACTGCAGTTTTCCAGATAAAAGATGATGTAATATCCTGTCCTGCATCCACTCTTAGCCCAGTCACCCTGGGCTAAGCCTCTCCAGAAGCAATTTAACGTCTCAAGTCCTGATTTATGGTGGGACTAGAGGCAGCATATTGGCAGTCTTTGCAACACTGACTTCGTAACAGTACAGTGAAATATAACCTTAGTGTTGGGATTGAACTTTTACTCCCACTCCACCTCAAATGTGATGTGAAGTTCACAGTGGTGACTCCTCTCATATAATAATATCCCCATAAAATGAATGCATGTGCTTTTTTTTTGATAAATTGTGGAGAGAGCAGCTGCCGAAAGTGGAGCTTTGAGACTTCAAGTACACAGACTTTTATCCAGATTGTATATGAACACAGAAATAAAGAGAATTTGGTAACATTTTTGTTTATATATATTTCTTTTTTATATATTTTTCAAGTAAAGCTGTAGCTCATTTCTAGGCTTGTTTCTAGGCTTCTCTGTGTACTGTTGTTTTTATTCACAGGTTTTGCCCGAATGCAAAGATTGTCTGTTTGGGTTGCCCCATCATTATGTTTATTAATAAGCACTCTAGTGACAGAATCTAAAAAGTGATGCTGTTGCACTGTTTCAGGAAGCGAGGATGTACTTTCTGCTGCATCCTCACACCTGAAAAACAGAAATACATGACAGTTTTGTCCTGAAATTTTGGACATACTGTACCATATTTTTTTTACAGCTGATGTGAAGACACATCACATCACACAGGAAGCCCCTGAACACATCCCACTCTTCTCATCATTCTTCTGCTGTTACCAAGCAACATGATCACATAAAGGCCACGGGGAGAGAGGAGCCAAAGAGAGAACATGTGTGGGTAGAGGAGAAAGATTCAAGAAAATAAAAGGATGCAGGCAGTCCAAAGAAATGTGCATGATTATGCTCACACAGTACCCCCAGGAAGCCAAATCTTCTTCTTTCTAGGTTAACGGAGTAGAAAAGGTGTTTGTGACTTGTGAGACCTGGTTCGACCTTAGTTCGGTTCATGTTTTAAAAAGCAGAATTAAAACAGGAAAACAGCTCATTTACGTATACATACAGAGAATCTACTTAAATTGCCTGTTCAAGCTATTCTATCTGGAGTGAGGTGGTTTAACATTGTTCTCCAGGAAAACAAGCTGTGAAAGTCTATTTGGATGTGGCGCCTCACAGCAGGTTGGCTGGATGATACTTGTGCCACGTTGGTTACATTGGAAATGACTCATGAAAGCAGACAATGATAAGATGCAGTGTTATTTGATGTAATTACATCCATGTGTATAAAAGGTCATAAGTGAGCTGTTCAGTGAGGTCGTCATGGGAACCGTCTCCCTAATGGATGACAGGGGCCATTGCCTTTGGAGTCACCTTATGTCCCAGCAGCCTGTTTGTTAGATGGAGCAGCTCAAACAGCATCAGTCTAATGTTTGACAGCTAATCAACATGTAGGGTAATTATATTATGTAATTACTGTCAGCAGGTAGTGTAGCCTTCATCTATTTTGAAAAAAAATGGTGTGCATTTATGGGGTGACACTATTACTAGAGATTTAGTGGATATTGATATTTGTTTATATGTATTTTTAAGATTACAAAAGTGTATGCCATCATCAGTAAGTTGAAGAGATGTGCATCACATAATAATGAAGGAAGATGAAAAACAACATGAACAAAAATGACAAAGTTATATATAAACTACAACAAAGGATATTGTGTAAAATGTAAAATAAATAACCCGCAAGTATCATGTTAGGTTCATGTATTACCACACTGATATTTGCTATTTAGCTTTAAGCATGAACACACTGAGGCTGGTCAAAAGTTTATTTAAATTTGAAAACCTTTCAATTTTGGCCCCATGATAACAGTGGATGAAAACTTAAGGAAATCATCAACTTTATCAGAATTCATTGCGAGATCAACATGAAAGTTGTTCAAAATTTCACAGCAATCCATCTAACAGTATTTAAGATCAGGATTCATATTACCATGCAACTGGAATTGGCTAGAAGTGACTCATTAATAACATGTCAGCATAATGATCTTATTTAAAATGTCAGCATATGACGAGTCTTTTGAAAAATCACTTATGGTTGTAACATATGCAGTGGCTGAAATATGTACAATGCATGTACGTATGACACAAGTAGCCAATCTAAAATGTTGCACAGTTAGTCTTATGTGTGCAGGTCAGTGTTGCTGCTGCAGTAGACAGAACTGCAGGTGCACTGCAGAGCTATTGCCTCAAGTTAACGCCTCCTCAGCTAAACTTTAAATAACTAGATTCAATGTGTTTTCTGTATTTTAAGTTCCTTGTGCTAAATTTTTTCTTCCAAATGTGTATGTTGTTGAAAGCTTGTTCTGTGAATATTTTATTGTTAAATCGGAAGAAACAACAAAGTGGATTTACGCAGCATGTCTCTTTCCAATGCAGTATTTGCATTGGACACAAAGAGGGTTTTTTGGGTTTGTTTTTTTTATTGCAGTAAAACATCATAATCCTAGGATAGGATGAGGGGAAAAAAAGAATCACAGCAACTACTTGAGGGAAGAAGGAGGGGTTATAGAGGGGGAGTGAATTAACAGATTTAGTGTCATCTCTCAGTCTGGGAGAGGAGCCAAAGTATCGACCACCTAAATCCGTTGATCCTTCTCTTCCTCCTCCTCATCCTTCCTAACCTCTGTCTCCCCCATGATTTCATCTCTGTTCATCTGTGTTTTTTAAGATTAAAGTTGTCTGAATCTTTAGGTTTGTTTTCTATGTATCAGTGTTGATGTGGTGTTGGAGGCTTTAAACGGTCTGTCTATATTTAGAATCTTCCAGCCACTGATTTAAAATTACTGTTGCTCTACATGAATAATACAAAAACGCGGTTGCGGGCAATGATGATCCATTAGCAATTTTGTGTGATTTATAAGCAAATTAAGGGTTTATTATTAATGAATGAGTGAATGAATAAGTGGCATGCAGGCAGAGGTCACATGCATGAACATCAGTAAGAACTTCAGTAATGAATAAACTCACATTAGAACCTGTATGAAAACATCCCCAAAGGATGACGATTTAAAACCTCATTGTCTAAGTTTATCTTGACCACGACCGTGAATGGAATGGAATGGCATGATCACAAGTGTGTCCATTCATCTGAGGCGGGGATAGACAGTTGAGGCCAGGGTGGGTGAGATAATAGCAGGGGTACTGACAGCTTATGTCTACATTTCAGACGGTTTATGAAGCCTTGGGTATCTGTTAATCTGACACTAGTTTCAGAGGGAGAATCAGCACTAATCCCATGACTAGCCTGATAAATCCACTCACAGTGAGACCCCACATGTGGCCAACATGAGTAAACACATTCACACACAAACAACACAGTCACGAGTAAGATGGTCTGGAATGAAAATCAATAAAAGACAGTAAATAGCTTAAGAAGTATGACGTGTAATCTTGTAGCTACACAAGCTCAAAGTTAGTCCTAAATGGGCAATTTAAAGATCAACAGTTGAAGTGATGGATTAGATACTTGTTACAAAAACACTGAGATTAGAGGCAGCAGGGAGGAGGGAGAGCAAGGAAGTTAAATGATAAACAATGTTCCCCAAGGCAGAGTAAATGTAGTATAATTGCATTTGCTAAAGAGATAAAGCGAATAAAACAGTATGAGTGTGACTGTATTTGATCATTATGAACGCTTCACAGGATGCTACATTTGTTTTCTGCTTGAATTCAATCAGAGGGGAGAGAAATGACATAGCCGTGAGACATCCTGCTGATATTACAGTAATATTTCCATGCCATAGTGGGTAGACAAAATAAGGCAAATGCTAATGCCTCAAAAGGCTTTAAAGTTCACCGTTTTGAGGAAAAAATACTTACTTTTTACTTTTTTTGCTGAGGATCAATACCACTTCGCTTATCAGTCCACCCAAGTATGAACCTGCAGTCAGGATCTGACAGGAAATCAGGGAAAAGAGACAAGAGAGACTGAGGATGACATGCAACAAAGGTCTCTCAGTTGATCTCAACCCTTAGATGTAGCAGCACTATGTTATGTAGGTTTTCATAGAATCAAAAACTTCACAGAAGCCCAAAAAGAAAACTTCTTAAACAGTTAATGTACAGGAAAACTGGTATAAGTCAGAAAATCTCTGATATATCAAGGGGAATTGTATCAAAACATGCTGAATGCATCATATCATGAATGCAACATAGACCATACAAGGTGTAAATGCTGTACCTTTATCAATCAGGGTGGTCAGAACAGGCAAGACTCAGGAGCAGACTAAGATTCAAAAAAGCACAGTCTTCTTCAAAAAGATATTCAGCCATGCAAAAGATAAACTCTAGAAAACTGCGAAAATTGTTGGAATGCTGAGAAAAGCTTGAACTGGTGAAACCAAAGGGGAAACAGAGACTGTGGAGGCAGCTGCACAAAGGTGTGACACTTTAGGGCAGGTAATCAGGGAAATGGGAAACACAAGAGGAGCAGGAAGTGAAGGGACCTGAAACAAGATGGAACTGTGAGCATCAAAATAAAACAGGAAGCATGAGGAATATCCAAACAAGTAATACAACTGTGGAGATATGACATAGTGTACAACTGTACATATGGCAAATTGTCACAGTCAGAAAAGCTCAGGTGTAAATAATAAAATTAAAAGAAAGTTGGTGTGAGTTTTCATTGGAACTACATCTAAATTGTCCATATGAAAACTAAGAGGGTGATCCGTGGTTTAGCCATTGTAGTGGGGACTCATCTTGAGAAGAGATGTTGATTTTTTATGTTATTTTGCGCTGAGCAACTACAGCAAACTACAAACATGGTTCCATTGCACTGGGATGGAAGCACACGTCTGAGAGGCAGATATTAGAGAACCTAAACAAATAAAACCGAAACTTTCTGCATGCATAGTAAAAACATATCTTTGGGGTAATTTGGTGGCATTGACCCTTTATTTCTTATTACGCAAATTTCTTCCGTATGTTCAGTAATGTTTTGTTATTTCTCAGTAATCTCACTGACCCAGAATTAGACAGGTTAAATCATACCACTAAAACATTTTTTTTCACAGGCTTGATTATGTGGGGTCATCATAAAAACCACTGTGCCGTTTGACAGCTTCCGTGTGTGTATTTGTGTGTGTGTAGAGAGTGAAGTACACAGATCCTTAGGACGGGGTGGGGTGTGTGTGTGTGTGTGTGGGGGGGGGGGGGGGCACTCATGAGGTGAGACGTGTAAGCCTGCTGCTTGTAGCAGAGTTAGTCAGGATTAGGACATGTATATGTGGGATAAGGCCGAGTTAGTGGGACCCTACAGGCCTCCACCTCACACCATCTGTCCAAACAGTGCAGGTCTGTCCTCAGCTCTCGTCACTCTCCCATTCCCTCTGTCTGTCTATATTTTGTATATATTCTTGTTCCTCTTCGTGTCTGCCAGTTGTTGTTCCCCAAAAAACACTCACCTCTGCTCATAGCTGAGTCTTCTTTCTCCCACTTTGACATCCTCTGTTTCATGACCCCACTCAGCCTTTAGAGCCTCTCAGAGGATAATAGCTGGAGGATATGAAACCAGGTTAACCGGGTGACGAAGGGGTCAGCTTCCCATTGATGAGGTTTTGGGGAATGACGGGAGAAGCTCGAGCTTAGTGGGTCACTCCACTCAAATCACCTAAACATGTTTTCTCTCTTACCTTGATTACCCTTTTGCAGATAGTCTTAACCAACATATCAACCTGTGAGATTTTTGCTTCAATACAATGACTGTGGTTGGAATTTTCTTTGTGGAAAAATGGAAAAACTACATTTAAAAACATGGGTACCTTGGACTATTCAAAGACCAACAATATTGTTTCCAGCTTAATTATATCTTAGTCCCAGCAAAACTCTACACTCTAAACTTTGGGGTGAAGTGACCCTTTAAAAGAACGAGAAGATCAATATTATTCTTGGGTCTGTACACAGTTACTGTATGAGGCTACAGCCAGCAGCTGGTTACAGCATACAGACTCATCCAAACAGAGGGGAACAGCAAGCCTGGCTCTATGGTTTCAAAAAATCAGCGCCTCTGAAGATCACTGATAATGTCATATCTGTTTTCTTTAATCCATACAAAAGTGTAAAAATGTGACCTTGTTGTATTATGGGAGATTATGTGCAGCACTTTTCTTTTCTTCATAATACAGCTGAAAACTACTGCTCAGAGGCTCTAAATAGTCAGTCAGTGGCTTCATGCTCAGCTATGATGACTAGCTTTGATACCGTCCTCATTTCTGTCAGGAAAAGACAAAAATGGACACCGGCTCCAGGTTAGCGTAGCATTATTTCTTCAGTCTAACAAATGAAGTGTAAAAATGACATGCTGTGGTTTTATAGGGGCGTGTCTCAGACTACCTCTTAGGCAAAATCTGTCTAAAATGTCAACTATACCTGATCTAGTGTCACAGAATAAAACCCACTACAGCCTCTACTACTACTACCTCTACCCATTATGATAATTACAGTGTTGGATCCAAAAGGGCTAATCACTTAAATATACCTCTGGAAATAAGGCTGCAAAGGAGCGGTGAACAGTCTCGAGCTGTATGTTAAGCTCATCCCACCTGAATTTGAGGTGGCTGTGGGACACGTGTGTGTACGGCTGCAGATGCAGGAGGGATGGTGGTGTGTTTGGCATGAAGTATGAGGTAAGTTCCTCTGTGTCTCTCCCTCTCTTTGTCCCTCACACTCACGGGAGGCCCTGTTGGTTTAGCTGCTAAGCTTTCCCCGGAAACACAAATGATGGGCAGATAGAGAGGTTAAAAAAGAGAAAGAGAGGAAGAGAAACCGAAAGGAGAGACTAGAAACTGTTAAAACTGTTGTGAAAAATAGGGAGGACTGGCTCCAGGAGAGCTGTCATGTTTTACTTACACTATCCTTCAACATGCTCCCATCTCAATAAAGATCCCAATCTTTGCTGAAATAGGAAACTCCTCTTTGGGAGCTTTGTGCTATTTCCATGAGTCAGCGTGTCTACTTGCCTTAAAGGTTTTGTTTACTGTCCAAATCAGATTTGTGAAGACACTATTAACTCACTGATTCCTTAACGAGACACTATTAAGAAGCAGAGAGACTACGGATTAACAAGTTCAGCTTTTAAGGAGCATCGAGAAATGCTTGTTATGCATTTCTCTGCTCGGTGGATTTAGATCAGTCGAGGGGGGGAGAGGCAGCAAAACAAAGAATTCACAAGATTTTGAGTCTAAGTGTGAGAGACTGGGCAGTGTGGAGACACAGGGGGTCTTAATTTGTGAGAGCGAAAACAAACGCTTGGAAGTCGGTAGCGCCCAAAGGTTTTACACATGTACTGGTTAGCAGAGGAAAAAAGTCTCACTGCAAATGAAATACCAGGTTACTGAGGCCGCTATTTATATTGATGCATTTTTATGTTATCGTTCCAATTTATCCATCTTAAACAATGATATTGACTGCTGTAATTAAGATGTCAAAACCACATCCCAAACTGATCAGATTAAGCACAGTGAAACCATGTAAGTGAAGTCTGTGTTACTGCATTTCAGAAGAGAAATACCAGCTTTTTTTCTTTGTATTAATGGTAATCATATGCACACACAGCTGACTCTCATGCACCACAGTGCATGCCAGCTGGGTTATTAGATAAACTGAAACTTGGTTTGGAGAATAAGCACTTTGATAACGATGAAATGCTGATGGCCTTAAGGTGGGTTCTGATTTATTGTTGAATTTGGAGCTTCGGAGCCTGGTGTCAAGATCCACTTTTAAGACATTTTTTGTTTTAGATTATAATGAGCTTGTAAGTGCTATTCATAAATAAATGTGATTTTAAACAAATTACCATGAATTAATCTACAGCAAACAGAGTACAGAAGCACTGCTCAGGCTGCAGGCTAATGAGGACACAGTCAAGCCTTCAAAGAGTACTTCCCTCTCAAATTCATGTTGAAGTCAAAAGTTCACGGTCCATAACATTTATGAAATGTCTTTATAAATTAAATGAATGATTTGCTTTTGAAAAAATATTAAGCACTGAGTCTGAATGTAATTAACTACAATGACAGGATCTTAAGTAAGGGAAGTTAAGTAAACTGGTTCCCTCTAACTGACAGTTTATAATTCGCTAAATTGAAGCTCTTGCCTCCTGCATGATTAATTAACAGGCTCGGTTCAGTATCTGTGAGCGTCCACTGTGAGGCAGTACAGAGTCTACAGTCCAACTGTGGCCAACACAACTGTCAAGACTTTGTTAAACTCTATGATGAGTGACTAAAGTTTATCTTTTGATGCAAACTCAGCTCACGTCATGACTCGATGTGCAGTAGAGCGCATAGAAATGGCTTTCAGAAATGTATGCAGCAGTCGGTGTGTCTTTGCAAGTATGAAATTTTTCATTTTTTTATCCAAATAGACTGCATCGGATGGGAACTTGTAGGTATGTGAGTGTACTAGGACTTCTATCTTTGGTCCACTTAAACTTTTACACCTCACGGATTTAGGACACTCAGAAAGTTAGGAGATTTTGGTCTCACGTCTCCGAAGGGCTATTTGAGGTGTGATGGGTAAGGTAGTGAGGGGCAAGGGGATGCATTGTGTCAATGAGTGTTCTCACAAAGACAGAAGTAGAACTGTGTGTGTGACTCAAGGAAGCAGAGGGAACCATAACAGAAAAACTTTAATAAAGAGACAGACAGACAGAGAGTGTGTGTGAGAGAGAGAGAGAGAGACATTGCCAGAGAGTGTGAACATGTCTGTGAATCATGAGAGAGAGATGTGGGGGAGAGAGAGAGAGAGAGAGAGAGAGAGGAGGGGATTGTTGCAAACAGGGATTTGCAGCAGAGGGAAAAGAAAGAAAGGGGGCAGTGGCACTCAGTGACAGAGTGCTATACACACTCACATGCACACACACACACACACACACACACAAACTCTGTTTCCTCTGTCTTTTTCCAAACGTGTCAACCAGTCAGTCGATTATTTTTGTGTGCGTGCGTGTGTTTGGTGGGGATGTTGAAAAGAGCCCGTCACCATCCTTCATCTCTATGACCGACGGTAAGATCATTTCATTCTCTCTGTCACATCTCTCATGTCAGGCCTTTGTCTCAGTCTGTTTTCATTCCACTTTTTTCTCTCTTGTGATTGTGTGTTGTCGCTATTTTTTGGCTGGCTTTTCGCTGTAACTTTGGTCTGGAGCCAGACTGAGGCCTCCATGGAGCCCTGTCACTGTTTGCTTTCTTTTACAATCCATTTTAAACCACAGGGGGCAAAACTAATGAGCTGTGCACCAGAGGACACTACGCAAAGGTGGATTTTTAATTAGATGTTCATTTTAATAATAATAACCATTATCTGACAGCCTATAATTAGTGTGGTTGGAGGAAATCTACCATTGTAGCATAGTGAAAATATTGAACTTTTCATTGATATTTTGAGGCAATACTTTTCAGTTTGCTAAGCTGTGATTAATCTTTAGTCTATTGCACCTTGAAAATAGACAACAGATCAACTATTTCATACTTTACTTTCCCATAACTTTTAGATATTTCTTTATGAAACAAAACTTTGGGCTCTTCAACCTGAGCAGACAAGCTCAAAAATAACAAGTTATAACATTTTGATGAGTAACATTTAAGATCAGCATCAGCTTCAAGAAATGAACTTTTTGTTCCACCCCTGTGGCTGTGTAAAAATGTGTTTCAATTCATTTTAGAAAGTCTCTGGATTAAAGTCTGAACCTGCTGATAATTGGATTTGGTCTCTGAGACTTGTGGATCTTTCTGTCAAAAATGATTAAGCCCTTTGAATTCTTGCGCTCCAGTCGGTTATGTGTTCAGTAGGCAGATCTTTCTAGAAATATTACATGTCATATCCATTGTGTGTGAATACAGTAGGGCAATAACGTGTAATCATATCTGCATAAAAATGAATGAAACATTTGGACTTTATTTTTTTCGCTTACAGAATGAAATGAGAGGCAAAGTGAGAATCTGTCAGTTCTATAAGATAAATGACAATGCGTTCTTGGTGAACCTGCATATTTAGGCACAAATGAAAAAGTTTCAAGTACAGCGTGAAGGTTTGTTGGAACCAGGGCGTCCTGGTTTGTCTATACACATCACCTGATTTGCAACTAAACACGCACGTGTATGTGAGTGTGCTTGCGTTTATAGTGCTATATGTGTGTATAAGATGGTAGGCAGGGTGTGTGTGCTGCAGATTAGAGTCTTAATATAACACGCACACACATACCTGCTATACAGACTCACACAGCCTGACTGCAAGTCAGAAAGAACTTTTTACCAAAGCATTTCTGGTTGAATCATCTTTAAAATTGTATTTTTCATATTATACAACACCACAAGAAAAACACTACAGATATGTACAAATGAACAATGTTTTACATGTGTAGAAACATCTCTGTATAACAAACCATACAAGGACATGTGCAAATATTCAGAACAAAAGATTGGCAACAATTTCTAATGAGACTTTATGAAGGGTTTGTGAGCTGTAATTGATGATTTTACTAATGGTTAATAAATCACTTATTAATGCTTCAGAGATCAGCTCAACGCTATTAAAGAGAACAATTTATGGCTTGCCAGGTCAAAATCCTCCTCTTACATTTTGGAGAAACTGGAAAATGCTTTGTCCTTTCAGCTATCTCTTTAATTCCTTGGGAATCATCCTTTAATGGACTCAATACATTATCATTATCTTAATAAGTTAACATTGTTTATAAATGATTTCTGGATTGAACGGAGTTAGGACAAAGCAAATGTCATGCTGGTGGAGAACTTTCCACAGTCTGGCAACCCAGAAGTTCCCCTTAATGATCCATAACTGATCTGTAAAGCATGAGTGAATGCTTAAGGTGGAACTCAACTGATTTAAGTCTGCTGTCAAGTTTGGGTGAGCACTACTGCATAGGTGGAAAAAGTTGTGTAAAGTTTTTTTGTGGCTCCAGAGGGAGGTGTGTAACATCTGATGAATTGCCTCAAGTCATGTCGCTTCAGTGTCAGCTGAAGACGGCAAGTATAAAACTCATTTGGGGGTGTGGAGTTAGAAAGAAGTGAACTTCTTCAACAGAGATATACAGCTCGCTTCTCATCTCTGCTTGAGGCCAGAAGCTCGAGGCCATGGAAGTGTTGGTGGTTACACTGCATTGTGGCTGATGTAGACTTTGAAAAGAAAGAAGAATGTACAGAATAAAAAAAGACAATACCACCAGTATAATTTGTCAACAGCATATAAACCCTATATAAATGGTGCTTAGTTAAAAAAATGGTAACAAAATACTTAGATTTAAGCCTGAAAAACTTGCAACACTCATTTCCCTGGACCTTGTATTGCATCCCATAACCTTTCCTTCTCTTTCCTCCTTACCTTCAGGACAAGAGGAACAAAGACAAGGACACAGGGACATACAGGTTCTCACAGAGGACACTCACCAATCTGTCTGCATCTGACATCACTACTGCTGCTGTCTATGAGCTGCACTGAGGCAGAGGAGCGGACTTCCCAACAATCCTGACACACGGAAACGACCCTGTTGAAGCGCTAGCAGCAGCAGCAGACACAATGTCCTCTCCTTCCCTCCCCATGCCCTCTCTCCCCCCCAGCCCTCTGGCCATGGAGTACCTGAATGACTTTGACCTCCTCAAATTTGAGGTGAAATCTGACACTCCTCCACTCCCTCCCCCATGTGCATACCCCAAATCTGGCCTCCCCCACGACCCCTCCAGCTCCCCGTACACCAGCCACCCTCCACAGGACTCCAGCCTGAGCTCCAGCCCTTACAACTCCCTGCCGCCCTCGCCGACGCTCAGCGACACCCATCCGCCTCCTTCGGGCTCTTCCTCCCTCTCTTCGTCATCCTCCTCCATCTCCTTTCCCCTCTCCATCTCCAACAGCTTCACCTCCGGCATCAGTTCTGGCTCTCAGGGGAACGTGGAGGGCAGCCCGACCCACGGTGGGCCTCAGGGTCCCACCCCGGCTTCGCTGGAGGACCTGATCTGGCTGGCAGCGCTGCAGCAACAGTTTGGAGGGGAGGTGACAGGGCCCGCCACTCTGCTGGGAGCCTTGGGAGGGGTACCAGAGAGAGGGGACAGAGAGAGGGGGCCGGTGAATGGCTTTTTGGGCTGTGAAGATGCAGTGGAGGCTTTGCTGAACTCAGCTGCTGCAGCTGTCAGTTCACAGGTAAAAAACGCTCACTGATTCCCTATGCGAAGACTTTGATTCTTCCCTTTTGTACATGTAGCCACAAAAGAGTTGACTTTGCTCTCCTCCCCTCTGCTGGGATTCATCATCTTCCTCCTTGTCTTCAGTTTCCAGGTCTCTCTCAGAGTTCCAGCAGCAACCTGGGAGACTCCAGCAGTGACAGCGGAGGCGACATCTCCTGCTCCAAGGGGACAGACGTGTGCCATCGCCCGCTCGTCTTCCTCTCATCGGCCCCTCCAACGCTCCCCAACGCCGCCCCTGCCTCAGCTCCCTACCCGCAGCCTCTCAGCCCCCAGGGCCGCCTTCATCACCACCAGCATCACCACCATCAGCACCACCCGCACCACCCCATGCACGGCAACCACCACCATCATCACCACCCACAAGTTAATCAGGTACACAGAGCAACACTCACGCACATCAATCCAGATTAGATGAGAGAAGCTTGTTATGATAACAATACTCATAGGAAAATTGTTAATCGGTTAACCGTGGGAAGTTATAGTAGGTGAAAGAAGCAAAGTGAGAAAACAGAGGCACTTGTGGCATTAGAGGGCTGAGCAGAGGAAAAGAGGGATCGTGCAGTGAAGGATTAGGATTAGGACATTTGAACATGGTTATTAATGTCTGTGTCTATCTGAGGTATCACTCTAAGGATTGCTCTCTACGTGGTAACCGTAACTGAAGTGAAATGTTTCTCTTTATGGGTGCAAAGTCTTGATTTCCCATGAAAAGGCATGTTTCTTGATACACTGTAATGGAGTTGTATGCAGATATTAAGACATTTTCAGTGCTTTTCTAGTATGCAGTATTTGTCAACAGATTATAACTTCTCTTGTGAATTCATATTTACCATTATTACAACTGTGGGTTACAATATTGTCTTTCGTTATCTATTTATACACCAGCCTTTACTAAGGTAATATGACAGGAAAAGTTACAGTTGTACAAATACATTAAAAACACGTACTGTATATCTGCTTACAATTAAATTATAGTGTGTTATATACCATTTATTATTATTTACACCACGTATAAATGCTAAATAGAACATTTTATGATCAGCTTTTCAACATTTGCACACTCCAATTCATTATTTTCAAATCTATGAAATAAATAATTATTTTTAGAAAACACTTAATCTAATTGGATGGGAGGGGGTGGGGGTGGGGTCAGTTGCTACTAATGGGAGTCAGTCCTGAACGCATCTCCTCTGGATGTACTTTGAATAGGTAAATAAACGCCGTAATCTGTGTTCTGGTCGATCAAGATGTCTGGGTGGATCTCTATGTGGAGCACAGTGTGAGCTTATGATAATATCTGCTATTATTGCTGTGCGTAATCCTGATAACTGTCACCCACACTTAGTCGGATTACATGACAGATTATGGACATGTGGTGCCGAAATGTGCCCCCTGACACACACACACACACACACACACACTGTATGACATATCACATGTCCACCGGCCATGGTGGTACATTTAATTCTGACTCGTGGATAAATCCACTTCACGCTCCTCTAACTGCGTCCTACTGTACTCCAGTCATCTCCAACCATGTCATGCCAGTTGACATTGAGGAGCATCACGCTAACTGTGTGTACATTTCTTCCTTCTGTTCAGCAGTGTGGGATGAACGAGCGCTTCTCTGACGAGCAGCTGGTGAGCCTGTCTGTGCGCGAGCTCAACCGACACCTGCGCGGGGTGAGCAAGGACGAGGTGGTGCGCCTGAAGCAGAAACGCCGCACGCTAAAGAACCGCGGCTACGCCCAGTCCTGCCGCTACAAGCGCTTACAGCACCGCCACGCTCTGGAGTCAGAGAAACATGTGCTCACACAACAGGTGCACACACACACACACACACACACACAGTCGTTTCTCCATGACAACACTGATTGACATTCATTTCCTGGAGACCTTCACTTAAACCTAACCTTAAAACATAATCTTCACTTTTACATTTAATGATTTATGTCATTCGATGCCACGAGGAAGACAAGTCCCCATTATGTGACTGTGTAAACGGATTCAGGTCCCCACAACAGGAGCAATACCTGGACTACGCTCACAAACATTTCATGTTTGTGACTCTAACTGAAAATGCCTTATCTGACCCTGACTGAATCCTAAATCTAACACCAAGCTTTAATTTGGAAATTCCGAGACTGAAATACCATAAGTCAGTTTTAACAGAAAAAAAAATCCTCTGTCCTGACATCCTGACACAACGTGCCATGAAATATAAGTCAGCATCTCTGCACTGTGTCTGAGCAAAGCACAGAGAATTGATCATCTTCTGTCTATTTCCTTCGCCTCAGCTGGAGCAGCTACAGTGTGAACTGACCCGAGTGCTGCGAGAGAGAGACGCCTACAAGGCTCGCTATGAGAAGCTCCTCAGCACGAACCACAGCACCGGCGACGCCCACCGACCCGCACCAGCAACCCACCTTCACCACCCCCTGACTACTTCCTCTGAGTTTAACCCAGAGAGAGAGGGGAGCAGAACGAGCCCAGCCAACATGGAGCAACCAGTGATGAGCAGTCAGACTTGGGGAAGCAAAGAAGGACATATATGTGAGTGTGTGCATGTGTGTGTGCGTGTGTGTGCATGTGCGCGCGCGCGTGTGTGTGTGTGTGTGTGTGTGTGTAAGAGGGAAAGTGAACATTAAAAGACATTGGCTGGCAGTTTTTGGGGGCTACAAAACTGTGAAATCCACCCTTGAGTGATTAAAGGGGAATTGACTGTTAATTTAGACTCAGCTCTATAGGCTGCTTCTTCTACTCAGCTTTACTTCACTGTGAATGGTACTTGCACAAAAACTGGCTGGCTGTGATATCAGTGCAACTAAGACAAAAAAAAAAGAAAGACGTTAAAAATGCATCAATAGTCCCTGACACTGCTGAGCATATTATCTATGCAATATTACATAGCTGCAATGTACTTTCCAAAATGAGTGCTTGAGGCTCAAATCGTAGTTTTGTGTTTTTTTTTATAATAAGCTGCTAAAGCTGCAGAAGTCTGAGTAGTGCAGTGGTGCTGGATGTGGAGTGGTATGGGCTTGGATAAATGCAGTTAAGTATTTGCCAGCTAATATTTCACAGTTGCCTACCAAAGTGTTTAAGCTCACCAAAACTTGTTATTCTTTGTAAGATGAATAATCATAGATTAAAGAATGTACAAGGATACCTTTCGTGGGAATCTTTCAGTGATTGTGCTAAATGAATAGTGGGGACATTGCTCTTGTGTTTCAGCAAAGAAATCTAGTTGGAAACAGTGACTTTCAGCCATTAACAGCACCAGAGAAGACTCACTGTTTGCTCTCAAAAATGGGTTTTTATTTGTAAAGAAGTGGAGCTGGTAGCATGCTTGATAGACTGCATGTGGTGAGGGAGACGAAGAAACCCATTGCAGTGGGCAAAAAAAAGTGTGGCATGGTTTGTGTGGTTTTGTCCAGTTCTTGAGACCAGAGAAATTATTTTTGGGCAGGTTGAACACCTCTGTAACAGGGACAATCACCATATTGATGCAACACGTGGCGCCACAGAGCTGGTCACTGTGGACTCGGGTACTGTGGGCTACTCCGGCTGCAACAGAAAATAAATGGCGCAGGGATTAAAAAAAAGAAGAAGAAAAAAAAGGAAATGCAAAAATATATTTTCATGGAGACATTTAACTGTCCTATGAAATCCTCACCAGGGTTCATGCATTAGAACTATTTATTTTGTTTGGGTGTAGGTTAAATAAATTGTTCTTTTATTTATTCACTTATTTATTCAGTATTTATTGTTTATTTATGTACTGATTCTAATTATTTTATTGGTTTTATTTCATTAGCGTGTATTTTTACTTTCCTACAGTTTATTATTTTATCCCATTGTGATTAGAATTAACATGAATACAAAAACAAATGATGGCCATTATCATGGTTTCCTGCTCCTGTTGTAGTGTGGTTTCATATGCATATGAAATTAAAAAAAAGTACCAAACCTGGCTCACTGCAGTGCTTTGTGCACCTTTCACACAGGTTTTAACCCTGTCGCCTCTCCATTCACCTATCTGAGCGTCTCCCACTCACAGTCTTCCGCAGGCCTTTTCTCTGCAGATCGCCCTGCAGCCCCATCCCTTGCTCCATCCCCCTTTATCTCTGTCCCTCTATAGTGAGGCAGTGACCCTGGGTGTTGCACTGTTTGGGATGACCTCATCTTCAGCTCTACCTCTCTCTCTGTGTCTCGCTCTCTCTCTGGCCTGTACAATAGGAGCAGGATTAGGGCTATAATAGCGCCCTGGCTGCTCACTGCCGGAGCCTATTGTGGCTTTGTGTGGGAGGGACACACCACCGCTCATGGCCACACTCACATTCTGACAGAAAACACATCCATATACACTCCTTGGACCAAGGGATAGAAATGACTTAATTTAATAAAGTGGAAATGAGTCACCGGTGTCTTTGATAGGACCCAAGAGAAAAGAAACGAGACACCAATATAGGTAGGCAGTTTGTGAGGTTATTGTGACGGTTTCTACTGAAGGAATACCCAAAGGGCACATTTTAAACAAACAGTGTATCCCACAAGGACACACACACACTCACACGAACAAAACCAACTAGCTTGGAGAAGGCTTATGCTATACTGACCCCTAGCGGCCGGTGTTCATATCGCAGCCATCTCCTAGGGGTCAATGGGAGCTTCGTGGCACTGAGCATCTTTGCACAGCGCTGCTCCCTGCCTCCTGCCTGCATCACCGCGCCGCTTCCATCACCTGCTCACAGAGCGTGAGTCCTCTGGGTGGGTGGCCCGCTCCATCTCTCCTCTGCACAAAGTCCAGGTCTGAAAGGTTTTTACGCGTCAGGTCTGGAAGTGAGAACCAGTGCAGCGATGAACGATTGGGGCTGACTGCACACGTGAACCTGGGTCCTAACCTGCGGATACACACGCACAAACACACTCACAGAGAGAGCGAGAGCGAGAGAGAGGGGGGGTGCAGGAGAGAGAGCGAGAGAGAGCGAGAGAGAGAGAGAGAGAGAGAGAGAGAGAGAGAGAGAGAGAGAGAGACGTGCTTACTTTGTAGTTGCCGAGAGCCGCGTGACAGGTGAGACATCATTCCGGGCTGCTCGGGCTGGGGTTTTCATAAAGTGAGTGGGATGGGGCGTGAGGAGGGGTGGGGGGGGGGGGTTGCTCTGGGTCTTTTGGAGTTTTCATATCCGACGCTTAATTTCAGCTTGCAGATGCCGACAGATGTGCCCGAAGACAGGCTCAACAACGAGGAGAAGGCGACCACGGTAGGCTGCACGGGGCTGCACGGAGGTCTGGGCAAACAGGTCCAAATAGCTAGTATTCACTCAACCAATCAGGTTTTAGTGCACAGTGATGGAGTGTGATAATGTTTGATATTCAAATAGTCAGTTTAATGGAGGGTTTTATTAAACTGGCACCCAGTTTTCCTATCTCTCTTACTGTGTGTGTAGTCCAGGTATTACTCATATTGTGGGGACCTAAATCTATTTACACAGTCACATTATGGAGGATTGGCTTCCTTATGGGCATAAAAATCTTAAATTTTAAGGTGAAGACATGTTTTTGGGTATATGGGTAAGGTTATATCAACATTAATGTCAGGGGTAAGCAAGTAGTAGTTAGGGTTAAGGTGAGAGTCTCCAGGAAATGAATGTAAGTCAACATAATGTCATTTGAAGTCATGGAAACACAACTGTCTGTGTGTGTGTGTGTGTGTGTGTGTGTGTGTGTGTGTGTGTGTGTGTGTGTGTGTGGTGGTGCAGTAGGATAAATACATCCAGTTTCTAATTTGAATCACTGAATATAACTTTTTTTTGGGGGGGGGAGTGATATGTTTCTTAAGCAGCATTAAATGATTATGTGTATATAATGACTGTGTGTAATATGAAATGTGAAAATTATTACCAGAGCTCATGTGATGCTTTTTTAGCATCTTTCAGCTCACTGTTTTGCTTTTTCGACCCTCAACTTTACTGCTTTGGTCCACTGTGACTGCTTTCATCAACATGGCTTTCAGCTACAGTGGGCAGCATATTCTTTCATAAACTATCTGAGCTTGCAGGAATGCCACTGTATGCTGCCTGCCTAGCACCAAACAGCAGCCAATCAAAGTTAGCAGCTAGCCTGAGACATATTTAAAAGTCAAAGAGCCAGATATTTCCCTCTGGAGCTGTTAGAGACCAAAAACAGAGCCAAAAGAGAGCAAATATTTGACTTACTGTATATTCGTCAGATGGAAGAAAAGGTAAAAGCATACTGAGCTGAAAACAATCATATTATTGTGTTATTTATAGTATTAAAAACTGGTTTGCAAATAAGCTAAGGCTCTAAATGTTGTTGCGTGTAGCATTGGTTCATGCTATTATACTACTAATGAATTATAATAATGCATTCTGTGGTCTTGGAGGGAACTCCAAGAAAAGGATGACATTACTTTTGATATTTGAAATATTTAACAGATTTGGCTATGTTACATAACATTTGCAAAAATCAGGGCATTTAAGGGGCAGGTCAAATCTAATGAGAGTTGTATTATGGGAATTGTAGGAATCAATGTTTTTTTTTTTAAGCTTGACTCATACAAGGGAGTAGATGTCACGATATCTGCCACACAGATTGTGACATTCAGTCTCTTTCCCATCCCCCTATTTTATGGAAGTGTGGCAACAACATTAAAAAGTATTACTTTTGGGTGCGCTCCTTTTTCGTATCATCAGAAACATCATATTGAGTATACCTCAATCTCTGCTGCAGTGTGACAGTATGACTCTGTCCAGCACCCCGACTGTGCGCAGAGGAAGCACTCCTCTGCCAATTAAGCACCAGCTCAGACGTGTAGAAGCTGTCCATGATGACTGCGACTGGACATCAGGTGCAGCTGGACCTTCCGCTTCACCGATCAGCTTCAGCCCAGCCTTGGATGACACTCTGACGGTAACTGTGGAGGGCAGACTCGGACCCGACGGGCCATTAAGGATCGCCCTGCTGGGGCAGAACGGTGTGGGGAAGTCCTCTCTGGCCATCGCCCTCGCAGGGGACATGGACAGGACTGCATCTGTGGATTCTGATGGTACAAAGCTGTTTGTACGACAAGTAATTCAGTATTGCAGTGAAAAGGCGGCCTGCGGTGTCCCACCTTAAGCAGTGAGCAGCAGGTAAATAAATCACAGCACACATTTCCCATCTGAGACCTAACTGCTGCTCTCCCTGTCCTTAGGGGAGGGCTATGTGCGCACAGTCACAGTGGATGACGAGGAGAGCACCATCATTATCTATGACAACTGGAGACAGGTGAGCCACACAGCACTTCATCGTTCCCACACTCCCTGTTCCCTGCTCCCTCATTAGGGCCACTGAGCTCTCGCTGCAGCTGTATACAGTGTGCTGAGCTGCTTTGTGCCATCCACTGTGGTATATGTGCAACATATAGATCTGCTGTTGTCAGACGGCCTGAGGCCTGCTGAAGCTTTAAAGTCTTTCAAGGAGCCAATAATGTTCCTCTTCATTTTGGATTTTTAGCATTTTGCTTCATTTGATTTTTTTTTTTTTTGTATTTGAAGCACTTTGTGTGCCGCACAGTATAATGCTTCACTGTATTAGCATTTCATAAAGCATTACCAGGATTTGTAGCTGAGTGTCGAGTGAAAACGGACATCCAGTCATTCCTACATAAATTGGAACATGAGCATATCCCAGTGTGCCCTGTGCAGATTCTGGGGTAATCATGGGATAAGATGCTAATGCAGTTAGCAAAGGAAAGAGATAAAACACAAAAAACAATAACAACAAACAATATTAAAGGAACTACAATTTTTTTTAAAAATAATATTTACAGATGCATACTACATATGCAGCATATTTTATATCAGGAGCACATTTCATTGTTTAGTGTATCTGACAGCACGATATGAAGAGCTAATGCCAAACTAAGAGTGAATGCTGTGGCAAAAAGAGGACAGTAAAGCTGCCGCATCTGCATGTCCTCGACTGTGGAAAGCTCATTATCAGGTTGTTATGCACACTTTTTTCCTCTTTTCCCTCGAGTGCAGTTCATAGACATCTGTGTGAATGTGTGTGTGTGTGTGTGTGTGTGTGAGAGAGAGAGAGAGAGAGAGAGAGAGAGAGAGAGCTGCCCACAGAGCAAATGTGCCAAATGACTGCATTAATGTTTTTGATTTAGGTGGGTGTGTGGGAAAATGCCGAACACATTCGTTACACAATCTGTCTTTGTTTAATGTGGGGATTCTTACGTGTTACTCTTTGCACGAGTTATATTTGTTGCAAGGGACACAGTCATGGTCGCCTTTGGTCTGTACTCAATTCTGGACTTAATCAAAAATGAAAAAAAATCAAGGGAGCATGGCAGCTTTAACTCAAGAAAAGATGGGGTTTAGTCCATTTTATATCAAGGATTCACTTGGGGACATGCTGTTTTAGAGATTTATGTCTCTTTGCTGCTTGGAGGGCGTGTGTGTGTGTGTGTGTGTGTGTGTGTGTGTGTGCACGCGCGTGTCACTATGAATATGAGGTGTGTTGCAGTTACTGCTGTCCACGTGTTTCTCACAAAACCACAGAGGATTTTAGATGCAGCATTCAGCTGTCTGCTGTTTCTCCAGGCTACACCGTTATTCTGCAAGTAAGGCTTTGTAAACAAGTTGTGAGAGGAATGGAAAGTCAAGAGCCTGCACTGAGTGCATTTTCTGACAGACTGTGATGCCAGTGGAGTGTTTACAAGACAATTTGAAAAGAAAGTTTTGGCTCAAATATCGGCTTCCATGCAGTGCTTGTGTGAAATGACGTTCTCGTGGCATTTTTCAGCAAATGCTCACTTATCACCCCGAAACTGACTCGCTTTACGCTGACTTGGCTTTCACTCTCCTTGCAATATATTTAAACAGCACCCACATACTTTTGTAACACACGGTGCACTCGCCTCTCTGTCCCCCAGGACCTGTCGGCTCTGCAGTGCGAGGTGTGCGTCCTGGTGTTTTCGGTGACTGACAGGCGCAGTTTCCACCGCACTGCTCAACTCCGACTCCTCCTGAGGGAGACTCAGCCCCAAACTCCGATCATCCTCGTTGGTAACAAGAGCGACCTGGTTCGCACACGTGAGGTCGCCTCCCAAGGTGAGTCGAGCCTCCCGTTTTTATTGTTTCCTTGGGTTGTGGCATTCATCTTCCCAAGTGGTGTTGACATTTTTCACTCCTTATCTGTGTCAGATAAACATTAACACGGGGTGAAATGTCTGACAAAGTAAATGTCAGTGTTTCAGCTTAGTCGCGGTGCGGGAGCACGAGGGGCGCCACAATTAAAGTTAAAGCAAGAGTGCAATCACTGGGAATGCACTGTTCACATTCTTTCATTCAGTTTTACAAAACACGGGCCAGGAAACTATGTACTCTTACAGTCTGCATTTTGTATGGCCCAACTCCAGACAGAAAGCCCCCGAAAACATGGTATTTCTCTACAACATGCAATATTCACGGCTAAATATATAGCAGTTAATGTTTAAAAACATCTAATCCTTTGTCATGTTTCGTTCAAGTGGCAGCCTTGAAGATTTTCATTAGACTAAAGGTCTTTTGAGACACTATCAGGACAGAGAGAAAACTACAGGAGAGACAGGACACAGTGTTAATGACAAACAGACTCCAGGCACCAGAAGAAAAAAAGCTGCCTTTTTGAGAGCAGAGCAATCTACTGGGATAATAGGGAACTAGCACCTCTGAAAGATATGATGGCGCCTCATCATTAAGGGCTTTGGAAGTGAGAAGAGGGATTTTAAATCCTGCTCTGCTCTTTATAGGCAGCCAATGCAGAGACGGGAACAAGGGGGAAATGTGATCTATTGTATCTACCAAAAAAAATCATTTGTCGTCTTCAGCATTTTTAACAGCAGATCAGTTTGAAATATTGCAGGAACAAATAGGATTAGCCACAGTGAGCTGTTAGATGAAGAGCTGCAGGCGACAGGCTGCACACCTCCAACTCCTCAGCGAGGTAACCAACTCCTTTCACTGTGCCCTGCCGTTGGCAGACTCATGCCATATGCAGCATGAAATCAGATCACAGTCGCCCACAGAATGATGGAAAAAGGCCTATTACGGCCTGACTTATTTATTAAACCCGCAGTAGTTTGTTTTGCTGCCCCCAGAATTCAGAGACCTGTATTATTAAACCGCATTTGCTGTTACCATTAGTGCCTAAAAGTGTTGCCTGAAATCTTCCAGATTGCCACTTTAAAGAGCACAGAGCTGCAAAGTGGGACTAGTTATTTCAGTCTTCTTTGATGAAAGAATTTAAAAAACACAAGCACCTGGGAGAAATTAACTCACACTCTCCGCTGTTCTTAGCAAGAAACATCCAATCATCTCACTTAAAACTGTGTTTCATTCATAGCTAGTGGTGGGTGAGAGCTAGAGACCGCAGTGCTGAGAAAACAGAAAAGATTCTGTGCAGCCTAAACAAATTCACGTTTGATTATGGGATCTGTTTTGGATGAAGTCAGTAACTATGGCGCCAGATTTTGTCCTCAAACTCAATGACCAAGCGCTTTACATTTGCTACAGCTCTGAGCAGTTTCTTCTCCATAGCAACAGCCCCCCCCCCCAATTTCAGCGCCATGGTTAGGGGGCATGGATTCTAACTTACTCAAAACTCAGTCAGAAAAAGGAGTGAGTCACTAAATAACCCTCTGCTCTATACTCAAGAGGATGGGGGGATTAATAAAGTGGATGCATTTTGCTAACAAGGGGGGTGGCAAAAATTCAGAGAAGCACAACACTCTGTCCCTCAAAATGCAAATCTCCTCTCCATCTTTCCCCTCAGAGGCCATGTCTAGCGCCGCCCTCTTTAACTGTCTGTACCTGGAGATCTCAGCCTCTCTGGATCACCGTACCCCAGAGCTCCTGGAGTGTGCAGTGCGGCTGGCCAGGGGCCAGTCCCCGTGGCCCCCGGGGACCAATTTGGAGGACTTGAGCGGAGGAGGCCAACGCGAGAGCATCACCTCCCGTGCCAAACGTTTCCTGTCCAGCCTGGTGCCCCGGTACCCGCGTGAGAGAGAAGTGGGCAAGTTCCTGAGGCAGAAATCCCGCTCGTGCCACGACCTGGGGGCGCTGTGATCGGGTGCCGCGTTGAGTTCAATGTCTAGATTGTTGACAGAGATGGCTGGAGGCGGTGTAGTATACCAACAAAGAGAGGCAGAGGGAGAGATACAGCAATTAGTGGAGAAGAGAGGAAGCTGTGAGTAACAGAGGAGGTGTGAGTGCGAAGGCACCAGAGTGATGACTGGAGAACGAGTGATCGTTGTGCGCATCCAGCTGTAGAAACCAAGGAGAATGACAACAATGTTAGTGATGATGTTTATCTATAGGGCCATACAGAAATTTTGTACACAAGACTAAACAGCAAAGATTACAATACTGTTGTAGAAGACATGTAAATAAATTGTAGTAGTAACAGTCAACTGCCACCCTCATATCTTTAAGAGCTGAATAAATTGCTTTTTGAGTCTCTACAAAATGTCACTGCGTGTTATTAACGCTACCCGACACATTTTGCTCATTAAAGAGGAAAGCAGCAACCGCAGGTAACAACAGGCCAAGCACAGGATAAAGTCATGACCACACACATTCACAACTCATTAGTGGGTTAGGCTTTGCTGACGATTCCTGTTGCGGTATCCATGGGGATGGTGAGCACTAAAAGAGTGAAAGGCCAGCAAGAGGAGTGGAGAGATAAAGAGTTTAAAAAAAAAAGTGGACCTACAGAGTGCAGCATGGCAGAAAGAGATGGAGCAGAGAAGGACAAACAGATTATTGTATATAGAGTGATGTTGCCATGTTACAGTTGTCAAGGAGACCTGGACTCACTGAGACATACACATTACATCCATTTCAGCTGTGTGGTTTACCCTTGTTCTTCGTGCTGCTTATCGATGCATGGATTGGGGGGAGAGAATTGTGTTTTTGAACATGAAATTCAACTCCAAATTAAAATGCAGCTGATTTTTGTCCGATAACAGCTTCTCCGCACTCATCTGTATCACTCTCTACCCTCAGCACCATCCATCCTCCCACCTCCACCCACACGGGACCAAAAACATTTTGCACATCATGGGTCGTTACAGCCATCATTTGCTATAAAAGGAGAGCTGTGCTATATTTTAAGTTAAAAAAAAAAAGAATAAAATGGTGGCATGATGTTCTGACTCATTCCCTCTGCTGTCTGCAAATTACTGGACCAAATTGTAAGGTGGAGCTTTTGGGTTATCAACGTGGACTACAGGCTCCCTCTTGTGGTCAAGTTGAGGTTCTGCAACTGGTCAAATAATGAAGCTCCTGGCTGAAATGATATTAGGGAAATATTCATGAAGTGGGATAGCGTCTCTCCATTCTAGTCCATAAGCTGTCACTTTAGCAGAGCAGTGAAAGGAAAGTGCACCTGTCAGAGACACAGATGCTAAATTTCCCTGATGGTAAAATGCACATTGAGAGTATGTGTGTAAAAATGCAAATGAGAAAGGTCACTGTAAATTGCATTTCAGCTTTATAAACAGGTGCATTAAACCCATATGCAATCGAGCTATAGCGTGCACATGAGCCACCAGCAATTTCTTCAGCAATGCATATTCCACTGAACACATCAACAGTACCTCATCAGCTGAAACCCTACTGAAAATGATAAAATCACAGACTGAGCACTGGCAAGAAAAATTCACTTGGTTCCAAATCTGGGCCACAGCACATACCAATATCCAGATTCCTACACTGCAACTATACTCACATCTTGAATAGCTAATAAATAAAATGTTTGTTTTTGTTTCATTTATTTATCGAGAATCAAAAAATATAAAACTGAGCCGGAATAATGGTATTTTTGTCCAGCTTTAGAATGTAAACTCCACATTCCCAGGAACGACACTGGTAACACAGCCTCTGTTTCTTTACGTGGGAGCTGTAGCCCTGGCCCAAATATCTGGAATGAGTTGGTTTGATAGTAAAATATGGTGTTTGATACCAGACAGCTTGTTCTCTTGTATATACTGTCATTTCTATACTTTTTTGGAGATTAAATGATGCAGATAGTTTGCAGGATTTAGAAGTGCTAGCAGGTGGATTTTTGTTCCCTTTTACCTTCAAGAGAGAAGCGAGCCGTTTCTCTGTTTCTGATCACTTTGCTAATCAGCTGCGAGCGGTAGCTTCAAATTCCCTCTGCATACGAATCAAACTATTGCTTTTGAAATTGTTTTGAAAATTGGTGGATAGAAATAATGAGATTACACAACCACTAAAGCATTTACTTAAGAAGATTTTAATCATTGTTTTTTTCTTCTTTCAAATGGAATGATGTGTGTGTGAGAAAGTACATGTAGATTTAATCTACCCTTTGTCATGGTAAACAGAGACATGGCACTGACAGACAGTGGCACCCCAGGAGGAGCACACTGCGCTCAGAGGCCTTGCACCACTTCAGATGGTGCAGGCCTGCAGCTTCTTGTCAGCCAGTTTGAGAGACACCCAGGTGTTGAGCATGGAGGCCCTCAGTTTGCACCACACCAGGTGATCGGTCAGGCCGAAGATCTGCGCCGCAAACTGAGCAGCGGCCTCGGGGGAGAGGATTGTGGAGCAGCCAAGACCTGCAAGGGGGGAAAAAAAAATAATGGAAGGCTCAGTTAAAACGATCAATTAAGTTAGATGTGACTAACAGTTCAGCACTAAATAAATAAACTAAAAGGCTGCGCTTACCACTTGGCATACGGAGAGATGACCAGACATCTTGCGCACCCCAATCTGGAGTGAGTGGTGGGCAGTTGATGACGGGATAAGCTGTGTTTCCTGACATCACCGGACCAAGACCGTTGCTCCTGCCGGCCACCGCCACAAACACAGTGGGTACACCGTCCCCTGAGGAAAAGCGCGTCCATATTACGACATTAGGGATCAAAGAGTCCACTTCTCCAGAAAGGAATCCGCTTCTGTTAAAAACAAAGTCACACCTTCATATTCTGCTTTGATGCGGAGTGTCTCATCTGGACCTTTGTGGGCTGAGGTGACTCTGAGGATGCAGGCGATCCCGTAGGAGGTACAGGCCTTCTTAATTTTTTCACAGTGGGCCATGTCCGAGGTGGAGCCCATCAGAACCACCACCCTTCCGCTGGCCTGGTGCTCCAGCAGCAGCTAGGGGGCACAGAACATTAGCAATCATTAGCTCCATGCAAGTCCTCGGCTGCGGTCCAACGGGCCTTTCTGCTTAGGAAGTTTCAAAGTGAAATGACCCTGAAGGTCAAAGTGCAACTTTTCATTTGTAAAAAGGAAGAACATCTTGTATGTGTTTTAAAAATGTACATAACTGACATACAAGATTCTCAAAAAAAAATCTTGTATGTTAATATTTTATATCCCATAAAAAGAAACCCAGCATCTGTCAGAACCACTTTCTGCTTAAAAGAAACACACTTACTCAAGAATTGTGTAATAAAAAGTAAATAAATAAGAAAATGATAAAACTGTACAGCAACAAAGTTCAAAAAAACTAGTTTATGTTTAACCATGTCAGTAAAGCAGTTGATTAAAAAGGCAAACAAAAGTCAAAAGTCTGTCCTGAAAACAAAGATTAGGTTAGGAAACTGGGTTCAGCGTACCTTGACCCTTTCAGAGACCCACTCAAAGTTCCTCTTCACCATCTGCATGGCTTCGGGGGTAACTTCCTTCAGGTCTCGGTACACCTGGTTGGAGGGGAAACCATTCTTTTTTCAACTTTTATCTTAGTGCATTATTAAGTGTCACAGCATTTAACCACAGTGAGACAAAGAAAAAAAAAAAGCCCTGACCTGCTTATCTTTCTGCTGGCTGCGATCTCCGGCTGGCCACAGCCTCCACGAATCATTGTCGATCACATCAGCGAGGACAATCTCTTGAGTTTTCACATTCACACCGAACTCAATCTATGAGCAAAGAAGATCACTGTCATCAGCAGAAGCTGCAGGAGCTCGGTGGAAACATGGTTACGCCAAGATACTGCAGTAACCAGCAGAGGGCAGCGCAGCTGCACGCACCTTCATATCCACCAGCGTGCAGTTCTGAGTGGCCCAGGCCTTCTCCAGAATCTCAAAGATGGCCACAGTGCTGCGGTTCATGATGTCCACCTCACACTGACCGATGGTGAGCCCAGCCAGACAGAACTTGGCCTCCAGCAGCTGCTCCTCCGACCACTGAGGATCATTGTTGGCATCATCCTACATCAGAGAGCAAACGTTAATACAGCTGGATGCAATTTGACATGCGGCCACTTACTGGACCCAGTTTACAGCACTTCAGTTAAGGGTCCGGTCTCACTTTAAAGAACATCTCCATCTTCAGTGGAGAGAAGCGGTAGCCTTCTTTGACTCCTGGATTCCTCTTGAGGAAGGATCCGGTCGCCACTCGCCGACACACCCACTCAATGGGAATCATTTCACAGTGGGCAGCGATGAACGCCGTGTCCGAGTGCTGCTTCATAAAGGCGGTCTTAATACCTGGAAAAACAGGGTATATTTTAAAACCAGCTATCTGACGGTCTCCTGTGCAGCTGCAAAATTCTCTTGATTGTATCGGGGGCTGTGAACAAAAACATATCTGCAACCAAATATTACAACTTAATCCAGTTGTACAGATTTGGACAACAGATCTTCAAAGCCATCAGCAGTTTCAAGATTTTCAAATTGGCCCGGATCTGCTTTTATCTCAAAATTTAAGCTCAAGTGAGGAGGACGTGGTTGGTCACGTTCTACTGAATTATATACGGCTGCGTTTCAAGTCACAAGACAGCCCGGCTGATAGACTCCATGCTCATGAGTGGCATATGGGCTACAGTTACCCAATTAAGCTAAATGAAAGCAAGATGGAGAGTCATTTTGGAATCTGGGTCTTTCTGGTCTCGATGGCTTCACAAGTATGCGCTGTGCCTTTACACATGTCGACATCACTGCGCGGCTCTGCCAGTTGTGGGCAAGCTTGAATCAGTTCAAAAGCATGTGTGGTTAAGTGCGGGATCATGCACTTTAAAAAAAGCCTGGATTAAGATTCAAGCAAACACTATACTATACTAATTACTAAAATAATTAGAAAAAAATTATGACAATAAAAATTAAGTGTTTCAGTCATTTCAAAAGGTAGAATTACCATTGCCATTTTAACTTATTTGGGAGACTTGTAAAGTGTACTGTTCCCCAATAGCTGTGACCCAAGGTTCTCTATCTTGCTGAATACTACAATCACCTCTGTGACGTCTTATCTTACTGTGATCAAACTGGTGATGAGTTCAGGAGCCCACAAATAATAGAGGGATTCGTTCATTCATTCATTTTATAAAAAAGAACTGAGAGAATGCTTAAAATATCTTAATCTACTCACAACAGCAAATAATGGTTCTCTACAGTGATAAAGTTGCCCGGGGCTGAGTTGTTCAAACGTATAATTTTTTTTTTTTTTTTACCGGATTCCTGAAGCAGCTTGAACACGCAGCTCGTCGTTTTGTTGGCGATGGCAGCCTTGCCCTCCATTTGGTCTTTCCTCACCGCATTCCCGGCGGTGATCTGGTCTTTGGACTGGACCAGAACCAGTCCGGGCTGGTCCACCAGCTCGAAAATCTGCTTCGTTTTGCCCTCATTGAGCTTCTGGCCGATCTGCAGCTCTACAAACACGTGAAGACGAGCAGCGAACCGCACCCCCTCCCCAGATTAGACGCTGCACATGTCAATTAATCTCTCAAGTATTCTCACATTATTATACTGTACCTGGTGTGGAGGCCATGGTGGTTTTCTTTGTCAACCTGCAAACCTGAAAGACAAAGCACAAGTGGACCAACGTGCTTCACAACTTATGAAAGTTGTTAACGAGGAAGGGGAGTCTGTCTTACACGCTCTGACAACCAATCACACCCCTCAACTGATTCAGACAACCAATCACGGCAGCGCGTTTGTCACCACGTGAGGGGGAAGACGCTCCAACATCAAATATTTAGCAAGACGGAGAACTTTTTAGGTTTCATCCAGCAAACTACCAAATGTTTCCTTCTCACGAGAGGATCTACTTATCAAAAACTTTATCCGAAGAACAAATTTGGCCCACTGGCCGAATCGATTAGTTCGATTCAGATTAATCTTCTTCATTGTCAAATTTTGCTTGTTGAGTCAAATCAAGATGTTTGATTAACCCGCTTTGAACGTTGGGGTGATCACAGGTATGGTGGCCTGTTTAATCTGTTGATGGTGCTCTCACGTTTTTCTTTTCTAGAAACGAAGTTAGTTTTTATCGGATTCTCGATTTCACGGCCGCTGCAACAATGTCACCTCAGTTTGTGTTTTAACGAGCCACGTTGTGTCGTACAGTTGCACGTGGTCGTTCAATACTAACAGAGCGCGCGCACGCACGCACCGATCGCGGAGGCAACCAGGCGGGTGTGACGGAGGACCGGGACAGGCAACGGCATGGAGTTTGAGGAGTCCGGTATCGGGGAGGAGTGCGGGGTCTTCGGCTGTGTGGCCGCCGGAGAGTGGCCCACGCAGCTGGAGGTGGCTCAGGTGCTAACCCTGGGACTGGTGGCGTTACAGCACAGGTAAGTAACGGAAATGCGTGCACGCGATAGTTGCGTCACGTTTTTTCCCCCTTATAAACGATAAAGGCAATAAAAAAAAACATCAACGCGTCAATATAAATCTACAATAGGGATGAACTGCGTAACCAACACTACATTTATCTTAATCCAAAAAAATGAAGTGAAGCAAGAATAAATCTTAACTCCTGAGTCAAGTCGAAGAGGATCATTTCATTGAACTTGCTTAACAAGTCACACTCGGGCACTGACTAAACGGAGAAGTATTTGCAACGTCTGCCTCACAAGCATCTGTTTCCCTCACTTGAATTTAATGCAACAAAATCTGACTGTGCGTGAAACGCGTGACTCGAGGTAACGTGGTTTCCAAGGCACCGAGCAAAAACTGTGGTATACCAAGTATAACAAATACTGCTTCAAACTTAATATTGATTTGCATATTCACAGTGGAGGACTGCAAACAGTTAATGTCATAACATACTACACAGCCTATCTGTCTGTCGTTCTAGAGCTGCAAGGATGAGTCAGAATATTGATTAGTTGATCGACAGGAACCTAATCAGTAACTATTTTGACAATCGATTAACTGTTTTAGTCATGTTTTCAATTAAGAATGCCATTCTCTGGTGACAGTAAACTAAATATCTTTGAATTTTGGACCGTCTTGTGCTTGTGTGTGTTTAATGGACAATATGTTTTCTACTTTCTAGTATTTTATAGACAACATGATTAATCAGGTCATTCCAAATAATTAGTGCTTTAATCAAGGCTGAACATTTCGTCCAGCACAGCGGCATAATGTCTTGTCTGGGTGGGCTGCAATTGAAGATTTTCCTTGACAATGGATCTGTCCATTGTGTTTCTTGACTAATCATTAAGTCTATAAAGTTAAAATCAGAAAACCCTGAAATGATTGATCAAAAAGAATGGAGGAGCTGATTGATGGTTTTTGATTCCTGGAGCCGGGTTATTTCCACAGTTTGCCCCGGCTGGGGAGCGTCTCATACTGTCGAGTTGGTGCTATTACCTGTCTCTCTGGGGACGGCTCAGGGGAGGCCATTGAACACACAGAGTTGATCTTTATTATCGGGATGTGATCCTGCTCTTCTTTGCACTTGGCATCCACGTCGGCAGCAGAGTCGGAGCCAGTGTCCAGTTTTTTCACTGGAGTCTGGAGTCTGGGGTCTGAAAAGAAGAACACAGGCAGGTTTAACTTCACATGATCCTCCTTACTTTTTTATGGACCAGCATGGACAAGGAAACTTTCTTTCTTCCCTTCGTCTGACGTCGGACATTGTCACGCGTTGTGCCTTTTGTTAGCATTTACAACCGTGCCCCATATCCTTAATTTCATTATGAGGCTCCGTGGAAAATCATGGGACTCGGTTGGAAATCACAAAGGCTTCAGTCAATTGTGGACCTCATGTGACACGGAGAGTGATTACAGGAAGAGGCACTTTTCAAACCTTGATCCACAGCTTTCCTCTTCATTCCCCTGTTTGCTGAGTAGATGTCCCCTTTTTCCACCTGAGTTTCACGAGAGCCTGCGAAACAACACACAACATACGATGGTTACAATACAACAGGCCGAGCTCCACAACCCAACAATAAGTTTCCACTTGCTGCTTAAATGAAGTTGCACAGATTTGTGACAAAAATTTTGAGAGCCTCTTCAACGCTTTATGTTTTTATATATTCTAAATGTCTTTACAGTGTTACTTTGAATTTTTGAAAAATTCTTGAAACATTTTGAAAAGAAATTTATCGTATAGGCTTTTGGAATTTTTTTTTTTTTTTAAGTTCCCAAATGTTTCAAGAATTTCCAAGCAGTTTAAAGGGTCAATTTGTACAAAATAGCAAAAAACTTAAAACGTGTTCTCATTACCACGCGTTCTGGGAGAATGTGCTCTTTTCTAGTTTGGGGGTAGTGACCCTGTTAAAGTTTCATTGTGTTGGTTCGAGCCTGGGAGTTGATGCATCGCATTAGAGCGTGTAATGTTTCATGGATGACACTAGACATGAATGAATAATGATATGGCGCTCACTCATTGATCTGTGCTGTTGATCCAAGTGACGCTCCTTAACCGCGTGCAGCCGGGCTTCCTCACCGCCGGGCGTAACGTCGAGGCTGACGGACGACACGGAGTCGGAACTGCAAGTTCTCTCCTCGAGCGCCCCCGCCGTTGCCGCCGCTGCGTCTGCCCTCATCACGTAGACGTCCTCGTGATCTCTCTCCTCGTAATCGTCCAGCATCACGAGTCCTCCTGAATTTGATTGGCGGTCTGCAAGTCCCGCGGCACGTGGCGAGCCGTTCCTCGTGCGATTCATGATGGCGTCCACCTCGTCGTAGAACCTCATGAGGCGTCTTGGGTCGGCTTCGTCAGTCTTGCCCCTCTGGAGGGAACGGTAGAGGTACTTGAGGTTTTTGTACTTGGTGTGGCACTGTTTCCAGTCGCGCTCGATGCCTTGCTGCATTAACCTGTTGGAGATCTGAACGAAGATGTCTCTCTTCCTGGTCGAGCTCTCCAGCTGCCTGCACACGCGCTCGTCGGACCAGACTTGAATCAGCGCTCGCACCTCCTGGTCGCTCCAGTTTCGCCCGGTGTCCGACACGGTGACCACGTGGAACTGGTCTGAGCTGGATGTGTCGGTTACATGCGCATCTGGAGTGAATACAAATGGATTAAAGCAAGAAATGCATCAGCTGTAAACCGCCCTGGCGATTCTGATGCGGCGTACCTGCTCCTCGCCATTTCGCCTCCATGCTCCCGTCCATATCGTAATCGTCGCTGTTGTCGTCTGGAAACAAAATAAGTAGTAGGAAAAATGATCGTCCCAGTAGCATTGAATATTAAACTACTTGAACTAAAGGCTGAATACGTACCATCATCAATTTCTATGACAACCTCATTCTCTGAGGCCGCCGTCTGCACTGCGGCGCCCGCCGGTGCTTGCAGCCTCCCTGCCGCCGCCTCTCCGTCGTACAGCCTCTTCTGCATTTCCATGGCCCCGTCCTCCAGTCCGCGGTCCAGCAGGATGGCTTCCACCTCATCAAAGAACTTCATGTACTTCCCCGGGCCTCCTGTGGTGCCGCCCCCGGCGGCGTGAGCGCTCTTGGCAGTCTTGTAGTCGTATTTCAGGTTCTTGTATTTTGTGCGGCACTGTTTCCAGTTGCGCACCACCCCAAAGCTCCTCTGCATCTGACGGGCCATCTCTTGGAAGATGGACTTGTTGCGCAGCGTGCATTTCAGGCGCTCTCGGATGCGGCGGTCGGCCCACACGCACAGCAGCGCGCGCACCTCGTCGTCTGTCCAGTGGCGGCCCCCCTCCTCCGCCACGCTCGGCGTGTAGGGAAGAGCTCGATGGATTCGACTCTTGATTCCTGCGCATACACAGTATTTACTTCAGTTTAATTTTTAAAAAAAAGAACAAGAAAATTGATCTTGTATACAGTTGTTTAATGCAACCTAACTTCAATTCCGTTACAATTTTTAGAGCAAGCAAAAATCTTAAGTCCATAATAAATATTCTGGTTCAGTGTCAGGCCTAAAATAGTTCCAGTAAAATACTAAAATGTGCTCGGCCTTGTCATATGCTGTGATCATCCGAGCTACAGCTGGGGTTAATCCTACATTTACCTTCCTGCATTGGGATATTGACTGAGGAGGGGTAGGGGATCCCTCTTTGATTACCCACATCTTCCACCTCTTCCTCCCAGCCCTCCACCGGCCTTCCATCCACTCCCGGGCTGTAGTTGGCGGAGGTGCCTGCTGCAGCGTCAGGCTTCCTGCTCTGAAGTCCCAGGCTCCTGCACTTGGCCTGACACTCCCACCAGCCGCGCACAACACTGAGCCTCCTCAGGCGCTCTGAGATCAGCTCAAATGTGGTTCTGCTCTCAGCTACGTGCTGAGCCCCCACCTCGTCCCACACTGACATGAGAGCCAGCACCTCTGCCTCCCCCCACTGCCTCTCCACTGAGCCTTTATCCTCCACCACCTCCATATCACCTCCTCTTTGTCTCTCTGCTCCTCTCTCCATGTTTGAGCTGACCTGGAAACGCTTTCTTTTCCCCAGCCCCGTCTGTCTCTGCTGCCCGGTTCCCTAGGCAACCAGGCGGTTAAGCCTGAAAGCAACGCCTCCATGCAGAAAAGCAGCCTCACCACTGGCTTAAGCTGTGTGCTGAGGGGGTGGGACCAACTGTAATCTGAGAAGCAGCTTGGTAAATAGGCTGAAACTGCAGCAAGACGACTCCCCCTGTACGGCAGCTCCACAGCAGAGAAGCCTCTGCTTTTTCTTTTTTTTTTTTGCTCCTCGCTGCCGCTCTATTTTGCTTCAATCAAACCAGTTTGGTTTGCCTCAAGGCTCCTCTCAAGCCCAAAGAATTGAACCAAGTGCATTCCTGTTCGGACCTGCAGGGAAAGAGACTGAGGGATCGTTCATGATCAAATTCAAACCCCACTGATATATTCACACTGTGACTGTCTGTGTCCACTCAGGGGTCAGGAAAGTGCCGGGATAGTCACCAGTAATGGAGCCAGTCCACCCACATACACAGCCCACAAGGTAACAGTTTAACATGAGAAGCAGAAGCACCTTCACTGATTTATACAGAAGCGTTGCTTTGACTTGCTCTATAAAAGTCGCACACGTGTGCACACAAATGCACAGCGGTCATGTTTTGTTTTGTTTTTTTTAGGGAATGGGATTAGTGAGCACCGCTTTCTCGCCCGAGGCTCTCCTGAAGCTGCGCTATGGTAACCTTGGCATCTGCCACACGCGCTATTCGACCACCGGGATCTCAGAGCTGCAGAACTGCCAGCCCTTCGTGGTGGATACGCTGCACGGCAGGATTGCTGTGGCGCACAACGGAGAGCTGGTCAACGCTCACGCCTTGCGGAAAAAGGTGAGGGTGACCCTCGGCTCTGCATACCAGTGCCTCCTTCTGGGTACTGTGTGTTATCCCATGTATAATGCGCGTACAGTAACATCATCTCTATACACTGCAAAATAAAAAATCTTGTCGGCCGCGTTCCCGTCTTTAAAGAAAGAAATGGGCAGTAACTGAAGTGAGCCTCGGACACGCATGCTGAATGAATTGTCCCGACTGCAGGTAATGCGCCACGGTGTGGGCCTCTCCACCAGCTCCGACAGCGAGCTCATCACCCAGCTGCTGGCCTTCACTCCACCTATGGAGGAGCTGGACGCACCAGACTGGGTCGCCAGGTCGGCGCCGCGATGTCCCGCGATGCGGCGCGCGAGGTAAAACGTTTTCCCGGCCGTGTTTTTGAACGATTGCCGTTTTGGCCCGCAGAATCAAAAACCTCATGACCGAGACCCCGACGTCATACTCGCTGCTGGTGATGTTCAAGGACGTCATCTACGCGGTGCGCGACCCCTACGGAAACCGACCCCTCTGCATTGGACAGCTTGTGCCCATCTCTAAACTGCACAGTCCAGGTATTCTAACCGCGTGTCGCCGTTGTTGTTTGGTTCATTTTTTTTCCCCCTCTTACACGTGACGGTTACATCGGAGACGCCGCACGTGCCGAGCGTTTGGCCTCAGCGACCCTCGCTTCTACCGTCCAACGCGAGGTGCCCTCGCGCAAAGTTATCGGCGCTCCAGCCGTGGCTCAGAGGTCATCGCCTAAACTGGTGGATGATTAACCTCAATTCTTTGTCCCTTTGGTCAGTTGCCGGAGAGGAGGACACCGAGGGGTGGGTTGTGTCATCGGAGTCCTGCAGTTTTCAGTCCATCGGTGCCAAGTATGTCTTTGCTGCCACGATGATAAAGTACGACTTGTAACTGTAGTACAGCGGGCAATGACCATTTTGTTGTCTCTCCCGGTTCTCAGGTATTACAGAGAGGTCTTACCAGGAGAGATAGTCCAGATATCCAGACATGGAGTCAAGTCTCTGAGCATTGTGCCTCGCCCTGAGGGGGACCTCCCTGCCTTCTGCATATTTGAATATGTTTATTTTGCCAGACCGGACTCGATTTTTGAAGGTTTGAGGAAGTCGAGGCGCACCGTTCTAACGCTCTGTGTGGCCTTGTACTGAAAGCCCGCTGCATGATGGGTATTTTACATCCCCGTACCGCAGGACAGATGGTGTACACCGTCAGGCAGCGCTGCGGTCGGCGGTTAGCCATCGAGGCCCCGACGGACGCGGACGTCGTCAGCACCGTGCCCGAGTCCGCGACCCCCGCTGCGCTGGGCTACGCTCAGCAGGTCTGTCTGTCTGCGACGCTGTGAGGACGTGCCGTCGTCCACCCTCCTCCTTCAACCCTTTTTTTTCTCCGTTGTCGTCCCCTCACAGTCCGGGCTGCCGTACATCGAGGTTCTGTGTAAGAACCGCTACGTGGGGAGGACGTTCATCCAACCGAATACCCGCTTAAGGCAGCTTGGGGTTGCCAAGAAGTTTGGGGCACTGACGGACAATTTCGCCGGGAAACGGGTGGTGCTCATCGACGACTCCATCGTCAGAGGCAACACCATCTCCCCCATTATAAAACTGCTCAAGGAGGCTGGTGCAACAGAGGTTTGTCGAGCGAGGACGCCACCTACTCTTGCATATGTGTTGTCACGCAGTAGGTTCATGACCTGGGGAGTGGGACTAAACTGCAGGCACTTCTAGTGCGTTTCTGATACAAACCATTGAAAGGGTCACAACAGTTTCAATACACAAAGACTAGACCAAGCATATTAGCTTGCTTCCATCAGCTGGGTTGCTCACCAAAAACTCAACAGCAGCACAACGAGCACAAGCTTCACATGCCATCCCGCCAACGCGACATTGATTTGTAAACCTTGACCCTTTATTTTGGCAGGTCCATATCAGAGTGGCCTCTCCACCAATCAGGTACCCTTGCTACATGGGCATTAATATTCCAACCAAAGAAGAGCTCATCGCCAACAAGCCAGAGTTTCAAGACATTGCCGGATACATCGGTAAGTGCCAAGGCAGTAGCGCGCCTCACCGTCAGCGTGGCCGTTTCTTCTCGCGCCATCGCTCGCAGCCCCTTCTCCCAAACCTGCACCTCATAGCTAAATGAAGCACGTCTCTGTAAATGACTGTTGTGTAGGTGCAGACAGTGTTCAGTACCTGAGCGTGGAGGGCCTGGTGTCATCCATCCAAGAGGGAGTCGCCGCCTTCCAGGAGAAGGACAAGATGATCAGCTCCTCCGGCAACAACTCCAGGGGCAGAGTGGGCCACTGCACAGCCTGCCTGACTGGGAAATATCCAGTGGAGCTGGAATGGTAACGCCAGACCGGCACCAGGACCAGCAGTAGTTAGAGCAGCACTGCAGGCTCCGAAGCGTTAATGACACGTAGACTGGACAAGAAATAGTCTGGCATCTTGGTACGTTGTAATTACTCACCTAAAAATGTGGCTTTGATGACCTCCAGTGGTCACAGCTTCACCCCGCTGCAGTGACACAGGTCGACTGCTCGTTACATCTGGGTGTCGCTGAGAGACACGATCACGGGCGCAAATCTGACCGCACAACACTGATGCTTTCTTTTTTTTTTTTAAGTTTAACTTGAACTTGTGTGTATTTCTCAGAAAAGTCTTACAACTGGTTTCGCACATCTTCACATTCCGAACCTCAATAAGCACGAGGCTTAGATAGAATTTGCCGTGTCAGAAAAGCGCACAAGGCTAGTGACCAAAAGAGTATTGTCCCCATTTTCCTAAGCAAGTTTGTTTCTCTACCGTTTCTTTAAATAACCACTATGCTCTTTGGGTTTGGGTCTGACGGGTTGGAATTTTTGTTTTCAGTACTTTAAACGTGATGTGGAAAATAATGGAAAGTAAAAAAAAAAAAAGAAAATAACTGCAATGAGAGCAAGCACCTCGTGTTGAGATTTTTTTTGTCTTCTGGTTTGAAATATAGTTTTATTTTAATAAACGAACAGTTATAACAAGTAACATGTGACGCCGCATTAACTTAATGAACCGCGGCGTAAAACGTCTCAGACTTTGCGACCGCACACGCAAGAGTAAGAACCATGTCAACAAATTGAAGAGCTTTCACAGTAAAAAAAAAGTGACAATCCATATTTAGGATTGAAAGCAATGGAGCAACGACCGACGAGAGCTTGAACATCGACGGTGGCGTTGCGGGCTGGTATGAGGATTTCCTGAGCTTGAACTGCACCAGCTAATAACGACACTTCCAGTGGAACACATTGTTCAACTTGCAGAATTAACTTTTCACCATTATACATTTTTTTTTTAACTGGAAACAGGACACCGCTACATGATACTTTAACATTTGTTGCGAGACAAAGTGTTAAAACCGTAACGTGTTGGAAAACCTCCGGAACATTCTGGAGAACGTCTGGAACCTGAAGATCCTCTGTAACGGGCCGCGTGCCGTCATCCGTAACCCGAGTTCACCACAAATTTCTGCACACAGGGAAAGGAGAGGTTGATTAAAAGAATGCAGGAATGCTGGAGAACATGTACAGCACAGGGATTTGTGTTAATTACCTGGGGAAGAAGCGATTTGCCGTGCTCCTCTCAACTGAACCTCCTGTGAAAATGAACGTAGTTCATTTAATTTAACAGCAGGCAGAGCGGAAACGAGATGTGCATAATACGGTGTTTCTAGAGGATGCCTACCCAGGCTGTAAAACTCTTGGGCGGACGCGGGCCGGCCCCGGCTCGTCGACGCTTCCTCGAACGCGTCTGCTGAACGCTGCAGCTGGGTGTTGAATTTGTTGAACAGGCCCCGTTTCCTGGGGCTGTCGGAGGAGTCATCGTGAGGCAGCCCGGGCGAACAGAGACGGCGGTTCAGCATCTCGCTGACGTGGCGCTTGGACCCTGGGGAGGACGTGTGGCGCTCGTCCCTGGAGCGCTTGGACTGGGGATGGCCGTCCCAGTTCAACTCCCTGTGGCGTTTCCTCAGGACAGCGCGGTGAGGCGACAAGGCCAGGGCTGCCAAAGCGGAGGAGTGGCCCCTGCTGGGCTCGGGGCTTCTACCACAGGAACGGCAGGGAGGGCCATCGAAGAGGGAGGATTTGTTCTGGCAGACGAACCTGTGATAGATCTTTACAAACTCCTCGTCAATCTTCTCCGGGGAGTAGAGGGCGGGGGAGGATCGCGGGGAGGAGTCACAGGACAGGTGCCTTTGGAGCCTGAGGCGACCTTCTGCTCTGACTGACTGAGGTGAGTGCAGCTGGAGGGAGAGATGGGAGTCTTCAGGGTGAGGAATCATCAGCGGCAACACGGGCTTTTGTGGAGAGATGGACAGAGAAACGGACACCGATCTGGGCCTTGTTGGCTCTCTGGAAAAGGCATGAGGCGACCTGCTCATCATCACCATCCTTGCTTTTAAGGGACTCTGCCTGGCGTAGATTTCTGCTCCTTCCTCAGCAGCAGTGACCTCTGATGGATACACGGCCCACCCCGCAGCCTGCTCCGAGTGTGCCGAGAGAGAGAGCCTTTTCGACCTGAGAGACAGGTCTGTGGATGCTTGTGGGGCAGCGTGGCCCCGCCGAGGAAGGCTGGCCGCGTAAGTGCAGGGCCGTTCCTCCAGCTGAGATACTTCAGACACGGTGAAGGTCTCGTTCAACGAGATCTCCTTTGGTTTTGTGGTCTCCAAGTGACCGGAGAGGTCCATCACGAGGATGGGCTGGTGGTGCTCTCTTCTCGGCAGGCCTCTCTCCCTGCCAGGAGACAGATGCTGTGCTCCCAAAGCGTGCAGATTGTTTGTTTCCCGCAAAAGAGAGCGCGCTTCAGATCCAATCCACATGACTGGCTTTTCCTCTGGGCTGCTGGAGTTCTCCCTGAGCTGCGCCTCGCCGGTCATCTTCCTTGGGCTGCCACTGTCGTCCCTCTGTGTGACAATGAAGGTGTTGTTGAAATCGCTTCTGTTTGGCTGCTGTCGCAATCTGCGGTACTTCCTCAGCACCCAGTCAGCGGCATTGGAGACGTTGTGCCAATACCAGGCCCTCCCTATGCGATTGATTATGCTGGGGTAGATGGCCCCGAAAGAGCTGCCATGACTCCTCAAAGTCATTTCCAGCTCCTCGTCTTCATCCTCAGGCTGGAAGTCCACTTCAAAAAAGGTTCTCTCGCTCTCATCCGGTGAGACAGTCAGCTGAGTCGCGTCACTGCTAGCCATTCCTGGAGGATGCAAAATGGGAAAAGAAATGTTACCTAAGCCAAATAATACTTGCTTTATCTCAGCGTCTGCCATAACTTGTCTACCGTTTCCTTCTTTTTCTTACCATCATCCTCCCCAGAAAATTGGCTGGTGGATGCACAAGTCTTATCAGCTCCCCAATCTTGACGTGTGACGTCCAACTGTTGAAAACAAAACATAATGTAAAATGGATATTCAAGACAGTACTGTTTGGTAGATAAAAGCACAGTTGAGGTTGGAAGTCTTTTGGCAGTTGCACATCTTTCGCTCTTCGGGCTCTGTGCTTCAGCACATTCAATCTGGATTGAAATGATCAATTTGAGTCGGTTTACGTCAATGAACAAAGAACCACTGCGTTGACACAGCCCTGTCCAGATACTTTCAGCCTGGACTGTATAGTTACCTGAGAGGTTGTTGTAACATCCTGAGCTGTGGTGAAAGAAAAATCAAAGTGATTAGATGTAATCCACGACGTACATCTCTGCAAATTACAATTCTCATTTTCAGGTGACTGACACTCACCTATAAACGACTCCTCTCTCAGATCCGCCAGAGTCTGAGCGGAAGACAAGAGTTTGATTATAATGTCTGCTCTCAAAATGCGGTTAATGTATTGCGCTTGTTTGCAGCAACCCACACCTTTGATTCCAGCTTGCTCAGCTCGTTCTTTGACTGTGTCATGTAGCGTCCCAGTGCTTCACCGCGCAAGGAATGAGAAGTGGAGAAGATTAACAACGAGACCAGGCTACTGAACCACGACTAAACTCCACAGATCGAACCAAATCAAACGAAAACATACGATGGCTGCCGCCTATAGAGTTTCACCAATGTTTCCAAATTTCCTGATTAAAATTAATTGTGTGAAGAAAATGTATTTGTTATTGTAAAAATTTTTGCCAAAATTATTTCCCATGTTAATACCAGTACGCATTCATTTGTATTTCTTATTTTTGTTTATCTTTATCTATTGATCTACCTGTGCTTCTCAATTATTTTCTGTAACGCCCCCCAAGAAGAAGAAAACAACTTGCGCCCCGCCCACTCTCCGCCGCGACTATAAATAGTATCATTTGTCTATAAAATTGTTATAAGTACACCTCTGCATAACATTGTATTCTTATTAACAATAAAGAAAACAAAGAAAGAAATAGTTTAATTTACAACAAAGAATAACTTTATTAATATTTTTGTAGTCTGTGACAGAAAAGACTTAAAGTACATAAATAAATCCTCTGCTGTGGTGTAGGGTTTTTTGCACCGAGCAATTTGGTACGCCACCTTATATGATGCTAACAGTGCTCGCTGGTCTACTGAAGTAGCATTCACAAAGCGGGGTGTTTCCTCGTCTTAGCTTTCAGATGATTTTGTTTTGTCTCATTATCATTATCTCCGTCTTTTCATACCTATTTTAAAAAATTCCATGTTGTCCATTAAGGGTTTATCTACTGCACTTCGCTTGCTCGGTGCAAAAATAACCCATCACCATAGAGCTAATACTCCCTGCGCACACGAGAGCGAGAGCGCCACTGCCAACTACTGTAATGGATGTGCAATTACACATGCTCTACGGTAACGTTGTTAATGTTACGTTGTAGCGACAATAACTTTCGTTTGAAAAGGAACTAATATTCTAATAAATCTGTAGTTAACTTACTTCTCACAGTTGTGCTGTCAAGGTCCACATCTATTCCCCCGTCTTGGTACTGAAGCTTCGAATACTGATGAAAACAAAAGCAGAGGTTAGCAGACTGGGTTTCCGACATTTTTGTAAGCTATTTTAACAGCTAACTTAAGATAACGTTAGCTACGCCACGCTAGCGTTGACGTTACCCAAAAACAACAACCACAACATACCTTTTCTATGAGTTGACGCATTGACCTCTTGTAGTTCAACATATTTTCACATAACTTTTCCTTTAAATGCGTCTCCATGTTGCATGGACCACACGCTCCCCCCAAGCTGCTGGATGGTGTAAAGCAACGGGCGAAATAAGTGGGAAAAGCGCTTTCGGGTTCAAACGTCTTTTCAAGGAATGGCGAAAGGCGATTGGACGACGCACCTGCGATGCCTTCACTGACACTGGAAAATCAAGCAATCGAAAGAGCGCGTTGAAATATTTCAATAAAAAGACAATGCGAAGTGGTAATACAGATGTAAACAATGATAGTGGACCTTCTCATGTGTGGCAGTGATATTTTAGGTATCTCACACAAATCAATTGACTTATACAAAGATGATGACGGACGATGAGTACAAAGCTTAGAGTGACTGTGATAATTCTGAGTTTAAGAGTTGTGATGTGAACGAACCATTAGTGAGACGTCATTTACACGTAACGCATCATCTTCAGTCGACAAGCGTGTCCTGTCTGGATATAAACAGAACTTCGCCCGCTTGAACTGAATAACATATGATGGAAAACATGTTTTGTAATTTTTGTACGTAATCGGCATCGCCGGGGGGTGAGCAAGCGATCGGTTAACCGCTCGCAGTCATGGCAGCCGGGACGCTGCAGGAGCTCGTATCCGCCGCTGCCTCCGTGCACCCTGACAGAACAGCCGTGACATACGACGGCCGCTCGGTGTCGGGGAGTCTGGTGTCTCTGCTGTACAGAGATCTACTGGAACTGGCCGGTGAACTGTCTCATATTTTGCGGGAAACGTTCTCTCCTTGTAACGGCGTTATCGGGCTGTACTGTTGTGATGATCTGCTCATACCAGTGTGGATCCTGGGGTGAGTTGTTGTTACTGAGCCATTTAAAGACGCAACGTTTGAATCACTGTTCCCTTAACAATAGAACAATGTTCCAAATGAACCACAAATTACTCTGTGTTGTTTGCTAGGATCCTGCAGTCTCCTGCTGCTTATGTGCCACTGGACCCAGAAGCTCCGGGACTTCTCTCTGCCAGAGTAATGAACCAGTGTGGCCTCAAGTACTGTGCAGTGAAGACTGACCTCCTGCAGGTTGAATATTTCATCTTTTATCATAAATATAAATGTAAAAGTGTGCAAATGCGTCACTTAATAGTATGTAAAGATACGTTTCGGCTCAGCTAAATTAAACATTTTTTCTCTTAGGTCTAAGGTTTAAAAAACAGACAAAATCATGGCTGAATTTGCTTTTTATAGTTTCTCTTGGGCCCCACCTGACACACCTAGCCCATTGTGCATTGTGTATTTACCCTATTGCTTAAAAATACCATTCTTATGGGCCCCGAAACCCAGTGCTGAACTAATGACAACTGACCTGGGGGTTTCTGTGTGTCAGTCAGGCTGAGGTTATTTGATTTAACACAACATTATGCAGAAAAGAAACAATCAATGAGTACAATTTGAACTCGGTTAATAAATTAATATAGACTTTTATTTTCCTTGATTGTATTGTATATTTTGCATTTTTTTTTTAATGGTACCGACTTAAAAGTTGTTCCTTTTTTTAAGTCTTTGCTCTTTATAAGAGTTTTCTTCAAAGCTGATTCTCTCTCTCCTTTTGCCATCAAGCGTTTTCAGACAGCTGTCATCAAACACATATCTGCAGAGGTGTGTTTGGTTTTGCCCAAGTTTAAACTAACCCTGATAAGAGTCAAGCTGCCTCTGGTCGCTGAGCACAAACCAGAAACACAACAGACTGTGGCTCGGAAGGCAGATGGCGCCGATCGCTGTGATTCAGCTGTGGTGGAAAAGGAGTCTGGGCGCAGGGACTTGGCATATGTGCTGCACACATCTGGAACAACCGGCCTTCCGAAGATTGTGAGGGTGCCACACAAGTGCATACTCCCCAATATACTGCATCTGAGGTTAGTAACCTACCTTTTTGTCTCTGTTGCTAAGTCTGGAGCATCATTTTGGTTGAACAGCACATCACAAACTGTGCCTTTCTTTGCTCAGATCATTGTTTCAGATGAGTGCAGATGATGTGGTTTTCCTGGCCTCACCCTTAACCTTTGACCCCTCTGTGGTGGATATTTTCCTGGCCTTATCATGTGGTGCACAGCTCCTCATAATCCCTTCTACCATCAAGAAAATGCCCAACCGACTGGCTCGACTGCTGTTCGAGGATCACAAGACCTCCGTCCTACAGGAAAGAGTCAAAACATCACAGACTTACTTTGCTCGGACAGTTGTGTCGGTCACTATAATGTGGCGCTCTCGTTTCCACAGGTCACACCCACTCTGCTCAGCCGCTTCGGGCAGCAAATCGTAAAACAGGAGGTGTTGTCGTCTGGCTCCTCGCTGCGGTTGCTGGCCCTGGGTGGAGAGGCCTGTCCCTCTCCGGCCCTGCTGAGGAGCTGGAGGCACGAGGACAACAAAACCCACATCTACAACATCTACGGTATTACCGAGGTGTCCTGCTGGGCGTGCTGCTACAGAATACCGCAGCCTCTGCTGCAGCCCGGCAGCCAGTGAGTGGACCCTCTTAAAAAGATTCATGAAGTCTGCACGTTGAAATTGGCTGCAGTTAACACAATTTCATTTGACATTACAGACCTTCCAGCATGGTGTCCTCAGTGCCCCTTGGGACTCCTCTGATGGACACAGTGGTGGAAGTCAGGGACGAACACGGTTGTGTTGTTACAGAGGGGGAAGGACAGGTGTTCATAGGTGAGAAAGATCTCATGGGTAGACACACACACGCGCGTATGCAGATCTTATTTGGGTGAATCCATGTGAACCTCGGTGCAGGTGGAGAGGACAGAGTATGTCTCCTGGATGAGGAGGAGGCTGTCGTCCCTGGGACGATGAGAGCTACTGGAGACTGGGTGAATGTTAAAGATGCACAGCTGTACTACCTCGGACGGAGGGACAGGTTGATAAAACGCCACGGGAAGCGTGTGAACTTGGACAGCTTGCAGCAAGTAAGGTCTTCTGTGTATCTAAATTATATCTAATTATTTACATACTCCAAAATATCTTCACAAGTCCTTTAGCATCAGTAAAGGATCATGGATCAATATCTTCATTTATCTACTGACTGTTTGGATGATCTCCCCTCCTCCAGCTCATACTGAGCCTGCCTCAGGTGGAGGCCTGTGCCGTGGGTTTGTGCGAAGGCTTTCGACTGCTGGCCTTTGTCGTGGCGTCCACATCTGGAGTCCAGACAGCGGCTTCTCCTCTCCCGTCTGTCCAGCGGCGTGCGGAAAAGTCGCCCTCCACTTCTGCTCCGCACGAAGCAGACCTCCCTCCTACCGTGAAGCGCAGCCGGCACCCGGAGGAGACGGGCGGTGCGGACGGAGATCTGAGCCGGCTGATCGTGAACCAGCTGTCTCTGCTGCTGCCGTCGTACAGCGTTCCTGACACGCTGGTGCTGGTCCCGGCTTTGTGCTTGACTCCTCACGGTGAGGGCTGGAAGCGGGTTAATCTGGAGGAACTCATGCATTCAGCGGTGTAGGATTCTAATGATTGTGTTTTGGCAGGCAAAGTAGACATGGGGGCACTTATGAAAATATACCAAAGACAGAGACGGTGTTTGGAGTCTTCACGGGGAGACGTCAGCAATCTAAAGCAAACTCTTCAGGCTCTGTGGCAGGTATTTCTTCACTTTTGATGACAGAGCTCCACATTTTAATACACTGTTGTTTGCAAATGTTCCTACTAAACATCATGGCGCATCTCTTAACAGGAAACTTTAGGTTTTGCTGGAGATGTGACCATTGACAAGGAATCCAACTTCCTGTTGAGTGGAGGAGATTCTCTGAAGGCGCTGCACCTCTGTGAAGACATCCTCACTGCAGTGGGAGTCACCTCACCAGGACTTTTGGAGGTTATTCTTGATGGGACTTTTTCTGACGTCCTGGACTATGTTGCCAGGGTAATAATGACGCCACCACTCGAGAACAGCGCATCAACACTTCCTGAGGCCGGGAAACAGAGCAGAACTGATGCTCCTACTGTTGTTCCAGAGAAGAGAAAACGCGAAGAGTCTGAGTCTACTGCAGCGGAGAGGCTGCAGGGGGAGGGACGGGCTGTTAAAGTTATAAGACGAGCAGGTGAGGTGATGGAAATGAACTTCAGAAATAAAGAGACGAGGAAAAACTTCCCCGCTGACGCAGTCGGAGAAAAAGATTCAAGTGAGAATCAGAGGTACGATGCTCTGGGCCTCCGGCTGAGCTGGTCCTCAGACACAGGCAGGTGTGTGGACGCATCCCCGGTGCTTCTAGTCCGTGAAAGAACAGATCAGAGGTCGCATGGGGCCAGAACCACAGTGTTCATTGGCTCACACTCTCACAGGATCCAGGCCTTGGACCTGGACACCGGGAGCCTTGTGTGGGAGCGAGTGCTCGGGGACAGAATCGAGGCGTCGGCTGCTGTGTCTCACTGCGGGACTCTGGTGGTTATAGGTCAGTAGCATCTCTTTTAATACCCTTGTGATAGTACTTAACTGCTTGTTATTCTCCTCAGGGTCTACATTTGTGTTCCCCCAGGTTGCTACGATGGCTGCGTGTATTTCTTGCGTGCAGATTCCGGAGAGACACGGTGGATCTTTGAGACGGGAGACGCTGTGAAGAGCTGTCCTGCTGTGGATCCCCACACGGGTCTGGTGATAGTGGGCTCGCACGACGGGCACGTTTACGCCTTGAACCCGAAGGTGAGGAGGAGACACTATGACACACAATAACACATAACACAGAGTCACAATTCAGTATGACTTTGCGTTTAGTGGCAATATGTTGTTCACGGGTTGTGACCTTTCTGACCTGTGTATGTTTTGTCATGGGTGACCTAATTTGTTTCCTGTCCGGGGTGTGATAAAGTTGAAGTTTTGTGTGTTTTCAGCTGCAGCAGTGTGTCTGGAAGCGTCACTGCGGCGGCGGCGCCGTGTTTTCCTCCCCCTACCTCCAGCCCTCCCTCAGACAGCTGTATGTGGCGTCGCTGGGGGGTCACCTGCTCTGTCTCAACCCTGTGAGTGCAGAAAAATCCCAGACTTGAGTCATTTCGTTGAAAGGAGGATATTTTTAGGCGGAGGGTGGGCGGGGTCAAACGTTGTAGTTGTCTGAGATGTTTCTCTTTCGCAGGACAACGGAGAGGTCCTGTGGTCTGTCCGTAGGGACGCCCCGTTCTTCTCATCGCCCAACTGCTCCTCTGGTCGGGTTGCGATCGGCTCGGTGGATGGAAACGTCTGCTGCTTCAGCAACACTGGGAAACTGGTGAGAGGCACAACACAGGCTGATGTATTTCTCCACAGTGTACCAAGTCACAATATTTACAGTATAGTCACAGTTTCAGGATGGAAAAACTTGCAAATGGAAAATGGACTTACCAAAGAATAACAGCATTTCTGCCAGAGTTCTTGGGCCTGTAGTGTCAAATCACATCTGCAGTGACCATTGTTAGCTAAATCAAACAATAATTTTAACTTTTTCCATTGAAATCCCCATTGTGAAACACTGTCGCACTCCAACGGGACTCGTGTGTTTTTCTGCAGGTGTGGCAGTTTTTAACACAGGGCCCCGTCTTCTCCTCTCCGTGCGTCACACCAGACCAGCAGAGGCTCCTGTGTGGATCGCACGACGGTTACCTCTACTGTTTAAACTGTGCCGACGGCTCTTTAGTTTGGACTTTCCAGACGACGGGCAAGGTGTTCTCCGCTCCGTGCGTGTTTGACGGCGCCGCCGTGGGCAGGAGCGGGACTCTGGTGGGCCTGGCCTCTACGGATGGAACAGTCTGGATCCTGGACGGTCAAAATGGACAAATGTTGTCCTCGCACACTCTGCCCGGGGAGCTGTTCTCATCCCCAGTGGTGTATGAACAGTCTCTAGTAGTCGGCTGCCGCAACGACTATGTGTATTGTCTGAAGCTGACTGTAAAAGAGGAGGCAGAGAAGGATTGAATTTTTTTTTTTTTCGCTGCTGCTTTTATAATAAACACCGATGTCTCTGGATCTGTGTCAGAGCAGAGAGGGTACTTTGGGGAGATGGGATTTTAATTAAAGTTCAGGGTTGAAGATCTAGAACAGGGAACTAATGAGTCTACAGTCCAAGTATTTAATTTACATTATTCATGACATTTCGTTTCTCTTTAAGAATTTCTGCATGAATATCTCTAAGTGGGACAAAAAAGTGCAAATAATACCAAACATTTTTTTTGTTACATATAACACTGCGTACACTACACTATTGTGCACGACCAAAGTTAGAAACAAGATGACAAAGTGACTCAGCCGTGGGGGGGGGCTCTTTCTGACCGAAGCTCTTGTAACGCCTTACATACAGTACTTACTTACATACACACAGATCATTAAGTGAGTGACAGGAAATTAACTGCCAGACGTTTTTGTGTCGTTTTTTTCTCCATATAGGAAATGCTTAAATCATTCAAGATCATATCACATTTACGAGGAAGTCATGGCGTGAGCCGACAAACACAAGCGTGTTAGAGGAGGACAGCTACGAGAATCGTATGTTACAGCAGGCGGTGCGTGGCGTCTGTCTCCAGCCGCGAAGCAAAACCAAATCCAAAAAACACATCATGACACCGCTGTGAGGACAGTGTGCAGCTCGCTGTAAATGCCCAGGAACACTTGTGGTCTTTCAGTGCTGTGTTGAGGTGCACCCACTGCGCGATCATGACAGATCCCGTTACTTTGTAATGGCAAAGTTGTACAATAGCTTCTTTGACAGCTATCACAGTAATCACGGACACAGTGAGAATTGTTACGCTAAGGTTTCCTGTATGAGTAAAAAAAAAAAAAGGAAGAAAGAAAGAAAAGCTTCTTTTGTACAATGTTGAACAAGGCTCAGAGAGGAGATACAGTGGTGTGTTTCAACGCCGATTAATCCGCTGTTTTACAGAAATGTTACCAACAGGCGCCTCTAACGCCTCCGTTAGCTTGTCCGCAAGCAGTTTCACCGGGGACACGTCCAGTTCTTATTATTTTTACTGGTAGCCCTTAAAACACGATTCAGACAGTTGCCCTGTTGATTGAACACCGTCACATATGTCAGAGCTTCACCTCTCCAATACACAAATGTTATATTGTGTTATTTACAACCATGATGACACAGTTGCCTGAAAAACAAAATTGGGCTTGGCTACCGCAATGGCCAGCCATGGTTTGATTGGCTGCTGTGGACTTGGCCATCTTGGGGCATATACTTTGTGTGTTTGTATACAGTATGTGCATGCTCGCAACAATTGTTTACATATATCTGTGCAATTGTACTGGATTATTTGAATGTGAAGCGCACTTTAACATGATAATAGTACCAGCCAGTGTGTGTGTGTGTGTGTGGTTACGCGGTAATGGAGGGCTTAACTAGTTTCACAGTCAGCGGGGGTTTCATGGAGGGAGATGGGAACATGTGTCCCGGGAGGGAGGGAAGGGAAAAGGTGATGCCGACTCTTGAGGCGCTTCAGAGTCCGTGGGGCAGTGTGCAGTCCAGATGCAGGCCAGAGCCCGGTGTGGAGATGGGACGGCGTGTTATTTGATGATCTGAGGACAGTCGCTCCAGGCTTTGGCCTTTCGCTTGGCCAGGGCCAGCCAGGCGGGCTCCGTGGACACCTGCGGAGACTCACTGGAGGGGAAGCGCTTTGACACCTCCTTGACAGCAGGGGGCGACGGTGTAGAGTCTGCAATCTCCACTGAGACAACAAATCACAGGCAACATCAGTTACAAATCTTGAGACGGGTTTTAAGAAAGAAGTTTCAAGCAACTGATTAAGATGATGATAATAGATAGACAGATAGATATACTTTATAAATTGCACTGATAAAACAATACAACAAAACGTAGTTTAGCACCACTCCATGTTATAGCAGCATCCTGGAATAATGATGATGATGATAAAGTTATAAAGTTATAATCACTGCTGCTAATGATAATTTTCATCGTCAATTAATCTTTTTTTCCATTATTTTTTTAAAATATAATTTCCAAGATAATTTTCCAAGAGACCAAGGTGACATCAACATGCCAGAAATCTTGGGGTTGCATGTGGGGAGGCCAGTCAGATTCCAGCAGTGGCATTCGCCCCCAATCCACCCTGTTGTATTGGTTTATGCCAATCTCCTTTACATAATATACTGTATAAAACAATTTTCAAATGACAAGAGATCAAAGATCAATTCATCTTAACATTTCAGAAGCTGGAACCAACAACATTTTTGCCTGATGAATTGCTTCAATGATTAATTGATGATCACAGACTGATTATCAGCCACATATTAGTGCTACTATTGCATGTGCAGGTTGTTACCAGTGACAGAGCTCGGAAGAGTGTTGGCTTTTTTCAGGTGTTCTCTGCGCTCCAGCCGTCCCAGGAGGCTGTCGGGTCTCTTGGGCTCCTCTGGTGTCTGAGGTTTAGAAGAAGGACTGGTGCTCCCACTGCCTCTGCCATCCGTGGGACTCATCAGTGTAACCTGCAAAAGAGATTTGTGATTCTTTCAGAGGCAGGGACCCGCTGTCACGCAGATGATGCGTGAAGACAGGAAATATTACAAAAGAGGGTAAAGAGGCGGTCTGGGAAGCATACGCTGTCTCGATCTCTGGCTTGTTTTTCAACCAGTTTGGCCTCTCTTTGGCTACGACGCTCGTCTCGGTTCTGCTGCTGCTCCCTGAAGCCTTTCTGCTTCTGCAGGGCCAGTGTGATCCATAAGGGCCCAGCCTCCTTCTCCTGGACCCTCGCACTGTCCAGTGAATGTCTGCTCTGGAGCGACGGTTTTTCTGCAGAGGGACGCATGGTTATTTGCACATTACTAGGATGAGATACGTATTTTTTCAAATGTTTAAATTCTGGTTCTGCACAATCCTATAATATCTGAGTCCCAGTTCTGAAGAGGAATATAATCATGTTTTTTTTGGACAAACTCCATTGTCATTTTTTCAAGCTTAGATTAATACAACATTCAGATTGCCCGAAGTGAGATACTCTCCGTAGATATACTTAAGACGCTTAATACATGACCGAGAAAAACTAGTGGGATGGGAGCCCCTCTAGTTTGATTGACCCACCACCTTTAGGCTACATTTTGAGTATGATTTTAGATTTGCACCAACAGTAGGGTCCCTGGATGAAGTGACACTGACCTCTCTTGATGAGCTCGGCCTTTCTGTCCACCTTCTCCCTCCAGGGGATGTTGATAGACGGGAAGAAAGACCTCTTCTCCTTCGGCTCCTCGTCCCCTTGGACCTGGCCTTGGGTGCTCCGGTGCAAGCGGGCCACCGCTGAATGCTCCTCGCTCCTGCTCGACTGCTCCTCGCCGGGTGAATCCGCTCCCCCTGTTCTCAGGATCACGGCATCACTGGGAGGCCCGTGGACCACCTTAGGCAGCGGCGACTGGGGAGGCGTCGGGACCGCTCCGACGGGTTTGGGTGACGTGGTTGGTCTTCGGTAGAGCGGCGGTTTTGAAAGCAGCTTCTCACCTTCGTTGTGTGCGGTGGGGCTGGTAGACTTGCACGGTTTAGCCCGAGGTACGGCGGGGGAGGCAGAGGCGTGCAAGTACTTGCAGGCTGCACCTTCTTTCTGGGGCGAGGCGGGACTTGATTTGTCAGAAAAGACAGAGGAAGCGTCAGAGTCTGGGTCAATGGGGGTGAGGGGAGAAGGGACACCGTCAAAGCTGTCACCAGCGCTGTAGCGCTTCTTCCTTTTCTCGGTGGACTGTTCACTGTGAAAACGCAGGGAGTAGTTAGTCCTCCTCAGCTTTATGCCAAAAGGTGAGGGCTTATCCTCACTGTCCTGGCCCCGCTCCTCTCCCTCCTCTCTGCTTTCAGATGCCTCCACCTCACTCTGAGCCCTGCTCGTCAGCCCTTCTCCGTCAGGTTTGTCTCCGGGACTGGGGACCAAGAAAGAGGGGAGGTCTTTGGCAAACATACATTCCTCTGACCCTCTTTCTACGATGCGCACAGTTTTACCTGTCCTGTTCTGAGGTTTACCGGCCGGAGCCGGTGAGCCCGCGGTGGGGGCATCAGACGGAGGAGCTTCCTCTCCTGCTTCCTTCTCGTCCGCGCCGAACACCTCAGAGTTCCTGTTTGAATCGCCAAACTTCTTCTTCGCAGGGGTGATGGAGAACTTGGCGCTGGCAGACATGGTCTTCCTGAGGTTCGTGTGGGAGAAGGCAGGCTGGTCCTCGCTGCTGGGCTGAGGCTGGCTCCTGTTGGGGTCTGCGTACTCGTCATACTTCCCCTCTTCCACCCCCTTGAATATCTTTGATCTGATACTTGCCCACTCTGCCAGGACGGCTGCGCTGGACTGGTCTGTGGAGAGCGTGGACTCGTTGAGTGATTTCGTTTTGCCAGACTTGCGGTCCGGTGAGGTCTTGCTCTTGGTCGGGGGTGTTCCCTGGGCCTTTCGATCCTCTCCCAGACCCAGCAGAGACTTACAGGCAGTGTCTTTGATCTGGTCGAGATTGACAGCTGTCCCACAGAGCTGAGCGCCTGTCACTAAGATGGCTGTGTGGGGGACATAGGGAGACGCTGGCAGGTTGGGGGAGTCGGGTCCTTCAGAGGAAGACGCCTTGGCTCCCTCTCTTTGCTCCGCTGCAGCACCGCCCTGTTGGCCGGAGGCCGGCGTAACAGGCGTCAGGTTGACCTTCTGGAACAGAATCTGCTTCTCTCCAGAGGAAACCTTAAAAGAGAAAGGCCTCTGTCTCTCCTCCATCTCCCTCCAGCGCAGCTCCTCAGCTCTCCTCTTCCTCTCCTGCGGATCCCAGCTGTCATCTGCCTCCTCTAGTGACATCCTCCTCTGCTCCTCCTCCTTTCTCATCCTCTCCTCTGCCACCATTCTTTTCTTTTCCTCCATCTCCTGCAACCTCAGCCGCTCCGCCTCCTCCTCCTTCTTTCTTGCCTCCTCTTCCTCCTTCAGCTTCCTCTTCCTCTCAGCCTCAAGCTCCTGCTGCCTTCTCACCTCTGCCTCCTCCTCTCGCTTCCTCCTGTCCTCCTCCTCCTTCCTCCTCTGCTCTTCCAGACACCTCCTCTCCTCCTCCTCCTCCTCCCGCTGTCGACGTTCCTCCTCTTCTCGTACCCTCCTTTCCTCTTCCTCCCTCTGCATCCTCTCTTCTTCCTCTCGTTGCCTCCTTTCCTCCTCTTCTCTAAGCCTCTCCTCCTCCTCCTCCCTCCTCCTCCTCCTCTCTGCCTCCTCTCGAAGCATTCTCTCTTTCTCCTCCTGCTGCTTACGACACCTCTCCTTTTCCTCCTCCAGTTCACGCAGTCTCAACTCCTCTGCCCTCCTTCTCCTTTCCTCTTCCTCCTGTCGGAGCCTCTGCTCCTCCATCTCTCTCTTCCTCCTCGTCTCCTGTCTTTCCTCCTCATGGAGTCTCTGTTTCTTGAAGCTTTCTCTGGACTCTTCAACAGATGCTCTGCGCTGCACATCACTGGAGACCCCTGCTGCCTCAAGGTCCTCTTGTAGCACATCAGGGATGGATACCTCTTGGAGGTCCTGGGAATGTGCACAAATTCTTAGTGTCTTCATCATAAAAACGTGTGTTAAATGGCACAAAATGAAGCAACATGATCAGAACCACCTGTTACAACTCATATCTCGACTCTGCCTCACCTGTGTGAACCGTCTGTGCTTGCGGGAAACTCTCTGGTTTTTTGGTTTGACGGACAGTTTATGCTTGGCGGCAGTGTTGTCTAAGCGGGGACCGGACTGGGGGACAGCATCCAGGTTGATGGACTCAATTGTACCAGTGGGCGGAAGAACTCGTTTGGATCGCGGGGATTTCACCGGAGTGCTGTGTGCGTGGGCCCCTTGGACCTGCTTTCGTCATAACAACAGAGCATTTATTTTAGAAGGAAACACATCTGATGTGTTTTGATACAGTAAATGATTACATCCCTGATTAACAGTGCACTCCTATAAGACTGTCAGGTTTAAATAATCTGAAAAAGATGAGAAACTGTTACCTTTGGTTCTGTTTTGGGCGGCTCGGCTTCCACCTGGGCCAACACCTTCAGAGGGCTCCGGGGAACCTCTTCCTCATCTGAACTTCCCTCATCTCCCTCACTCTTCCTCAGTGAAGGCGGCCTCTGGCCAAACTTTATACCTTGTGCTATCTGCCTCTGTGTGATCAACAAAGAGCAAAATGTTATATACACACACAAGGAAGACAATTGTTTGGTAACCGATTGGACATTGCTACATGCCATACCTGCAGGTTCCGAACTTTATCCGATACGTTTTCCTGGGACATGCTGTGATCCAGACTGGCCTCTGCCACCGGCTCCTCTGGGATAAAGATGCTGTCGTGTGAGAGAGCTCGAGAGCCGATGGGATTCAACTCCCTGTCGAAGAATGTGAGAGCATCTTCAGCGCTGCAGCATATCATCACTGTCAGTCATTCATTCATTTATCATGAGCATGCTTCAGCATTGCTCCTCGTAAATCACTTTGCACAAAGGAATGAATGACCTCTTTACACATCAGCAGTTTCAGCACATCAATTAAAAGGCACAAATCATGTAATGCCTTTTATGGGCTGTGTTTGAGCCTCACCCTGTTTTCCTGCAGATAGTGTACCCATGAAGTGCAGTGTTTATGAGAATCTGTTTTAACAATTGCATTTTCACTCTCATTTTTATATTTATTACAGGACCGGTGGTTGCACTTGAATCTCCAGCAATAAAAGCACAGTCACCTCATGCATTACTCAGGCAAATTTGTATAAAAATAAAACTGAAAGTATGCACTGACCTCAGATTTTGATTGGACTCCTCATCATCAGATACAAGTCCATTGCAGACTTCCCCGGTCGAAAAACTCGCCTTTAGCTCTGCTCCATCAAAGCCCCCTTTGGCCTCCCGCTTCTTCTTCTTCCCAAAGAGTCGTCTGAAAGGCTGGAATTTACCCTGTCGCCTTCTCTCTGTTGTAGAGAGAAAATAGATGATAACCACGAGCAAATGCAGTCAGTATCTCGCCCTCGGGCTAGGATTGTGCCTATGGGCGTGTTTTTGTATGTGTATGCCTGAAATGCAACTGACTGTAGTAAAGGAAAATAAATCAAAATAGCAGATGGAATGAGGAGAAAACCTTGGCTCTTTGGTTCATACTTACTTGTTTTTTCAGGAAGTGGAACAGATAAACAACACGCAGAAAAACAGAGCACCCACAGCCATAGAAGCTTTAGCAAAATAGTGATGAAATCTTCAAACTACTGACTGAAAACGTGCAAACGCAAGTCCAGGATTTGTCCGGAGTGAAAGGAACACAGCGAAAATGCTCAAACACATCCTGGTTATCCACTGGGCTTCAAGAGTTAATATTAAATGTGTGACTCATACCACAAATGACCTGCAATATTTAAGCAACACTTGCATAAATAACACTTATTGCTACTTAATGACACATCACAGCAAAGCAATCCTTCAAACAGAGAATCAGAAAAATGAAGGTCAAATATTAAAATCTGTCGACCGAGAAAAAAAAAGATTAAATAAATCCTGTTAATGCTGGACATATCAGTGCGGGGGGGTTTTTTGGGTTTTTTTTTTTTTTTTTTTTTACAGGACTCAAGAACCAAAGTTAATAAATTAACTTTGGACTTTTGTTTGTTATCTTTATTTCCCTCATTATCCTTCATGCCTGGCAGTTATAAACTCTTACACGAAAGCAAAACTCCCCAGAGTGTAAGCATTGCTGTGTTCTCTCTTCAACATCCCAAAGATGAGATTTGTTGATGTGACGTCATTAGAAAACTTAACCAGATCTCTCTTTTTTATTCTGCAGTTTGAGTGTTTCTGCCCTCTTACATAAGTCTGTCTGTGTGTTTTTGTTTTCGTCTGTGTACCTGTGTGTGTCTGCTGTGTACTTGTGGTGGCCCAACGGATGAACTAAGTGGGTGAAGTTACAGAGGCGACAAAGCTACTCTACACCACTGTGCAGACGGGCGTTTGCAGGGCTCTGTGAGGTATCCCTTTCAGAGCTATAAGTAGCAACTGGTGTGGGATTTCACTAAACCAGAGGCATCATGGGAAATGATACAGTAAGATCATTCCCCCAGTGAGACCCATGACCCTGATGTGAGCATCTTCATTTTTGTGTGGGAGAGTAAAGTAAAGTTGAACTGTTGTCTCTGTATTTATAATTACATACTTATATACTGCATATAGAATAGGGGAGGTATTTGTGATATTACAGTCTTTGGCTGTATGGGTAGAGCTTTATAGAAAAAAGACAAGGCCCAGGTTTAACTTAATGGGAGTCCCACCCCAGCCACTGCAGATTGTTTTCAGACCTTGTTTGTTGGGGGGGTTTCTCTTTATGAATGGATTCTAAAAAAAGAACTGACAAATAGAAAGTAGGTTAATTTTCTGTCAGTCCACTAATCACTGAATCAATGAGTCATCTCAACTCCACTTAGTTTTGAAGGTATTAAGCTTTGCTTTGTTTTCTTTTATTTCTGAGTGGACAGGGATCCTTTTAGATATATAGGTGGTTTAGATATAAATATGGATCATGGTTTTTGTTTTGTCTGAAAGTATAGTTAAGTAATATGTATTTAATGATCTGACAATAAAAATATAATTTAAAAAACAAAAAACTGTGGATCCTCTCAGTGGCTTAGCGCATCATCTGCCGCACAAAAAATAAAAAAATCCAAGTCTTGTTTAAATCGAGATACTTTGCATTTGAACACAGCATGAGTGAAATTGATGAAGCGCTCAATACTCTGTCAGACCCACTCCCACTCACTCTGTCTAAGTGCAGTGAGTGATACTATGGTGCAACACTGATGTTCTGTTTCCCTGCAGCAGGCTGTCCCAGCATCAGGGCCCGTCCAGTGCCTACACTCTGGTACAAAGCCCATAATGCACCGCCGTGGGCATGCTCACACACTCATGCGTGAAACGAGAGGGGACATTTTTTTTCTGCAGCGTAGACGACTCAGCAGTACAGAGCAGCCACCTAACCTAATGCTAGGGTTAACTCTTGCTTCCCCTGTGCTTGTAGTGCAGTGGGATTTGGCCCATGTCCTCTGGACTCAGACCCCTGGTGGTTTCTCTCTCTAGCCAAGTGAATGGGGGGCTATTTCACATCTGGTGAAGGCAAAGTGACGAGCTGGCAACACAGAATACCAATAGGAGGCTGTCTAAGAAGAACTGCAGACACCAAGTAAAATTCAGGGTGTTAGAGCATAAATTTATGGCTATTCTATGTCATGAAAGGAAGACCTTGACATTTAGAGATATACACTTCTTGTCTCGGGTGATAGTTAATGAGAACACCACACTTAATGCCTGCCCATTTAGTTTGAAGCTGCAGCCTGCAGCCTGTTAGTTTCACAAATTCTGATCATAATAATGATTTATAGAGGAATATATACAGGCCAAGAAATTGTCTTTGAAACTTTTTTAAAATTAATATATATACACAGACTAGATAGATAATAGATGTTGCTAGAGGTGCTGGCAGGTTGATATTGTTACCTTTGGATAGCCTAGCGAGCTATTTAGGCTAGCTATTTCCCCTGCTTCCAGGCTTGCTACTAAGCTAGGCTAACCAGCTGCTGCTTATAGCTTCATATTTACCGTACAAACATTACTATATTGACTTTCTCACTCAACTTCTAGTATAAGAAAGCAAACATTTGTTTCTTCTTTTTCTTCAAATGTTTATCTCAACAGCTGCTGGCCAATGCCTTACATTTAGGGGATATACAGTGGTATCTATCTTCTTATCTAATGCTCCACACATACTTCCCAAATATGCTTTTTTTTCTTTAGAGCATTGGTCTAATATTTATATAACATCTAAGATTTGTCTTAAAACTGCAAGAATAAAGAGGTCAAATAAAGAATGCTAATGAAGTAGTTAATCAAAGAAGCCACAAACCACAAATGTGTACACAGCACACCACAAGCATAAGTAAAGGTTTTCTACAAATCTCCTCTATCAAGTCAAACCCATCACCACACCATGCACTTCTTGAAGAGACAGTGAAAACAGATTTAAACTTGGGTAATTTCATTCTCACGATTCGATAACTGTCTCTGTTTTAATACGCTGTCTCTTTAAGATGATGCTAAAAGCACTCATTTTTTCCTATTTACCTGGGCCTTTGGATTCGGTTACCTCTAAAAGCATGTCATGCTTAGTTTCCACGGCGTCCGTTGCCATGATCACTGCTCACCTTGGCTGTGGTGAGAGAAGAAGGGAGTGAACATGGGGATGCTGTTATCTGCTTCAAAGGAGAAAGAATGAGCTTTTAATTGAGGGAAAGGAGACACAATCGGCCTCTCTGGGGCATGATAAAGCCTCTGTTGTTTTTAAAAGCAAGAGGAGCCTTCTGAGGCCACTCTGTTGTGACTTGGTGGTGTATAAATGATGGTACTAAAAAATACACAGCTGAATACACAGCACTTGAAATCAAATTTAAAAAGGCTGAGTCTAACACATTGCCTCTAAGCAAATTACCCTTTGCTCTGTCTAATAATTAGAGATCCTCAATAGAGAAAGAGCAGAAACAAGTACAGAAAACCACATGAACCAGCTCTTGTTTACATCTCATAAACTGACAGGAACAAACAAGGACTGCCTCTTGAACCCCACGTCCTCCAGCGTCACCTGTCCGCAGCACGGTGGCCGAGCCAGAGGTTTTCTGATGTAGCTATAGCGGAAATGTGTGTTGTGTGTAAAACCACAAGCGCCCGGGCCGGCAGTACAAGAGTGTGAGAGACAGTACTGAGAGAGCTGGAGAGAAGCCTGCCGTCTCCAGTGGGATCAGCATGCCGTGGGCTTCCTTCCTGAGGGTGACAGAGCTGGATCAACTCTCTCAGAAATGTCTCGCCCCAAAAGAAAGGCTCTTTGTGCCGTCTGACTCCAGCCAGCGCAGAACAAGGAGCAAACAAGCATGTTTGGTTGTAGGGGGTGTGTGAACACAGCCAGAGTGCGTGTGCTTTGCAAAGGGACTGTATGTGATTGTGTCTGCTGGTGCAAAGAGAGATATTGAGGAGTTTCTTTTTTATCGTTTGTGTGTTTGGCTGCCAGTCTTAATGTGGAGCCTGTGTTTACTGGTGTGTGTTTGTCGTCCTACTGCGGCAGAGGACACATTTGGGGAGCAGAAAGAGATGGGATGAGAGAAGCACGAGGAGCAGCCATGTGCTCTACAGAAGCAGGGAAATGCCTTTGACAAGGATATAGCTGCATCACAGTATGGCAGTGGCATAACACAATGCTGCGTCTCAGCGCTCACCAACAACCAAGCAGCTCAACATCATTTCATGGTGACACAACTCTGCACCAGAGAGCGCCAGACAACTGCCAGAGTCCTGATGCCATGACTTAGTGTCGCTGTAGCGGCTAATTGCCATCACCTTACAGCACAAGTAGCTTGCTGACACAGCAGACAGACGAACGCGGTGGAGCCGTGTAACAGTTTACCTATTTCAGCTGCACAGCTTGAGATGGCTGCGCACCACTGCAGTAAAACCTTAGGGAACATCGATCTGCCCTTTTGCACAAAGCTTGTTTTACCCAGATGAACGACGCTGCTGCCTCCGCTGTGGCTTAGGGAGAAAACAGTGAAATAAATACAGAACAGAGACAGAAGAGCAAGCTTGGGTTCGTTAGATCTGTTAGCATCAGGTGCACTCAGAGTGAGGGTCGTGGTGGGGGAACATGACCGTGGCGTGGAGGGTGGCATGGGAGAGGGTGGATGAGGAAGCACTTCCAAACAGAAGAACGGGATTGATTGGGATGTCTGATGTGACGCTGACAGACCTGATGAATCACTGTCATCATTCTCATCTGGGTCTAGACTTAAACAACAGCTCATCAGCACCAACTCTTTGTTCCTGTTCTCGTTCTAATAACATTCCCTGAAATTGGAACGGCCTCTGGTTTCCATGGCAACACGGGCGCAGCCAGAGGAGGCAATCGCGACGCAGAACTCGCACAACAAATGCTTATCACTACAAACAAACTGAAATAGTTTACTTGGCACACACCTGCATGTGCACAACCATGTGTGATTTACCAGCAGCTGCACTGAGCAGCACAAAGTGATGTATTTCGCACATCTGGAGAGCAAAAGGGGCTGGATAATAATAAATAAATACATTTTTAAATGATATATACTGGAGGAGTGTGGTGATTAATCATTACATGCTCCGTCAGCCGCAATAATGCTGCCATAACTGCGAGTGACATAAGAACTGTTGCGGCACCTCACTTGCTACAGTCACAAAAGTATTAATCTAAATGTGCAAACTTATTGCAAAGTATCTAATCAAAATATTTTTTCGCACTGTCATGCAGTTCACTTAGCGATGTCAACAGACCTGCTCCTATGTCTATTTCAGTCAAACTCTTTTCTACTTCTTCTCACACTTAGGCCATATGCTGTGAAGGGCATGACAATACCAAACAAATGGGTAGTGCATATTGAAAGCACCAACATGTGGTTTCAATTGCACCAATCTCCATGTTGCCACGAAAACAGAGTCCCAGATGTGTTAGGGAACAAGTTCAGTACAGCACGTCTGACCTAAATCTACCTCAGCCTCAGTGAGAACTGAGTGTATCACTGGGACTAAAGGAATCGACGACCACACTAGCCGCTCCGTGAGGCTGTGCTCAAGCACAGCAGTGCTCTGAGTCCAACGCTAACGTCAACATGCTCCGGCTAATCGGGCACATTTATTGTGCCCATCATCTAAATTTTGAGTGTTACCATGCTGTCATTAGCTGACTAGCACACAAGTACAAAATACAAATGAAAAAAAATTATGTCAGCCTTGGTTTTTTTTGGAAAAACTCAGAGGAGCACTGAAGACAGTATGCTAAAACCTCTGGGAAATATGAATGTACAGGATGTACAAAATTGCATGGAAACCCATTGTAGTTGTTGAAATAATTCAGTGTGGACCAAAGGGTTGAAACACTACCTTTGTGTATTATATAATAGTCCTTTTTTCAGACATTATGCTGCAAGGTGTTCTTGGCATTTGTGTACACCCGATGTCCAAAGGGATTCATGTGCAGGAACAATAGAGTTCAGAGTGACACGCAACACATATCACATGACCATGATCTTATTTTATACGCTGGCCAGAAGCAAATGAACAATGATCGTGTGTAAACAAACAATAGAATGGCCTTTATCTGCTGCTGAGCATTTCAAACACAAACGCGGTGACTTGTGATATATTAAGATGCCATATATCAAAACATCAGAAGTACTGATACACTTCACCAAACATGAACAACATGAACCGCATGAAAGAATAAATGCAAACTACAGTAAAAGCCAACCCTCCAAACTATTTTCAAGACCTGAAGCTAACATTTCGTCAGCGTTCTGTATGAGAACGCCGTCTTACCGTCCTGCAGTTGCTCTGTGTGCGAGGGTATCTGCGCGAGTGTGGCCGTTCCACCTGCCTGCTGTCACTGTGGATCTAGGGCATTACCTGGAGTCAGGTGTCAGATGCAGTGAGGGCTGAGTTGTGTGTGAGGGAGCGTGTGTTTGTGTGTGCGTACAGAAGCGGGGCAGAGTAAACATCCCTTGATATTGATGAAAATTTGATTGCCCTTCGAAGGCGCAGTCACGTGCTCTGGACTGGAAACTCAGGTCATTGTGTGCAGATGTGTGTTGGAGTGGAGCACATGTAGAGTGTGCGTGTGCGTGTGTGTGTGTGTGTGTGTGTGTGTGTGGGGGGGGGGTGTCGGCAGGGATCGGGGTCGTGTGAGCGAGGAGCGAGGAGAGATGGGCGTTCTCTTGTGTCTGTTAGTGCTGCTGCGCTGAGGAGGCACAAAGTGACACTTTGTTTCCGCCGCCAGATATCCAGCGCAGGAGAACAGAGTGGCATTCAGCCTTTCAACTGGCTGATGCGCACAAAGGTTTTCATTGTGGGTTAACAGTAACCTTGTATGCACATGTGTGACTATAAAGACTTTTAATGTGGCGCACCATAACTGCCTTACTACATGATGGTCAGAAATGTCTGTCTGTTTTGTGAAGCTGGTGGCCTTCAGAGCTCATCTCTGATTGGGGGGCAACACACACACACAGGTGGACTGGTGAGACTATTGAGTGGTTCGTTGTTTCAGCAGCTTGAATCGAGCAGCCTCAATCGCAGACGACCAAATAAGATCCTCGTTTTTCTGGCTATGTTAATCTGATCTGGGATCATAATAGCCGGGTGCATAAGCATAGCGTTAGTGTGAAATAAGGCCGACTCCCCCTACTCTCTGGTTTTGGCAGCATCACACTGCAGTCTCAGAGAGATATGGTAATGATGGGGCTTTACCAGCCTGGATGCTGCCTATATTACAGCAGCATAGCACTTCAAAGGCAGACTGCTTTCCGACTGACTGATGAATAGAAACCCCCCTCGTAAGACGGCGCAAACACGCTCTCGCACACATCCACGTGTATTCACACACAGGATGAGCAGGGAGTCTTAGTGGCTGCTCTTATTGTGAAAAAGAGGCCGGGATCAACCTCAGTGAGACAGGAACAGCCAGCGCACCTGACAATGTGGTAAAGCAGTCATTCTGAATTTCCATGGAAGTGAGAACGTAACACAAATATTCTACCTGCCGAACAAATCATGTACGTATCTGTGCGAACTGATGCTACATGAGCTAATAGATGACAAGGACTGCCTAGGTATGAAAATAAAATAAAAAGCCTCATCTTAAAATGTATAATTTTCTTTATGCAAAGACACATGAAAACACACAAACGTACATATCTCTGTGGCAGTGTATCAAAATCACCAGTTCCATCCTGGTTTGATCTACAACCCGCTGGACTTTCTTGTCCTTTTGGTTGCACACTGAAATTTCTGAGGTTGCTTAAATGCCTCAAACGTGGCAGTAAAACTATATCAATAACAATTTTAAAACAGAAATGGAACGCACGTTATTTGGAGCAGAGGTGTGTTACATGAACATGGATCTGAACTGATGATGATTTTGCACCGCCCAGGATTGAAAAATTAGGACAGAGCACCTCATAAGAAATAGAGTGGGATGTAATTACAATTTTGGGCTTTAAATAAAGGAGGCATTGAAACAAATGTCTGTATAATACATGTCAGAAAGACAATACTACTGACATGCTTGCAATAAAGCTTTACTTATACGGATCTTACATTGATCGGCTCATTCAGGCTTCGTGCCTCTGTAAAATTCCAAAATCGTTACTCCTGCAGTAGCAACAGTCGAAAAGTTTTAAGGTAATTTTGAAAGCAGATGTTTTGTTTTTGACAAGCGAGGTGTTTCCAGTTCTGTGTTATCGGCATATAAAAACATTAAGTCAGACTTCCTTTTGTGTGCCTCGTTCAATGATGATGTTTTATCTGAGGTCAACGGATGCAAAGATGGTTAATGCTAAACTAAACCGAGTGCTGGTCTGGCATTACAAAGGTACTCCACACGACATCCCTGCAACAATTTTCGATCTTGGTGGTTGGGACATGATAACTTTGTCATATTTTTGTTGCCTGTCCATCTACACCAGGGAGTCCAAAGCATCAGGTCGGACGTGAAACGGAAACATTGCAGTACTTCATAAAACACTACTCTTGAACAGTTTTTTTTCCCTGAACAAGCAGCTCTGTGGCTTAATATGTCAGCATTCAACCATAAGTCGGTCTATTTATTATTTATCGCTTCCAGATGATACTACACACTACAACCCATACTGTCAACCAGGTGCTGAAGCACTCATCCAAAAGAACCAGACCAGTTTACTCAAACCAGCATCACAAATCCAACACCAGCTGCCTGTGAATTAATCTCTGGCAATCTGCCATCTATTCCCCCTGCCTCTTATGTATCAGCACCAAAGTCCACTGACGATGACAGTAATGCAGCATTGATTTAAAAGCCTTTAAATGACCCGTGGAAATATAAATCCATAATTTCATTTTTTTTGTTTGCAAATGTAGGCCCACGCCACAGTCTGTGGCCCGTGCACGTTTTCTCCATCTGACATTTCAAAAGGCTGTATCGTGTGTAACGTTTGGTGAAAGACACGAACGGCTGTGGTGAAAGATTACATCAACGCGGAGCCTAAAGGCGCGGATCAATACGCAACCGTTAACGGCAGATTAGCAGACGATGCCGCACAGGGATTACAGTCTATTAATTGCAGAGTAAAAGGCTCACGGAGAACAAAGAATCTGGCCTCTGCTTTTCCCCTCATATCGCCACAGATGAAATTCAACTGTAGGCAGATTAGGAAGCATCACGGTGGATTTGGAAAAATTACGATATTTGACCATTTGGCCTGTTGAGATTGAGATCGGCGTTTGCGCATTTCAAGTCGGATCAAATTCCAAGTCCCAGCCCATTTACGCACACACACACACACACACACACACACACACACACACACACACACACACACGCACACGCATCTGCGAAGGATGGAGCAGAGGATCTCGTGCAGGTCAATGAGAAATGAGTGGTGGGATTCGGTGACAAGGTCATCAACAAAATGGAAAACAATCATCACAAACACAAACAATAGGGAAGAGGAAAAAAATCCCAGCACCTTTTCAGCTGAAACGCGTGTCCTCCTTCCGATCCGCGCAGGAGGTAAGGCCAGCTCCGGCAGCTCCGACCCTTTTGTGTTGCTGATGCTGCGGGTGCCCGACAGGGAGACGCACGCACAGACCGTCAGCTCCCGGCACAGCTGCACGCGTGCGGGACGCGAGATGGGAGGGTGTGGCTGCGCGAGAGAGAGAGAGGGAGGGAGAGGGGTAGAGAGAGAGAGAGAGAGAGAGAGAGAGAGAGAGGTAAGACGGTGCGCCGCCGACACGCGAGCTGCTGTCACGATGCGAGCACGTTACCGTGGCGTCGGCTCGTGCATGTCGGAAGGAGCTCGCTGCCCGGAGGAGAAAACACCCCACTGTATATTCCTGGAGGTGTTGGTGCCCCCCGGGGGGAGGGGTGTACTGCATCTGTGGAGTATGCCGCGAACTAATCGCGTATGCCTCTTTATAACCATCTCCATCACGGCTTCTGATCTGCAGTCACGTTGTTTCTGCGCATTTAATACCGTATAATAACCCTCCAAAGGTCCTGCTCTCCACATGCATGAGTGTAACTAAGGGAGCGCAGCAATAAAGGCTTCAGTCAGTCTTCACATGGCCTGGAGATTAACTAAGGTGTTCTTCAATAAAATGTCAGGGACTATTCTTTGGGGCAAACAGGGCCAGAGAAGGAGAAGGGTTATGTATTCATTGCTAAACGGAAGGTGACCTCTCTCTCATTCCACTGTCCTTCTTGCAAGATTTATTGTCCAAACATTGGAAATAAATATAGAATACTTTACAGCACAAACTGCTTTCTGGAAGAAACGTGCCAACACGCCCTGCATTGCAACTCAAGCATTAAGCCATTGATTTGAGGTACAGTCAGATATCTGATCTCATCAGCAGCACCATCTTTGCTGGTCTGATCTTACGCTTTGGTTCCCCATAGCTATAACTGAGTCAGCTCTCTGTTCCCCCATATTGAGAGGAGCCAGGTGATCTGGCTCTGAGGAATATTACAATAAGTGTTCTCAACTGGACTGTCTAAAAATAGTTACTTCACCGTATTTCACTTGAAAGCATCAGGAGACTTGTGTAATAGCTGCCATAAACTGGGTATTTCTGATTAGAAGTATAAATCATTTGAATGGGGTGTATCAACTTAAGTGCTGTGGTTATTGTTCAGCCACAGATAAATAAAAATGCTATCTTGAGTTCTTTGACTTTAAAGACTTGGTTGGCCCATCAGTGAATGTTAAGCAACAGCAAAGGGAAATGGTATTTACAGTAAAGTAAAGTGAAAGTGGGGTTTTTTTGGATACTTGGGATGGTGAGATTCAAGGGTTCTTTGCGGGTGTCCTAAGATGAGGCGAAACAAGGACTCGGACGCGAGCTGAACTACATCTCCCAGCTGGCCTGAAGAGGAGGCGCCGTGGACCCGAGCGTCCACACCTTCTTCTACATGGGTCGACTGGAAATTCAATGCTCACACACTTTTCTAGCTGGAAAATATGCCTACAATAAGATATAGCAAACGGCTCAGAATTTTCTACAACCTTTTTCATAGTCCTGTTTTTACGCTCTCCAGTGGAAAACAATATCCGGGAGGCTTTTATTTTGAAAAACAAGCATTAACCGGATAACTTTACTTTTTTCATTCGAGAGTATTGATATTCGTGTTTGCGGGTGAAAACTCCCAGTGAGAGGAAAACATTAAGGAGCTGAAACATTAAACACACTCCGGGCTCGTCCTTAAAATGTGCTTTTCCACCGCGGACGTTTGCTTAAATCGACGGGTTTGCCACATATCCGTCAGATGGGTTTTATTTTGACAGTCCGTACGGGAATCGTCAGAATCACGGTAGCTGACTTCACGCAGTTTAAAAGTTAAGTATGGGTACGTGGTAGGTACCCAACGGTTTTCTTCCCCTTACGTAGTGTTTAGTTGTAAACTTTAAAAGCTGATAGGAGTCGAACAGACTCGCCGGACACGAAGCATGGTTCCTCGCAGGCAGGACTACGGGATGAAACGGACCGGGGGAGCGCGGAGCGGTTCGGTTATGAACTTTCGGACAACGGTGAGCCCGGGCTCGGTCCGCCGCAGCTCCGCGGTGCTGCCGTCGGTGCTAACGTTCCTGGTGATCGTAGCATCCGGAGGCCTGCTGCTCATGATAGAGAAGGGAATGCTGAACAGCATGGATACGCCTCCACCCCGGGGGAGCGGCAGGCGGCTGGACCTCACCCGACAGGCCGGGAAACGCAGCTCGGCCGCCGCGGACGTCGATTCCCAGGTGCCGTAGCGTAAGGCAGAGTTTCGTCTCTGGGGGCGAGGCCGAGAGCGCCCCGCAGAGACTCCGCGTTGTCTCGTGACGATGTGCGAAAGGCGTTTCACAATAATAGTAGATCTGATTAAAGAGTTGAGCAATTTTCGCAGAATCATATGCGCTCGGGTATGCATTGCTTCCACTAGTGATGATGGTCTTACGAAAAACCGAACTTTTTTTTTTTTTTTTTTTTTTAAATCGAAAGCGTTCCTGCAAGATTTAGTTGGATCCAAGCGCAGCTCGGTGGGTTTACCTACGGCTGCAACCTGTAATAACAAGTGTCTTGGTTATTTCTAACTTTTGGCTTCTTCCATACATAGCAGGATTTTAGTGCGTGGAATTGGGGGACTCCAAAAACAGATTTCAAAAATGCAGAGTGGTCCAAATTGAAGCTGCAGAAGCTGATGCACCTGGATTTTTAGTCTGGGCTGATTTTCAAAATCACCGGATCATTCATTGAACATCATTCTCTCAAAGCTCCCCCAGAGCTACAAAACGCACAAGACTAGTAAACTGATGTTGACGTGCAAAGAAGGTCAAACTGATCACTGTTCACTTACAGATCCTCCAGGAGATCCGTAACCGGACCATCAGGACCATGTGTGGCCAGAAGAACATGCCCCACAGCATTTGGTCCCTGAGCCCCCTGCAGAGGAAGACGCTGCTGCAGCACGTCCTGGTGAACGACGAGTACCGCTTCCTCTACTGCTACGTCCCCAAGGTGGCCTGCTCCAACTGGAAGCGGGTCCTGAAGGTGCTGAACGGCGCGCTGGAGAACGTGGACGTCAGCGTCAAGATGGACCACCGCAGCGACCTGGTCTTCCTGTCCTCTCTGAAGCCCGAGGAGATCCGCTACCGCCTCAAGCACTACTTCAAATTCATGTTTGTGCGCGAGCCCATGGAGCGCCTGCTGTCCGCGTACAAGAACAAGTTCGGGGAGATCGAGTCTTACCAGAAGAAGTACGGCGTCGAGATCATAAGGCGGTACAGGAAGGGCCGCGCCAAGGACGCATCTGTGAAAGGGGACGACGTGACCTTTGCGGAGTTCGTCCGCTACTTGCTGGATGAGGATGCGGAGCGCATGAACGAGCACTGGATGCCGATGTACAACCTGTGCCAGCCCTGCGCTTTGTCTTACGACTTCATCGGCTCCCACGAGCGCCTGGAGAGCGACGCAGAGTTGGTGCTGCAGCGCATCGGAGCACCCCCTTACGTCCGCTTCCCGGAGCGGCAAACGTGGTACAAGCCGGTCACCACGGAGACATTGCACTATTATTTGTGCAGCTTACCTCAGAAGCTACTGAGGGAACTCCTGCCCAAGTACATTTTAGACTTTTCACTCTTCACTTATCCACTCCCCAACACAACCACTGAACACTGCCGGCATTAAAACGGGCAACGTCTCTTTTTTTTCATGCCTGGGGAACACTGACAGCTGTTACTCATTTTTCGCCCTGGCATTGCAAAGTGCTGATTATTGGAAGAGATGGAGACTTGACTTCAAAACCACTAAAGCTCGAAATCAGTCGCAGACGACGGGAAGAGCCACGTGCGCTGTTGCGGCGAATGGGTCCGTTCACTATGCAGCGAGGCAAATGGAATTCAGGTTGCAAGACCAAGTGGTTTTTTTTGCTTGTTCCTACGTGCAGACACGGGGGAAGGTAAAGGATTAATGGCGTCCGTTTTAGCAGGCTAAAACACACACACACACACCACGCACAGAGGTTTGTGAGGTTTAAATCCAGCTTGTGAGTTGTTGGGGCTTTTTTTTTTTGTATGTCACATTCAGAGCCTCTCTCATCTATTTCCATTTGTTTCCTATTTATCCTCAAATAAAACAAGATGTTCCAGTTTTGCGATGTACATCACTGCTTTTTTTTTCTAATTTGTTTATCGCTTTATTTTGTGAATAATTTAATAATTTAGACTTCATAGGTAAAAAAAAAAAAACTAAAAATGTGAACATGAAGCGTAATACACACAACCACAGGGCGGAGTGGACACTTCTCGTGCAACGTGCGAGGTTGTAGTTGCAGAAAACAATTCATTTTTGAGGCACCCGCTCATTTTGAGAAGTTAAAAGTCTATGTGAATCGATGGCTGCACCACCGACTGACAGAGAGGATGCTTTGCATCCGTTTATGTAACAGTTAGTTCGAACGTTAGCGCCGCCTTTAGCTTTAGAGGGACCCAGGCATTTTTACGTCCTTCGTGCTTCGGGCTTGAGGGGGGAATATAAAAGGTGCAGCGATGGATGCCGGAGGCTCGTTAATGTCGGGGCTTACGAGGGCCTTCGGTTCACGACCCAAGACTTCAAGTGCAGATTTGTAGTAGTTTCTGACTCACTCATCGGCGCCTTTCGTTTCTCTGTCTAGTAGTTAATCCTTGAAGCTCACGCTTCTGAAAAGAGAAAGGAAAGAAATTTCAGTGAAACTAGAAGCGAAAAAAAAAGTTTGTAACTCTTGGATTTCATTGGTTTTCACGCATCAAAAGTAGCAGGTTTTCATTCACACACAAAATCCCCTAATAACAGATAGCGCCTCAACGTTGCCTTACTTTTCCGCCAACTTGTCGGCGGAGCGGTCGAGGCTTCGGAGGATGGAGCGTTCTGGGGAGCTGTGATGAGGGCCGGAGGAGCTGCTGAGGGGCGACGAGCTCTGGAGCGCCGACAGCGACAAACCCTGCCTGCGCATCTCCTGCACTGCCCTTTCCCTGAGGACGCAAGAGACGGGGAGACACGGTCAGAATGCCCTGGATCTCGTACGCACGCATAGCGCGTTCACATACGGTGTCAAGAAATTGTTCGGGTTCAAGCTGTAGGAGGCCGTTCTTACTGGAGGACTCCCCATCCTCAACCTGCTACTTCAAAAATTAATTAAGGACATCTGTTTTTTGCCACCAAAGCCTCGTCATCACGGAGCTAATGTAAAACAGGTTTTGTATCCCTTCCGAGAGAGCTGCGATACGCTAAATCTACCACGTGTCAAACTTTGGTTCCACTTTGGTTCCTGCGACGGCGTGTGGCGGCGGGAAAGTCAGCATCGCTCACCGTTCGAAGCGTTCGGTGGTCAGCTGTCTTTTCAGAATGTCCATCTCCGTCTGCAGCTGAGACACCTTACCGCGGAGCTGGGACACCTCCCTGGCATGCTCCGCACTGAGTGGGTGTACACACACAGTTTGTTTTTTTTAAATTCAGTTGGAACAAGTTCGAGCAGATGCAGTGAATCGGCCTTGCTTACGTTTTGCTGTCAGCCAGCGCGAGCCTGTCACGGAGGACCTTCAGCTCCGACTCTCGCTCGCTGGCCGTCAGGTGAGTTTGGAACTCCTTGTGCCGATTGGTGGAGAGCAGCGTCTCCAGGTTGCGGACAGTCAGCCTCTCACTGGCCAGCTGCTTCTTAAGTAGCTCCGCCTCCGACCGGACATCCTCCAGCTCCCCTGTGACCTAAACAAAAAAAAAAAAACGCGCATATCAGCGAAAAGCATAAACAAAGACAGCTCGCTCTGAAGTGTGCGGACACGTGTGTTTACAGTTGCAGGGACGCGGTGAGCCTCACCCGCTCCAGGTCCATGCTCTTGGAGGTGAGCTGACGTGCAGTGAGCTCCTTGCCAGAGTCCAGTTTGACGCAGAGCTCCCTGACGGAGGCCAGGTCCGAGAGGAGAGACGCCTTCTCCTCCCGAGCTTTGTGTAGCTCCTCCTCCAGTCGGGACATCCCGCGAACCAGCGCCGACACCTGGGCCTCGTAAGCCTGCAGGGCCTGTGTGTGCTTTGAAAAAAAAAAAAAAAACAGCAGGGTGGAAGTTACGCAGACGGGCATCTCCGAGCGTTTCAGCGCAGCGCGCCGAGAGCCGTTCCACCCGTTCGGGCCCGACGCTCACCTGGTGGATTTCCCTCTCCTGGTGGCCGACTGTATCGCGGAGGCGCCGGCGTTCCGTGTCCGAGGAGAGCAGCTCCAGGCGGATGGAGCTGTTGAGGCCTTCGGCCTGCTGCAGCTTCTGCTCGCGCTCCTCCACCTCGGAGTGAGCCATACGGAAGCGCTCCAGCAGGTCCCTGTTCTCCTGCTCCTGTGTGTCAAACGCGTAGCCAAGTGAGAGCGGGTGGACACTTCACACAATGTATAAAAATACTCTTTCAAGTATCATTAAGACAGTATACTCCACACTGTAGAGCCTTTAACAGTTACAGGAGCTCTCTCTCTTGCCTTCGTGGCCATGAGCTTCTCAATTCTTGACACTTCCGAAATGTAAGAGTGGACTCTCAGCTTCAGCTCGTCCTTCTCGTGCAAAGCCTCTTCCATCTCCACGTGTACAGCCTGGACAAAGAGGACACAAGAGGAGCTGGTCGGCGTTTCTCTCCTCCGCTTCTTCGCCGTGCAGCACAAGCCGAACGTAAGGTTTCCTACATACTTGGTTCTCTCTGGTCATCGTGGTCAGGTCATCTTGCAGCCTCCGGTTCTCCCTGACCGCGATCTCTTTGTCTCTCCTGAGTCCAGCCTGCTCCTCCTGGGAGGCGTCCAGCTGCCTCCTCAGGCTGCTGATTTCCCGCTCGCGGCTGTTCAGCGCCCCCTGCAGCTGGCTGCAAGGAGCGCGCATCGCGGCGTTAAGACTTTGAACCGTGACGTTTCGCCGCGTTAAAATTCCAGCCCGGTGAGCTTAAAGAACGAGACACTCACGCTAATGAGTTGTCCATGTTTGCGACTGTGAGCCTCACGTCTTCGAGGGTCTGTTCCTGCGAAAAAGGCAAAAAAAAAAAGGCAGATGACCTTTGGTTCTATTTAAACACAACTCAGACAGTAACGCACAGGAGGAATGACCATAAGGACCGTAACTTCATACACAGCCATGCTGGTATTGTTTTACGACGGCCTTGATAAAAAAAGGGGGGAACTCGTCCTTTAATAATATGTAGATATTTGTTGCTGATGGTTACCTTCTTGGACAGCTCCTCTTGGACAGCAACCAGCTTTTCAGTCTTTTCATCAACCTCATCCTGCAGAGCATCTTTCTCTCGATCGAGGGCGGAGATCGACTTCTGAAGAACGGCCACTTCCTCCTTGTGCTCGGAGCCCCGCTGACTCAGCTCCCCTGGCAGGCGAAACCGAATATCAAACAAACAGCCGGGCGGCGAACAAAAGAAAAAAGGGGGGAGAAAAAAACAAACTCCACAATTGTAACGGAACAAGAACAAAGCTCCACAAACTGTTACCTATTCTCTCCTCCAGTTTGTCAATCTGCTCGTGGGCAGCTTGCAGCTCGTTCATCTTCACAGACAGTCTGTGTTGGGTGTCAGACAGCGACTGCTCCATCTGCTCCTGCAGCAGCCTATAGGCAGAGAGGCGGGGGTCCGTCAGTGCACGTCGAACACGGCGGCAAAATACACAACAAACCCCAGAGGATTTGCAGTTTGATGACAGGAACAACGAGGGTCAGGGAAAACCCAGGAAAAGAATGGGAAGAACGGAGAATGTGAGGCAGCAGTCCCGTTATCGGCTTTTCACACTCCACGTCGTTGGCACGCTAACCTCAGAGCGTTAGCCTCGGCCCTCAGCCGGGCCACCTCCTCCGCGCTCTGGACCAGAGCGGCAGACTGCACCTTCAGCTGCTCCTCCGCCGCCTCCCCGCTCTCCTTCAGCGCGCACACCTGCGACCGCAGGTCCAGTCTCTCCTGCTTCAGCTACACCGCAACGCACACAGCGCGCCAGGTAAAAGTACGGCCGCACAAAGCCATTCAGGCCCAGAGTTCACCGCAGTGAGCGTTGCATAATATTTCTATGCTGGTTCTTTTTTTTTAAATGCTCTGGTGCGGAGGCTTACACTCTTAATGTCATTTTCCAGGTCAGGAATCCTCCTCTCCTCCCACTGTCTGTCTGAAGCCTGGGCAACCTGAGTTGAACAAGGGACAGATACAAGGAGGGTTTTGAATAAAGATGAATTTCATTGGCAGTTAATCTGCAGATTACTGTTTTGATTAATGGATTAGCCTTAAAAACATCAGAAAATACTGAAGTGGCCATCGAAAGTTCAAAGTGATGCTTTTTTTAAAAATGTGGAGTAGTGCCCATCAAAACCCAGTAGATAGATAAGACAGATCATCTGATTTATTTATTTAACTATGTAGTGTATTTTACGATAACAGTGCAGCAGATTACTTGCAGCAGGTTACTCCAGGACTGACCTTTAATCTCTCCATCAGTTTGTCTCTTTCAACTGTCATCTGCCCGATTTTGACTTCTGCCTGTTTCACCACGTCCTGCAGCTTCAAGACGTCGGCTGACACATCTGCACCTGGGGCCAGCCTCAAGTCCTCTTCAGTCTGAACGCACCACAACATTTTACCGTCAGGAGTGAAATCAGGTCCGTCCGAGTACAGGCGTAGTGAGGCGTTGGCTGTAGAACTCACCCGGTGAAACAGGGTTCTGAAATGGTCTCTCTCAGCGCACACGGCCTTCACGTTGCTTTGGATGTCCTCCATGTGCTTCTCGAAGTCCAACAGAGCCGCCTTCAGCTCGTCTCTTTCCTTCGCCACACGCTGCAGCTCAGCCTCCGCGGCGCCTCCCTGAGGATGTGAAGACGTCACACCGGAGGCTACGCGCATCAGCTCCGGGAGAACCGCAGCGTTGTTTCTTACCCTGGTCATTTTGGACCTCGGACTCCTGCCTCTGACCGGACTACGACTCGGGCTTACGTCCGGGGGCCCTCGGGCTCTTTTGTAGCGCTCAGCCTCCTGGCGATAGTAGTCCCTCTCCTCCTCCAGACTCTTCACAAACGCATCCAGGCGTGACGGGGAGCGCTCCCTTCCACAAACACCATGTTTGGCCCGCATGGTCTCCAGCTCCAGCACCAGGTCTTTATCTAGAAGAATCAGGAATATGTTGATGGTAACTATTTAAAGCTTCTGTAAGAAGAGGCTCCGACGGCTGAGGTTTGTCAAACTGCTGCCTACCAGCCGCCATCATTTTCTCCATTTTCTCCTGCAGCCGGATTTTCTCGTCCTCCAGGAAGTTCACCAGTCCCTCCATCTTCTCATTCTGCTCTTTGAGCTCCACCAGCTGATCTCTAAGGCGGTCTTTTTCAAAGTCACCTTCAGACTGCTCCTGAACACATTAGGTTTTCAGCTTGTGTAACATCACACCATGGGACAGATGTTTGAGTGAGTATTCCTAATAAGAGAATATGGAATCAGCTGTAAATACCGTTCTTATTTTTGTGATAACGTCCTCCAAGTCTTCAATGATTTTCTGTTGCCTTTGGATTTCTTTCTGTTGAGTAAACATATTTTAGATCAATACTCTCATGCACAGTGGCACCTTCGGCACTTATACTTCATAAATGCAGTACTTTTTTTATGTTAAGTCTTTCTTCCTGAATTCTCACTTTAGTTTCTTGCAGTTCCATGTCAGCGGTCTCCAACACCCGCTCCTTGTCCATCTCCAGCCGCTTCGCGAGGTCGTCTATGTGCGTGAGCTCCTCACACAGTTCCAGGTTCTTCAAGGACAGATTGGCCACTTCCGTTGAGGCATCTTTCTTCTTCTGCTGCAGTCCCTCTACCCTCTGCTCCAGCGTCCTGTTGGTTTCCTGCAGGTACTCGATCTGTGTCACACAAAGCGGAAGCTGACGGTTACCGGACAGGAGCGTGGGTAGCAACCATGCAGACTTCTGTTCTTCCAGAGGAACCAAACCACTATGAATATTCAAAAAAAAAATCCAGAAGAATTGATAAGCGAGTGTAAATAAGTCATATTGTGACGATGCTTGCCTGAAGGTTAAGATGGGAAATCAGTTTCTCATTGCTGATGTTCTGGGCCTCCAGAGAAATGACATCCTGAGGTCGCCCACCACGAAGAACATGATTCAGACGCTCGATCTCTTTGTCCCTCTGCTCCACCTAAAGAAAGTAAACAATAGAACACCTAATAACCTCCATAATAATGTTCAACATGTCAGACTTGTATACGCCTCTGGTTCATTTCATTCCTACCTGTGTATTTAAGTGCTTTATATATTCTTGGGCATTTTCCAAGTCCGAATTAAGCTTTACGATGTCTTCCTGTAGCTCGTGGATTCTACAAATTGAAAATCACAGTGATTCAAACAGAAACAAAAAGTATCACCACATCCATCAATAACATGCTACTTCTCTCAATAATACAGTTCAGCTTTTACAGAAGAAAACCAACCTTCCATCTGCTAACTGCAGTAGGTCAGCGACATATGGATCATCTGGCTGTGACACAGGGTAGGCTGACGTTAGGGACGGAGGTAAGAGGTCGTCAGTCTGCATTCTCTGACGTCTGAAAGGAATACTGCGCTTCTTTCCACCTGCAAATGTCACAATGAACAACTGATTTTAGATAGCTCCATAAAAGTCAATTATGGTTCAATTAAAAAAAACAGAATATGAAACATCCCTTTCAGTGTACTGTCAAAGAGCTTGGGTCAGACTCCTGATGTTTACCTGGTGTCTGCACCACAGCTTGCATGTTCTTCTCCTGCAGCTGCTGGATGCGCTCAGCTTTCGCCTTGCTATCCTTCTCCAGACAGCGAACCTTGTGCACATACTGATTGTTTAAGAACTTCAGGTCAGATGTCTCATGGTCCAGTTTCCTGATGTGGGTCTTGAGCTCTGATGGGAGACGAGATTATGGGCAGTTATCAAACCAACGTCAACGATGCGAGAAAACATTTCAGACTGCGACGAGTGTAGGGGCTGGCTTGTAATGGCAGTTTACCCCTGGTGACACGATCCTTCTCCTCCTTCAGCTTCAGGAGCTCAAGGTGCAGCTCATTATTCTCCCTGACCACCCGGGCGTTCTCTGTCCTGTGTGGCTCCAGAAGCGCATCGACGTTTCGGCTTTCTTTCTCTGTCTTGCCTGCTGACAGTTTGGCATTGCGCAGGCTCTCGGTAGTGTGGACCAAGTCACTGAAAAAGAGATGCAGCTTTGTCTCAAATACATGTAATCCATCCACTATGATTGACTTTGACTGGCTGATATTATGGGATGGGGGGGGCATAAAGGTTTCACCTGAATAACTTCTCCACCAGTGGCAGGGACTCTATCCCCAGTGGCTGTCGGTAGCCCAGCTGATCGAGGCGCTTCCTCAAGTTGATGAATTTCCTCTCTGCGTTGCTGCTCATGGCTCTGATGTGGCACTGAACGTACGGTGGCACGACATAGCAGCTTTTACATTAATGAACGAGGGGGGCTAAGGAGAAAGCTAAAGAAGACAGAAGATTCTTCGAACAACGTGAAGCGAACACGAATTGTTCAACCTCGTGTTCGTTGCAGTGGCCAATTAAGCTTGCTACCGTTAGCAATGTGTTTGTTGTTGGCTAACGTTAGGTAGCTAGCTGACGTTATTCAGCTAATAAGCATATATTAGCATTGTGCGTGCGTATCTATTGAGCTAACTGATTTTCATAGAAACTGGTATAGGAAGCTCGCTCGTCAGCGCAGTTTGACAACAGATAGCAATAATTTGGCATTACATATCGGGAACTTTGAGTCAACTTACCTTGTGTGGCTTAACTGGCAGCTATTGTTAGCTTAACCAACGTCAACTTTAGTTCTACATAACCGACATAAATGTCTCTCTCGAGCAAATCACTTGCGCATGATGAATGTTAGCATTACCTGGTGTTCTCCGTTAGAGTTAGCTAATCAACGCCTCTTCAATTGACATGTTTCCGCGGTAAAGGGGTTTGAAAAGAGCGCCGGTGATCCCCGGGTTGTTTCGTCACCATGGAAGTGAGGCGCTGTGGAACTTCTGGGTCAGCGTGTTTTGCGAAACGGCGTTGTCCGCACGGCAGGCGGAGGGGCGGGGTTGCTCCTTACTTTGAGCTCAGGCGTGGAAAACATAGTCCGTGTTATGCGCTTAATAAAATGGATGCAACAATACAATGGGTTGGCGGATGCAAATGTATTATGTACATATGGCATAAAGAAATAAAAACATAACAAGTATTGGAGCAGAGCTGTTCAGTGTCAAAGAAACAGGCACACCCGCACAATGCAGAGATACCCGCACTACTGTCCAATGTACAAATCTCTTACATGAAAACAGACAGACACTCATATAGGAAATGTTTCATCATTCAAAAAGCAAGTATAGATTTTTTGTGAATAGTTAGTGTATGTTCAGCCAGTGTGAGTCCCTATTTAATGGTGCATAGCAGCTAGACTAATGAGACTGGGCGATGCTGGAGAAGTACTCCAGCATGTCCTGGATGGTAAACTCCATGGTGATTCCAGACCCAGGGTAACATCTGCCTATTAAATCTTCAAAGTGCTTGTACTGACGGATGAACTCGTCCTGCATGGAGTGCCACACCACCTGGTGGGGTAAATCCAGAACAGCAACATTTCAGAGATGGGATGAGGACTTTGATGCCACTGAGCAGATTCCTGTTAGAATTCTGTATTTCTCACCTGCAGCAGACTTTCTTCTTCACACAGATGTTTATCCACCTTCTTGTAAAGGTTGTCCAGTCCCTTTTTCACCTCTTTGCCGGGGTACTCTTTGATAACTTTGCGTAGCTCTTGTTTGTTGAAGGCCAACTGGTAGCTCACCTCCTCCTCACGGACACCCTGGGCTACGCGTGCTTCGACTCCTTCAAAGAAATGCTGCGAGAGAGATAACAGTTTACCTGTGATGCATATGTACAACTCAGAATTCTTACATTTGGCAAAGCCCCAATCGTGTGTCAGTACCCAAACTGTTAATTCCTTACATTGAGTTTTTCTAGAGGTTGACCCAGGGAGTTGATTACATAGGACTGCAGGTGGTCTGTGTATTTGTGCTTGGCCTCCCTTCTCTCTGCATCGAGGCAGGAGATCTTTAGACGTGACAGCGTGGAAAAGATGTGGTGGAAATTCTCCATCATCACAACGTCCCGAGGCGTCTTTTGGCTTTCACTGGCTACCTTCTCCACTGGAAAGACATCAGAACACAAGTTTCCGTATTCGTTTCCGTATCAGGATTGGATTTTGGGTAACCTGCGGTCTTACCGTTCATGAAGACGGCCCTGATAAGTTTGACATAAGCTTTGTCCAGATCCCCTCTGCGTTCTGCATTACGGAAGATCGTTTCAGCCAGCTCAGCAAACTCCTCAAACCCGGTAACAAAAGCCAGGATGCCAACTTTGCTTTTCTTCGAAATCTTCACCTCCTCCATCTGTCTGATCTGACCAGACTGTAAGAAAACAGGGTCTTATTTAAAGATTTAGATAAAGATAAAACAAACTGTAATGTAGGGATGTGATAACAAAACCGTGGATTTTCCTCATCCGTTGGCTTCCACTCACAATGCATTTGTCAAAGTTCCTCTTGACAGTGACCAGCACATTTCCCAGGGTCGTGCTGAGGTATGAGGCCGGGTCAACGTTCTCAGCCGTCCACACGTGGTGACTCATCTTCACCAGCATGTAGAGGGAGTTGAAGCTGTCAATCTTGTCACCCAGGGCGATGAGACTGTTGAGCTCCGTCTCAATGCTCTGGAAGATTTTATTCATCATCAGCCGCACCATGTCTTTCCTTTAGTAGAGAGAGGACAGGAAGTTGTGGAAGAAGGGCAGTCAGAAGGTGGGAGACAGACAAGGGAGCGCTACAAAGAAAACACGAAAAGTGTTTCTGGCTGTGAGGAGCGGTGATGTTTGCAGCAGAGTCCTTAGCGAGCGAGCGATGTACAGCTACTCACTCCGACGATAGAGAGTGTCTGTGTTCTGCCTGGGGAGGCATTCTTGTCTGTTGTCCTCCATCGTTGTCCTCCACTTCAGGCTGCCAGGACAATGGACATAAGACATACACATGAATGACACCTGAAAACGCGCCACCATCTGTTATCGCTGCATTGTTTCACACTTCTTTCGTAAAAAAGAAAAATTTACAGTACAGTAATTGCCAGGGGTGCGACAGTGTCACGTGTTCACAGATTTACCTGAGCCAGAGGGGGTGAAACTGTTGGGTGCTGCTGCAGCTTAAAGAACTTGCTGATGAAGTCTTGTTCTGCCAGACACAGAGGCTCCAGTTCACTGAGGACCTGCTCAAATATCTGCAGACACAAATAAACTCTGTTTAATCCCCACATACAGAGCGACATGCGAACACACGGTGGATTTGACTGGACCCGTGCATCTCCGGCGGCATCACCTTGTCAAACTTGGTCCTGTCCGCCACGTCCAGGTCGGAGGCGGACATGTTGCCCATGTCCAGCAGCGAGGACGACTGGGAACGCCGGCTGTTGGAGCCCTGCACCGTCAGCTTGTTCAGGCTTGAGGTCGAGCCTGTTAGCTTCCCAGAGCTGCCGTGAAGGCCTAAGACAGCGCAGCAAATGCAGTGCAGTTTAATTTAGGGAGAATGAGTCTAAATTTCCAGAGTATCATTGAAACTATAGTTTTATGCATGTCGAATCATCAAAAAAAAATGCACAGATGACGGTGGTTAGCTTTTGCAGACATTTATCATAGAATCGCATTAAGCAGCACTCTGAACATACAGTACAAACCAACCAGGTGCATGGCAAGGTAATGGTTTGTAGGGCTTGAAGTGCTACAGTATGTATTGAGGTAGCGGGAGAATTTGAGCGAAAGGTTCCTTTTAGTTCAGTTACGTAAGGCACAGCGGTAAGACGCAGAGTGGGCAATTAACATTGGAACAGCTCGATCCAGATGACATACTTACTTTCTGTTTCCTGTTTGAGTGCACTTTCTTTCCGCGGAAGCGTGGCTGCAGCCAGTTAAAAAGGCAGGCATCAAAGACAGAGACAGGTTAGGCTTAAAACATGCAGCATGGGAGGAGTGAGGCCAGACGTTAGATGTACAGACGTTACACATATGCACTGCAGTGGCTTAGGTACATTGTGGCTCGTAGCTTCGGACAAACACGTGGAAAACAAATTCTTTCTTTTTTTTTGTTTTCAGAAGGAAAAAGGTAAATACAGAGTGCAGAGAGCAGAGTTATGTCATTCTGCCAAAACCAGAGCTCAACCAAGGGACGATTAAATTAAAGAGTACAGAATTTAGCGTGTAAGGTTCCTGTGCAAAGGGAAGAGGAGATGTTATCAAAATGTGAAACAAGAAGCAGGTCTTTATCGCTTTGGAATCTAACAGTATTTGTGGAAAATGTGATTTCGGTCGCAGATACGATGTTGAAAAGGCTATAAAGGTTTGAGGCCTTTCCATATTTAGACGTAGTTATTCCATTCATTTCTGTTTGACAGTACAAATACAAATATTGGACAAAACACTACATGTTGTGAGAAAAGGAGGAAAAGACAAAAGGTTAATCAAAAAAAAATCTTAAATCACACATAATAGCATTAACTGCAAAACAGCTAACACACTAACAGGTCTTACCAAACTTGCCCTTCGCCTCTTTTGTTGTACCCGCCATCTTTATCTTGGCAACCTCAAAGAAGTCTTTGATTTCTCGTTCATAAAGTCGGCTCATGTAGTCAACATAGGTCTGAAAAAGGGGAGATCAGTTGTTTGTTTTTTTTTAATAGAGTCTCAGATGCAAAACACAGCATCTCAAGTCTCACAGCAATAGTTTGATACTAACAAAAACACTTGTACAGACATACTGGAAGTGATTTCACACCTCTAATCTAACTCGCTGCAAGAAAGAGAATAAACATATTTCCCCAAAAAGGTCCAAATATTCCTTGAAGTGTTTTTGTAGGCTACCAGCACTGACCCGTGACAGGCCATCGTACTTCTCCCTGTGGGTGTTCTTCAGCCACTCCATGAGCTTGGCGTAGCGCAGCAGGTCCCTGTGGAGGGGGCTGTGTTTGGGCAGGGTCAGCTCTGCTGTGTGCTGGGACAGGGTGGAGCTCTGGTCATGGCCCTGGATGACAGAGGGAGAAGAGACAGTTTGCTGTCTATTTAAAAAAAAAGAAGAAGAAAAAAAAAGACTAACTTCTAATAAGTCTCATTTCGAGTCTCATCTCATCTTTCTGTGTACACGCATAAGAAAGATTTATCTTGCTTCCTATCATAAACATATGTGGATGGGATACGTTACCACAAACTGCCACGAAACCAGATGTTTTTGAAGGTAAACAAGAAATTGCTCAACCCCAAAAATCCAACACCCCTTGAGCTCAACTTGTTTGACAGGCTCGCGAGAAAAGTCCCCTCGCTCCCCCTCAAGTGTTAGCTTGTTCAGTCTCTCGTGCTTTTACCCCAAGACATGCACGCAGAGCAGACAGGCACAGGACTCTATGATATGAGGCCTTTTGCAACAAAGCCATGTTAGCACCCAAGCATAAAAAAAAGCCCGTAGCTGAATGCAGACAGTTGGCGGAGGAGGAGAAAGGAGAAGGGTGCCTCTTCAGCTTCGAGATGTTGAGTTGTTAGAAACATATCCCATGCAAGAAGTAATGGAGGGCCCCGGGGTGCCTCGAGTAATGACATGTAAGTTGGAGTGAGGTTTGCCAGGTCAAACGTTAGCAGCAGAGGGGGCACGTGGGGGTTGCTGTGAGGGTACTCACTGGAAGCGACAGACAGGAGGACCTATAGAACTGAGGGATGGTCATTTTGAAGTGACTGAAGTGGTTGAACTGACACGGGGACAGAGAGCAAAGTGGGATGATTCAAAGTGAGCGACACAGAGAGTCAGGAGCAGGAGGGACACAGCTGGAAGGAAACGACACGAGGAAGCCCAGGAAAAGAGTCGCGGCTGAACAGGAAGTCCACGAGGGGGTGGAGAGAGAGAGAGAGAGAGAGAGAGAGAGAGAGAGAGAGAGACAGGAGAGACTGCAGTCCCCCATGGCGCAGCAGACTCACAATGGCAAGGTGTGAGGACAACACAATGCCTGCCTCGTCGTCTTTACTGCTTTAATATTCAGACACACAAGGTGCCAGAAATGATGGCGAAATGCATCTTCAACCATGTCAATTGTTTTGGAGCTTTTGATTCCTGGTCAGAACACACGAGCTAAGACGTTAACACATTCAAACATTAAGTTTTACAAAAGTGATGGACAGTCTGTCTTGTTCCACAGCTAAAGGTTATTTAAACTGTAGATACATTTATGAAGACAGTTACTGCACCGCTGACCAATAATCTCTGTAATTCTATCAATTTTATAACCAGAAAAGACAATATGAGCTACAATAAAAGGATATTTCCAAACAATCAACTAACTGTGGCCTGAAACTGTATCCCGTACTTGCATCTGCTACTGCCGTACTTACGTTTTAACATTTTTTTAATCCCCTGTAGTGATTTATGCGCCTGTTACCTGGTGAACAAACACGTTGTTGAGATGGTTGGTGAGGCGACGAGCGAAGGTGTCTCTCAGCTCAGCGAACAGGAGCTGTTGCTGCTTCACTGCCATCAGCTTGTCATGGCCTATGACGGACAAATGGCAACTTTAAATTTGATTCGTTCCAACGGAAACGACTACAAATGGATTTAGTCGATCAGTGAGCAGTTAGCCGAACCCACCTGGTCGGAGGGCCACGTTCATGCACTGCAGAAGAGCCTCAGAGGCGTTGATGCAGGCCTCGATACCTTTAGGGGAGGTCAGGTCTCCATCCTGCAAGGCCCTGATGTGTCCCTTTGACAGGTCCATGTAGTTCTACATGAGGACAGGCGCACAACAGTCAACAAACAAAGTCTAACAATCCAGCAACAAAATTAGCATTCGTCCACTTTTACTTTTATAGTTTTCATAAATATATCTATATTCTAAAAACAGGCTTATGTCCAGTAAAACACCTTTTAAAAATCAAGACAGGGACTTTTTTGTGGTAACTAAGCTCCGATAACTGTATTTAGATGATGCCTGAAGGATGCTACTTCATTTCATTAACATATTAATGTGTTCCTAACCACTAAGAACTGGATCTCATCCAGCAGTTTGCCGTTGTTGGTGTTGCTGATCTGGATCAGGCGGTTACTCTGGGAGATCTGGTCCATCTGATCCTTGACGCTCTGGAGCATCTCCTCATAGCTGCTCAGCTTTCCTTCGATGGTGTCCACCTCTGCCAGTGCCTCATCCAGCAGCTGCATCAGGATATTGACCTGCTTCTCTGATGCCATGATGGACTGGATGTTGGCCTAGAAGTAAGAAACAATGAAGCCGGTATCAGTAAGTTGAAATATATTTTTATTAATGTTAATATTTCTGGCCAAACTCAACTGTATTTACTCTAGTATCTGCTCTACTCACCCCATCTAAAACCTGCAGCTCCTTGGAGAGCTGCTCTGCAAAAGCCTCAGCGTTTGAGATGGCGTACTCGCACATCTCCATCATGCTCTCGATGTCCTGCTCCTCACGGGTGCTCAGCTCCTGGTAGTCGTCCAAAGCATCCTCGTCGCCCCCGGCAACACTCTGGCTCTCGCCACTTGGCACCGACTCTAAACCCACGAGAACAGATGAAAGAGCATATAGAAGACGTGAGCACAAGCACAAAGTTCAAGACACGTCCGGCTATCTATTCTTGTAAGGACACCTTCAATAATAGTGACAGGCCTTTTCAACCTGAAGTGAGTGAAGATATATATATATTTACAAAGTCGTAAGGTTAGAATAATTAAGCCTTAAAACATGTTTTATATAGGTTCTAAAACTGTAATCATTTACTACAACTGCCAAAAAGGTAACATGAATCTTGAACCATAATACGTCTAACCGCAAGTTACATAACTGCATAAAACCAAAAACAATGGCAGGTTTTGGAAATTGGATTAATGCTTAAGAAGCACGTCGACAGCCTGAAACAGCCTTTATCAGCTAAATGTACTTCTCTCGATATTTGGCTTGCCTCATAAAACGGCCAATCAAATATCGTCCTACTCTGCATTGCTGTGGACCAATCACAAATCATATGGGCTAAACTCTGGGTCCAATTAAAGACAGAGCGCATTAATGAACATGTCAGTTAATAATCTTATGAATTAAGGTGATATGGACAAGCAAAGAACCTAAAGGTGAAGTAGAAACATGACCTAAATGTGTGTTATGAATATTAAAAAAAAAATGAATCATGCCCATTCTCATTCACAAATAACTGAAAGAGCAGGAGCTTCAAATAGGTGAGAGTCTCTAATGACAATGGTGGTTTGAGGTCATGAGCATACAGTGGAGAGGAGTGAGGAGAGGGGGAAAGTTAAGTCCTACCAACCTTCCGCTTTAGGAAGTTCTGGCCAGAGAAGGTTTAAGAGAGAAAAGCGAGAATAAAGGAGAATTTAACACAGACAGCCATACCACAACGCAGGATACAAAGAAGAGAACTCGAAACATGCCATTAATAAATGAAATCAACAAAAGGCCGGCAAAGTTCCTCATTTCTGGGCTGAAGTAGAATACCTCAAACATGACCAACACACGCTGGGGTCAACAGTTTAAGAGAGAAAGACACGCCTGTAAGCAAATGTTATCAAACCATGACAAGAGGCATGCGATCACAGGAGTGGCTGAAGACGGAGTGTTTCCACACCTTCCAGGAGCTGAGAACTGACATTCACAAACTCCACCTTCTTCCTCAGATAACGCTGGTTCAGCTTCCAAATGCAGGAAATGAAGGAGTTTTTTTCAGCCGTGCTGCTGGCCACCCACCGGTATACCTTCTCGAAATGAAGGTCAAATTCGGGATTCTCCTGAAAGACAAAAGGAACATCTGAAATGCAGAACATGGTTACGGGGGAAATAAAGGAAAAAGAGGGAAGAAATGCATTATTTCTCTGACCTTGCTTGCATCTTTGGCATCTACTTCTGTGAGATCTCTGAGCTCCCAGGTCTGCTGCCGCTTGTAAAAGTCCCCTTTGTCCGATTTCTTCACCTTCACCACTTTAACCTGGACGGGCCTCTCAGTGGTAACTGGGAAAAAGCACGGTATTTTAACATTCGCCGTGTACGCTGAATAGTTGCGTACAGCCGCCTTTCTGTGGCTATCACCCACGTACCCGTCGCACACAAGAAGCAGTTCTTCTTTTTCTTCCCTGCTTTGCAGACATTGACGATGCCCAGGAGCCGCTCGTCGTTGGGCGTGAAGATGTCCCTCTGGAGAGCGTGCTTGATGGCTGTCATGATGGATGCTGAAACGCAGAACAGGTCGTGGGTAACCAAAGCCATTTCAAAAACAAAGTGTACAAAATGTTGAGCGTCATTTATTGTTAAACTCGCAGTTTAAGCTTCCCAAACGTATGAGAGCCAGTCCTGTTAGTGCCAAGAGACCAATCCTCCACATACTGCATGTGTGTATCAACCTGTCATTTACTTAATAACATGTCTCCTACATTAAGACCATTGTGCTTTGAGTCGTTGCATTAAGGAGATGCAATCACGAATTATTGAAATATATATATCCAAAGGTCATGGTAGCACTTATGAATGTTGGTTAATGTCTGTTAGCCCTTCAAACATTCTCCTAGTGGTCACTAGCTACCAGGCTTTCAGATGCTAACAACAATGTAACAAAGTGACCGCAGAGAAAGCACACAACAAGGTGTCATGAATGAATTCTTTAAAGTCAGCTCCCGGCGTTAGTGATGGAAACACCAGACTGAGATCAACGAAGCCCCAGGAGGACAGTCTCAAATAAAAAAAAAAAAAACCCGACGTACCGTCTGCGTGTTAGCTCGCTGGCTGCTAACGTTGCTGCTAGCATGGAAGAGCTAGCAGCTGTTAGCTCAGTGACCGTTTATTACACGGGACACGTACAAGCTGGCACGAAGCACAGAAATAAACAAGGCGGCTCCACCACTGTGAGCTGTGTCATCAAAAGCCATAACTCCGTTCGCATTCAGGCAGACGCACGTATCGCAAGCCGCCGTTACCTTGTTATGCTCGCCCACCAGCCCTTCGTCAGGCGCCGCCCTCTCCCTTCCTGGTTCTCGGACGCAGCTGTCACGTGGTCGACGGTGTCAACATCCACATCCATCCTGCTCCACCCACGCAGCAGGGGGACAGAGCTGTGACGTTGCAGCTGGTCGCAGATTTTATAGCAACAAACGCTTCCAGCTGAGGTTACCAGCTGACCAAAGAGCCCAGGGTCTTAGACTCCCCATCCAAAAACTCTAACCTCGTTTGTGTGGGACTAGGTCTGTGTTCATTTGATTGTATCTTTGGAGAATGCATATATTAGTATTAAAGCACAATATCAGCTGAAATGACAAAGATGGTTTCCCACGGTTCAAGGTTCTTTTATTGTCACGTGCACAACAATTACAGAAGTAGTCATTGGCAATGAAATTCTTGGGTCTCGGGCTCCTTCAGTATTGCGATATAAAAGAAACGAAGATGAAAAAAGGAAAGAGTAAGATGCAAAATAAACACAAGTAGTGCAAATAGCAAGGACATAGTGCAGATACATTTTAATGTGTAATAAAATAGAAAATATATAAAATGTAATAAATAATAAAATTGACAATTTCTGCTTTATTGCCTGATCTTGAAGCCCTGTCTTGAATGTCATTATCACAACTAAAGCTGTATCTTGCTTTGCTTATGGTGTACATGAAAAGTGTAGGCCTTACACTTTTCATGCTTCAATCAAATTGCCACAAACCCCCAATCCATGTACTATTACAAGTTTGTGGTGTCCTTTTCTACAAATTCTTCATATTGTAATCATCAAAAAACAATCATCCAAAGTAATTGATATAGGACATATGTGTGTTGTTGATAGTCCTGCCTGTGTGATCTACAAATGGACAGGCTCAGATGCTGACTGTGAAACCAAAGTACACAGGAAGGACAGTCAGGTTGTCTTAGACATAGGACGGACTCATTGAGTGATTCCTCATCATTGTAAGCAGAGTACTTTATTACACGGATATACACAGAGTGTCTTTTTGAGTGTTTGAGTTTATAGGTTTTACATTTTAAGCTTCTGAGACATGCCATGCCATGCTGCTGTTAGATCACCTTTTGAGATGACGCTTACAAGAGTAACAGTCCATATACTGTACATGATCTCTTCAGAACACCAGGTGGCATCGTTAATCCACATTATATTATAGTATCTGTAAATACCAGTTTCTTATTTTATGTGTTGCGTTCTGACACAATCTCTGTACGTCTATTTGTTGTCATTGTTGTGATGATGTGTTTTAGCAATAGAAAAGATACCTGATCCATGTCTATAGTGACAACAACAAAAAAAAAAAAAACAAGCAAAAACCCATAGAGGCCATGAAGAGATTTTAAGCCAGCCACCAGAGTCAGCTGAATGTCAACTATGTCACTGCAGTGAGTCAGACATGTGATGGAAAAGAAAGAGATTTGGAAGTGATATGCAGAAAATGCCTTGAGGTACACTGCACAGGATTTCCCAGCTGGCGATCGTGACGTGCTCTGTCTCATCCACAGTCAATTCATGATTTATTAATGCCTGTGATGTAAACTTCCAAACATGTCCAATGTCACGTATGTGTTGATGTCACCATTTTTATTAGTCACCATGTGTTACAAACTCTGCCTTCTATGTCTACACATTAACAATAATGACAATGTATAACATCATAGGTATCACTCAAGCCTAGAGCACAGCATCACTGCAGGATATGTAAAATCATATTGCAGGTCTCTATAGTGTCTTTTAGCATGTAGCTGTCACCTGCATGTACTGTGTGTTATCCTGAATGGCCCTCCACAGTCTTCTCCTCCCTACAGAAATGATTAACATTTTGCGATTGCAGCTCGTGGATAATGTTGCACAAACACACTGAGCTGAGGCCTGCAATATTTATTTGTAAGACTTATCACTTTAATATGGACATAGATGGAGGAAAACTGTGTATTTTATTAAGTCCAGAAAGCATAGGCATTTTGATGATCATGTTGACACATTAAAATATGTTCATATTTCCAGTGTGATGTAAACATTTGAACATTTTTCTTCATGTTATTTTACTCATAATAAAGGAGGACATTTTTCTTTTAGGCCATCATGTCCATGGAAATAATAGCTCTTTTCAGTCTAGCATGTGTAGTATGCATCTAAAACAAGAGACACATCTCTCACACACAACAAACCAGATACACACGCCACACACACACACTCTATATAATTATCTTTCTTCAACATTTCCGCTTTGCCACAATGTGCTTTCCTTTAGTCATGATTCACTCGCAGTTTCTGCTATTCTGGCACTTACTCCATATATATTTTTGAATGTCAAAGGTCTGTAGTCAGTGCTGACGTTGATGCTCCTACAACAGACTGATGCTGGCACAAAAACAATAAGCAGGAGACCTATTCGCTTGTGGTAAAGTGCAAATGAAACTTTGAGATGCAGTGTTTATTCACAAGAACAACAAAGTTGCTGCAGTGGCCTGCTGCAGGTGAGAGGTAAATGAACTGTTGTGTCAGGAGGACACCAAGCCAGCGAGGGGGCCCCAGTGACATGCATGGCAGATGACATGCAGATGTGACTTGCACACAAAAGGGCTTTGCACGCCGGTGCTGCAGCGTCAAGGGAAGGAGATTACATCTGTGTAATCTACATTTGACATTCACACCGGTGATTAAAGGCTGATAGCATTTTCTATTTCTGTTTGGAATCAGCAGCGTTGGAGTTGCTATCTGGATGGCATTTTGTGCAGCCTTTAATATGCTTGAAGAAGGCATCATAGGCATCACTGTGTTGTTTTGAACTCAGAACTGTTGTAAATGAATAAATCTGCATATATGTACTGGCTGACTTAAAATATACTTTTATAACTTCTTTCATTTACTTTGCCTAATGTTTCTCTTTGGCTTTCACATTTTGACACTCAAACAAACTAAAGCCAACATGACTCCTCTTTGAAAGCATATTGACTCGAGTGTCCTTCGGCTACTGTTATGGTATTTTCCGTAGACTCCCATCATGTGGTAGGTACTGGAAATCCCGGAACAAGTACATAAATGATAGGGACACTTGACTGCATCAATACAAACATCCTGCAGGAGCAACACAGTGAGGGGGCACCTATATGAAAACCTGTGTGAGTTCTCTCCCCACTTTGATAACCTCATCCCAAGGTGAGTTCTTCACTCGTCGCTGCCAAATTACACATCAAGAAGAGCACACCGGTTTTCCAAACTGAAGTAAGCATGAGAGCTGCTATTACATGAGCAACGCTCCACGCAGAGCTCTTTGCTTGTTAGGAAGGTCGATCATGTGTGCAATTTTGTTTTAAGGCAATCATGTAATTTAAAGAGTGCGTATATATGTGCACTGACAGGAGCGCCTTCCTGTTTGTTTATGTAGGGTTAGGGTTACGTGAGGATGAGAGAGGTAGAGAGAGAGAGAACAAGCATCTGAGAGAATTATTATGAATGAGTTATGAAAGAAATGAATTCATAATGCTGATGGCAAATTTTAAAAAAAGATGATGACATGGAAATTCACTGAAAATCAGAATTGGATATAAAAAAAACTGTGAAGGAATATCAAGGATAATTTGCATTGCTGCTCGTAGGTTCACTTGATGATGAGAAAAAAATGTCGGTTCACTATATTAATCACCACTCAGCAATATAAGGAAAATGACACTTTTATCAGCTTCATAACTTTAATGAAATGTTTTTAAATGTTTCCATTTTTTTAAAATTCACCTTTATCAAATAATGTTCAGCACTTTTCCCCATAATATATTACACTATAAACACTTGTCCCACTAATGTTTCTTTGATTCAGTGGATAGATAGGTTGTGAGGGAAGACAAACAGGTCCAAGCATAACAATATTTTTTATGCATTTATTATGAATAAGAGTTATGCAGCTCCTATATATATATAGAAATCTCCTTCAGTATTTACATCTTTGCATTTTCTCCAGCTGTGTGCAAAATGTCCACTAACTGTGTCATTGCAATTTGCACAAAGCGCTATTTTAAGGAGTGGAAACCCCGCTATGTACAATGATGGAGATTTGTCTTTGAACAAGAGTGCTCCTTGTTGTCAACATTACAGTTAAAATCATAAATAACAGTGTGTGGTGGCATGGATCTCACCATTCCCTCATTTCACCAAAAACTATCAAATTATTCAGGCAGATTGCGTTCATTGTCGCCAAGCAAAGTATCTATTAATATTTTTATGTCAGAATTGTTAGTAAGTGACTTCAGAGCACAGTATTGAGTTTGTTGGAGCAGAAGATATACTTCTTTTCTTGGAGGACACAGCAGGACTTTCAGGAACCTCCTCCAATCAGCGTCTGCTGGCCCAGTGCTGCAGAGGTTTCTATCAACTTGTATACTACACCTGTAGAGACTTGTGGAAAAAGGCCAAAATACAGTTTGAAAAGAGGAGGATCACAGCATGTTCAAAGAAAGAAAGAGTTTCAGCAGTGTTATGCGCATTCTCCAGCACTGTTTTTGCCTCAGCAATAGCATGTATTTCTTTTCCATCTTACAGAGGAGCAAACTGGATTGTTTTCTCAGAAATGCATTTTTATGGTTGCTAAGCCAGTTACTCCTTTTTGCGATTAAAAAAAATCTCTTATGCTTTGCTTGATCCATTCCTCACTGAAAACAGATGGTTTCATTACTATTGTTGACAGCTGTGAAAAGCAACCCTTGTAGAACTTCCAGGGCTGCGTACTCAATGTATGGTTGTCTGGTGGGGTGCACTGGTCAAGGCTTCGGTCTAATACAGTATCTTTCATCTCTTTTTAACATTAAAAGAGTTTTTTTCAAAAGTTTTGAGAAAAAAGTGAAAGTGTTTAATAAGCCAAAAAACAAGATGTCAGATTTACTCTCATCTTTCACCAGGAGCCAAACAAGCATTGTTCCAAAAATGTCAAACTATGTCACCACTACCTAATTGCATTCTGTATACTTCAGTAGAGTGGAGCTATATTGTGCCTATTGGTAATAATGTTCTTATAGAAACTGAATTTCTCAGTGTATGAGAGTGTGCTTGGATAGAATGTGATACTCAGTGTAATGAAAAAAAACGTAATGATACCATGTAGTATAACATAATTGCACAAAACCTCATGTAAAATGAGAGTAAGTCCAAGTGGATTTTTGTTACTTGATACAATAAGCATTACGAGGTAGACTCAAAGCAGATGCTATTCTGAAAATGATAAGGATTTCTATTTAAATGAGATTCCACAGTAGTTGCATGATATAATTTAATAATCTCATATTATTATTGCCATGCAATATTAAACTATAATTTTCTAGGTCTGCAACCCAATCTTAGAAGCAGAATATTAACACAGAATATTCTGAGCAACTGTCATAGATATATTTTGAGGATTTTTTTGGTTTAAGCTATATCTGCAATGTTTGTGTTTGGTTCAAAAACAAGGTTATTGAATATTAGTTTTCATGCTTGAGACATAAACAAAATTTTTAAAAATAAAATGTTTTATTGTAGTTTACAGGATGTTGTTATATGACCTAAAGACAGCTGTTTACAGTGACTGATTTTCATTATTTCTATTTGGAAATAAAGTCAGAGGCTTGTCATATTTTATAAGGTTGACTAATTGTCTTTGTAGGAGGATGTGACTTTTTAATAGCTTACTCTCCCTACTCATTTTCCTCTTGTTTCCAATCATGAACATCAGTCAAAGCATGCAGAGAAACAAAAGGGATGAATGTGTTTTGGTGGGTAAGAGTCTGTAGTTTTATTCATAGCATCAGGCCTAGTGCTTAAAGCAAATCTTCAGCATTTTGGGTTTAATTATTTGCTCTCTGGAGGGAGCGTGATGAGGATTTCAGTGCCATGCTCATTATCTGTCAGTTAAATACAAAGCTACAGGTTAGCTTATCTTAGCCAAAAGACTAGGAACAGGAGGAAACAGCTAGCTTGGCTCTGTGCAATGGTAGGCTATAAACTCAGCTGTGAAATGGTGAATCACCATTTTTACACTTGTATGGATCAAACAAGATCAATCATGTTTATTAGGGAGCTTTAGGTGTGCTGTTAGGCAAATTTGGGTTACCCTCAGACAGAATCAGGCGAGATGTTTCCCCTTTTTTATACTTTTATTTTTAACTGAACAGCAACAAGCTAGGCGTTTTCCCCCAGTCTTGGAGCTTTGTGACAGGCAGGGCTAGCTGTTTGCTAGCAGTGGCTTCATATTTAACTGGTATAACAGACAATCTTCTAATTTAACCCTTCACCAGAAAGCAAATAAGCACATTTGACAAAATATCCAAATATGTACAACACTGAAGAGTGATGAGACAAATTGCTTCAACAACAACTGCATGAGAGTAACCTTCCCTTTGTACCTTTGGGTTTTAACTATGCAAATGCCAGTCACCTTCATAATAAAGGAAAACTGTCTAAAGGTCATGACATTTCAGTCCTTCTCCAGAATGGTGGACCAAGTGGAGCTTTCTCCAGAGCTTTCAGGAGACAGGAAATACATCAGGCCTTGTTACTGAAGCAATTCTGGTGTTATCAAACAGGGTCATTTCACCTCACAGGGCCTTAAGAATCGGTGTTACTATACAGCTGCAGAAACAATATATCTTGTCATCCTGTTTTATGGCCTCCACTGTTGGTTCTTAATTCATGATAATAAGGAAAAGTGGGAGATTAAAGAGGACAGAGAGATTAGTGTAGGAGGATGACAAGGGTGGGGATGAGTGCGATGACTCCCTGCAATTATTCAATTATCAATGAGCTTCATTTGTTGCTCTCAAACAAAGTCACATCAAATTTCAAAGACAAAGCTGTGATAAGGGCAGGTCTGTTGTTTGTTGTCCATCTTCTAGTGAGTGTGTCTCATGTTCACAGATTCTTCAAAATTTGCACAGTGATAAAGACAAAATACTTTCAGGGGAGGTAATGAAGGCATTGAATCCAGCTTTTATAATATTTTCTCAACAGGATATATTTTATTATTATTCTTATATCAAAACTTTGTCCGCTAACTAGTCCCACAGCTTTGAGAAAAGTGCCACATATGTTATATCAAAACGTGCGGTTCGATCGGGAATGGTGTGCTATGACTTTTCTTGGCATTCGCCGTTACCACGGCGACGAAAAAAATGGCGAAAAAAACGGCGAGATTTTTCCCATAGGAATGAATGGGGAACGATCGCCGAATTTCACGAAAAAAGACGAAAAACGCACCAACTTCGAGCCTCACAGTGTCGTCATGCTGTGACGTAGAGACGCGGTTGAAAGTTTAAACGGGTCACAAGACATGAAACTTTATTGGTTCCGATCGGCATTTTGACCACTATCACGGTTTTTCCGAAACCGCGATTTACGTTTTATGCTCTTTTTCAGACGTTTCAAACTTTATAATGGGTGTGTATTGCGTCGGCTAGAGTGGGTGATGTCACTGATGACATCACGCACTCTAACTTTCAGCCTCTCTTCTCGTCACACAAATTTTTGTGTTTCTCCTCTCCTCACGCCCACACGTTTGACTTCTCGCACACCATTTTTACATAAAAACGTAGAGAAATTTGTGCCGGTTCAGACGGTGTGACTGCCGAAGCCCTAGCATTTACGTTTTTTTGTCAGCGCTGCCTCAAGCGGCAGGTGGTCCCCTCAACTGCTCCATCCGCTCCAATGTTAAATTCAGAATTTCTCTCCTCCCAAAATCGTGAATGTGTGGCGTTTTAAAACTGTTCCCGTTCGGTCATCTTCTATGGCACCGACATAAATCCCACATGTGTGCGATCGGCCAAGTCTTGTGACGCCTCTCGTTGAAAAATTTTGTCGATAGCAGCTACCGTTTTGGCGTGAGACAATTTTGTTCGGGGGCATCGCTCTCAATCACATAACATTGCGATTGGGGGTCTGACAGCAGTCAAGTCCTGCTCATTCCACAGCAGCTCGTGTGTGCTGGCAAAGCTGATTCCAATCAGCCAATCAGACGCCTCCTCTTGGCCCCTCCCGACAAACACGCAGACATGTTTGTCAGCTGAGCTGCTCATAGAATGCCTTCCATTTGATTCCTATGGACTCAGCCTCACTCTCCATGTAACGGCAACTTGCCTGTGCCTTTCCCTTACACTAACTGCAATGTACACCACACAGACACACACACAAACACACACACACACACACACACACACACACACACACACACACACACACACACACACACACACACACACACACACACACACACACACACACACACACACACACACACACACACACACACACACACACACACACACACACACACACACACACACACACACACACACACACACACACACACACACACACACACACACACACACACACACACACACACACACACACACACACACACACACACACACACACACACACACACACACACACACACACACACACACACACACACACACACACACACACACACACACACACACACACACACACACACAAGTCAAGCGGATAGAACCTAAAAAAAAAAAAAAGAAAAGAAGGGAAAAAAGAGAAGAGAGGCCAGCGAGAAAGGGAGAGATGAGGACCTTCCCGAGCCAAAGTCAGCCTGCTCAGCGCGGAGTCTCCAGCAGCCTGCACAGCCTCAGCGGCGGCGCCATGAGTCCACTCAGCACGGCCAGCATCAGCCTCGCAGCCCTACTCATCCTCACCATACCAGTCTGCAAAAGTGAGTTAGAGGCACTCTTTTATCTTATCTTACCTCTTTTTATGTTATTACCTTCACTTTTCCCCCCGGAAGATAAGAGTCTCTTAAGGTCTTTCACCTGTAAGAGCATCTGACATATTTCTTCAGGATGAAGTGTAACTGAAGATTTTTTTTCTTTCACTATCTATCTATCTATCTATCTATCTATCTATCTATCTATCTATCTATCTATCTACACATTAATAATGATTATAGAATCAGCTGTATATTAACTAAAAATGAGAATATTTGTTGTCTTATACTTTAGTCTAGTAATGTGTATAAATTAATTAATTGTTCAATATTAGAATAAACAGTAGATAGCTAGCTAGTAACCTACCTACATAGAGACAATTTAAATTTAATTTAAAAAAAACTTTGAACATTTTTATCTTTACCATTCTCAAATGTTTGGCAAAACATTTGGAGCAAGAGATGCCATTCTGATCTTGCAACCTCTGACTTGATGTGTCTACTAACTAACACATGCCTGACACATACAGTACATACTGTATTTGAACATGTAGACTGACAGCCACTCCTCCCCTTAATGTCAATGTGATCTCTGCAGAAACATGACATTCAAGAACATAGAATCGTTGATGAAAATCGAGTCTTACTTCATGCATGGATTCAAAAGCAGATATGTCTACCAGGTAGGACACACGTTGGACAACAACTTCAACCCTGTTCTATAGCAACGCTTTTGCCCCTGCTAATGGACATCCACTGTAATCATGTCAAAGCAGAGCAGTCATCACAACAGTCATAACGGAGATGCTGTTCATCATCACATCATGGCAGAGACACAGACCTGCAGCCTCTGCAGGCTCTGTTCATTTTTTAATAATGCAATATTGAAGGTCTGGTGTAAACATTTTGTGAGGATGATTTTAAATAGGAGTAGTTATTTACCTTTAGCATTAACTGTGTTGCATTAACTGCACATTTCTGTGTTGTTGCATGAACCATAAGGTGCTCCAGCAGAACTTCAGCAAGCCACAACAAAGCAGAGGCAGCTACTCGGCCAGGTACGCAGCACGGTCCCTTCCTCTCTCAGTCCCGTGTTCTGTACTCCTCCATGATCCTCTGTAATGCTCCACAGATAGATGCTGTGTGCTCATCCTACCTCTCTGCAGATCTGAAGTTTTGGGTGAGTAAGCTGTCTGGCTTGTTCTGGGTTTTTTTTTACATAAATTACAAGCTTATTGTTACTATTATTATTATTATTATCATCATCATCATCATCATTATTATTATTATTATTATTATTATTATTATTATTATTATATAGCTCTTTGGAATTCTTTTCTTTGGATTGTATTCCAGGCATCTGATGTCTTAGGGGAACTATGTGTCTTGATGCTGGTTCAGAAGTCAAAGGTATCTCACTCTTATTATCACTCAGAGAGTCTCAGACACTGAAGTGCTACCGGCAAGAACTAAAAACACTTGATTTTACATGAAAAATGTCTGAAATATAGAAGAGTGACATTTTGTCATCTTCTCAGGAGCTGAAAGTGCGAGAAAACAGTAAAAGGGTAAGTACAACTTTTTTGTGTCTTCCCCTGATAAAGTCACACGATACCCATAGAGACATCAACCGTGATGACAAATTTGTGTCGGCTTGTTTGTTTTTTAATGTCCAGCCCTTTGTGTGGAGCTTTTATTTCAATACTCTTACAACAAGGTTCTATCTTGTAGAAAGTATTACCGGAGATGGGGCATTTAAAAGTACTGCACTTCATGCAGTACTTTTAAATGCGTACAATTCGTAGTAGTAATAAAAGAAGCTGACGAAAGTATAAAAATGACTATACTGTGAGTGTGCATACACAAAAGTGAAACAGAGACATGCACACACACACACACACACACACACACACACACACAAAATTCTCATATAAACAAATATGAAATGCAATCACAGAAGAGCTGTTTTGTGCTAGTGTACTCGGCATGTCAGTGTATTGTCTCTCCAGCCACATTTTGTGTAGGAAGGTGGCGGCATTGCTCCACATCCAGCTTTATTTCCTGGATGCATGAGATTTTGGAACATGTTACACATGATGCACCTTGATATTTTTATATGTAATGTTATGGATTAAATATCAGTGAAGATGAAGAACTGTTGCTCTACAGCTGTGATAAAGAAATCACAGTGAAATGTTTCCATGCTCCAGCATCAAATTCAATGTGAAATGAGTTGTGATTGTTTTCATTGCTTTCATGCATTGGCTTTATTATCCCTTATATGCATTTATATGCATTCCCACAAAACATCCCAGAGCGTACATTCACTTGACACAACAAAACATATTTCTTCAATGAAATATGAAGCTATTTTGTCTTCTGCTCCTTCATCTCTGGTATGTTGAATAATGCAGTACGTTACGTGTTTATCAGAACACTGACATCGAGTCTGCATTGAAGAAATTGCTGCACGGAGGAAGCATTTGTTCTGTGTTTGCATTCCTGTGTTGCACGTTCTTGTGTGTTAACTAGAGGGAAACAGTGTTTCACTCTTTTGCCTGTGTACACTCACTCTGTGTTTGTCAGACTCCTCTGTTGCACCCTCTCCTCCATCTAGTTTCTCAACTCCATACCAGAAGAGAGAGAGGACTCTCAATGCGCGTATGTACCACCCACATCAGTTCTCCTTTCACTCTCCATTGCTTTTTCAACATACAGAAAACTGTATGCAATCAGTCATGAAAACGGAAATGAAATCCCAGTTTTTGTTCTCTTGACAAATACTGATGATAAACGTGCAGTTATCAGTTGAAGAAAGTCTTGAAATCTCTAAGCTGCAGTAGGATATTTGGACTAAAATGTAGAAAGAGCCAGTGGATAGAAAATGATGCAATTGCAGCATTGAAAGTGGATGTAGTGCAAAGTATGTTTGTAGGAAATAATGAAATGTGTGTGCTGCATCCTGTAGTTGTTTCAACATATGTTTTCCCCTTCTCAAGCACTGTTTCATATGGGGTAGCTCTCTTCACTCTCTGTACGGTCTCGGTCGACATTAGTTGTTGTTTTCCCACGCTGACAGTAATTATGGTCTAAAATTAGTGCAGCTAACAGGTGAACTTATCCCTCATTGCTGTCAAGCGCTGACATTCACAAAGTGGACACAGAGGAATTGTGAGTGAGACACATGGGGAGTGTTTGTTTTGAAAAAGCCAGATGTGGATATTGTGTTATGTGTGTGTGTGTGTGTGTGTGTGTGTGTGCTGTTGGATTTTGCTGGTTGAGGAGAACTACACTAAAGGTTAAATTATTTTTTTTGTTTTTGTGTCAATACAGGCCGAACTTCAGGGACCTGGTGGAATCCAGAGTAGAGGTTACTTCCTCTACCGGGTATGTCAGGAAATAAAATGAAAAATAAAATTCACCAAGATAGTATGACGATCACACAATAAAATTTGTTTGTCCTTGCAGCCACGAAATGGAAGACGGTCCTTAGAATATGAGTAAAGCAGGTGAGTTTATGTAAGTAAGCTATGAAATTAATAATAAATAAATAATAAATATTAAGAAAATTGCTGCTGCCTTTCCTTGCAATATCAAGAATTGCACACATCGTTACAACTAAATAGTGTCAAAAAAACTAACCTTTATGTGTACCATGGTTCATAAAGGTAAGATTTACTATAAATAGAAGACAGCAGTCCTGTGCCATCATCATCATCATCATCATCAACCAGCAGCTAATGTTAAGTAGTTAACTTTCTGACCCATTAGTTTTTCTGTCAGTTTTTGAGAAACATTTGCATCGTATTAGTTATAAGTGATCAAACAAATCCTTCCGAACAACATGATACTTTTTGGGTTTTTCTTCTTGACCTCTCTGCAGATTCATCGTGAAAATCATCACAGTAATACATTAAGGTTAAAAATATCTAATGAATTTATTAATGGTAGTGAGTTGTACCAGCTCAGTTATAATTGTTATATTATTTTGAGATATTGAGTGGGAGGGTGTTGCACCTTTTTCCCCAGCAGAGGGTCCTACAAAAATATTAATAATGCTGAGGATGACATTACTTTAAAAAAAAAAAAAAAAAAGTAACAGATGAAATTCACCCCCTTCCAACCTTGTCTTTGTCCCTATGGCAGAGGTGGTTGGTAGGACTACAGAGAACTACAGGCTGCCAACACTGTGTTGATCCAGGGTTTTGTTATTGTGTAGTCATCTAATCATGTGTTTTAATGTGTGTTAGAGTCTCCACCTGTGAAGCTCAGTGTACAGAGACAACACCGACCCCGAGACCCGAGCCGCTGCACCAAGACTGAGTGATCCAGACCTAAACCACAGCCCTCTGCCACTGCTGTATAGCGCTGTCTGAATGTACACAAAGAATATAATTAAAATAATAGTCATTTGTCCAGATTTTATTTTGTGTTATATGTTTGTCATTTGCATTAAAATGCTATAATGTGTCGAAGTGTTTGATTTGTTACACAATGCGTCATATAGGAATCAATAGGAATCTTTCATTGCACTTGATAAACACATAAAAATAGCACTCTATGCATGAATGGAGATAAATGACAAATTTGCACAGACCTGAAACGTAAGCCACACATTAGTTATAATTGAACCACAATGGAAGTATTCGACATAGAAGGCAGTATGTAGAAAAAAAACCCCATACTGGTAAATGTAAGCAAAATTACTTGATTATAATGTTTTTAGATGATCCCCAATTCTACCATGAGGTGAGGAATATCACACTGAACAAATAAAGCAACTAATAATATAAAAAAATACAATAACATTTTAAGCATTAGGATCAAGCAAATTTTTATTTTTGTAATATGATAGATGCTCTTAAAATAACAAACATGGTTGAGTAATCGCACCTCTTTTAAAAGAAATTACGCCCTTATCAAAAAGCAAAAGTAATCTCACAGATTCATAGTAAAACTGCAATCTACACCAGTGAGAATTCTCCTCAATAAGGACTTAATTTTTTCCTCCTGCATTTCTCTTCTTGAATTATGATTGTTAAGAACATTTTTGAAGCATCTAAATTAATATTATGAAATCAGGAATGTGTATTTACTATTATAAACAGTAGATGTCGCCATCCTCTGCCAGTTAAAGTTGGGACGCCTTTCTGCAACTTATAATCATTGATTGTTTAAGTTGTATTGATATATAGATGGTATTGAATGAAGATTCAAATGATAAACCCCTTTTGCCCTGCCTTGATTAAATATAATTTACTAACCTTGTCAGTACAGGTCACCTTTACTGGCAGGATAGGCTGATAAATCCTGCAAGATGTACAGATTTGTTGAGTCAATTTCAAGGATATTAGATTCCTGTCCTGATTGTCTGATTATTCTGACCTCAGTCCAACATCACAACGCTGATCCAACTCTGACATATGAATTTTACTTGTAAAGATGGCAGATACAGTAAAAAAACAAAGCTCTTCGTTCTTTGATGGTTCAGCTGCACCACAGCCAACCATCCACCTGTGTGGTTACTGGCTTTGTCCCAGTATGGATTGCTAACATTTCCGGCCACAACTGTGATTTCATTGCAAACAACAACAAACGTAGGAAATTACAGGATCGTTTTAATTAGTTTGAGAGACTTTGGATTTTAAAACAGAACGAGTTTCTGCATATTATATTACACAATTCCCTGGCCAGTAAAACATAGCACCGCTGGACTTCAATCAATAATGTTAGACAAACTTCGGGACTGTTTCCTGTGAGCACTTGATGTAATTTATATTACCTGAGAATAAGAATATCGTATCACAACAAGAGTAGTAGAAAATTATTTTGACCATTTTGCATTTCTCCAGGGAAGATGGGCACATGAATGTTAAATCTTGTGTTATATTACGTACTTCCATACGCTAACGGTCACATTCGTCCTTTTCATTGCCCTCTGGCTAAAATGTCGAAACAGCGCCAACCGTTCGTTGACTCCATTAATGTGGCCAACAATGGCATTGCAGGTGCTGCGACTTCGGCTGTTGCCATGGTGATGGGTAACACGCCGGAGACGGGGCAACGTTAGAAACAACCTGATGGTCAATTAACTCTGAGACACTTGTCCTAAGGGCAGAGAAGAGAACCACACCGTAAGACTACAAAGTGTTGAAAACAATGAGTGAAATACTTTAATGTAAAAAATATATATATAAACATAAGACGGGAAGGTTCTGCACCATCCAGTGCACACAAAAAAACCCTTCCTTCTGTGAAATACTAATATCATCATGCTAAAATATCTTCCAAATTGGATTTAGCAAGAATGGGGAATACCGTGTTATTTGAGCAAGTCCTGTAAGGTGTCACAATGGAATTCATAATATAGACATATAATGGAATTATAAACAGAGACAACAATCTAACTCAGGTGGAAAATATGTATTTAAATGCTATAATCAGCTAGAACACATAAAAAAAGCACTTTAAATGCTACCCGAAGCAAAATAATAGCAACGGGGCTAATCAATTATCCAGATCATGTTCGTCGTCTCGTATTTATTGCATTGTATTCACAACAAATGCCCCAAGAAGTGCATAAAGGGCTACAGTGGAATACTTTTGAATTCTTCCCTCCCACAAGTGGTTCAGACTAAAGTGACAGATTTTACCCATGGAACCTACAAAAAACAAACAAAAACTAACAACAACAGTACATAACGTGGGTACCTGAGCGCCTGACTGCCCAGCACAGGTAGTCTGCCTAAATGCGGGTGTCGATCCCATCCCTCTGGCAGGCATGTGTGTTATCTGGAGTACAGAAGGAGGCCCTGTTGGCTCCAGTTCCAACTTCAGTCAGCCAGCCTCAGCCCTGCGCAGTCCACCGTCAGCAGCGCCACTGGGTGCAGGGATATCCCGATGAAAGGGGAGACTGTTTGGGGTAAGTGTGACATCTTCGCCGGTGAACTCCGCGTTCGCACCGCACGTATCCGCAGCCCCTCCGCGCGCTGTCGACAGGCGGAAAAGCCGCAAACGGAACACTTCTGCTCTTTCTTGTTCGGTGACAGAAACTGGCCAAAGGCCCGGTGACCCACATTCTTATCTAATGCTGCACGTTAGCTAGCTAGCTCCGGCTAAAAGTGGGTTGACATACATACAGTACATTGTTGCGGACGAGTTGAATGCTCGCTACATGACGCGATAAAGTCGCCGGCCAGCGGAGGGGGGAAAAAACGGCGATTTATTTTTATTTTTCCCACCCCGCGGATGAAGATGCCATGAGAGTGCGCGCCTTATGTCGCAGTAAGTGTGGCAAACTGTAAAGCTGTTGTTTTGCTACTGTACTTGACGTTAGCCGCCGAGCTAGGCGGCGCTGCCTTCGAGCAATCACTGCGCGGTTCGCCGGCCGGCATCACCGGGCGGGCGGACGCGCCGTCGCCGGGCTTGTCAGCTTCCATACCGACCGTAGTTCAGGTGACTTTTCATACTTGACAACCGCGCACGCCTCGCCGGCTCAGTCTCTTCCCCATCCCGCGTCAGTTTGCGAGCGTACGTCTGTTCCCCCCCGGCTGGTTCATTTCTCGATTCTGCGTTTCGCTCCGCATTTCCAGCCTCGCGTGTCCTGCGTATGATATCTGTTTGCGGTGCTCCCTCACGCAACACGCTAAATTCGCCTCACGGTCACTTCATTTAGCGACCGTGGAAGCTGTCAGAACCCGTCCGAGGGCTAACTGCGTCGGGCCACAATCGTGTGGGGAAGATGGTTAGTTTTAAATTAATTCGTTTAGAAACGCATTAAGACGAAATTAGACAAATGATCACACCGAGTCTCTGAATCTGGTTGTTGCTGTTTCAAAGTTTGGATGGCAACTCCGAGCTTCTGTTGGGGTTATTATTAAATGCGGTAATTAAAGCCAGCGCTGTAAAAGAGCAGCTCTCCTTCCGACACTCGTTTATTCCGCATTTGTGCGCGGCTTCAGTCATAAAAATGTCATTAAAGTGCTTTGATCCGTCACAGTTGGACTCAGAGTAAACTCCACACGATGTGATCTGGTTTGTTGCAGTACAGTACCTCACTCAATAATGTGATCATTTTCAGTTATGCCTACAGTTTCGTGTAACTGTGTCTATTTTAGCCTGCGGTTTGCTGCAGGACACAAACGTGCAACTCGTATAGGTTATTGACGTGGCTTTCGACACACCGGACTGTGGGCATTTTAAATGTCATTTGATAATATTATTACATCAGCATCATCGTGTCATTACAGTGGCTGTTATTTGCTTGTGTTGGCTCTTGGATTTGCGTAAGATTTCAACCGAAATGACTTCATAAATACTTGAGCATGCGAGCTGATAAATAATTCTCCCTTGTCCCATGCAGTCTCCTGCGATAAAACTAACTGGACACAGTATTTGGCGTTATGTTTTTGTTTTTTTAAATATATAATTTTGCCTCTAATTCCATCAGAGGGTGATACTGTCAAGGAGGCTGTTGTTAATGTATTTACACACAGCAGAGATTTAGTAATCAACCGCACGGAGTTGGCGAAGCTGTTAAGAGGGAGCGTGGGAAAATACCTGCAATCGCAGTGTGTCGGTGTTATGCACAGGTGTGCAGATTCGTTTTCTTTTCGGGGGGGGGTGGGGGGTGGGGGTGTTACAACCCTGTCAGCAGTGCAGTGAGTAAGGGAGAGGGCGCTTCCACATTACACGATGACACGTTCCGCCTAATAATGTAATTACTGTGCGCCTGTCGCGTCAGGCTTATCTGATCCAGAGGAGCCCGCGCGGACTCGGATGTGACGCTCCGCGGCTTTGGCTTGACTCGACTCGACGAGAAACAGCGGCTGGTACTGTAGTTACCAGTACTGTAGTTACTGGTACTGTAGTTACTCGTACTGTAGTTACTTGAACTGTAGGAGCGCCTGTTCACGAGGGGCCGCGTTCAATGTTCAAACGATAAACCAAACGTGTGGGAAAGCGATCCCTGCGCGACCGAAGGTCGGGCACCAGGTTTCCAACTTGTGTGTGTGTGTGTGTGTGTGTGTTTTTTCTTTCCCGCACCGTATATGCCTTGTGATTGGTGACGTCACAAGAAAATCGGCGCCAAGCAGAGATGTCCCGCTGTAATCGTTGTTGCTGCTGTGGATGTTCGCTCGGGATCGCTTGCTCAGTTTTACAGTTTGCTTCCAGAACCGGCCAGATTTTTTGACCCGCCAAACACCCAGAGCTGCTCCAGCAGACTCCGCGCTTCGCCTCTGCAGCTTTTGCGGAACGGGAAGGCCGCTCCTCTGACTGCGTCACCGTCGAGGCCTTGAGCTCGGCGCGGCGCCTCCAGATGTGAACTGTACGTTCACAGGGTCTCAACGATGACTAATGCGGCGTCATCGCCCCAGGGCGATCTCCCCACTGACGGAGACCGACTGAGAGATATCACATGCTGCGGCGTCCGAACTGCTGCACAGTTCATGCGCCAGATATACAAGCAGAAGACGCTCACCCAGCACAACCCCTGTATTTGTGTTTTCTAACATACAGAACTGACTCCATTAAGGCCCCTGGCCACAGTCTGTTGGACCTGCTATCATGAGATTAGAGCTTCGAGTCTGTGTTTTGACTCGGTCCCTGCCAGGGGCGACCACGTCATCTGAAGTGCTTCTCTGTCGAAGCCCTCTTACTCACCACTTTAAAAGATGAAGGCGCAGTTGAGGGCTGTAAACTCCGCGCGGTGTCAAACTCTCGATGGGACTTCAAAAGTTCACACTCTCAGTTTGGCCGAAGACGCTGAGCGTCTTCACTTGTTGCTTTGTCTTGTGATGTCAAATATTTCAGTTAGTCTTTTTTTTTCCATTTTAATTTCCCCAGTACGTCAATATTTAATGTTGTTTTGTTCATATTCGATCAGCTTTGAGCTTTTTCTTCTCGATGCGATTGTCTACATGTCATGACGGCTGTTTAATATGCTGACTTCTGCTGTGCTCAAGAATCAGATGGTTTTCCAGCGAAGTAAAATTTAGATGAAACGTCCCCTCGAGATTGATAATAAATTGTACTGGTCTGTATTCAGAGTTTGGGCTTTCTCAAGCCCTTCGCAGGGGGAGATCCACTGACGGCGACATGAGCAGCAGAGAAATCCTTTTGCCATTCTCTCCCTCCAAAACTGGCTTCACACACACGTCGTCTTTGCGAGGCTGAACACAGTTTATCGCCAAAGCTAACGTTCCATTACTGGACAATCAACGTATCCCTGTGCCGGCTGATGAGGTGAAGTGGGAGATTTGTTTGAGCTCGCCTTTTTAATCTGGTGAAGCTGGGTTACCGATCTAACGGCTGAATATTGCGACATATTTTTCTTTTGTTTTGTTTTTATTGCCAATACAAATCCTAAAATACCGTCGCGCTCCCCCCCTCTCAGTGGCTCGTTGTTACCGAGCTCACGTGCCTCGCGCCGCAGCGGCGCTACGAGAAAGGAGGAAGCGCATATAAAAAGTTTAGAGGCTCGCCAAGGCTTGCACGCCGCGAGTGTAGCGTGCTCGGTTGGTGCGGCTGGCCAGATGTGAGCGAAGTGACAGTGCGCGGTTTCGCCGGGATGCAGCTGCTCCTTCTTCATCATCGAGCGCATGGGTCTTGTTTTGACAGTATCATCAGCGCTGAGCTGAAATGAAATCACAGGATGCGTGTCATCGATAACTAAACGCCGGGCACAACAAAAGTAACACAGGTGGGGGGGGGTGACCTACATGGAGATCAGGGGCAATCGTAGACCGTCTTAGAATGATGCTATCTGATTTTACTATGATCAAGAAAAATGGGTCAAGTCTATTGGGTTTTCCCCAAAAAAGTGTCCTGGGTTTAGACGACGCGCATCGGTCTTATCTGAAGAATCGGTATCCTTGTCGACAGGCCCCTTGGCGCTCAAATGAATCATTAGCAAATGAATCAGACTGCGCTCGATCGCTGTAATGAAAGACGCGAGGTGCTGCGGGAGACGCAGCCGTGCAGAAGAAGCGAGGCAAGGGAGCAGACGCCTCACAAAAACATCCACGGTGGTCCTACTGGAGCTGTAGGAAATGATGACCAACAGGAAACGGATCAACACATGTAAAACCAGAAAACTCAGGGCGTCAAAGTTCCCCCACGCTGGAATATTTAGTTGCCGACCTCAAGCTTGTCCCCCGACGCCGCTCAGGTCGGTGTCGACGTGTCGCGTTACTACAGAATGTCGCGGTGAGGGTCGCTCGTAAAGCGAAAAGGTCAAAGTCAAGGCGCGTTCGGTCAGCGCTGAAAGGCCGGCGCGGAACACTTCCTCCCACACGCGACCTTTTTCTCCCTTTCTCGGTTTTACAACGTGGCAAATTCAAAGTCTGGGGACGAGGAGGAAGATCGCCAGGGTGGAATTAGCACTTTTGAAGGTTTTAACCATGAGTTGTAACAGATTCTGATTCATTTGAGTCGCCTCATAAAAAGTAAAACATAAAAATAAAATAAAACAAGTAGGGCTGTGTACGTTGTACAAATACAGCAAAGTAATGATAAGGCCAGTGTCTTATCTTGAGTAGCATATAAACAGCATTTTATGACAGGTCGTAGAATTAAGAGCCTGATCATGACGGCAGATAGAAAATATCCAACTTCCACTGGTTTTTATAATGATGACACAAAGTAACACTCGGGTTTACATGAATGGACGTCCAAGAGCAGATGGTCGTGTTTACATTGCCTGGAAGGAGACCCACTTCACATGCTGATGGCCAGGGGTTCGGGTTGTGGCTGAACTGTGTGTGTGTGTGTGTGTGTGTGTGTGTGTGTGTGTGTGTGTGTGTGTGTGCGTGCGCGTGTGCGTGAGTCCAGGGTCGCTCTCTTATTTCTGCATTGCTGCGGGAGGCTCGCGGTGACCCAGATGTTTTAGTTCTGATTTAGCGATGCGAGTTTCTCGGCTCTGAGCCGCTCATTCGTCAACGCGGCTTCTTCTCTCGCTGTTTCGGCAGGTGAGGAATCGGGACGCGCCGGCTTGCGCCGCCGTCCGTCGTGAGGTGAAGCGGACCGCTCGCCGCCAGCCATCGCTCCCACGCGAGAAGGTAAAGTTGTTTCTTCTGAATGCCGTGAGCGTGGAGGTGAAACGCTCAGCCATAAGATGCCGCTGTACAAACGCTCGAGTATTATTCGGCACATCAGCTGATTGTCTTGGTCAGCTTGTATCGTTGATGCAACAGGAGGATTGGATGGTGACTTTGTTTTGGGAATTTCTGCAGACTGATGCAGGTGATGTCACGTGGCTTCGCTTTTGTTCGGACTGCAGTTTGCGTGAAGAAAACTCCAAACACGGCAGCGCGGGTGTTCTCACTGTATTGTAACTTGTCCAGCGCAGTGAACCCAGTTTAAAGCACATACATATATGGAAACAAGGTGAATTCCCCTGAGGGACCCTTCCATGAAGATCGGTCGTCGGGGTCAGACAGGGGTTTCTGAGTTGAGCGAGCAGGCTCTCCAGACCGTACGCACGGCGCCCGACGAACGCGACAGCAGCACATCCTCGCGCGTGAAGAAGCTACAACCAGTGCACCATTTGCATTTTTCACTGAATAATGATCAGCCAGCTGTTGTTAATCGGTGCCGATTTGTTTTCTCTCTCCTCAACCCGTGAAGCGGCTCGTGTGTTAATGTAGTGTAAGGAAGCACCGTCTTTATCTGAGATTATCGGTGGAGTGTGATTTTGGCCGGGACATTTGCCCTGTTACATTAATCTGTACAGTTTAATATAATGTGTTGCTAGGTCTTCTGGGAAGGGACGAGGCCATACGCTCACACACAGAGCACGGCCGAGCGTCACGTATTCGGGTTTGTAGTGGTTTATCTTGCTGCATATTGTCGGAGCGCTCGTGAGTTAGCGCTCTGCGGCGCTGACAAAGCGCGTGAAGCGTCGGCGGTCACACGTCGGTCACATGCTGCGCTCCCAGGACGGGGGTCTTGAAGGGCTGCGGGTCTCCAGTCATTCGCTTCCAGTCCTTCTCCTGAACTTCAGTGACCCACTTGGCACCAGGATGAGGCCACTGGCCGGGTTCCTGCTCCGCTGGGACGGGAGGCCGGCAGCGGCGGAGGGGGCCCCTGCCAACCGCCGCTGCTTTGCCTCTCAAACATTCCTGTCTGCGGGCCGCGGAGTGAAAAGGCAAAAAAACAAAACAAAGGCTCCTTTTGTGCTGCCGGCCCTCTGGATGCGTTGTGCGCGGAGTGGAAACGCAGCTGGCCGTCCGGCTCCGAGGGGTCCGGTCGGTCCAGCGGGGTGGGCAGGGCCCACGAGCTTGCGCGACCGACGCTTTCGCCTGAGCGTGACATTATTAAAACCGCCCTCAGAGGGCTCGCGTCAGTGATGGCGGTGCGGCCCTCGACGCTGCCACGGACAGACTGTTGATTTGTGTGACCGCGTTGGCAGCGAGTGCGTTACTTGCCGTCCGCTCAAAAAACAGCGCGACGCGATCCGAGACGTTTCCGTGTGACCCCCCCCCGTCTCTTCCTTGTTTCCTGCTATAACCTGCGTGTCACGTCCGTCCCGTCGCCGGCTGTCAGAGTGACGTCTGCCGGAGCGTTTTCGGTTTGAGACGCTGAGCTGAATTTCAAACGGTCCGTCCACTAATCGGGTAAAAAGCCGTGATCTGTGTTGTGGCTCCTGGGATCGCCGAGGGCTCACGGAGCCTGCGCTCTCAGGTGTCAGGGCGTGACGTGCGGATGATGAAGAAGAAGAAAAACAACCCCCCCCCAAAAAAAAACAGGCGTTGCTATGAAACCAGAGTTCTTCATGCGATAAAAAACCCAACAGACAGAACCGACTGCATTCAGAGTGTAAAGTCCTGGAGAAAAAAAATGTACCTTTTTGAAATGTTTAACAGTAATACTGGATCATTTGAGGTATTTCATTTGTTTTGGTAGCGCTACAATGACCAGTCTTGTGTGCTTTTGACTAACGAGTGGGTTAGCGCCAATTAAATGAGCTGGGCGAGAAATGGTACAAATAACGCTCGAGCAATCGTGTTCATTTTTTTTTTGTCTTAGGTGTAATAGAAAGGTTTGATTCGGTAGAACGGTGGATTTAAAAAAAACAAAGGCGACGCGTCCTGACATTTATAATTTTAGGGGATACGGCGGAAACCAGCTGCTCGCGCTTCAGTCGGCCTCCAGCCCGCGCATATCAACAAGTAGTCTCAGCCCTCATTAGAGTGGTAATCTCACATGCAGAGATATTATCCTCTCCGCTGGGAGAGAAATACAAAAGCCGCATCCCTGGTGGATACTGATGACCGACTGTTGGTTTACTTTGCCCGGGTGCATTTGAATTTCTGATCGCACCGGCTCATTAGGAAATCAAGCTTTGGCGCATTTTTTTTTGCCTCATCTTTTGGCCGTTTGCCACCTCCGCTCATTTGAGGACGGGAGGGCCCCGCCGGACTGGCCGCTCGCCCGGTTCCCGTCTGAGTGACGCAGGATGCGGGGCTCGCGCGGACGGACGGCGCGGCGATGTTTACGCGACGCGCGCGCGACGGAGGGAGCGTCGGCTGCGGTGGAATTCAGACCGGTGCTATTTTTACCGCGTGCGGCGAGGCCGGTTGCTATGGCGTTGCCCGCTGGCACCGTTGCTATGCCGGGCGTCTCGGTGCGGGGCGTGGAGGGGTGCGTGACGAGCGGCGCCACAGATCCACTTCAGAGTGACTCATATCCTCAGAGCTCTGCTGCCCTAAATTCGAGCGTGCGTGCACGCGCCCACCCGCGCGCGCGCACCCTGACATTCAACAATGCCGTGTGAGGAGGAGAAAAGCGACGACGAGCGAGAGTTCTCCGTCCGTGACTTGCACATTCGAGTGCGGCGGCTGCTGGAAATTCGCCACCGCTTGCACAGCCGCGACAGTTTTCCTCGACGTCCGTCCCCGCGGAGGCTCAGGAAACACCGGGAAGCCTCCGTGCGTCATGTGACGAAATGAGAGCACGTGATACGCGGGCGCTTCGGCCGCCCGCTCGCGCCTCGTTAGCGAAATAAGGCGAGGCGCTGTGCACACGCGCACGCTCTGCGTGTTGACAAGGGGGGCGCGGTGTTGTTTTTTTGGTAAAGGACAGGAAGGTGTTGCCTGTGGAGCTGTGATTAAGTCAGATCAGAGGAGGAGGAGGAGGAAAGTAGGTCATTGGGCCAGCAGGTCAGTGAAGCCCAGATGACATCACAGTTATACAACCCCCGCTCGCCCGGTTACACAACACGCGCTCAGACTGTCAGTGGCTGACACACTCATATCCTCTCTTATTTTGCCCTTATTTCATTTGCTTTGTGTTTTTTTTTCTCTTCGCCCTTCATCAGCCTTTTTTTTTGCCCCCCTCAGCCCGACTCCTTGAGATACTGCAGTGGAGCAACGTGAAAAGCTTCTGTTTAGTCATTACGTCCAAAGCCGGCAGATGAAGCCCCACGCCGCAACTCTTCGCTCTCCTCCACAGCGCTGCCGCAAAGTTGCATTAGGCTGCCTGTGTTTACAACACACCCGTCTCAGATAAGACACCCACTCCCGGTAACCTATTTGTGAGTCACACGGGCAGTGAAATAACGCTGCATAGCTGAAAGTCAATAGGCCGTGACAAACCCACTCCTCCTCCTCACGCTGTCAGCGCGTCCCGACACAAAGGTGTAAATACTCACAGCGTGGACTTCCTCGTCTTGTTTTGATTGACCTGGCACAAAGTGCGCGTAAGCCTCAACACATTTTTTTTTTCATAACAGCAACTGTTAGTGCTGAACGGGGTGTCCCTCACAGATCCTTGGTCAGTAGTTAATTCCCAGGTCAGATTTTTTTTTTTGTACCATGTGTCGAAAACATCATTTATCGCTGCTGCGGTTGGAGCAGGAAGTGCTACCTCGATGTGGAAAAAAACATCAACAATGAAAAGACACATACATGAAATTGCATCATGGAACAGAGCTCCATTTTCGTCATGAGTGACGCTTTGATATTTTCGGGGGCCCCCCCTGAATGTAAATGTGGGATTACTCCGGTTATATGAATAAGCACGAGTTTGTTTCACGCGGTTCGCCTTCACCGAATGTTTCCCGACCAGAAGAGACCTCAGTGAAACTCTCTGCGAGCGTATATGTACGTGTACATCTCCCAAACCGGGAAAAAAACTACAGCGAATTTTCAGTCAGTCAGGCACGTGTACGGTGGGAGTTTTTCTTTTTTTTCATTTCGATGGGAATGAGCCATGATGGTGAGAAAGCCTCCCACACAGGCCGTGCCGGCTGTCGGTTCACGTCATAAATGGGTCATGCAGTTAGGCTGGGGTCTATTGTACCTGAGGTACAAGTACATTTATTTATCTATCTATCTTTGGGTCATTTGAAGTCATTACAGCAGCTTTTTATGTTCCTGTCACATCACCATCAGGGTTGGGGTCGCGGCGCCGGAGAATGGCCTGGTGGGTCCTGGTGGGTCCTTCATCCTTGCACCGAGCTCTTCATACCATGTCGATAAACTGCTTCCTGCCTCTCAGGACTCTTTGATTGGTCTTGACTGTGTGTCTGAGGCCTGGCCACCTAACTTAATAATATTCCTCCCCATTCTTGGTTAATTTTATTACAATTCCATTACACTTTCGAGTGAACCGAGAGCCATTGTTCGCCACCGCACCTCTCGCATCACGTCACGCAGATCACCGCTCCGCCCACGCAGACCTCTGCCCTTTATTCTTTTAGAGCTGTCATTAGCTAAAGTTGGGTAATTGGACAGGCGGAAAAAAAAACCCATGACGTACACCCTTTTCAAACTCGGCGAGCAAAACTCACCGTCACACCGGTTTGGGTTCAGCCCAGCTGCTAACGTTAAAGGTGCAGTGCAGCGGGAGTCAGTCAGTCAGCCATCTGGACCTGGAGGAGAGCCTGCGTGTGAAGAAAAGATATTCCCCATTTCAGACCGCGAGTCCGTCTCTGGTCCCCAGCCAGCCTCTCGCTGGTACACCGCGCCGCGCCTCGCACACGCCGGGCTGACGGGAACGTGCTAAATGTGTTGTATGTAACTACACATGGGCCGCGACAAGAGCGTGTCTTCTGTATACTCAGCGGATGGATGAGTAGCCATATGGCGTGCCGCAGGATGGAGCCTCCTGCCGCGTCTGAGTCTGGGGTTTGTTTTGAACGCTTGACTGTACTTTTGCGGCTCTCCTCCGCGGACCCTCTCTGCGCCGTTTGACACGACTCTTGCGTGGGCGTGGTATAAACAGGTTAGTTGAGGGGCTGCGTGGGAGAATGCAAAACACAGTCCAAATAATGAAAAAACACTCACGCCAAGAGCGGGACACAATAAGAAGACGGGAGGCATTCTTCTGCCGCTACACGATATCCGTTGTGAAATGGATATATATGAAGTAGTTTGGAAAAGATGGGACTGATTGGCCAATATGCGTCTGACGGTGGGCGGGATCGGTTCTTAACTGGATGTTCTGAGCAAGAGATCGTCAAGCACTGGGCCCAGTCTCTGCTGCACCTGGCACGAAATATGGCTGCAGATGAGCGCCCACAATCACAGACATGAGAGACATGATAGTCCCGTAATGACCTCACACGTGTTTCCTCATGTTTCGCAGACCCAGATGTTGCTGCCATGCGCCACACTCACGCCCCAAGCAGACGAAAAGCTCAGCGCATCAAAGACCTTTTGTTAACGTTCGACCCCTCGATCGAGGACGCCGTCAGCGACAGTCCTCCACCACTCGCGGAGCTCCGCCGCCCCAGAGCGTCCCCTCACACCCCGCCCCCATCCCGCAACGCCCTCCTCCTCCTCCCACAGGACTGGCTGCACTGTCAGTAAAGGTAAGTTTTGGGTTTAAACCGGTTTGAAAAACTCGGCGGGGATGAGGCTGTCGCACATTGTCACGTCGTGGTCTTTCTCTCTCAAGGTTGGCTCTCAAATGCCTACCTCACGATTAAAAGAGCCCTCTCCAACACTGCGACCCTGAACAGGATACAAAATGACCTCAAGCATAGATCGGTGAGTCGAAGGTGACGAGTTAACCGCATTAGTGAGTAAACCGTTTGTCAAAGCACAATTATTTCAGATTGACTTTTAGATCGATGAGGATACGAGTCTTTGAAGGACACAGTGTCTCGGTTCCTCTTTTTGGTTTTTGATTCAGTAAAAACTCAGGAGGGATTTTCTTATCAAAGTGTTGTTGGGGAACAAACATTCGCTTGGCGCTCGGTTTGTCCTCTCTGCAGGGATGACAGCAGTATCTTTGATGGGTTGATGGAAGAAGATGAAAAGGACAAAGCAAAACGGTAAGACCATCAATCGCATTACGATTTTGTGTCGGATGAGGCTTGATTTCATTTATGTTTGATATGAAAATTTCACCGAGCAAGACTCAGCTAGGTAGTAGGGGCGAATGAAATTATCCCGTGACTGGTTAGCTGCAGCTTGCGGACGATATAACGAGGAGGAAATGTGTGAATTGTGTCCGAATGCTACAGTGTGTCCCGTAACAAGTCTGAGAAGAAACGCAGAGACCAGTTCAATGTCCTCATCAAGGAGCTGGGTACCATGCTGCCGGGCAACACCCGGAAGATGGACAAGTCCACCATTTTGCAGAAGAGCATCGACTTTCTGCACAAACACCAGGGTGAGAAAGTCTCAGTCCCGCGCTCTTCATCCGGACCCGAGCATCAAACCTGAACTTGTTTTCTTTTACGCGCTCTGTGTCTCCTTTACCAGAAATCGCCGCTCAGTCAGAGTCAACTGAGATCAGACAAGACTGGAAGCCTCCTTTTCTTAGTAATGAAGAGTTCACTCAGCTGATGTTAGAGGTGAGCTGGGATCTCTGCTTAACGTGGAGCTCAGTAGGTTTTTCCACGTTTTTATTTACTTGCGGGAATGTGAGTGAATCCACGGGACTGTATTTTGTTCCCGGCAGGCGTTGGATGGATTTTTCCTCGCAATTATGACTGATGGGAATATAATCTACGTCTCTGAGAGCGTGACGTCTCTACTAGAACACTTACCTGTGAGTATTTAGGTGCTCAGGAGGGGATCAATCGTGGAATGTAAATAATTCAAGTGACTGGAGGAAAATGATATTTTTTATCTCTTGTCTCTGGATTACGACATGATTAACCATTAGCGTTAAAGCCACTATTTGTGTTGTGTTTCAGTCGGATCTTGTTGATCAGAACCTGTTGAACTTCTTGCCCATGGGGGAGCATTCAGATGTGTACAAGGCTCTGTCTTCTCATATCATGGAGGGAGAAACGCTGACACCGGAGTACCTGAAAAGTAAGTGCTGCAGCTTTTTCAATGAATCCTTTTATTTATATCTCGGCATTTTGCTTTGTCTTATGGTACTGCACTTGTCTTTTTTAAGAAGCCGATCTTTTTTTTTTCCCAGCAAAAAATCAGATGGAGTTCTGTTGCCATATGCTCAGAGGGACGATCGACCCCAAAGAGCCCCCAGTGTACGAATACGTCAAGTTCATTGGAAACTTCAAGTCCCTGAACAATGGTGAGTTACGCTAGAAAAAGTGCCTGAGCCTCAGGGCGGGTCTTCCTGGTTGCAGGTCTGACTCTTTTGTGTTTCTCTTTTCACCAGTGCCTAACTGTACCCGAAACGGTTTCGAGGGAGTGATCCAGCGATCGCTCCACTCTGCCTTTGAAGACAGAGTGTGTCTCATAGCAACCGTGAGGCTAGCCAAACCGCAGTTTATCAAGGTGAGAGTCGTTAGCTGTTCTGCCGCTTTTCACGCAGTTGACGCACATTTCGTTTCACGCCACAGGGCTACAAAAAGGTGGTTTTAATTAGGACGGAGACGGAGAGTAAGAGTTGCCCATTCACCCCGGGCGAGCAACGTTTGGGCACCCGTCAAACCACAATGCACAGTCTCCTGTTTCCTCTTTGTTTGGCTTTGTCTCTCGCCCACTGCAAAATCTTTCCATCAGCCCAGTTTAGTTTACTGTTGATTTCACTTACTGGCGTCTGAGTGAGATCGTGTGGCTGCACAGAAGAACGGTGCGCCGCCACCGCAGAGTGTGCTCAATCTTCCAGAGGGTTTTTTGCAGTCAGGCATCGCCCTCTTCTCACTTCACTAGTCACAGTGACGAGAGATTTTTGCCCAGGCGTGCCCCAGCCTTTGCATGCCACTCTGTGCGTGAATGTCTAAATACCTGCTCTGCATCCACTGCTGTCTGTTGCAGGAGATGTGTACTGTAGAAGAGCCCAATGAGGAATTCACCTCCAGACACAGTCTCGAGTGGAAATTTCTCTTCTTGGACCACAGGTACAGTTTTTTTCCCCCCTCTATTAAAAAAAACATCATTGTGTAAAGATGTATTTTAATTTATTTTGTATATTTGATACAATGTGACTGCAGTCAGCTCGTGAACATGTTGTGACTGCAGAGACCACGAATAAACTGTTAGTGCACCATAACTGGCCGCCAGTCACCGCGATTAGTTTTCTCCACGCGGGTCCACGCGTAGGCGATGACATCACCAAAATTGTCCAATCACTGGATAACCTGAGGGTCTGCGCAGCTTCGTGTTTACTACTTGGTTCATTTGTAATAAAGTGTGGACGCAACCTGGGCTACTCACAACATACTTTTCATCGGTGGCCTGTGGATAGTAAACGCGCAGCGCCTCGAAATGTTCATGTAACATGTGACAAGAGGGTCACATCTTCAAAGTCTCCGTGAGTGGAACTGTTGAGCCTGATCGGTTAAACATAGTTTGTAAGGAGTAGTCATCCGGACCAGACAACAAACAAGTCATCACGGTCCAAGAGCTGGGGTCATTGGGATCAAGTCACATGCTAATAAATGATCCCAGGTCACATGATGTTCTGACCGTGTTTTTTTTCATACTCAAAATGAGAGAGCGGGGAAAACCCTCCCACACTTATTTTTTTTTTCTAATGTGGAAACTTTATGATAATTTGTCCCTAAATGAGAATGTGTGGACGTGACTCATTTGCAACACAGTTTGTGTGTTTCAGCGGGAGAAGAGAATTTCCACATCTCAACAACATTCACGTTTTGTATGTCCAGAGCTCCACCCATCATAGGTTACCTCCCGTTCGAGGTCCTGGGTACGTCAGGATATGACTACTACCATGTAGATGACCTGGAGACGCTGGCCAAATGCCACGAGCACTGTGAGTACGCTTCGTTAGGCTGAGCTCCAGCTTGTCTTTGCGGGGTTTCAAACAGCCTCTTCTCCTGGTTTCTCTGCAGTAATGCAATACGGCAAAGGAAAGTCCTGCTACTACAGATTCCTCACCAAGGGGCAGCAGTGGATTTGGCTTCAGACCCACTACTACATCACATACCACCAGTGGAACTCCAGACCAGAGTTCATTGTTTGCACGCACACTGTCGTGAGGTACATGGAAGATTCACAGTGATGTCTGCACTCGTAGATACAAAAGTGTCACCTCTTTCACTTTAATCCTGATGTTATGTACGTGTATGCGTTTGCTTTCTTCACTGTCTCTGCTGTACAGTTATGCTGAAGTCAGAGCAGAGCAGCGCAGAGAACTCGGAATCGAAGAATCACCACCTGAGATCACAGCAGACAAGGTGAGATTTGGTCCAACGCGACTTAAGTTTTGTTTTCAAGGACACAAACAACTAGTTTTGTCACACAGACATTGACTCTAGCGGCTCTGTGCCTAATCTCGCTGCAGTCCCAGGATTCAGGCTCCGAGTCCCAGCTCAACACTTCCAGTCTGAAGGAGGTGTTGGAGCGCTTCGACCACAGCCGGACGCCCTCGGTCTCGTCTCGCAGCTCTCGCAAGTCGTCACACACCGCTGTGTCTGACCCAGCATGTAAGCGCCATTAACAAACCGCTGGTCATTATCAAATAGCATCACGCCCCAACAGCTCATAACTGACACTATCTTATATCAGGAGGTTTAAAAAAAGGAAAAAAAAAAATCTGATCACCGTGTTCATGTTTTACCCTCAGCATCACAGATGAAGCTCCAGGGAGACAGGAGCACACCTGGTCGCCAGTCTGTCTCTGCTGTGGAGATGACATCACAACGCAGATCATCTATCAGCAGTCAGGTCAGTGAAGGAACAAGAGCGCGGTGTTAAGTTTCTGAATGACTGCGTCCTGGGTCAGGAGGGATTTAAGTGGGGATAAAGGGAGTCGAAGCACCCTGAACTCTCCGTGACCTCTCCACTCTTCGTCCTGATTTGTTCGGTGTCTGTGTTGTTTCCACCAGCAGTCGATGAGCTCCCAAAATACAGGACAGAACATGACTCCATCACTGGTCTCTCAGCAACAGCAGCAGCAGCAGCAGCAGCAGCAGCCTCAACAGCAGCAACAAGTTCAGAACAGCGGACAAGTAAGATTTGTTTTATGGCACGATTTAGATGTTATATATTAAGTGCCCAGATCGCCAGCTTTTCATGCACCCCACATTTTCATGATTCTGTCAGTGGAGCCATTATTGGATTTGTTCTTAAACATAATTTGTTTTTGCTTTCCACACAAAGTCTGTTTGTGTACTATACAGAGAGGTCCAACAATATGAGAGCACGTAGAAAATCCCAAAGTTCACAAACATTTAATGACAGAAGAATTGATGTGGAGCAAAATGAGGAAATATAGTTATATTTTGGCTCAATTTCTAGGTCAACAAACAAATTTAAGCAAATTTGGGGCATTGACCAACTTACAGTAACTCCTTTGTATGAAAGCTCAGATTTCCTTGAGCTGTATCCATTGAAGCATGTGTTCAGATGACACTCAGCTGGATTTGATCTTAGTCTGAGACCCAAAAACACAGACACACACACACACACACACACACACAGGTACAAATTTATTTCCTATGCCGAGAAGCTGATGAATTCAGATCGTAAGATCTTGAAGTGAATTCTTCATCTTAAGCACCGGATAGATCCAAGCATTCACACACGAACCAGCTCACTGAATGTTTCTTCCTGCCACGTTTCCACGTCATCGTCCTTTCACAGTCAATGGTGCAGTTCTCCAGCCAGTTAGAAGCCATGCAGCACCTGAAAGAGCAGCTGGAGCAGAGGACCAGGATGATTGAGGCCAACATCCAGCGGCAGCAGGACGAGCTGCGGCAGATCCAGGAGGAGCTGCAGAGGGTGCAGGGACAGAGCCTGCAGGTGAGGCCGAAGTGTGGGAGTGTGCAGCCAGGGGGTGAACACGCAGACCAACAACACTGCAATTCCTTTCCAATTCCTTTTTCTCCTTTCGTCGAGCGTTTGGATGGCTCTGTGAAAACTCTGAATGCGGGCCTTGTGTTTCAGATGTTCTTGCAGAAAGGAGCCGGGGGACTAAATCTCAGCTCTGTCCAGATGGCCCAGGGGAATGCCGTGCAGCAGGGGGGGACGCTCGGCCTGCAAGGCCAGGTGGTCTCTGGAGGTTCTCTGCAGAACAGTTTACAGCAGCAACATGCTGTCCAGCCCCAGTCCCAGCAACAAACGGTCCTGCGGGAACAGAGCACAGCGCTCTCGCAGGTCAGACAGACTAAATGATTCTCCTTTGCACCGTGCGGTTCATTAAACACACCGAACGCAGCCACTCGCTGACACCTTTTATTCACGGCTTGATGAGGTTTGTTCTGCTTTAAGTCTTGTCGTCTGTGCATTTCAGTCTCAGCGGTCGTCTCTCACGCTGCAGCCTCAACAAAACCCACTGCCCGTGTCTCTCTACAACACGATGATGATCCCTCAGCAAAGCCCTGCTAACGTGGTCCAGATTGCCACTAGCCTGGCACAGAATACCGGGCCCAACACTCCCGCAGTGGCAACGTTTGCACAGGACCGTGCCGCTCAGATTAGGTTTGCACTTTCTTTTTAAAAACTCCTCATTTCATTGTCATTGCTAGATTTTATTTCTTCACACAGGGTGAATTTCTTATTCAGTGGTTTAAGTGTTTCCATGATGCATTTCCATTTGTCCTCCTGATCTCATTTACATGATCTGTTACCTCGGCCCGACCTTCACTCGCTTCCTGTCTCTCACAGGTTTCCTGCCGGTCCTCAGCTGCTCACCAAGCTAGTGACAGGACAGATGGCGTGTGGGGCAGTCATGGTCCCCACGACCATGTTTATGGGCCAAGTGGTGACGGCCTTTGCTCCTCAGCAGGGCCAGACCCAGACCATCAGCATCTCCCAGCAGCCGCCGCCACCGCCAACAGCAGCAGCAGCAGCAGCAGCAGCAGGAGCAGCAGGTACAGGCGCAGTCGCAGGTCACAGCCATGCAGCCGGGACAAGCTCCACTGGCCCAGCAGCAGACACAGTTCCTACAGGTAACACTCAGACTCAAGCGAAGCGAGTTACACTGCACTTGGTGATGTTGCTTTTTTGTTTCAAACGACAGCGAGGGGACTGTAGGGAACTGGCAGGAAAGTCTGCTCATGTGTACTGACTCGCGTGGGGGTAGCTGGTCATGTGACCATCTATAGTTTACTGACCAATGTGTTCATACAGATGCAAACCAGTCGGAAATATAACATAATTTAACTGAGTGAAGCGGAGAGGCACCACTGCTGCTGTCGCTGAGTCGCAAACACAGCATCAGTTTTCAATCATTCACTTCCACTGTAACAGTTAAAACTGTTTGTGGCGACATTGAACAACACACGGGCCTCTGACAGTTAGTACATCATGCACCAACAGCCTGATACTGAGGCTGATACATATTTATATTGAGGAGTTTCAAAATATCAGCCAAAAGTCATTTGTTGAGATGAAAATAAATAATGTTGATACACATCCCTGAAATTTTTTACTAAAAGTGAGACGGTTTACAGTCAGTGCGGATACTGATAGAAGCTAATAGTTTCCTCAATGTTTAACCTCTAAACAGATAAGTGTTCAATCAAATGGCCCTACTTGTCAAGTCTGAAGTTTTCAGAGTTTTTTGGCTTTTTTTGGGAGTTTTGGTGTGAGCCGGGTAATATCATGTGAGGGAGTGGTGTCACAGCAATTCCTGTGAATCAAAAGGCTCACAATTCCAAATGCCAAAAAGCACAGTGTTGCCTCATGCAGTTTTAAGTAAAATCTGGTCTCAAGTGGTGGAACTTCACCCTAAAATCCAACTAAAATCCAAATTTTTCACCGAAGGCTTCTCGGCTCCTGCACGGAAACCAGTCCACCCAGCTGATCCTGCAGGCGGCGTTCCCTCTGCAGCAGCAGGGCACCTTCACTGCCGCAACCCAACAGCAGCAGCAACAGTTACAACAGCAACATCATCATCAACAGCAGCAACAACAACAACAACAGCAACAACAGAAGCAGCTACAGCAGCAGAAACAGCAACTTCAGCAGCAGCAGCAACTGGCTCCTCACAGAGCAGATAGTTTGTCCGACCGCTCCGCTGCGCAGCAACAGTAGCTGCCGACAGCCGATCGTGGGGGCGAAGCGAGCCGAGCCCAGGCGTGGCTGTTTGTGTGACGGGGTTCTAAAGCGGAGTTCTGCCGAAAGAGCAGCACTGAGACAGCGCCTCGGCGGCTCAGAGGCTCGGAGGTGACCGGGTGGGCGGGCTGCGGCCTCTCCCCCCTCACGAGGATCTTTTCCCGTTCGCACTGGACTCCTGAGCACGATGCGCTGCAGAGAACCCAGGACTGGGCTCGCTCTGGCTCTGGCTCTGGGTCAAAAGCCCTTTCTCCAAGGAAACAGGGACCCGAAATCCCTCTAATGGGACCCCCCCCATTATCCCTCCTCCAGCCCTCTCCTTGTGTGTTTCGTTTGTGTGTGCGTGCGTGCGTGCGCGTGTGTGCTCTAGTCACCCCCACAGGATTATTATATGCAGAGCCCCTCAGTTAATGCGGTGAAGCTTCTGTCAGAGCTTCAAGGACATCCTGCAGAACAGCCAGAGGCTTGTTTGTTTTTGGATGTTTTCTGCTATTTTTGTTTTCATTGTAAAAAAAAAAAAAAAAAAAAAAAGATTATTATGGGTCAGAAAATATTTTTAAGAATGTGGTGTAGATTGAACTTTTACTGTACAGAACATCATATGTAATATATAATGTAAATATGCTGAAAAAGAAAGAACTAATATTTTATATGATGCATGAAATGAAATGTGTAGTCCGTTATTTGCCGCTTTGAACGTGCTTTTTTTTTTCTAGTACTCTCAGAAAAAAAGGTCCGAAGATGCTGAGCGGCTGATATTTTCACAGACTTCCTTTCTCCGAGGGGGACGCGTTTGTTCGCGTGTCTGCAGACACAGCAGACAACGCCGATGCTGCTTGTTGTGTCACAGTTTGTTTAATCCTTGACCCATATTTTCACAGAATTTCATAAAGCTGCCAAGAGGAGACAGCCCCGGGTTTTGGAGTATTTGAGATTTTTTTTTTTTTTTTTAGGTGTGCTTATAATCTTCACACTAAGGACTCTGCAGTCAGCTCGAGTCCCATATTGTGAATTAAATTAATACTACCAAGGTTAAGCTAAACGTATGCAAAAATAAGACTCGCCAGCATAATCCTTCATATCCTTATTTCTTCGGGGTTTTTTTAGCACTTCTGCTGAAATCCCGCCATTGCACAGCCATCCGTAATGCCATTCCATCTATAAACATTTATCCCTTCAGAAATAACGAAGTTTTCCAAGACTTAACCTGTTTCTAAACACCCTCTGACTGTGCTTGAGGGAAGTGTTGTGTGTTGTGATTTCCTCATCAGCATGCTGATCATCCATCCGGTCTGTAGCCAATTTATCTGGGTCAGAGGGGTAAGAGGAGCGGCGTCCTGCTCCTCCGGCCACCCTCGTGCCAGCTGTGAGACGGCCCCAAATCACCTGACGCGACTCAACACACGGTCTCCGAGCCCCTTTCACCGCCAGGAAGAGATTTAGTCTCCTGTATGCAAATTTGTTCCAGCGCTTAGTAGTTACTGGTTCCAAAGAAGTTTTGTCCCTTGGGAACTTTTGCTCCCCGGCTCCGTGTTTCGCTGGCTTTACCCAAGCTAATTCACTTTACTGCAGTTCTCTACGTGTTCACCCACATTCACTTAGACCGCCAATAAGCGCAACGCTGACATATTGTAAAGTCGTGCCTCTGGCCGCCTCGTTCGTCCTCTACTGGCTCTGTTTTGGGCCTCCCCCGACTCCTGAGGGAAGTTTGCTTTTCGCTCCGTTCACCAGTTGTCGCTAACTGCCTGCCAGCTGGTGCTTTGCAGGTTGTCTTCTGTGGCCAGAAATGGCACAAGGAGCCCAGTGAGACAAACTTTGAGCTAAAACTGTTTGAAAAAAAAGCTCTCTTTGTTACCACTCCATTATATGCCTATCTATTTTTCACTGGCTCTTTTAGCTTCAGCTTATTTCCACTTCGACAGGTGAGAGCAAATCAGGGAGAAAGCGACAACAAGCGGTCACAAAAGCAAACAGAGGCAGCCAGGAGCAGGGCTTTTTGTACCGTGCTTGCTGAGCGATGAGACGCAGCTGTGCCAGGTAGTCAGCGCTGCGCCACGCCCCTGCAGGCAATCAGCCAAACACACACACACACACACACACAGAGGGTCCATCCTGAATTGGAGATATGCGTTTCGTGAGCAGCCATTATCAATAGTCGGGACACACCGGACACACCCTCCTGTCTGCTCAATGAAAGTCATTGTTCTCAAACTCATGAGGAGTTGAGGCATTGAGGAGATCACAGTGCAGACCAGAGCACCCCCCCCCCCCCACACACACACACACACACATGTGATCCCAATTCACCACCAGATGGTATCAAGCTGACAGTGCAGCGTGAAAGGACGGGCTGATGGCCCCAGGTCTGGCGAGATACGTACAAAATCTGATTTTTGTTCTCTGGTTGTCTGGCGATGCCACACACTCTTAGAGTTTGCATCTCCTTATAGCTGACTATTAATGGGGAATCCTTGTCCTAGCACAGGACAGGAGTTTACTTAAGTCTGCTTTTTCCACCATGTCACATTGAATTCTCTTTTCACTCCCTGACTGTGAAGCCCTGAACAAGGGAAACAAGACAAACTGAGAGCGGTGCCCCATAGAGGTCATGTTTGGTTTTAGCCTGGTCTCGTGTAGCAATGGAAAAATGCTAATAATAACCCTCGTTTGTGGCTCACTGCTCTGGGATACAGTATTGGACCCAGGAGCTGGCACTCACACACACACACACAGACAGCCTTTCTTACAGGTTAATGTGGTTCAGTTTGGGTTTATCTGGGAGGATGTGGTGTGTCCGGGGAGAAATTAGATATAACTTATTACAGCTGCTGTTATGAATGTGATATGCCCCCGAGTCTGAACATGTAGAAAATTGGTTTTGGTAAGCTCCCACTACCTCGGCATCACGATGCTTCAGTTTAAAAGTTTTGTCTCTCAAACGTTCAGGATGGCGACTGTTCGGGTTACTACGATTCATCACTTCTCATTTGAGATCACGTTTGGTTTGGATATATTTGTGTAACTGGTCTGTCTCTAAAGTGGCTATCATGTCGTCTTTGTTGGCTGAAGTTGTCATTTCATATCTAATTGGTTGTTTTAAGATGCAGACCCGTGTGGAGCGTGTAGTTCCCTGTGGAGCCGGTGTCCACACGCTATAATCAGTGTCAGTGTCATGTCATGTTTGAGTATGTAAGCATTATTTATTCATTTACTCATTCATTTTTCAGACTCCGTTTAAGACATCTAAGGGACTGTATGAAAATGACGGGCGTGGGGGATGAACCTTATGCTTGCCTTTTTAAAAAAGCAAAAAAAAAAAACTCTTTTGTGAGAAAAACAGGCTTTCGAGAGACATTGTTCAGCACATCGGCTGTGACTGGTTCTTTCTTTCATACGGCCCTTTTTCTCAGCTGCTTTCTTTCACTGTGCCGTTTCTGTGCTACATACAGATTCAGACCCAGTTAAGAGTTCGGTTTGACCTCGCGGTCCGGACCTTCCACGCAGCACTCCTCCACCCCTGCCTCGTCATCGGGTGTGGTGCTGCGACACATATCAGTATAAGTCTGCATAAGACACCCAACAGTTCCCTGCTAAACACTAACCATGTTTCACAAACCTGTACGGCGGACCTGGTGTGATCATAAATGGTGCAATAAACCTGCGAGAATGTAATTCATTGTCCTTAACATTTTGCGTGACGAGGTGTATGGCTGTGGGAGATTTTGCGCACAATAGTAAATGAGAGAACTGAATTATTTTTTTTCTGACATACATGAAATTAAACACAGCTGCACTGCATTTGAATGTGCAAAATAACATTAAAGATATATTTTAAGTTCCAAATCGAGGCATTAACAGGAAGTGAAGGATGTAAACTAACTGTGACATACACACAAAGACTGTTTACTCATGAGTTTATGGTTATGCAAAGAGATTTAAGGGGTGTTTTCTCTTCACGAGCTTTGATTCAGTGATCATATTGAATCTTTACCTGCCAGGCAAGTTGTTTTCCTTTATGCTGGATGGTTAAAATAGACCGGCAATGTTCAGTTTAGTTAAAACCACCAAATACACAATGTTCAAGGACAGTTTTGGCTTTCAAAGTGATTGGTTGATTCATTTCCAGGTCAGAAAAGTCATGAGGAAAAATGTTTTGTTATCCAAAGAGAGGGGGAACTCCAAAAGACGAGCCCTATATGAAAGGACAGTGCATTGTGTTAAATGTTGTGTAGTTCTGATGTACACGCCAGAAAATCTGAATGTATCGGTGTTTTCTCTCCGCTTTCACTTCATATTTGTGTGGCGTTTTTGTTTGGCTCAGGAAATGAACTGCAGCAGGCCGGTCGACAATGAAAGGTTTAATCCACACTAAATCCTGTATTTATTTATTTTTTTTGTCATGCCCTAATCAGCGACGTCAGAGCAGGTGTTGAGCTTCTTTACAGGTAATGGTGAACACCTGTTGTGATGTCACTGATTCAGGTGTGGCGTAATAGATGCTACAAGGTCCAGTCCAGATAGTACAGCTGGCTACTATGAGGGTTTATAATTTGTAACCAATGGCTTCATCAGCTCCAATCCATTCATAAGAACAACTGCTGGGTTACCAGGCTGTGAAAACTAATGATAAGTATTTTTATTTTTACCACCACCCTGTAATAGGGCTGCAGCTAATGATTAATCCAACACTTATTTTCTCAAGTAATTTGTTGATTACATGCCAGAAATTAGTTTAAAAAAAACACAACAAAAATGAAATGGCTATTATTACTTCTCAGAACTCAGGTAAGAGGCTTTATATGTCATATTTTCTGACCAACAATCAAACACCCCAAAATATTCAGTTTACAGTGATATAAAGCAGCGGCAGCGGCAAATCGTCACATCAATATTTATGGTTAATAAGTTATCAATGTAGTTGCAAAGTTGATGGACTTCAGTCAATCATCATTTTCAGCTCTAATCAGCCAATCATGACAATTTACCCAACAACTTCTTTGTAATGGATGCCTTATTAGAACGTGCCAACAGATTTAAAAAAGACTTTATTAATAACAATAACAACATGGTGAAACACAGTTGCAATAGTTATCTAAAATTTCTCCAAAGGGGAAGGTGTGATAGCTAATGAAGCAAACTGTACAGTAAGAAACACTTCCCAAATTTCAGTTATGTTTAGCTGCATTGTGTTATAAACCATTTGTTCATATACTGCTTATACATAAAAACTTACGTTTGTTTAAATATTATTGCAAATAAATTAACTGAATTTCTGTCCCAATACCAAAATTTAAATATTCATCTCTACATTTTTCACTGCAGATTCAGCCCAGATATTCAGATATTTTTTTTGCTGCCATGGGGCACAAGGGACACGCGCCGCTCTCTTCACATTCACCACTGCCACCTGCTGTTCTTTTTGAGGAGAAACATTTGTGGCTCTGGGTTTCTGAAGCTGGAACTCTGACCTCAGTGGGAGATAACAACCGTCTTACAAATCACACACAACAATACTGTTGTGTTTGACAATTACAAACCTCTGCCCTGCTTTCCTTTCTCGAGCCAAACCATTCAGAATTTAAAACATGACTTTTCAGCCCAAACTACCAATCGTTTTGCTCCCCTTCAATCTGAGAATAAATCCGTATGAAATGTCTCCGGTGATCTGTTGCATCCAGTAATTATTAACTTGCTTTCCAGCGTGGGTCTACTGTAATGGTTAAGCTCAAAAACAGCACAAATGCCTGGTTATGAAATAAAATAACACATGAAACATTTTTATTGAGCATTTCAGATTTATAGGCATTTCAACCGACCTGTAGTTGTATTGCAGAAGTATTTCACAGCTGGGCACAGCCTGTCAAATATTGACAATGAGGCTTTAGCCCGTTCACTTAAAAAAATATTTCCATACCTTTCTCGTGACCTCTCTCCCACCCTTTTCTGTGTCTACAGTACGTATGTTACGAAGGAAAGAAAATGAAGCTAAATAAATACATGCCAGTTTAAATAAAGAAGGAGAACGTGGGCTTGACGCGCCGGCTGAGGTGTCGCTGTAGCTACAGCACAGCTGCGTATGGCAAAAAAAAAGGGGCGACTTATTCTGTCAGTTCTGTGCAGGACAGATGATACGGTGCCGATTCTGTAACTTCTGTACCCGATCCGGCCGTTACATTCTGTCGCGCTGACTGTGCGATACGGGGCGGCGACAATGGAGGCAGCAGCGAGGGTCACGCAGGAAATGGCTTTAATCACAGAGGAAGAGTTAACCTGTGTAGGTGATTACTGGCCTGTCCTCGACCTGATCCGTGGTCCGTTTGTCCACCGTCGGCGCCTGAAATTAGAGAGTTAAACGCGCGCATGAGCTCTGGCTGCTGCGCGTGACGAAAGGATGGCGACACCTGAGCGCAGAGGTATTCTCGTGTTTCAGGTCTCTGTCTCTTTAAAAGAAAACAAACTGCTCCTTTATATCAGCAGTCAAACAGTGGAATAACTAAAGGGAAATGTTACAATGATGTCTCTGCGTCAAATAAAATCTCAACTTCAATCAGATTGCGAAAAAAGGCAATGTCTTGATTATGTGCCGTCGATTCCGTTTTTAGTCGTCTTCTCCCTCACAGTGGGCAAAGTCCCATCTTAAGCACGGCAGGCTCACTTCTCGTGAGACTCTTAATGGGTCGTGGCGAAAACGTGTCACCCAGAGACGAAGGCGGAATAAACCACTGATGTTAAATAGACAAAAATCAACCATACGACATTTAAAAACAAAAAAAGGCAAGGCAAAGATATCGAAGTGGACTCGGTGTCTGATGAGATGGCTGAGCGTGAGGAGAAGTACTGCATGAACCCGCTAAGAGGTGGGTCGGAAGGGCAGCGATCAGTAACAACCCAGTCTTCTTTCTCTCGCACGCCTTGTGAGGAGCCACAGTCCCGCCTCCTCTCCTCGCGAGCCTCTGTTCCACCGGCGCCCGCCACTGGGCGTCTCACCTCCGTCTTTCTGAAAGCTTCCCAGGGTTTTCTGTTCGAAGCTGAATGTGCATCTGACCGCTGTGCTCTCTCAACATTCAACAGCCTCCCGTGAGGTTCCGATGCGCGCTTCAGGTTAAGACTCTTTGGAGTTTTTACTTCATTTTAAACTCAGCCTCGATGAGAAAGCCCTCCGTGTTGTGATGGAACAGAGGCTCTTCTGGGGGGGGGTGGACGGGACTTTGGCTCCCTCTTTTAACTTGTCACACGCTCTGTTGGACACACACGGAGTCAAAACTACAGTCCCTCTACAGCAACTAAACCCAATTTTACACATATGTACAGAGTGAATCGGAAAAGTCCTTCGTCCAATTAAAATCCAGATTCCGGCTTTATGAACAGGGCAGAGAAGGCAAACGCCAGAAAAACAATCCCTCCAATGATTGTAACTATAGAGACAAAACAGAAAGACAATTCAGTTAAAGGGTGTCTTCTCATAATGTATATGTACTTCATTACCGACAATCAACTGACAGATTAAGCATGCTGGAGGAGCTTGTGACACTCATTCATAAATGTTTTCTTCCTCTTTCTTACGTCGAGTGCACTCTTTAAAAAAAAAAAAAAAAATCGGCATGTACACACAAATTAAAACAAATCTGTTTCCAGGCACTGGAAGCACTGTTTAGCTTACTTCCATCACAAATATAATTGCAGAGTGTGAAGTTTAAGGCTGTAATAATTCATAATTTTTTTTTTTTTTTTAAAGATATGAGGACAGGTGTATTCAAAAACAACTGCCGCGGCAAAAGCAACTCACCTGTTCGGACAGATATTTTCTGGGCGATCATCCTCCCACCTATCACGGCCAGTCCTGTACACAAACAGTGGCCAAGTGTGCCACCCACCGCAACTCCAAATGGATCCTGGGAATTAAAAAAAACAAAACAACTGACTTTCATGTTGATGTGAAAGATAATTACACACTGCCACGGTGTATGCGGTCGCCCCAGGTGAACGCGTGGGAACTCGTGTCTCAGAGTAAACGAACAAACAAACCTCCCGCGCAGCTAGAATAATGGTGGTCAGCTGAGAGCGGTCCCCCCACTCCGCCAGGAAGGTGAGGGTGAGGGCTTGGATGAAGATGGGCGAGATGAAGCTGTGCCACTTTCCCTGAGGCAGGGCGGGCCCTGATCCGGCCTCCACGTCTGCAGTCCCATTGGCCAGCTTAGACCGCTGGAGCTGAGCAGACAATAGAAAACAATGTGATTTAATGACGTTTCACTCTCTGCGTACAGTGCCTGCTGCTAGCCACAAAGTCAGAGTCCAATTACTTCACAGGAGAGTGCTTCAGATAGGATTAGAGGTTTGGATTAGTCATCCGGGATATTTTTCCATTCAGTCTACAGTTCACTGTGAATGCGCTTCAAGAGTTGCACATGTGTCACTACATGCAATAGTGTCATCTCAGACAGGTACAATGCACAGGGATCGAGGCTTTGACTTGACTTTTACTCATAACAGCTGCACTTGAAACACCATACTCCACTGCAGCCTGGTGGTAAAAATAGCTTCCGATCTTTTTTGAAGTCTTGGTTTGAAATAGTAAAAGGTGAGTCGATGCATTGAGTCTGGATTCGCTGAATTCCACATTTAAATCTTGAAATACGTTTCCTGTTTTCTGGCTTCCCTGTAACGCGAGCCACCAGTGAGTCAGCGAGGAAGACAGACAGTCGGCAACAGTACCCGCACCGAGGGCCTAAATGTGGCTACTTGCATAATTTATGCATGTTTACTAAATGTCATAGATTTTCTTTCACAACCTTGACTTACCTCTTCGTCCTTCTTCTTGATCTCTGCCTGCACCTCCTCCAGCTCCTCCTGGCCTTCATCTGGGCTCATTCTCAGCCCCTCGCGCAGCATGCGCACACCAAAGATGGCAAACAGCGCCGTGGACACGTAGTATGTGTAGATTCTGGGGATGATGGTGGTGGCGTAGCCAAACAGCACTGTGGAGGGTGTAAGGGGGGGAGGCAATGGTTGCTCTGCCGTTGCTCACAGAAGAAGGAATAATTCTAAAACCCAGTCCCAAATATCCACTTACCAGACAGACAAGTCATGAGTCCCAGGGCCAGCATAGCACCTGCCAGCACGGTGAGTCGGTTGTAACGCATGGCCATGATGGCCGCAATGAAAAATGTCTTGTCTCCCAACTCTGAGACGATGATGACAGAGATGGAGGCCACGAAGGCGTGAATGAAACCCAGGTTTCCCTTGACGGCGCCATCTTCAGAAACTACTGGGCCAACTGGGGGAGGACTCGGTGCTTTCTGCAAACAATATCAACAGAGCGACGCACGGTGACGGTCGGCCAAGTCAAACACAGTTGGTGTGAAAAGTCAAACTTGTAGGTCCAGCCCCGGCTGCCTCGACCCCGGGACCGCGCGCTTCAACATCGCCACTTAATGTAAACAAAAACTGTCGGTGCGACGCTATCACTCCAACACCCACGTGTATTCCCTGTAAATATTTTTTCGGCAGAGTCAGATTTAGACGCGGAAACGCTAACTTTACCCACACCGCAGCTCAATGTGACATGTCTCTGTTAGCATGCAGGCTAGCTCGGAGGAGCTAGGACGCAGCGGCATCGCACCGGCACCAAAAACCGTCGCTTGCCGACGGAGTTACACGGTTTAACTTCTTATAAGCGAGTTAGAGCTTTTACCTCTTGTGGGGGCTGCTCCTGGACAGATTTATGCTCCTCTGGAATAGCAGCAACTCCGATCGACGACAACAACACGGCGGCGAGGAGAAACAAGACGCATTTTACATTTCTATCCGTCCGTCCATGTTGTCCGCCGACCAGGAGAGGCATTATTGCTTCCGAAGCGCGGCCGTATGTTTGTTAATTTCTCTTCAGCGAATCAATTACTATCACCGGCAACAAGACAGGCTAACTTCATATTAGCATCGTGTCCAATATGAGGGACCCCTCTGTAATACACGTCACGATCAGAGAGACCGAACCAACTCAAGGGGGAAGTTAGAATCTTGCTGTCGCATTGAGGGCAAACCCAGAGAGGTGATTGGACAGTCAGCAGAATGACGCAAATTTGGGGGCTGACGTATACACTGGAGAGGTCGGTGATTGGACAGTTTCACTGTCAGTAATAAATCCCACGCAGACGTATTTAAAAATCAGTGTGCAACGCTTTACACCCCCCCATACACACACAAAAAACAACCCCCAAAAACCCAACTATCAAAGAACTATCAAGTTATCATCACAGGTTGTCTGTCGCCTCAAAAGACACTTAACAAAAAGACTCATCCTGTGTGTGTTAATAGCCTTTAACATTTTATGACATCTGACTTAAATATGCAAGTCTAAATATGCATAAGTGATTAATTTATACTGAATGTTTAAATGCAAATGTTCTATATACTTTTACAACAAGAATTTCACTCAGTGGAGTGCATACCTCCTACAAGGCAAAAACAATCCAACACGTGTCTATCTAACATGTAAAAACATAACTTCCTTGTCGGAGGTAATTAAAGTAATTTCATTCAGTTTTTCAGCCAAAGGTTGACAATCAATTACATCGCCATCTAGTGGATTCTCCAAGTCCTTGCGTATTCCCCAAAAATACACATAATCATCAAAATAATCAACCACAAATTAAGAAAAAATATGTAAGGCATTCCACCCCTTACTCAATTTTCATTTTATTAAGTCAACAATCCTGAGTTTATGTTGTGGTTGACAATTGTACATATTAAAAATAAAAAAATCCAACTGTCTGATGTACCATGGCAGCATGTTGCTGCTGAGACACAACTTAGTTTCTCAAAAAACATTTTCCTCTTAAAACCACGTAGCTAACTTGTGTCATAATATGTAATATTGTTATCACTTATTCTGATTTAACAAAAAATGCCTTGTTACACAAATTATGCTGGCATTTATTTTAGGACATTATAATGTACATGATGCTAAATCAAGTAAAAACTTGAAGTTGAGGTCCCAGTTTCTGATTTCAACACTTATATAATATAATATATATCAGTAAGGTGTCATAGGAAAAATGTTATTACATGAAAATAGCAAAAACAAAGTTTTGCTGTGATGAACATTTTATTTTGTGGTGATTTTCCTTGTTCCTTCACATCAGTCATTAGGAAACAGCTTTCTCCTGGAGAGACTTCTGTTTTGGAAGAGTGTTCCTGCAGCACTGCCACACCTCACGTGCACACTTCAGAGCTGCCAACAGCGCCTACTGACGTTCTTTTGGCTCCTGTGCAGCTCCACTTGGTCGGAGTCACCTTGTCAATCAACACTGAGCGTGGCAGAGAGGTAACTTTTCCTCCACAGTCAGACCCTCAGAAGATCTGACATTTGTCTCGCAGTTCACTGTTCCGACAACTCAGTGCACAACGAGATGCGTCGAAGCACAAACATTTAAAACACGAAAGGTATGAATGCTTTTCTGTGCCTTGGGTATGACTCATATCTGCTAATGTAAAGTTCGTGACAAAGCTGTGCTGCCAGTGCCTGGTTAAAGAGTACATAAAGAACAACAAACCACCAGGTGGACAGGCCTCCAAAAACCAAGGTCAGTGAGATATAAATCAACAGCTCAGCAAAGTAATGTGGGCATGAAACCAGCTCGAACCAGCCTCCCTTCGGCACTCTATGAGTCAGCGTCTCCACTTTCCCTGTAAAACAACAAACAGAAAATACATCAGGGAGTTTGTTTGTTACCGTTCACATGGTCATGTGCATCTATGTTTGATTAAAGCTGGCATTTTTATGTGCTGGCCCACAGTTAGTTGAGACAAAAAAAAACCAGAACACCAAATGAATACTACCGTTGCATTGTTTGTGTTCGTTGTGTGCGTAAATTGCAACTGTTTGCTAACATCTTCCACACGACAGCTTAATTAAGTGACAATAGGTCAGTGTTGTTGTTTCCTGCTGCCCCCACAAGGGCAAAAACCCACAAACACACAAACAATTAATGCAATTTTAACGGACCATGCAGATCTCTTTGCATGGCACTTTGAATATTGTAATGGTTCAAATATAATGTGAACTGTTTTCTCATTTCAGTGTGTCATTTTAAAGGACTTGCACTGCAACAGTAACACACCATTTACAACAACAGAGCAAACGTGATGCTCACAGTGGCAGATTTTTGGAAGAAATGGCAGCATTAGTGAAGTGCACATCACTTGCAGTAAATGATCAGAAACACACAGGAAAGGCTGGAAGATAAATGTTATACTTACCCGACTTGCCTGTGCGAAGCCCGGCCAGCAGGACCATGGTCTGATGCTGCAGCAGTGACGCCGCAATGAAAAGTGCAAATCCAGCCACGTGAAACCAGTCAAGCTGAGAGAGGAGGGCACCAGTCCCTAAACAGATTAGCACAAAAGATCAGTATCACATCAAAGGACCAACTGGTAAATATGAGGTGTAGAGAGGACTAATTTCTGTCGAACCTTTTCCCGCACAATCTGAGCAGAGCAGAGTCAACCCCAGTACGATGTAATATCCCAGACCAAAGACATACTGGACCAAATGCATGACCCCATCAGAGAAGACACTGACAAACAGGCACTCCAGCAGCCTCCTGAGGGAGTGGACCCAGAGCAGCAGATGCCCCAGCAGCGTGGACAGCTGTGGGACTGACGTCAGACACCGGTGTGAAAGAAACAGTAAAAAAAACCAAACAAACACGAGCTTCAACAGAGCAGAGGGATGGGAGCTTACCCTGGCTGTCATTGCTCGGCACGCCCGTCAAGACGTCTAATATGCCAGTCAGCCATGGCGGGCGCGACTGATGCGCAAACACGAAGTTCAGGTACGAGGCCAGAAGGAAACCATTCCAGCACACAGAGATGGCATAGAAGTGCCAGAACCACCTGACAGGGGGGAAAAAACCCAAATTCAAGTAACGGCCTCTGCGTTTAGGTTTTTATGATGCAATGAAATTGCAATTTAAAATTTCACCCAAACCCATCAGAAAATGTCAGTTATACAAGGGAGTTGCGAGTACATTTTGTGTTACTCGTGAAATCGTCTCCTCAACTACCTTTTAGGGACGTCAAACAGCCGCTGCCAGTCGTTTCGCTTGAGGTTTTGTTTTGTTTTTCCGTACCGAATAAGATCCTCGAATAACACATAAAGACGACACGCTTCGAAATCTGTCGAGAGCTTGCGAGCGCAACACGCTGCAAGGAAACACAGAGCCAGGAAAGACCACAAAATATCTATAAGGCTCAATCCGCCTGGATCCCACTTCATGTTGGAACTCAGCGCATCCTCGTAGATTGTTTTGTGCAACGCTGAAAAGAGACCGTCGGGAAATGGTCGCAACAGTTCCGGGTGCAATATAATGGGAACGCCAAGGAATTATTCAGTCTTACTCAGTCAATTGCCAGATACTCGTGTGAAATATAAGCGGGCAACACGAGAAGAGCTCTGAATTTAACTCGGACTGAACTATCTGGGAATCCCAAACTCATGGAGCCAACATGGAAGCATAGAACACTTAAATATTCAGAATATTTCCAATTGATCTGGAAACGAGGGTGATAAACGACAACTTCAAAGTAGTTCATTGTTATTTTTCCTATTGAATGACTATTTGACCTATTTAAACAATTGTTTCAGCTCTGCTTCAGTTTCTATTTGAGATTATTTAAAGTAACATTACCAAAAGTGCCCTATGTTAGGAGTGTTATATTGCAGACATCACATCACTAGATTTATATTGCTGATTAATTAACATGAAAGCAACATTTTGACATATTTTACCTGGTAGAAGTGGACCTGATTATTAACTGCTATTGGGTCATTAAATATTTATAATATTTATTTTATATATATTTTCACTACAGAGTTACAAAACTTATAGTGTAGAAATACATTAAAACACACATGAACAGTAAAGAAAATTAAAACAATCACACACAAAGAAAAGAAAGTACAAAAAATACATAAGACTTACATAAGACTAAGGTTGATTTTGGAAAAGCCTTTGCACTCATGGGTTACATTGTTTTTATAACAGAGCTTCAAACTTACTTAGGGAGACAGAAAGTTTAGTGAGCTGCAGATGGCCAGAGTGCATAGTAAGAGAAAACAGCTCTACCAAGTTCAGTGCAGATCCTGGGCACCTGGTAGCAGAGACATCTGTTGGAGGGTTTCATTTCATGAATTCATCGTGTGTTTTGTATGCAAAACCTTGGTCTGTAAGGTAACTTGTTAACTACTGCTACAGATAAATGTGGAGGAAAAAAGGAGAATATTTCCCTCTGGGATGTGGTAGAGAAGAAGAAATGTGCATTTGTGCACACTGGCGTGTGTGACTGCTGTGTGTGTGAGAGAACTTCTCTGGATTTAAAATCTGCATTACTTCATCACACTTTGATCTTAAAGCCAGTTGAGCTGACCTCGTGGCCTCCGTGCTCCATTTCTGCTCACTTTTTGCTGAGCGTTCTACTCAGATGTTGACAAGTTGTCTGCGTGTTCCTTCTCTCGACAATGCAGTAATGTGTCAAAGGGGGAAAATGTGTTTGTGTGAAACACTTGGTAAGGCCTTTGAGGCATTAGATTCCAGGATGCCTCTTAGAGGAACACAGTATCCTGTCTGAGGAAGTGCGGACTGTTTCCTGCTTCCCTCCCTTCCATGTACTCAGTGTCCTCCTCTTTTTTTTTACTGTGCCAAGACTTGGACCCCCTGCGGGCCCCTCAAACATTTTAGAAACTTCTCGCCTTGCAAACAAAGCAATGCTTTGTGGGAACTAAACCATAAAAATAAGATTTGCACGTCTAGATTTAGACACACTGTAAGAACAAATAATTAAAAATATCAGAAAGAACGTTTTAACATATCACAAGAGAACGAGGCATGTAGACAAAGAGAATGTTGACTCCATACTCCCACCCCACCACAAAATGTTTTGCATACACTGGAGCATTCAATATATCCAAAAGGTTGCGTGTAAACTGGCAAAAACTACATGTACTGATATGAACAAAACTCAGAGATACTGCTGCAGAAAGGAAGAAATTACAATAGAAAAATTGAGTTTGAATGTAAATCTTTGTCAGCAAAACATCAAATAGCCTTTTCTCACTTAGTTTGCAGCTTTTAACCGTGACCCTTTGTGAGATATTTTTTGTGCCTTACTACGCTATAACATTTTTAATCCTTATTGTCACAAAACAGCAAGCAATCATCTCAGCTGGACCCCAAAGCAGATGCAGACACAACCACAGACCCAGTTATCAGTTTGGACAAGATTTATCTTTAATTGACACGGTTGCAGGGAATGATGAGTAGGAGTCTTTCGAGAGGAGGGATTGCTGGTGAGAAGTGATCCCAGGGAGGGTTCAGACTTGAGGTGAGGCTGGTTCCTTAAGTGGCAAGCACACAGAGCGGAAGCAGCGTGAGCTAGGAGTCAGACTGGGTCAATGAGGCCTCACGAGGGCCAACAAAGCAGCTCTGGTGAGAGGGAGAGGAGCAGAGCTAAAACCCACCCCACATACACACACACACAGGGGAGGAGACACAGGGCAGACAGACAGAACACAACACAGGAGACACTGGGAAAACACTGACTATGCTATGGCATTTTTATGTTAGTACATTATGACATATTTCAGCATATTTTCATGACTCACTTTACGATCACTTTTTTGCAGTTTTTATGTGTTATTTTACCATCATGATGATTTTTTTCCACTATGTATAGTAATCAAAACATCATGAAAAATGGCATAGTATAGTAAGACATAAAAACATCTTTATGTTCACTTACACACTAATCAGTGTTGTGGTTTATGACATTAGTCCCCTGAGTGCTACATACTGTAACCTCAGCTGAGCTGCATGCAGTTATTCTCTCTACTTCTGCCATCTGTACTGTGCCCTCTTTTCTGTGTCAGTCAGAACAATGCAGAGTGAACGCAAACACACCAGCCCCCCTGCATACAAACACTTGGAACCCATTCTTTGTTTTGAATTGTGGGACACTGACCTTTGAAATCCCTCCTGTGATCTCAGAGCTTAAACACAAATGGTGCCAAGACAATTCACAACTTTTTTTGTGTGAAGACCTATGAAAAGCAGTTGTTTTTAGATGTCTTTTCAATGCAAACAGTTCAATTTTAAGTTTAACAGAGTAAGTTTACACAGCTCACTATAGAAATAAAATCTAAAGCAATTGAGTGGTAAACTTTTTCAACAGATTTTTCTTTGTTTTTTTATCACTCACTGGAAATGTGACAGACATTCCTGTCATCTCTAATGGACAAATCAAGTATGTAAATATAAAGTATTATGTTCTACACAACTTCAAACATTGCCCAGTCTTTTCTTTTCCTGCACCTTCTCCCAAATAATGTAAAAATAATCTTTTATGGCTCTCTTTGTCTTTGAATGGGCCAGAGTTCACAGCAATCACCACATATTGAGTTTGGAAAACAAAGACAGATAGAGAAATGGAAAAAAATCTATTCTGTTTCCAGCTTTCCAGAGGTGCATTATGTGTGGAGTGCCCTCCAGGAAGTGTTGGTTAGGAGGAGGGTAAGGAGGGTAGGCGGTTCGGTGGGCAGGGAGTCCCTGTAGGTGTGACCAGGCCAGGAAACATGTGGATGTAGCACATAGCATGTAACCCCATCGTCTCCCTTAACCCTCCTAAATCCATGCTAGCTTCAAACCTCCACCTCCTCGTCAGGTGAAATGCCACATTCATCATGTTGAGGGCAACTGTGAAAAACATGTTCATCAGGCTGTCTGATGTTATTTAAGCTGTGTTGCTTTCATTTCTCCAAGGCAAAACCTAGGGACAATGATGCAGACTTTCATCTATGCCTGGTGCGCTGTAGGCTACTCCCTGTCTCCTTGACAAGTTGAGGCATTGTCCAAATGATCCAACTACTTCAGCTCTGATCTTTGGGCATGTAATGAAACCTAAACTATTACATGATTTGGTTGTACAAAAAACTCACATATATGATGAAAGAAAAAAGAAAAAAGCCACAAGCTCCCAGTCTCATATTATTGTGCAGACAGGTATTGCAGGACAAATTATACTTCAGTTTTAAAATAGGCTTTGAATGAAGTTTTTAAAAGGCTACTGAATCTGTCTTACAGAAGTACCAATGAAACTGCTAAAACATTTGTTAAAAAGTTTTTATTATTTGGTTTAACTAAATGAGTGTCATTTATTTTATGTACTATTTTAAGCAACCCAATTCTTGAGTATAAAGTGGATTTCACATGTTCACGCAGACACGTCTGAACTTGTTTATTAAAAATCACTTGGTTCTCAGTCACCATTAATCTGATACAAAATCACCCACACTTAAAATCATTATAGTTGCATTCTGTGATGTATCTCAATTCACCGTATTGGGCAACAGTCATTTGGTCTCAACCTGACTCAACATACTCATAATTATCAGCTGAGGCTGCAGTTCCACCCAGCTCTAAAGAGCTTTAGTGTCTTTCAGCTCTGTGCTACATTGTGATCCCCTGGCCATGTGTAAGGTAGTATCTGTTTCTAACCACATAGCAGGGACGTGAGTTCCCTCATCGTCAGAGACTGTGATCCGAGTTCAGCGTCTGTGCAGAAGAGTCTGATGTGTGTTAGAGTTAGAGAGAGAGAGAGGACGAGAGAGAGAGACAGACCAAGAGCGAGAGAGAGAGAGAGAGACGCTCCTCCCCTGCAGCCTGCTCGTCTCTCCATCCTCAGCAGCCGTGTCAGCTCCATGGACACACACACACACACACACACACACACACACATACAGACAGGCTCACTTTATGCACTGTTGATCTCCGTTCACTACTGCTTGTTCTCATGACTTCTCAGCGATACAAACTCTCTCTGGAGTGGAATACAAAGCATCAGGAATCCATGGACCGGTGCTGAGTGTGGACGATTATTCTTCCTGCAGTGAAGCTTTCCTGTTTAGTTGGACTTTGATGAGGACTCTGTCCATGTCTTCTGTCGGACGATGGCTCAGGCAGTCTCCATCATTCCAATACTTGGCATTATTCTGAAGATCAGTTGTGTTGCTGGTAAGATAACAAAATAACACTTGTCAAGTTGACTACTTAAATTACTCTGAATAAAAGAACAAAGCTGTTCTGTAATATAGAAGTTTGAAACCAAAATGATAGCAGATTTATTTTTCAGTTAAATGAGTGAGTATGAGTGAGTGCGTGAGTATGAGGCCAGACACACATGGGCTTTCTCAATGTCCTTGCATATTTTGAACAGTTGAATAAATCTGCATTGAATAAAACTTAAATGTGAAGAATATAAAGAATAATTGTGGTGTCAACTAATCTGTGTTCCCACTTAGAGACAAAGGGGCAGATTGAGAAAAAGAGGCACTTTTTGACCAAAAAAAAAAAGTTTTTAACAGACATCATCCTATCTTGTATTTGTTAAAGAGTAAAGATTAACATTTAATTTAGGGGTGATTAAGTTGGGCCAATGAGTCGAATGCGTACTTGGTCAGCTTCACATGCTTTTTTTCTCCATACAATACAATACATGCTTTAGGGCCTCACAGGGAGGTGGTGGACAGCCCGTATCCTCAGAAACAGGAACCCCACCTACACCACACTGTGCTGGGCTATTGAGCCTGACCCAGCCCATCTTCCCCTGCTTCCTGTTTTTACACAACTCCGCCATTTTCTACAGCAGTGGAAAAAAATGGCCCTGAGTAGCGACAGTGGCAATTATGAAACACATCCCATCCTGGAGACATGTTTTTGTATTGTACTTTCAGTTTCTACACTGGGCTTTTGACTTGATTTCATTTCCATAAAATCTTTTATAAGGAAGATACTGTGTACTTTTTAGGAAAGAACAGTGACATGACCCTGGGCCCTATGTACATACCTGTTAGGGACAAGTAAGACTAATGTTATCACTGCTGATTGTGTTTGTTGTCGGCCTTTGCTGTGATTGACTTGTGTTATTGATTCTTGCAGCCATTGAAATGCGGTTTATGCCTGATCCACCAACGCTTAACATCTATGGCGTTCACAGAATGAACAAATCTGATAACCTGGAGCTAACATGCAGGCATGTATAAATGTATCTCATCTCATTCCCTCCTTCCATTGACTGTTACATGCTCGGTGCATCAACAGAAAATTTATAATGGTCTGTCTCTTCATTGGCAGAGGTCGCCAGTACCTGAGGTGGTCCACTCCTCCTACAAGCACTCGCTTCTCCGTCAGTGATTGCAGCGGATCAGGACTCTTCTGCACATCACTCAGGATCACCAATGCGACTGTCAATGAAACTGGGCAATATCAGTGTGCCTACACAGACCTGAAAGTTGAAGACGGGAAGACATCAGCTGCGGCTTACGTGTTTGTCCACGGTATAACTCATTTAAGCTTCTTTTTGGGTCCGCAAATATACAGTGACTGAAGTGATGGTGGGTGTATTATGATGTTGTGTTTTGTTTGGAGGGTGTGTTATACATAGGACCATGGCAACTATTTTTGACAGTTAGTAAATTTTAATCAAGTATTTATCAATCTTGGCTTTACAGTATAAATAGGTTTTAATGTAACACTGTGTTACACACGCCTACAATTCAGTCCATGCTAGGTCCCTCTCCTTTAAACACAAATTTGATGTTTGTTTGTCTGCTTTGGTTTTAGATTCCAGAGTGCCATTTGTGCCCTCTGCGAAAGAGTATGATGTGGTGTTCATTCGTGAAGGAGAGCGCGTGGTGATACCTTGCAGAGGCTCATTGGAGAATCTCAACGTTACGCTCCACACTGTAAGGAAGAGTTGTTTCTGTTTCTGTTCATGTTCTGCCAAGGCATACACAAAGTTAAAGCATTTGGTCTTAAAATAGAAAATGTTGCAGACTTATTGATGCCTGAGTCAGATTTAAAGAAATATCAATAAAATCAAAGCAAAAAAGATGAGATGTTCAGATTAATTTGTGCCTGTGGATCAGGCCCCCTAAACACTGGATACTGCATACCCAAAATGCAACAAATAGCATCATTTCAGCTGAACTCCATGGCCCAGTTTTGTAGCATCCTTTTGTAGGCCTTTTGTAGCATCATCCCCATTATCATCATCATCATCATCACCATGGTTGCTTTCCTCCAGAGCCACAGATCACATTATACAACTCCTTTCTCTTCATGATGAGTAAAGTAAGCATTGTCTTCCAAGCTGTTAGAATGGCCCTTTAAACCCGTGGAAGCGAGGCAAAATGCAGTCGTTGTGGTTTCAAGCTAGAATATTGAAAAATCATCAGTGACCCATAAAGACCCAGCTCTGTTATCTAACTTTGCGTTTTAAAAAGTAGCAATTCAGATTCACATAATCAGATAAGCTCATGTGTAAAATCAGCTGTTGATGTTTTTCTTAATTCTTTGTTCAAAATCAGTACATTTCTGTGTCTGTCAGAAGTATCCAAATAAGGAGCTTCATCCCGATGGAAAGGATTCTATGTGGGACGCCAAGACGGGTTTCACTGTTCCCAGTTATCTGATCAGCTACGCTGGTGTTGTGTCCTGCCAGACCCGTATTGGAAACGAGACGTTTAAGTCCCCTCTCTACATTGTGGCTGTTGTCGGTAAGATGGGACACCATTCACACGACAGAATATCAGTTTCAGTCACAAGTGCAGAAGTAATCTGTGAATACGCTGCATTGAACTATATGTATACAACAACTTATAGAAAAGACTAGGAGTGTGCGAGAGACAAAGGGATGTCACTCATAAGTAAGTCAAAGAGCGATTTAATCAAGTACTGAGTGAGCCAGGGAGAGTAGGTGCCGAGAGAGTCCGTAGTCTCAGGAGAACAATAGGCCATCTGACTGACTGCCTTGTCTTCCCGCCCTTTTCCGCAGGATACAAGATCTATGACCTCACCCTGACCCCGGCGCAAGTGAAGCTGTCTGTGGGGGAGCGGCTGGTGCTCAGCTGCACCGCCCACACCGAGCTCAACGTGGGCATCGAATTCAACTGGACACACTCCAGTCAGGCCCTGGTCAGTGCCCGAGGGTTTTCTGCTCTCCTTCCATGATGGTTAACGTCGCCCTTTATACCTTGAATGAAGTCACGTGACAGGCTTCAATCGGCCTGTTTGACTCACCACTGTGGACTTCAGACGTGCTGGTTCTCGCTTCCCGTTGTCATTGCACAAATTCCTCATTTCCTGCTTTCAGGAATCTTTCAGTTTAGTAACTCTACACTAGGTCAAAGTGCACCGATGACCAGATGTGTTTGGGATGTTCTGAGTGTTTTCATAAGAAAAACAAGCCTGGAGGTCTAACACCAGTATTTGGCTGCTTCTGTCTGACAGAGATTCTTTCCACTCTCCGTTTTCACAGTTATTTTTAAAAGGCCACATGTGGTTGTCTATTTAAGAGATAAATGCACATCACAGTTCTGATTTCTTTCCCTAATTTCAGGCCTCAGTAAATGGTTCGAGGCCAACCCATGAGTCTCACCACAAGAAGAAGCTGTGGAACTCCCTGGAGCTGTCCAACACGCTCATAGTGGAGAACGTGACGGTCGATCACAGTGGTGAATACACCTGCACTGCATCCAGTGGGAAGATGGAGAAAAGTGCCTCAGCAGTTCTGAAAGTGTATGGTAGGGGAACTCAGATCAGAATGCTCTCTTCATCCTGCATTTTTGTAGTTATGGCACCTTTACATCAAATGCAAACATTCATCTTTTCCTGTAACTCAGCCTGATGTACGGGATGTACCATTGTGATAATGTTGAGAATGTGATATAAGGTTGTGAAACTTTGACAACTGCTGTTTGACATGTATGCATTTGGAACAAAGGAACCAGCAGTAGGTAAGTTGGTATGCTGTAATGATTCTGTATGCAGTTTTTCCATGCATCACTTTGAACTTGGATTTTTTTCCCCCATAGTTTTTCCTTAGTTTCTTTCACTTTATGCATGTGCTGTATGTGGAGCCCAGAACCTGGCAAAGTGTTATCAAACAAGTAAAAAAAAATCAATAATTAATACTATCAGTTAAATAATGAAAAGGAGTGCAGAAATAATTATAACCCTAACCTTTATAACTAAGACTTTTTATTTTTTTCCCCGTTTTTTCTCTTTCTGAAATTCAAATAGTTTTTTGTCTTCCCCTGGCTCATTTTTCATTATTCAGCTCTGTTTCTTCTGGGCCCATATTTTATCATTTTTTTATTCCCTATTTTCCCCAAGCAACATTTCTCATTTACCTTAAGCTCATTTTTTACCACTTGATATCTCAGTCTAGTCACTGTGTGATGTCCTGAGGTTTCTGTTTGTGTTTTGTTTTATGTGACCTCGCCAAAGCAAATTCCTCTCAGCTATGTTGAAATGGCAATAAAAAGTAATGAATACTGAAATATTGTTGATTTGATCCCTTTTTCCAGAGAAGCCTTTCATCGACATGAAAGAGCCATGGATGAAGGTTTGGGAAGTGAATGTGGGAGATCCAATGACCCTGATCCCTGTCAAGTACTCTGCGTACCCAGACCCCAACTTTAAATGGTACGTTAATGGTCGAATACCAGTATTGGTACCAGCTTGTCACACAGTTAACCAGCGTACTGTGTGGTTCCGGGGATGTGAAAAAGTTATGGTCCGCATGCTGAAGACAGAATTACCTTTCCACTCTGATTGTGTTGTTCCAGTTGCTGTATGTACGTTATGTGTTGCTTTGTAAAATTACTCTCTTCTGTCTGCCCAGGTTAAAAAATGGCATGCCACTGAAGGATGATTACAGAATAAAACAGAGGAGTGATGCACTCATCATCCGTGGAATCACAGAAGCAGATGCAGGAAATTACACAATGGTCTTGACCAACAGGATTACAAAAGAGGAGCACAGACGCTCCTTCCAGCTGCTCGTCAATGGCACGTTTTTCCTTTTCTTTCTCTTTTCTTATTTCTTCTTGACCCATCTGACGCTGTTGGTGAAGAGACGGTGGTGCCAACTCTTGGTGTTTTCTTCTGCAGTGCCCCCACGTATCATTGAGAAGGAGGTGACAGTGGATACTGATGTGTACCCATACGGCAGCAGCCCCACCTTAAGGTGCACCGCTCGTGGATTTCCCACACCTGCACACATCCAGTGGCACTGGATGTCCAAAGAGGACTGTCCGGAGGTCTTTGTGTAAGTCACATTTCTTCTGTGTGTGTGTGAGGGAGAGAGAGAGAGACAGAGGGGTGGGACTTCCTTTTGTGTAAGTACACAGTGTTCACATGCCTCTCAGTCACTCATTATCAACAGGTTGTTGATTTTGAAAGAAAGAGCTGCTTTCGTGATGTTGACAAAAACAAGAGAAGAGACAATGAGCACGCACTCTGACCCGATGCAGATCAGCGGATGTGATTCATGTTCCGGACAATGTCCATTTTTAGAAAGACATCAATTATTCTGAATCAGAAGGTGTTTACTAATTGTTTACAATCTGACAATCAGACCATCTTATCCATGTCCCCTGGATCAGCTGTATAAGATAAAGGTTACACAACAGGCTCCTCAGGTATGCAGCGATTTGACGAGTGCTGATTGAGAGAAGGAGGTGTGTAAGGCCGCGTTGACCATCAGCAGGTTCCTTATCTCCTGCCTACACATCAGAGCACTTCCTCAGTCCTGCACTGCGTTTCCTGTTGTTCCCATCTTGCTCTCTCTGTCAAAAAAAGAGCTTCCTTCTGCAGAAGCTATGCCCCTTCTTGTATACTGTCTGTTACCACGAACCCGATTTTGTAGTCATATTTGTCAAAACACTCAAAGTTTTGTATTTTCCTGTGATTTTAACTGACAGCAGTCCCTGTGCGTCTCAGCTAAGAATCAATTGCATAATGTAGAAGGAAGAAAATAGAACTGTAAAATCTATTTTGGTAAATGGAAGCACGAAAAACAAATACATAACTGTAACTCTGAAAGTCCTCTGTTATTTCTCATAGTTCCCTCTTTCTGTATCATTTACCTGTGTTAATAGATATTTGGTGTATTAAAATGAAAGAGACATTTCTGTAGTTGTGTAACACATAGCGGTTTTCACAGTTTTTTTCAAATAGTATCATTGCAAAGTATTTAAGTTTCATCTTTTTTGTTCACTCTTGTCCAACAGGTCAGGACTGATTAAGTCTGAGACACAGCTGAAGGAGTGCACAGGTTGGAGAGATATCAGCAACAGCACTGGTCACAACCCTGTAGAAAGAATTATGATAGACACTGATCATGCCCAAAAGGTAAATATTTCCTCCTGATTACAGCCCATTTCTCCTTCTGTCATTCATCAGATAAATGCGAATGTTGCACTGTATCAGTAGCCTGGTATTTACTGTATCTGTAACAAACTAAATGTGCTTCCGCAGAAAATCATGAGCTCTTTGAAGATTCAGAAAGCTGAGGCCCACAGCCTCTACAGATGCATGGCTGCCAACAAAGTAGGAGAGGATTCACGCATCATCTTCTTCCATGTGACACGTGAGCTCTTTGCTTTTTCTTTCTTCTCCATGTGGCCTCTTTCTGCATCGTCATATCAGTTTTCTTCATCTATGTTCTCATTCTTGCTTGGGTTTGTCCATCTCTGTTAGGTGGCCTCGAGGTGAGCGTGGCACCGTCCAATGTGCCTCTCGAGAAGGACCATGTCGTTTTGAGGTGTAAGGCAGACAGGGTGCTGTACCGCAACCTCGCCTGGTTCCGTGTGACCAACGTCTCCGAATCAGAGCGGGCGGCGTCAGTGCAGCCCTGTCGCTCCCTGACGTTGCGGCGGAGGCACCTGCCGCAGGCGGTGCTGTCTAGCTTTGAGGGCACCAATGTCACCCTGGAGTTGCCGCTGCCCAACGTGTCTCGACAGGATGAGGGTCTGTATGCCTGTCAGGTGGAAAACATCAAGACTGGCGAGAGAACCTGCCTGCTACGCCGACTCTCTCTCAGGGGTAAGATAAATTCCCTGAGTAACTAAAATTTACACATCAATAATCCAGACAGGATTAATGATCTAATGATCCTTTCTGTTCAGTTGTTTTCACATTGTTAAAAGACAAGCGCACTATCTTTAAACAAGGCAAAATACACCATATGAATATCAAGATCATGAAGGATTTGCGATGATATAAAAAGAAAATATGGGGAATTTTTTTTCAGCGTGATAAAAGTAAATCTTGTTTGATTCTGATTTCAGGCCTTGAGGTTGCGAGGATCCTAAACAATTTAACCGACCAAAAAGTTAACGTCAGCGCAACGATTGTTCTCCTGTGTGATGCTGTGGGGACGGCAAACCTAACGGTGGTGTGGACCAAAAACAACCACACTGTGGTGGCGGGCTCAGGTGAGAAGCACATGGCTTTTCAATCAAACAAAAAAAAAAGACTCACTTCACGAGTTGACACTGCTATTAAAAACGCGATGCATTGCTTTCAGGTGTGATTCTGAGCCAGCACAACCATATTTTGACCATTCAGCGGGTGAAGAAGGAGGACAGTGGTCTGTACACCTGCACTGCATGTAACAACCTTGGCTGTGACACCTCACAGGCCTTTTTGACGATTGAAGGTGAGTTCCAGCCCGGCCTGGATCCAAATCCAGTACATTTGAACTGAAGTAAAGCATATATGCATAAAGATATAATGTTTCCTGGTTGCAGAGAATATGGATGGATTATGAGAAATATGGCCCCCTGGGCACAAAAATGTAAAAGTTCACTGAACCATTTTACATAGGAGCAAGGCACCCAAACTGAGAGAGACTGTGGGCAGAATTGTTTGTGGTCTTGTAGTCTTGTCTAGTCATTTTCTGTCCTTTTAAGTATGGCTGTAATGAATAAAGTGCATTTAGTTTTAACATCCTGGCAAAGCCCATAATAGTCACAAAGACCCTGTATTTATATCTGGCCTCAAGGCTTTACATCACACACATGTTTGATATCAAAGATGTAGAGTAAGAATAACTTTGCTTCCGCAGTTGGCCCAGTTAGCGCACATCCTCCTGGGAAGTTTCTAAATCTAAAACAATGAAGAGGCTGCAGGACAAAGGGGAGAGGCCAGTCCTGCCCCAGCTCGAGCCTCTGCTCTCTCTCCTGTCCACCCTTTTCTGTCCCGAACACAGGGACACAGTGACAAACAAACAAATGCGCTAACTGCAACCAGGGCCTACGTGACCAGGTCCCCGCCAGCAGAATGCAGACCCAGTTACAGTAGCTCCCAGCTCAGCTCAGGCGCCAGCTCTGCTATAACGAGGGGAGGGTAACTAACAAGTAAATCTCTGTACGGGAGGGAGTTTTGAGCAAAACAAGCACGGGCAGTAGCTCTGTGGCTTCCAGGTTTTCACTGAATAAAATATGTATGAATTACCTCAGATGAAGCTATAGCCTAATATTTCTGAGATCAGATGTCTGACTGCCCATCAAATCAACTGTGTGATGCCATAGTTGCAGGGCAAGGAATGGCAAATGAAAGCCATCTTCGTGATGTCCTGTAACTCATTTTTTACAGAAAATTTTATGAAGAAACAATGAATCAGAGATTAGCGAGAAGTGCACCTTGCTCCCCCCTAAAATCCTGACTACCTTTCAGAAAAAATAATAAATTTTGGTCCCTAGGCTGATTTGTACTAGAGAGAGACATACAATGTAGTTGCACACAACTATGGCTCTGACAGGTCTTTTCCAAGTTGTCTTTGGCAGTAATTGTTCGTACTGACTCCTGGCCATTTGTTATGACTAGATAAAATATCAGTTTGCTTACAGTCCAGATTCCAGCAGTCTCCTTCCTCCAACCCAAACACAGACGCACATACTTGAACATGCCAAAGACAATGACAAACCTGTCTGAAGTTTATGCAACGCTGCTGAGGCACGTCACTAAAATTTTGATTTTCTGCTGTGACTGTCCCAAATTTTACCCTGAACAATGACCTCAAAAATTTTTCAGATCAACTGGATAATCTGTTCTTTGACTCTTTTTATTATAAAGTTGTTTATGGAAATCCTTTTGTTGTCTTTTACTCTAGGTGCGGAGGAAAAGACCAATGTGGAACTGATTGTTCCGATTGGGTCAGTGGTCATTGCCATGTTTTTCTGGTTACTGATCGTCTTTGTCATCCGCGGAAGAAAGAAAGTAAGAACTTCCTCATCGTCATCCTCCCTTTGCCACACTTTTCCTTCCTTGGATTTTCCCCCTCGTTACGCACAGGGGACCCGCTGATGGATAAAAATGTTGCAGCTAAAACAAGCGCATGCATGAGAACACACACATATGACTGATTAGAAGTGATGGGTCTGGCTCTCAGTGGCTGCTCTCCTTTGTATCCAGGAACAACAGGGCCACTCTCTGTTCCCATAAGTCACGTAGACCCACAAACACTGATTGGGCCCATTTTACTGGAGGGGCACCAGAGTCAATGGAAATCTGCTGTACAGTTTTAATTCAGTGAAAGGGAAGAAATGAGTCAAACGTTACTTCTCTGCCTTTTGTATTTCTCACTCAATCACTGTTTCAGACAAATGGTGGGGATCTGAAGACGGGCTACCTGTCCATGATCCTGGACTCAGAGGACATGCCCATGGACGAGCAGTGTGAAAGGCTTACGTATGATGCGAGCAAATGGGAGTTTCCTCGGGACAGGCTGAAACTCGGTGAGACATAAACCTGAAAAAAAAGAAAAAAGAAATGTGTGTCTAAAATCTCAATTTACTGCTGGTTATTAAGTAAACTAATGAGTGTCTGTCATATAGAGAATGAGTCAAAAGGGACTGTTTTCAGATACAGACTCTGCTCATGCTATTGGTTCTAATATGCTTGGCACATTAGTATGCTAACATTTGCCAATGGTACAAATTACAGCTGAGGCTGATGGGAATGTCATTAGTTTTGCAGGCAGTGGGTCTTACAACAAAGTATTGGACAAATTAGCATTTTGACCTGACGATGGTGCAGCAGGATAGTCAGGAGTTCTACCAAACTTCATTGCAGTCCATCCACAAGTATTTCACACATTCCACTAAAAACACAAATGTCAATCTCTTGTTGGTGTTGGAGCAAAAGTCAGGGGATCACAAAGTCGGAAGGATATCTTGTTTAGAGACGAACAAGAATATCAAAATCGAATGGTGATCGATCCTATAGTGGTTGGGATATTCCACTCTATTTTAACCAGTGATCCACCCATCACTTTGATTGTAATATTAGAAAAGAATAGACAACAATATCTGTACTGTTGCTTCCAGGTGTGTCTTCATGATGAATGTTTTTCATTAAAAGGTGAACCATTGGGACGAGGAGCTTTTGGCCAGGTGGTAGAAGCAGCCGCCTTTGGCATCGAGAAAGCTACCACATGCACCACTGTGGCAGTGAAGATGCTCAAGGGTGAGCATTTTGTCCTCCAGTACGCACATTGAAAACCTCCAAAGACACATGACTTTAATTTCTATCTCTTTGCTACAGAGGGAGCCACATCCAGTGAGTATCGTGCCTTGATGTCAGAGCTGAAAATCCTTATTCATATTGGACATCATCTCAATGTTGTCAACCTGCTGGGAGCCTGCACAAAGCCTGGGGGTGAGTCATCATATGAAGCACATGCCTGTACTGTTTACGTCATTACTCTGTCCATGACCTAATTACACTTCATATTTATGTTCCTTTCCCTCTGTGCCTTACACGTCTCATTAAATCAGCCTCTAGATGTCGTCTGCGGTCCTCTAGTGTGCAGTTATGAGTTGTTGATCTTTTCTTTGATCCTCAACCTCTTCTTCGCCCTCTCCTCAGGCCCACTGATGGTGATTGTGGAATACTGTAAACATGGAAACCTCTCCAGCTACCTGAAGGGCAAGCGTGGAGAGTACAGCCCATACAAGGTAAATGATGTGTAACCCACATGCAGTCAGTAAAACACAGCCACTCTCTGATGTGGCTGCCCTACATCCAGCCAGCAGTACACAGTCACGATCATCATTACACAGGGCCATTACACAGAAAGGCACTCCAGTTCTGACCCACAGATTGTGCCTAACGTTAACAGAACAATACCTGAATACTGAATAAAATGATACATTTCTACCTTTTTGTTTTATGGTATCTGTGCATTCCTGCGGTCAACAGAGGAAGCGAGTGGACAGCCAGAAGTGGGCATCTGCAGAGGAGGATGTGACCGAAGGGGATCTGGGTCTGGGGAAGATTGCCCAGCTGGACATCTGCACGGGAACGGCTTTCTGCTCCACAGCTGGAGACATGGCTTCAGGCAGCAACATGGACACTCACGAAGGTGCGGAGGCATGCTTTTCATTTTTGCTCTCATTTCAATTCCTGGGCACATTTGGCTCACATCTATAATTGTAAAATTCATCATTTGACCACAGAGAGCTCAGATGATGACCATCTGACCATGGAGGATCTGATAAGCTACAGCTTCCAAGTTGCCAAAGGCATGGAGTTTCTGTCCTCTCGCAAGGTGATACTGCAGCCTTGGAAATCTGGCTTCAGAAATTGGAGATAAAAATCACTCTTTGATGCCCCTGAATATAAACTCTTCCATTTCTGCTTCCTCTATAGTGTATCCACAGAGATTTAGCAGCCAGAAACATCCTGCTTTCAGAAAACAATGTGGTGAAGATCTGCGACTTTGGCCTGGCTAGAGATGTCTACAAAGACCCTGACTATGTCCGCAAAGGAGACGTAAGTGCCCAGTCTGATGCAATGACTGTAAATCACACTCTTATTGGTATGTGAAGCAGTGAAATGTACATATGCATCTTGCTGCAGGCTCGTCTCCCTCTAAAGTGGATGGCTCCTGAGACTATATTTGACCGGGTGTACACCACACAAAGTGATGTGTGGTCCTTTGGGGTCCTTCTCTGGGAGATCTTTTCATTGGGTAAGTTGAGTAATAATCACATGTAGACATAGCACTTGATACATAATGACCACTGTATACCTGTCATGTCACACATGTCATATCTTTTACAGGGGCTTCTCCCTATCCGGGTGTTTGCATCGACGAGTCTTTCTGCAGGAGACTTAAGGAAGGCACCAGGATGAGACCCCCAGAATACGCCACCACTGAGATGTGAGAAGAAAGTTAGCATGATGCAGCTAAACACATGGCAAAAATATAATTCAAACTACTATCTTACTGTCATCCAATTTACTGTGTGTGCTCATAGATACCAGACCATGTTGGACTGCTGGCTGGATCGTCCTACAGACAGGCCGACGTTTGCGGAGCTGGTCGAACATCTGGGCAACCTGCTGCAGGCCAGTGCTCAACAGGTGCGTGTGGGTCAATATAAAAGCCTACTGTGTCCATAGATGACTTCACATTTATATTATTTATATAATCACAGCTACATTTCAACAACAAAATAGAAAGGTTTTCTTAGAAAGAAAATAGTTAAGCTCTAAACTATCCAACCACACACAAACACAATGGCAGATGAATCATTTTCTGCACAGAGCAGCAATGCTTGGTCCACAATGCAACTTGGATTAAAAGCTGTCTGTGTGGCAGTCAGTGTTTCATGTCAGCATAGCGTACAGCTGATTGCAGCTTCAAGTTCACACTCCTTCACTGACTGTTGCCAAGTCATTCTGGGAAATTTAGGAAGTCATTACCCGAAGTTGTAGAACAAACAGGCTGATGCAAACTAGTTACACCAGGAAATGCTGATTACAGCACAAGGAAAAGTCATTACAGGAGTATATTTACTATCACTGAATGAAATGAAAATATTTGATTAGGTGTGTATTTGAAGTGATACTATGAGAGTACTCTTGGTCTCCAGGATGGAAAGGACTACATCCCCCTGACAGCAGGCGAGACAGAGGGATCTCCAGTGACCCCTGACCCCAGGAGCCCCTACAGCAGACCTCAGAGTGGGGAAATCCTGGAAGCCCAGCTTCACTATGACAACCCGCCATCCATTGGGTCAGTGCGATGATCTTACCTCTCACTTCATGCTGTTGGAGGCACTTCAAAATGTTAATGTCTCATCTTCTCTGTGCAGACTGTCCCAGCAGAGTGAGAGATGCAGCCGGCCCCTGAGTGTGAAGACGTTTGAAGACATCCCTGTGGCACACAGTAGTGTCATGGTAAGTGCCCCGAAACAGTTGTTTTTTTTTTTTACATTAGATTCAGGCAATTTTTCTCAAAATTTAATTTCTCTTTCTGCCATTCTTTAAAATCCAGAAAATCAATCCAAACTTCAAACTTTTATTTTCCATGATTTTTCAAAGGAAGTTTATCATGTAGCTAACTCGAAAAAATGGCCTCACTGTAATAAAACCAAAACGCGATTTGCTTGATAATGGATGATGCATGGTGTAAAAGTCAATCTTTTTAACAGATTTGCAATGATGAATCAGATAATTATGATTAGCTGACAACAGAAAATTAAGCAGCAGTCATTTATAAAGCAAGAGTGTCATGGTTCCTAGTTCTAGTCTGTCAGTTGTGAGGATTTTCAACTTTTCAAAACTTTGCGTTAAAAAAAAGAGATAAGATTAATATTGAAAATTGTTGTTGCAGCTCTAATTAATGAAAAAACAAAACTAATGAATGTGAGTGAGGCCTGATGCTTCCCTAACAAGCATCAACCACAGGTTTTCAACTGTTGACACTTCTGCAGGAGGGTCACACAGACAGTGGTATGGGATTCTCACACGAGGAGGTCAAGGGATTAAATCCTCACCTGCAAACCACACCCAACTTCAGGTGAGGACTGAGCACCGGCACAAAACCCACATTACATTTCACTTACTATTACTCTTCTTTAGGAGCTATGACTTCCTTTCTCTTTGGAAGTGTAAATCAAAATTTTCATGGCTTGTTATTCCTGTTTTCTCTCTTTAGCCAACTGCTACGCTGTAAGAGTAAAGAGTCTCTGGCCTCAGAATCGTCCAATCAGACGAGCGGATACCAGTCGGGGTACCACTCTGACGACACGGACACGCCCATCTATGCCAACGAGGAGATGATCATGAAGCACAACATGCTGAAGAAGCCTCCGTTGCCCAAGACGCCTGACAAGTTCAACATGGAGATCCGCTACAGCACGCCACCTGTGTGACCCCAGATACCCCTCCCCACTAAAACCGTACCCCTGAGTCTACTCACTGTACAGTATTTGTTTACCTTCCACGGGTATTACGCTTTAGGAACAATCACAACACATGCAATACAACTCTGTTCACTGTGGCGTTGAGATGTTTTTACAAGAGTTAACAATAAGTCAGCAGAAGTGGATGAATGAAGGTTGTATAAGTCTGTAAATGCATCTCTCCTCGGTCAACCGGAGGATCGCTATCGTGTTTACACAGCAAGCAAAAGGACTGGGCAGCCGAGACACAGGGACATGCCTACTTCCTGAAGCGAACTCCACCAACTTCCTCTACTGCAGGAAATGGCATCTGGAATTGAATCAGCAAATGTTTTCTTTTGTCTTTTTTTTCTCGTTTCTGTTTTGGTGGCACACTTAATGGCTGGTAAGGAGGCTGTTCTCTCAATCAGAATAATGTTTCTAGAGTCGCATTTGTACAGTTCCTTTATTCATATAACTTACAGTATGTTATTGAAAGTGTATTACTAAACCTGCAATAAATGTAACTAGTTTTATAAATAAAAATACTCACAGATTAAGGTTGTTATATTGTTTGACTTTTTCGTTTGACATGGAAAGTCTGCTGTACTCGTCACTATCATCTGCGAGTGTGTCTGTTCCTTTGTATCGTACATCTCTCGTTTCCTTTCTCTGTGTTTTATGCAAAGAAAACAATACTTTCTCAGCCTTGGTCATTTGCTCTTTATATGTGTGTGTGTGTGTGCGCACGCGTCTTATAAGAACAATGGCCCTCCAGCCTTGGGTATTTTCATAGCTGTACCCAGCTCATAGTACCCATAATAGTCCTGCCAAGGCCAGTGTGGGCCAGTATAACAAAGTAAAGGCCAAATTCAAAAAGCAGGTGTGAGGAAGAAAAAATCACCACCGTCTGAGATTGATAAGTTATACTGTGTGTTCACTTGTGACATGAAACAGTAAATGTTAATGGTGTGTTACTGCGAGTGTTACGGTGACTGCTGAGGCTCGGTCTAAAAGCTGGGACATGTGTGCCTGGTCTCAGTGGATGATGAGTGCATGAGAGCAAAGTATTTTGTCTAAAACCAAGGACAACAAGCTCAGCTAATTATAGCAAACAGGAGGAAACAGCTCGCGGCCTCCGTTGAGTTGTTTCCACGCTTCCACACATAACACTGAGGGTTAAATTTAGTAAACCCCCCCACACACACACACACACACACACAGTTACAAGAGTCCAGACAGATGGATTAATGTAGTCAAGATGGGGACAGGGGATTTTTAAACTTGATCAAAAGCACAACTGGCAGTTATAAGGAACTGGGCTATAGAAACAACAACCTTTTATCATAAAGATCAAGACAACAGTTTGTTAAGCTTTAAAATCACTGGATGTATATTGCTCATATTGCTAATAATAAGGAACAACTTTATTGATCATAAGATATCAGCATTGTTCATATTTCCAACTTTCTTGGCATTTTGGGATTGAGCAACAGTGCCCTCTGCTGTGTGACAGATGTAGTTTTCCCTGTTTCCCTTCAGTAGGTCAAATAAATGATGGATATCACTGGATGGCGTCTGCATTTATGGTGAAGCTGTGAAGCAAATATGAAAGCATTCCTTGTGTGCTTCATGTGACAGTATCGTGCTGGCGTGTTTAGAAGACAGACACAGACATGGGACTTGTATCTGGGACAAAGGAACGACACATCTTCCCCTGCAGGAACTCAGTCTAATTTCCTCAGGAATGGACAAACAGGCTGAAGGCAGATCTCTGCACCAGCAGGAAATAAGTTGGCATTCAGACATCGCCAGTCTCAGTGTCACAGTTCACACACTGAGCCAACCAGGCTGCTTGCTCACCAAATGGGGCCAGACAAGACGAATAAATAGGCAGAAAGACTCGCCCCACAAACAAATACACATCTGGGGGCATGATTCCGAACAGCTGTCACACTGTAGGTATTGAGTTAAAGGTTTGGCAGGGACGATATGAAGCACAACCATCTACATTCATGTGGATGCATGTGCATAACGAGATGCAGAGACAGATTATGAATTGGCTTTGGAACCTGAAAAACTTTGCCAAAAGTAAAAGATAAATCGAAATTGAGCTAAAGTGATGGATACATGATTGAAGCAGATAGCTCAAAGTAATTAGATAGTTACATCTTGCTAAAGTGAAGTATAAACGGTTGAAATGTCAGTTTCTCACACTCCCTGTGCTAATGTAAGCTCGACCAAACACAACAGAAACACTCGAAACACTTACAGCTCAACTGTATGAATAAAAAATATCGCAACAATGTCCACATTAATATCACAGTGCTCTTCAAGCTGGAGCTTCAGTCGATTCAGGGTAAAACACGGTTACTATGGTAACAGCAAGTGCAGTTTACAGTTTACAGCTACTCATCCAAAAAACTTCACAAGTCAACACTAGACCTCCTTGGGTCCTATTGGTCAGACAGGTGGCTGTCTAGAAAATGGACAGACAGCCGGACAAGCAGATATTTGGAACATGTCTGACAAAAAAACTTTGGGAACCACTGGAGCATACACAACTACACAAATGTGATTGCTGAAGAAATTGTAAAACCAACGCAAATTCTCACAGTGTACTGCTCCACCCCAAATCACACCGCATGACCTCACACAGGGATGAAGCAGAATGATTATTTGACTTCTGTTTTATTCAAGCGGCGTATAACTCCTGCCACTGAGTGGTAGTAACACTTCAACATCAGTTCCACAAAACTCTGCGCTCACAAAGAGACACAACAGCAAGCAGGATGTCTTGTGTCACTCCCTCGGTTTTAGAACAAAAGAGGCTGATGGCATGTGACATTTAGGGTGTGAATGGAAATGAGTCAAGATCGTCTCGTGGGTTCATGCGTACATGAAACCTGCCTTGATCTTTCCAGTCAACTGTCTAATCAAATCAGTGGAGATTAGCTGAAATCCACATTTAGGAACCCAGACAAACACACATGCACTCATGAGTATGGGGTTGGCAGGTTGCCTTGTGAAACTGTCAGACGTAAATCAGTGTGTCACTCAGAGGTGACAAAGGTGATTTCCTATAACTGGGATTTGTCATTAGATTGTCAGAGTCAGACACACACAGACGTATTGATCTAACAGATACACTTGTTTCGCTGACAGGCCCGTAGAAGCTTTATCTGACATTCTTGTCATGTGCCCTGAGCTTTTAAAGGCTGCTTACAAGCCTGTCACTCATTTGCCAGCAGTCCAGATAGGCTTCTGTGATACACAACAAGTTAGCGGCAAATCAACTCCTTTTCCTTTGGCATTTGGAGACAGGGAGGGGAGAAGTAGCCTTGGAGCGGACGTGCCTCTGAATTTTCTCAGACAACTACAGCAAAGTGGAAAAAGAACATGAAATGTTTCCATGCCATTAAAACATAATAATCCAAGTTTTATCTGAGCCAAAATAAACAAGCAACGATAATGGTATGCTATGTAGGGCAAAGTAAATTGGATGATTTATTGCAGCAAGTTAAGGCTGGAGAGTGCATATCATTTTGTTTCACTGTGGGTAATGTCTGGATAGGGAGCTGAGGTTTGGCAGCAGCAGGAGGTGATATGGAGTTCTGTAGCAGCCTTTGGCCACAGACGACAGTGCTCCTATCAGCCCGTCTGTCTCACCTGCCAGTCAACTGCAGGATATGCTGCTTGGCTGCACGGATGTTCTACCTCCAGCACACAAAACGATATGCATGATCTGTGTGCGATTGCGTGCAGCCCGGCAGTAAAGCTGTTCATACATGCTTTGAAGCTGGGAGATGAGTGATACTGTGCATCAAATTTATTTAGATAATTATCATTTGATTAACTGCAAAGAAATTGTGAAACTGCGTCATATACACTGTTATGATGACCTGTAAGAACCATGTTACAAAGGCTGGTGTACAGTATAATGTCTTTTTCAATTGAGTGTAGTATTATGATTGAATTTACACATAAATATTCCACTAATTTATACTTAAATTTATTAATACTTAATTTATTTATACTTAAAAAGGCATGACCCATTTAATCTATATAGGTGTTACAGGCCTGGTAAGCATTCTACCAGTGGTCTGGACCTTTCATTTTTCAAGTACTTCTTAATTGAAACGCCATTTATTTCACCTTCTATCTATAACTGGCTAGTGCAAATGTTTATCACTCTAAGAACTATCTAAACAAAATGTATTCATTAATTTATTCATTTAAGATAAGATCATCTAAGATAAGATATTCCTTTATTAGTCCCACAACAGAGAAATTTCAGTGAAGCAGCAGCAAAGTGGACAGCAGAAACACAGTGAAAGAATCAACAATATACAAAAGTACAAAATATAAAAATATAAACTGGGGGATACAAACAATAAATACAATAGTCTGTACAATACAGACAGAAAAATATGCACATGCGAACCAGGATTAAAAAATTGCATGAGTAACATATTGCACAGTTTGAAATGAAATGACATCTTAATGACAATATTGCATGTTGTTACACAGCAGGCGTACGTTATGTATTTCAACTGTTCATCCATCACTTGTCACCATTTCGACTTTTAAATCAAACACTATGTCACCAGTTTTAGCTAAAGTATGTCAACTGTTTATTATTATCTGAACTGTTTAACAGTTCACCCATTAGTGTTGCCAATTTTACTACTTATTCATTACTTTGGCCCCTCAACATTTTACACTTTACGTTATCATGCTTTAGTCATGTTTTAAACATGTAACCATAACTAACTTTTTCAACTTCTCTGCTTGCTTGATATCTTCTTTCACTTGTCTGAGGCCTTGTCAAAGTTGACTCTGTGATATACATTTTTAATTTCTATATTTTTCTAAAGTTGAGCTTCTCCCCAATCTCTTCCATCACCCAAAGCAAATTTATTAGGACTCTTCAGGGCACAAATACAGTACAACAGTTTCAACAGTAAACATTAATAAGTGAATGATGTATGCCTGGCTTAAAGCTGAATGCCTTTGACCAGTGTCTCCACTGGATGTGACAGTGTGATAAGTGTTGGGTTAGTTAGAAACACTGTCCAGGACACAGTCGGCCTTTTACAGAGTTGACATTTCTGCCGCACTGGGGAAAAGCACAGGTGTTACTGATAACATGAAGGATGGCTCTGTTCAGTTCATCATCCCAGTAAGACACCGAACCAGCATGCACAACACCAGGACCCCGAAACTGAAACTGAAGCAGGTACATAGAATTAAGGCATCATTCATGTGCTGTGAAAAAGCCCTTTACTTTACCCACCTCACTAAGACCTCAAATTCACCCACAGGGGGCGTTATACACCTCAGCATGTGACTGCTACAAACACAAGTGGGGCCTCCATCAATGCCATCTCATCTCTACTGCCACAGAGTATGCATGGAAGCTTTGAAATGTTATGACATAGCTCATCTCCAATGTGGCATGCCGTCTCTGTTGTCATTATCTCATCACTGACAACATATAAAGGTTCAGGTTCAGGAATCCTTCTGTCAGTCTGGCAAGTGTGCAGCACCACCCATCCATCCATCCATCCATCAGCACCTTGTGTTTTTAAGAGAGGTGACAGACCCTGTCAAGCCCTGCAGAACATAATAGAGGTTCAGTTCAACACCTTAGAGTGGCTTGTCTCTGGGAGAATACCTGACAAAAGATTCCTCTCAGGCAAAAAATCTGATTAATTTTCAGGCTGATGATTCAGGCTTGTATTAACAAATGCGCCTTACAGTAATGTACAACAGAAACTTGAATTAAAACAACAATTGTATGTCATAAAACTGAAACAGATCCCAAATGGGCTCGTCAGGTGAGTGATTCATCCTGAATACACTGGGACTCCCTCACCGTGTTACTGACACCCTTTCCATAATCTGAAATGTTATTGAGTTTGGTGAAATGTCAGGTTTTCTGATGTGTTTTAACCTTCAGGGGCCACTGTATTTAACAAATGCACACTGTGATTAATATCAGTGACGGGTTACAAAAAACAGAACCATTCCGATCATGCTTTGCTGAATCCATTTATCAAAACACCACTGCAGTTCAGTTGTATTTTGTTATTTGCAGGAAACGCAGGAAAACAACAATGGGAGGTTGAATATATCAAGAGGCTCTACATTTTTTGAAAAGAAAAATAGGAAACAGTTCTAGGGTTATTTGAATGGATTGAGGCTGTAAACAGAAACAGGTTTTATATGGGGCATTAAATCATAAATACTAAAGTGTTGGAATTTGTATTGTATCCGACGAACAGCATCGACCGCAGTATGAAAAACTGCGTGATAAATGACAGAGTCTATATGAGACATTACTCATAAATCTAATAACGTATTATTAAAGTAGTTTTCTTTTTCTTAAAAAAAAGTGTAAGTTTTTTCTGTGCCTGGATGTAAGGGAAATGTTTTCATGCCTTGAATTTATGACATTTCAGAGATAATAGTAAAATACTCACAGATTCATCACAGTAAATTATTTAGAGCAGACATGATCAAAAGTAGATCAAAGAGCTACATCAAAAACATTAAAGGAGATTATTTAATGCAAGTTTGTTTAATCACACTGACCCTCGAGTTTCCCATGGCACTTTTTCCCACATCACTTTGAAAGAAATTTTATAATGTTTACAGTGAGTGTGGTGCACAGGGACTTGAATAAAATGGCCCATCTCGTAGCAAGCATTGTTACACAGCTATCTGCAGCTGGTATCAGGCCACACAACTAAAAGATTGCTACACAACTACACCATATATTCACAACAACTGATTGCACAATTATCCATTATGTATTGAATGAAGCAGGATGTGCTGCCTCACTGTTATTGTGTCTCATGGTCCTACAAGGGGCTGAAAGCTGCAGAGCCAGATAAGAGTACCGGCTGGACTGTCCATTCACAAATTTCTCATGAGGTCACTCAGCTGTTGGATATTAAAAGCCAGCGGGGTGGCTACGGTTAGACAAGAAAGTATTAACCCTCAGGATGTTTTTCTCTCGGTCACGATAACACTGCCGGTTCCTTCCTTCAAGAAAAGGAATGTCCTACTACAGTGACGGCACTTCATATCAAGGAAAGGAGAAGTGTCTACTGTATGTCACCGGTACCTCTTTGTGTGTGTGTGTGCCTGCACGTGTCTTTGGTGAATAATTAATTCACAAGTGTTGTTGTGTCGGTCAAGCGCAGCTGTACAGGAAGGAGACCCTCTCAGGTTATCGCTGCTCTCACCGGACACTCGCGTCATTCCCCAGCAATGGGTGATGGCCCATTTTACTCATGTCCCCCTGCACACGTACAGATGTGTTTTATTTGCACTCCGAGGGAAAACATGGCAGGGAAACAGACGGCACTGGCTGGTTCCTCAAAACAAGCTAAAACATAATACAAGAGAAAGTTACAAACCCAAATAAACTAAGTTATGAAATGACTCTGTTATTGTGAGCCCTGTCCTATCAGTAAAGTGAAGACTAAAACAGAACACACTTACTTACTTTTGGAAGGACCAATGCATTTAATGAAAAAAAAATTGACTGTACATCTTTAGGCCAAATTAGTAAGCTGGTCAACTGGTAATTAGCTGTGAAAAATGAAATATGTATATATCCTGTACAAAGGCCATATAGGATAATAACTGAACACCCAGGCATGCCATGCTAAATGTGGCCTGTGCTGATGTAATTGGCAAGACAATTTGATATATTTTGATCAATTCCACAAGGAGGAAGTGAATCAGGTGAAACTGAAACTGTCTCAGAAAGAGGAATCTTCATATTAAATGTATTTTTTGCCACCTTTTAGACAGCGCTTCTCTGCCATGAATTACAATTACACAATGATTATTTGAACAGGCTAATAATCGCTCAATTTTTCAGCGATTATTCTTTCCAGATGTTTCGAAGGAAATGAAAGGCTGAGATAAGCCAGCACACTCGGCTCAAGTAAAAAGTAAGAGCTGCTCTGGCAGTCGAGGGCATAATGCCAGAAGAGGGAGTGAGATATTGAAGATTTTAAACAATGGATATCCTAATATACACATTTACACTGCAGACACTTTGACTAGTCATAGCAGGTAAAGCGCAGTAATAACATTAAAGGAGACTGTGTTCCATTCAAGTGTCCCAGTAAACGATGACAGAGTGGCAGTGTGAGCCAGCACGAACAATACCAGGACTGAAGCAGCTAAATGGAATTTAGCCATCATTCATTTTCTTATGTGCACATGTGCTTCTCCTTCCGTGACATCAAAATGTCTTTGTTGAAAAAGTCTTGTGGATGGAGTAGAACTCAACACGTTTTGTGGACAAAGGGTTGAGTAAGCAGATCAGAGGGGTGAAGACAGTTTGTAAAGTGCATCAACTGCTATGCATTTTTACCCCTTTATCATTCATAGCACGGATTTCCTTTCAGAAGAATAACCTATAAGACTTACTTACATATTGCTGCAGTATAAAACCTGCTCCTTTCCAAATTACAACCTCGATGACTCTTTATCATCTTCATCAAAAACGTTAGTTCAGTGACCCGGGTTGACTCTTAGCCCGTCTCCACCCAGCTTCAGTTTGGGCAGAGGTCAAATTCGTAAAAGCTGAAAACACCTGCATAAGTGTGTGCAAGATACCAATAAAAACCCTAAAAAAGAGCTGGTGTTGTAATATGTAAACTATTGGTAGTCCGGTAAAGTTAGCCTGTTGCATAACCTTATAGCTGACAGGTGAAGTTCGTAGCTTGCATACATCTCTTTGGGGAATTCGGCTGCTGGCACAGCTCTATCCATCAAGTTTTCATGTGACAACCCACACCCAGTTTGCACATCAACTGTCTGGAGGTGTAACTACAACACAAATGAAGAACTTGGCGCTGAACTCTGGCATATACCAGTGAGACAATGAGATGCTTACTGCAGTAAAATCAATGCTCTGAAAGATTTACTGCAGCTGTGAGGCTGCAAATGTGAACAGCAGGGGCCACATACGGCTGTCAGTAGCTCATCATTCACTTTTTCCTCCAGTCCAATCATATTTAAGGATTCAAACAGGAGATTTATTTAGTATTTATTTAAGTTTTTCACTTATAGTATATTTTAATACACTATGCTTTTTTCTTAGATATGCTTTTTATTCTTATACTCATGAGGATCACTCTGCTATCTTCTGATTCCTAATTTTAATCTGGGTGACAGTTGGGTGACTCAGTGGCACCAGATTGCAGTCACATTTTTGAAGAGGTGCACATTAACCACTATAGGCTAAATAGCCTATGTGCGTAGACTACCATTTGCTATGTAAAGCAAGCTTTATTTGCTGCCGGTGACGAAACAAAGCTTGGGGTTGGTTTGATCATTTCAAATACCCAGGTGCCTGCACAAAGCCCTGATGACTAACCACAAGTTGCATCATTGCTGTGGTTTTCCCAGTAGACATTGATGATGGCTCTATTCCATTTAGATGCCCATGATATTATGTCTGACACAGGTTAGGGTGCCAAATGGAGAAGAGCCATTAACCAAGTTTATTGTTACACCAGCGTTTTCCTGCTATGACACGCCCAAATATCTGAGGAACACCTTTCTAGAAAGATGCAAAAAGACAAAAGGTGTCTTCTGAGATTAAGATCAGTTATTTTCACCAAAGGGAGAGGCTGCATTAATGGGATGACAATTAACCAGCTATGATACAGGCCCATTTAGTCAGTACAGTGCTTCTTTAATAGAAAGGTAATGTCTGGAGTATTCTTGTGTGATAAATGAATAATTCTGGTTATTATGTGGTAACACGCTTATTTGCTGTCCAGTTTGTTTTGTTTAGATTGTTCTCAGTCAATAAATGGTTACGATCATTTACTGACCTTGAGAGGAAGAGCAGATCAGACACAGTTCTATCTGAATGATCAGGGATGTAAGACACAGAGAGAATGTGTGCATACTGTATGTGTGCGTATGGATGTTTGTTTAGCTGCGAACAGCTCAGATAGGAAGGGAAGGAAGACCGATATCCTCACTCAAAATAATGATTGGAGAAAACAGGATGTCTGCTGCGCACTAAACAAGGCGAAGAGATAAAGACATTGTGTACGGCTTGGTCAGTGGGAGAGTTGCATAAGTTATGTTCTGATTTGGCAAGAATCACCAAATAACTAATTAGGCCCAAACTTCTGCAGCAAGGAAGTCTTCCTCAGAAAAGTATGTGTATAAGTGAAAATGACTGACTAATGGAATTTGTTATTTTGAACTTTCCAAAATTAAAGACGAGGTAAGTCAAGTAAACAGAGCCTGATTGAAAACATAAAGCAGGGAGCCACCTCCAAACATCCTGTGGGGTTTCAGACAGCTTTAATCCCACCCAGATCCCTAAGATAACATGACTAACCCCGGGGCGGTCTGCTATCAGGTATGTCTGTCTGTCTGTCTGTCTTCATTGTTTTTGACAACTGATCAACTTCAAACTTGGTGGGTGTATTGCTGAGGACCCAAGGACAAACAGTGTCAATTGTGAGGTTTTCTGGATGAGCGGTTCTCGAAAAAAAATCAACATCACCGATGACATCATCAAAGGTCACGCTCCATTTTGAGGGGTCTTGCCCTAGTTAAACCGAGAAATACCAACAATGTAGTTAAAATAACACCACAGATGAGCAAATAACTCACTCCTATCCCCAAATCATGTGCAGGTGACAGAAACTCCATTGAAGTATAACCACGAATCCTTGAAATACTACTTAAACCAGCAGATAAAATTGCCTACAGCTACTGTCCTCCCTCACATCTGTCTGATAATCATTTCCTCTGTCTGAACTGGCAGGGAGGAGTCTTTCTGAAACTGGGCACTGACTTTTAGTTGAGGCTGAACCTAAATCCCATTTTAATGATTGGAGCACTGACCCTGAAAAACACAGTTTGATTGAAGGCATAATGTCCTGGGGTGAAAGCGGAGTGGATGAGTACTGGATATAGGCTACTTAAGGAGGATTTTCAAGGGGAAAGTAATTTAATTTTACTCAATAAAGAACAAATATCTTGACATCAGGTTCCTTTCTTGTTCAAGAGGTTAACCCGGGCATAGGGTTGTTATCAAAAACTGGTATGCAATAAAATAGCCTGAATTCTTTCTCCTCTTAACTCTCTCTCCCTATGTCTATATCTGCATAACTAAAATGGAGGAATCCTAGCCTGTTTTTCTCCTGGTTTTTTTGTTTTTCTCAAAAACCAACTGACAGCAACCTTGTTTGGTTGTATTGCTGCAGACCCGGAGCAGATCTCGAGTGCTTCAAATATTTCGTGTCTAAATGCTACTTTGTCTCACTCTTCAGACAGAGGCTGTGGGCATATGTCTGCCATTGGTTGTGTATCTGACGCAGCATTCTCCTCTCCTTTTGCTTCCGGTCCATTGCTTTGCTACAGGATGCTTCCTCTGACCTCGCAGCCTTCATGTTGAAAAAGGAAAGATATGCATTACACAGTCACAGAGTGGAAATATGGCCTTTACTGTTTTCTTTGTGCTGTGCCCTTAACTGGGGGACTAGTAGGAGGAGAAGGATGAAGGAACGCGCAGCTCTTGCCTTCACTCTTCTGTATTATGTCAAATTTCATATACAGTTCATCCACAAAACGTACATCTTGCCAAGATGATGAACACACCTGCCACACAGTCTCAGTCTCAGGGCTTCTTTGAACATGACTGGTGTAGTCTGTTTCAACTTTGTCTAAATTATACAAATCTTATTTCATCTTCATCTAATTCATCAGTGTCGACAAACACAATGCACTAAAGCTAATAACAGGCAAACAACCACATTTTAAAATGTATTTATTGGATTCAGCCATCAAAGATTCACTGTGCTGGTTGAAAAAGTATGTGAACCCCTTGGTTAATGACATCAGCAAAGGATGAGTCAAAACTTAAAACTGGAGTCCAATCAATGACATGAATTGTGCAGTGTGGGTTAGAGCTGTCTGGTGGTTAATGGTGGAAAAAGACATGAAAATGCATTACTGCTGTTATGAAAATACATAACCTGTTATTAACGTACCCACAGCTTCTGTGTGTTTGTGTATAGTAATTTCCTACAATAAGGGAATAGTAATGGGAGGAGGATGAAGGAACGCACAACTATCGCATTAACTCATCAGACAGAGGAGCCCCGCGGCATTACCAACAGATCCCAGCAGGTTTAACCTTTAACATCCATGCATCCCTCTTTATCTCACTGGCTGCAGTCTCCCTGGTCAGTGCTGCTGTCCATCTGAAACAGATGAAGTTAGATGTGCTGAAACTAGAATGGCATTGCATGAAAAGAATGAGTGAAAATGATTTTACGTTCCATTAAATTTTTTTTCTACTTTAATGACAGCGATCGCCTCCACACTGACAAATGTTTCACCAAAACAAATTCCTCTGCTGACAATATTTTGCAGGGGCGCTGTTGCTGCATCCTGAGCATCGGGCCACCCAAGATGATTGTGCTTGCTTTAAAGAACCCCCCCCCCATGACAGTGGGTACAGCTAGACCATTCTCTAGCACTGTGAAGATTAGTCTTCTGTTAAATGAAAAAAACAGTACTATACTATTTGCTAACTAGTGTACTAACTACAGTGCGAGGGAAATGCAACACCAGTTACTATTCACAGTGCGCACGTGCCCGGGGTTTTAATAAAGGCAGGACTCAAGGGTGAGTTTTTATGCTATGCTGTGTTGTACATTGGACAGTGTCACCCTCTCATTGTGTAACACTTTACCTACTGTGCTTTTCAAATGCGAACCTAGTCGTTTGACCACGAAATTCCACAGTACATTACATTACTGAGCTCACTGGTGACATAAAATGTTTGTGTGAGCTTTGGGACACGTGATTCATTTCATCAGGCACTGCTTGGGGATGCAGCTATGTCGAGCCAGGTGTAATGCCCAGGACCCAGGGGTTTGCAGTGTTATTTGTATGAAGTTGTTTGGATGATATTCTCTAGAAACTGCAAATTGGATCACTGAGGGCCAATCAATCAGCCTCTACTGACAGGCACATTTTGACTGCACCAGTGTATTTATGGGATATAAGCAATTCTCATCTACACACTAGCTCAAGACCCAGAATTTTCCACCAGACATGTGTGCATTTGTGTGTGAAGGAGAAAAATTCCTGAAAAATAAATGTCTAGTTCTATATTTCGGCACAGCTCACCTCATAACGAGTCAGTCAAAACCACAATATTGGATTTGAATTGCTAAAAAATGTTGATGATGTTGATACTCATCACATTGTGTTGAAAGCCAACCTCATTGTTTGCTGTTCGAATTGTTTGTGGTTAAGAGGGGTTGGACATGCAACCTGTGACAACAAAAATCTGTCAGTGTCTGTCAACATCCACTTATCAAACAAAAGTGGAACAGGAGAAACAGCCTCAGGTCGTGTTTTTAAACCTCTGCAAATGTCTGCATCTCCTTAACAATGCATGCTTCAGTACAGAAAGGTACACACCTCACCTCTGAACCAAAACAAGTAGAATTCCCCTGGAGCCTTAAACCTTCAATTGTAAGCTATGTCTGCTATGCAACATCACATACCAGACAGGTAATTGCACTTCATTCAGGAAAGACACAAATAAATGCAGACAACTTGTTTAACAGAAAAAAACATGAGCTCACTGACTAATCTGCTAATCTGAGATGATTCAAATACATCCACTACATACAGTACTTCTCAGAGGAGCACACCTTTATTTTTCTATGAGAGAAAAATTGAGAGGGTGATAAAATATCCTGAAATCTAAATGTTTGTGTAATATTGCACAAACTCAAGGTATGTACTGAAATGGGTACAGCATGAAGGCTGACTACAGAGGAATGAAACACTGGGGCATAGCTAGGTGGAGTGTCCCTCGATAGTCTTAACAGTAAATGATTGGGCTTCTTCCAGTAGCTAAAATAAATATTTTGGGGTCCAGCAATTGAGCAATTGAACTGAGCCATGTATGTACATTGCAGTTTTACTTTAAATATTACTTGGGTCATCAGGAGAATACTGTTCTTTCCAGATTTCAGAGTAATATCATCAATGAATGCCATGAAAGTGTCAAATTTTTGGTGGTGTTCAGGATAAACACAGCAGATAACACCACGACAGACTGCGAATGCTACCAGAAATTCCCCTACTTATAAATATTTGGATTATCTGGGATTGGCAGATTTGAAGGATTTCATTGAATGATCTGATGTTTGATTGTTTTCTAATGAAGGCAGAATAAGTGATGATCAGTACAGGAACCAGTCGCAAGACAGTGTGTGCTGACAATGATCTTATTAGCGACAATCCAAAATCCGCAAATCCAATAATCCGTATCACAAGTCCGTAAACAGGGTCAGAAAACCAGAGCAGCAAAACCAGAGGCGTAGTCAAACAGTCCGAGTCAGAAAAACCAGAGAAACAGCAAACAAATCCAAGGGGCTAGAGCAAGAGACGGTGGTCAGGCAAAACTGGGTCTCACGAAAAACAGATCAGGCTAAGCGCACAGGGATCTCGGCTTGGGCATGAAATGGTCACGATTCGACACCAGGGAAGTGTGAAGCAGGGTTTAAATACACTGGGGAGTGATGAGCAAACGAGACACAGGTGCAAGGAATTAGTCAGGTGATTAACCAAAAGCGGGGGAAAGAACACCAGGGGGAGTCCTAACAGAAAACACCAGGAGAGGGCACAGACAAAAACCCGAAAGGACATGGATCATAACAGTACCCCTCCTTAAGAAACGCCTCTCGGCGCTTTAACAGGTGGTCTGGGATGAGTCCTGTGGAAGTCCCTTATCATGTCCTTGTCCAGAATGAACCTGGCCGGTGTCCAGCTTCTCCCTCGGGACCGTAGCCCTCCCAGTCAATAAGGTACTGGAGACCCCGCCCCGACGACGACAATCCAGGATGCTCCGGACCTTGTATGTCTCCCCATTCTCGATGATGCTGGGGGCGGGAGGGGGCTCAGGAGCAGAACACAAGGGATGAGTGACCACCGGTTTGATGCGTGAAACATGGAATGTGGGGTGTATCTTACTCATGGTAGCGGGAAGCCAAGTCTGACTGCAGAGGGGCTGATAACCTTGATAATGGTGAATGGACCAATGTAGCGAGGAGCCAACTTACGCATGCCCCCTTCAGTGGGATGTCCTTGGCAGCCAGCCACACACGCTGCCCCACGAGATAAACTGGAGCCGGAGAACGCCTCCTGTCCGCCTGCTCTTCATCCGAGCAGCCGCTTTCAAAAGATTGGAGCGTGTAATGCTCCAGGTCCTTCTGCATCTGCGGATGAAGGCCTCAGCAGACGGAACCCCACCTCCTTCTCTTGACTTGGGAACAGAGGAGGTTGGTACCCCAAACAGCACTCAAGGGGGATAACTTGGATGAGGCGGAGGTGTGACTGTTGATGGCGCACTCGCCCACGGCAACTGCTGGCTCCAGGAAGCTGGGTTTCGGGCACACATGCACCTAAGGACAGTCTCAAGAGATTGATTAGCCCGCCGGTCTGGCCATTGGATTGGGGGTGAAAACCGGAGGATAAACTTACAGATGTACCTAGGAGAGTGCAAAAGGCTTTCCAAAAGCTAGCAGAGAATTGGGGACCATGGTCTGAGACGATGTCAGAGGGGATGCCATGTAATCTGACTACGTGTTGAATGAGTAGTGTGGCTGTTTCCTGGGCAGAAGGTAACTTGATGAGGGGAACAAAGTGTACGGCCTTAGAGAACCGGGTCAACGATGGAAAGAATGGTAGTGTGGTGGTTGGAAGTGGGTAAACCTGTTATGAATCTAGTGCTATATGTGACCAGGGACGACTGGGAGTGGGTAGTGGTTGCAGGAGACCTTGTGGCGGTTGGTGATCTACCTTGGCTTGGGCGCAGACCGAGCAGGCTGAGACGTAGTCCTGAATGTCTCTTCTAAATCTGGCCACCAGAACTTGCGCAGGATGAAGTCATATGTGCGGCTTCTCCCGGGTGGCAGGAGAGGTTGGAGGCGTGTCCCCACTCAAGGACCTGAGGTCGTGCACTGGCGGGTACGTAAAGGCATCCATTAGGACATTCACTTGGCGCCGCAGAACCCTCCTGGGCACGCCTCACACACTCCTCAATCTCGAGGTCCACCGCATTAATGAAAATGTTGGCTGGGAGGATAGTGTCAGGAGCTGGATCCTCCCCGTGGATCAAATCTTCTGGACAGAGCATCAGGTTTGACATTCTTGGAACCCGGGCGATATGCCAGATGGAAGTCGAATCTGAAAAAACATGGCCCACCTGGCCTGGCGAGGATTTAACCGCTTGGCCAGTCCGTAAGTATTCCAGATTCTTGTGATCTGTCCACACCAGGAAAGGGACCCGGCCCCTCCAGCCATTGCCTCCATTCGCCTAAGGCCAGCTTGACTGCCAAGAGCTCGCGATTGCCTATGTCGTAGTTCTGTTCTGAAGGGGTTAGGCGATGGGAAAAGAACGCACAGGGGTGCACCTTTCCATCCTGTGATGATCTCTGGGACAGGACGGCCCCCACCCCAATGCTAGAAGCATCGACTCCCACGATGAACTGTGCCTCCGGTCGGGGTGAACAAGGATAGGCGCAGTGGTAAATAATTTCTTCAAGTGCTGGAATGCAGTCTCGGCTTCCCTGCCCCAGGAATACTTGGCCTTAGTGGAGGTCAGGGCGGTGAGAGGAGCGGCAACTGTGCTGTAGTCTCTGATGAATCTCCGATAGAAATTGGCAAATCCCAGGAAGCGCTGCAATGACTTACGGTCTTCTGGCCGGGCTATTCAGTGACAGCCTCGACCTTGGAAGGATCCATGCCAATGCTTCCCGCTGAAATCTTGAACCCCAAAAAGGTGGTGCTGGTGCATGAAAACTCACACTTCTCGCCTTGACGAACAATCGATTCTCCAGCAATCGCTTAAGAACCTGCCGCACATGCTCTGTGTGTTGTTCTGGGGAACGGAGAAAATCAAAATGTCATCCAGGTAGACGAAGACAAACTTGTTAATCATGTCTCTTAACACATCATTCACCATCCCCTGAAGACTGCCGGGCATTAGTTAGGCCAAGGGCATCACCAGGTACTCCCAGTGACCTGTGGAGTGTTAAAGGCTGTCTTCCACTCATCTCCCTCTTATGCGTATTAGGTGGTAGGCATTTCGTAAGTCCAACTTGGTAAAAATGGTGGCTCCCTGGAGAAGCTCGAATGCAGTGGACATGAGCGAAGGGGATAACGGTTCTTGACAGTGATATCATTGAGACCGCTGAAGTCAATACAAGGACGGGGAACCGTCCCTTCTTGTTCACGAAAAAAAATCCCGCCCCAGCTGGCGATGAGGATGGGCGGATGATACCTGCAGCCAGGGACTCGCTAAGGTATTTCTCCATAGCTTCAGTCTCGGAAGGGACAGGGAGAACAGCCTGCCTCGAGGGGGGCCGCCCCTGGCTTCAGGTCAATGGGGCAATCATACGGGCGATGGGGTGGCAGGCAAGTGGCACGCGCCTTACTGAAGACTTCTTTAAGTCCAGATACTGGGGGACCTCCTCCAGGTTGGGAATTGGCCCGCCTGTGCGACTGGAACTGGTGTGTGGGCTTGACGAAGACATGTCTGGGAGCAGGCAGGGCTCCAGCCCATGATTTCATGCCTTCCCAGTCTATGACTGTTAGAGGGTGGTCATCCATGGGTGGCCAAGGATGACAGGTGAACGGGGGAGTTGATGATCAGGAAACTGATGAGTTCCTGGTGGTTACCTGAGACTAGCATCTTTAGGGAGCTGTAGCATGGGTGATGCGGCCGATCCTCCGCCATCCAGAGAGACCGCCACTGAGGTTGAGAAAGCACCACCCAGGGAATGCCCCAGCGCTTAGCCGCCTCAAGTCCAGGAAACTTTCCTCTGCTCCTGAGTCCACTAGTGCCCTAGTTCCCTTAGAGCCCCCATTCCACTCTAAGGTCACTGGTAGGCTGGTGCGCTTCTTCGAGGAGGATTCCACGACATTGCGCCCACGAGCGCCTCTCTCTCACTCACTGGGCGCTTGCCTTTTTACTGGGCACCTGATCTTGAAGTGTCCAACCCTCCACAGTATAGACACGCTTGTTCTTCTGATCCGCCTTTTCTCGCTCTCTTTAGAAAGACGTGCTCGATTTATCTGCATGGGCTCTGCCTCCGGGCGGTGTGTGGGGGTGTGGTGCCCCGAAGGCAACCTTGGTCGAAGCAGGGGAGCAGGGATGGCTGACGGTGTGGGCTCGGGCGGCCTGGCGCCTGTGTTCCTCTAGGCGTGAACCTACACGGATAGCCAGTTCTATAACCCGATTCAAATCATCAGGGAGGTCGCGGGTCAGTAACTCGTCCCTGATGCCTTCAGCGAGACCGTGGAGGAACGCATCATACAGGGCCTGCTCTCCCCAGCCGCTGTCGGTGGCAAGCGCCTGGAACTCGATGGAGTAGTCCGAAACTGACCTGCGCCCCTGACGTAGCTGAAGCAGCCCTCTTCCTGCCTCCTGGCCGTGCTTGGACCGATCAAAACTTTTTCATCTCCTCGGCCAGCCGAGTAGAGTTCTGGACGCATGGTAAGTCCGCCTCCCAGGCCGCTGTAGCCCACTGTTTGGCCCTCCCGGTAAGCTGGGTGATGATGTAGGCGACCCGGGATTGCTCGGTGAGAAAAGTGGCTGGTTGTAAGCTGAAGATAAGCTTACACTGGGTTAGGGAAGGCCCGGCAGGACCCAGGCTCACCGTCGTATTTCTCTGGTGGTGGAAGACGTGGTTCGTGTGTCGTCAAAGGAGCGGCGGAGCTGGGAGCAGGGGGAGCCGATGGATGAAGAGGGGGGGTGAGCTGGTTGCCTCTGACGGTGGCAGCCAAGTCAGCCATGCTGTGGGTCAGCGCCCGCAGGTGTTGCGAGAGGGCCAGGAGTTCTCGCTGTTGCGCCCAGCACGCACGGGCGTCCCGCCTATCCACTGCCGCTAGAAGCGCGCACTGCCTGCTGGTTCCATGGTGGTCGAATCGTACTGTGATGATCAGTACAGGAACCAGTCGCAAGACAGTGTGTGCTGACAATGATCTTTATTAGCGACAATCCAAAATCCGCAAATCCAATAATCCGTATCACAAGTCCGTAAACAGGGTCAGAAAACCAGAGCAGCAAAACCAGAGGCGTAGTCAAACAGTCCGAGTCAGAAAAACCAGAGAAACAGCAAACAGATCCAAGGGGGTAGAGCAAGAGACGGTGGTCAGGCAAAACTGGGTCTACGAAAAAAAACAGGGATCTCGGCTTGGGCATGAAATGGTCACGATTCGACACCAGGGAAGTGTGAAGCAGGGTTTAAATACACTGGGGAGTGATGAGCAAATGAGACACAGGTGCGAGGAATTAGTCAGGTGATTAACCAAAAGCGGGGGAAAGAACACCAGGGGAGTCCTAACAGAAAACACCAGGAGAGGGCACAGACAGAAACCCGAAAGGACATGGATCATAACAAACAACAGACGTGACAAAGATTACATAACAAATACCGCCCAACTAACCATTTTCGTGCGTGGGATCACTACCTAATTTGATACAAGGGAGGAATATTTGTCTTCGCAAGCCATGCATGCTGTGGCAAGTGTAACTGGATAGGGCTAACACCGTGTATTTTACTATTTGGTAAGCGTAAAAGCCTGCTATGACAACTATGCTGGTGCTATGAGTCTGCCAAACACCTTCAGGCATTTGGCGGGAGGTTTCACAACATGACAAGTAAACAAAGGGTGAACTGAACATATTTGCTTTGCCATTTGATGTGGAACCAGCTGATGTGCCTGACAACCTATAACACGAAATCAATGAGCTGCAAAGCAACAGCAAGCTCAGAGCTACCGTATGTACGACAACCTTCCAAGGCTTGAGTTCTTTAAACCTCACACACACCTTGGGATTTTCCCATTTCTCAGGAGACACGCACTGAAGTTCACATTCCTGTTTGGGAGAAATTACTGGTGTAAGCCATTCCTTTCAAAACTGCTGACTCAGGACTGACTGACCCAGACCTGGAAAACTCCTTCAAGAATCATTATCATCAAGACCATCTGACATCAGATGCCTTGTCAATGAGAAACAGTTCCAGCTGTTGCATCAGAGAGGTTCTGATTGATATATGATGTGTACAATAACTTAGCATGGCCCTTGAGGGATTTTATTAAATTGAAAAAATGAAAGGAAAAAGCCTCTCGCCCGTGCTGAGAAATGAATTTGACCGGTGTTGTGACTGAACCAAGTGCTCCAAGTCAGCCAAAGTGGACTACTCCACCCACCAAATATCTGTACCTGTAAGAGAGGAGCAAATACGGCTTAACCAAAAAAAGTCAGAGGGCTGTTGCACCAGAAACAGGACTGATTTCACAAAATAACTTCTCAAGTTTATTATGGAGTGGGGTTAGAAGCAGGGAGCTGCTCAGACATGTCATCCAACTGCAAGCCTTAAGACCTTCGTTTCCTGACTCTAGTTTTGCATGCCCTCCCAGATTTCCTCTCTCATTAACACCATATGTGAAGGGGTTGAGGGATTATGAGAAACAGCTTGCTTGAAATTCCACAGTCCATTGCACCTAACACTTAAATTACTGCAACATATGGCCTTATATACAGTGAGGCACATACTTTACACCACCTAGAAACAAATATAATTATTTTTTTAAACAATATATCAATGGATCCTTTATACAGTATAGTCAGGCTGTTTTACTGTGACTGAGACGTCTTTCAAGAGAAACCTTGGAACAACAGCAACAAAAAAACTTTTACAGATAGTCCTCAAATACCCTCCAGATACTGAACAGAAAGGAAAAAGAGCCAACATTCATGCAACAAGTGCAAACAAATGCACCAAAGACATAAAAGCTAAAAGGTTTTGGAAATATGGCTTTAAAATCTCAGAACAGAAGAAAACGTTCTTCTGTTTGCAATTCATTTTAAAAGTACAAATCCAGTTCTGCAAGAATTAGTATGCAAATAAAGGATATTCAAGTCTAAGTAATCATTAGATCCTGTATCATAACTGTAAGTTTGAAATGAAAGAGGAAAGGTGAGCTGGTTTGGAGGATTTGACAGTTGGGCTTTATAAATAAACATCATGAAATGTGTATTCTCTCTGTAATAAGGAGGGCTATCCAACTTTCCAATACAGAGAGCAATTACGGTGAAAAAAGTGTATCACTGGTGAAGAAGCGCAATGCACAAGTTGTGTCATCAACTTGGTTTAATTGCAATACTCAGTGTCGAGAACAGAGGACAATAGTTTAAAATGGAATGAATGGCATGTCTGGCACAGTTAACACTGGATAAATGTCATGATCGACGGCCAGATCCAAAGAAACTGGAGATTAAAATGAACTCAATACCTTGCTATTGTCAGCCTTGCAGCACCAGTTAAATATTTGATGAGCAGACAAGTGATATCCTCTCACCCAGTGGAATGTTCTGGCACACCGAAAGGAAGAATGTTTCACAGCAGACAAAGAGCGTATTGAAAAGCTGAAACTTTTGTGGCGATGGTGGAGTTGATTATGTACCAAATACACAAACGATTATTTATTCTGCGTCATTCCATCAATAACCCACAGAGGATTTTTATATTGAAATAACATTGCTAAAGCTGTATAATAGAACATGTAATTCACTTAAGTGCAATGAGAGTGTGAGGTCTGTAGAAATCATCTTTTTTCTACAATTACCGCAGTTTTGAACTTATCCTTGAATTCAAATGATTGGCTCACCTCCAGAAATATGAGCAAATTAAGAGAAGAAAGCTACAAGTACACCATCCTGAGAATCATAGTGCAGTAGGTTATTATAATTGTGAAGGCATTAAGTGTGAGCATACTTGTGAAAACCCTTGTAAGTTCAAGACTGCAAAATGAGACAGACAATTAAATTGCAGTCAGTCATTGTATCCATTCAAGAAGAACAAAACCCAAGATAAAACCACAACTTGTCTCTGCCTCCCCCCACTTTCATTCAGGCAGAGGTCATACAATACATGAGAGGGCAGTCAGCAAGGTAAACCAATAATCCACAGGAAAAATCACTGAGTCATAAAACAAGCAAAATTCCAAAACCAGAAATGGAGAGGAAGTTCAGGAACCAAAAAACAGGCAAGGGTCACACACAGGAGAGCTACACGAGGAAAGAACACTGGAAAGATCAACATAGGTTCTGAACCCGTTTGGCAGGGAAGCGGCGTGTGAGCAGGTGTATTTATACCATGATTGGTGATTAGGTGCAGGTGTGAGAGTGACGCTTTAAACTCATGACCAGAAAGCAAGTAAACGTGTTGGACAAAATGTCAAACTTTTTGCTTAAATTCACCCATTTCAAGCAAACAACACAACGTCTATATTGTCTTCTCTTGCCATGAAAAAACTCTATAAAAAATATCAAACAAATTATGAAATAGTCATTTATTGAGTTTGCTCAGTGTTCATGGCAGCCATCTGCTGGGGTTTTGAGCCCTGCCGCCCTGGGACTGAACACAGCCTGTTACTGACCTGACACAGTGCTGGGGACAGAGGGTTCACTCTTAACAGATGAGGAAGTGCAGTGTACCTTAGATAAAATGTTGCTTCTCAACGCCCACACCCACAATCACACACACACACAGACCCTCACCAGTCTTCTGCCCACACACACACACACAAACACCACTCATCCTAACCCAACCATCTCTGCCTGCTCCCTCTGCGGTTTGTGTATCTCAGAGCTTCTGGCTGGCAGCAGCGCCCATCCTTGGCTCTGCTGTCAGTGTGCGCGCAGGGGTGTACGTTTCCTGAACAGCTTGAGCAAATACGGGAAGTGGTGGTGACCCGAAGAATAACCCATATGTGGCACCCACATTGGCTGCATTTTTTTTTCACCCCAAGCACACTGTTTAACTGTTAAAAGAGACTGAACAACAACAAAAAAACTTATTGTTGGCCCATTTGAGCAGTATTTTAATTGACCATCCATCTATTTGCAATACTGCATATCCTTTGAGCAATGTGGGGGGGCTGGAGCCAATCCCAGCTGACCTTGGGAAAAAGCAGGGAGGATAGGTAGAGACATATGCACAGAACTCCACACATAAAGGCCCAGGCCGAACCGAGGGCCTTCTTTGTGTGAGGTGAAGCAACCTGAAGTTACAAGATGTGGGTTAATGTAAGACACAATCTGTGACAATGCCAGCATTCAGCTCGAAAAAAGTTTCCAACTCAGACTCTAGTCTCTATGGGAATGTGTGATGTAGCAAGTTAACCCCCTTTGGAAGAATTGACGCTATGTCTGTCACATAGTAGCTCAGAGAAAAACGATGGAGCTGAAGCATCACATGGTAAAGCATGAAGAATCACATGAAGCTGAGGAAAGACATTGTGGCACTACCAAGGAAGGCTATTTAATAGAGGCCCTGGAGTTACACTGTTAAATGTTTATTTCTATTTTTTGATTTATCAGCTTCACATAAGCTGAAGGCAACTTTGTTTCTGGGTAAAAAGACATGCTCCTGTCCACAGATCTTTGTACTGGCCATATTGCACCATTCTTTCTGTTTCCTCCTCACCTTAAGCTCACTTACATACAGGAGCTGTTTCATATTAAACTGCCAGAATTACCACAAACAGTGTCGGAAGGAGAGTGACATGCTTATCAAATTTACAACCAAGGCTCGGAACCACAGCATGTTGAGCAATCGCAGCCACTGCATACAGTGAGACAAGGGGACCCATTGCACAAAACACAGGGATTACATGTGCATATTACTTACTTACTTCAAACAACAAAAATATGTGTGTATATATTATCTGATTTAAATGAATTTACATGAGTCTACTCTTTTGGGGCCAGATTACATCCCAATTTTGTATCTTTTGGTGGGAATGGGAGAAAAGACTGGCAACTGGCAAGAGGGAAAAGATGGCTCCATAATTTAAAAAATAATGAAAAATAGTTATATAATAAACAATAAATTGAAGTGTTAATAGGTGTCTGGTGTGCTTGCCTTGACAAGAACACTTTCATACTCATGACAATATGAATTTCCAGCACAGTGCACACCTTTATAAGCTCACGGAAACCTGGAGCCTCAAAGTCCTTGTGATCATGTGGTGCTGTTTTGAGGAAACTGCCTTTTTGAAGAAAAGAGATGACAGCTGTAATCACTGTTGCATGAGAATTATGACTCTGAGTAAATTAGTAATGACTCTGTTTCTTGGGAAAACGATGATGCTCACTGTCAGCCACTTCTGAAGTCATGATGAGCAACGCTCAGTTAATGCTTACAATATACTGTAAGTCTAATTCATTGACATCAAAAGGTTGTGACAGTTTTGTTGAATGTGTACTGCACTAATCAGTGTGATACTACAAAGATTCATCTCAGCCTTCCTCTTTTTTTGTTTAAAACTTCCTTAAGTCTGACAAACAAACATTTGCATTCAGCCATTCTGCTTCAATGGTGGGATTTCCTGCTTGTCTCTTATCAGCTAGATCCCGAAACAATGGACTCTGCCCACGCAAATTTGTGCACTGGGCCCGTCTCTTTCGAGTGCTGCTGTCTTCCTCATGGCTTTCCCCTCACAACCAGATGTCCCTTGCTGGGCTGGAGCCAAAGGATTTAGAATGGAGCAGGAAGAATCGCCATAAAAAAAATAAAATAAAATCTGACAGTGTGTCATCCAGTCACTTGTGACAGCTGCCTCAAGGGAGAACCTGCCACGAGCATTCACACACACTGAAATGGTTGGCGCCGCATTCGGGAAAAAATGTGATTGTCATATGTGAATATTTCCATGCATTATCATTCAGAATCTGTGAGATTTCAAATGACCAAAGCAGCACAGATGGCGGCCAGTGCGTTGGGCCCGGTGCACGTCTCGGAGCGAGGATGTAAGAATGGACTGAAGAAGTTTAATTGGGAATTCAATATACACAATTTTATTTACAATGACATAAAATAGCAACACATCAAATTTACACAGTAACACTAAAGCCTTTAATAAATATGTAGCAATGAGATGAAAAATAATCTCTATTATTCTGAGACATCTCCTTCCTAGTTGCAGTAAGTATTTTCATTTTTACTGATATTGCCATCAATATTGATCAGATATGACCATTAAGAGCAGTGTTTCTGTGGCAGTTTCCAAGTTCACTCGCATAATGGGTTGAAAATGATGAATTTGCCAAAATCTCTTCTGTTTAAGTTTCCATGGTGACAGAGACACAAGCAGCTTTTCGAGTTGACTCTATGGTTGGAAATGACACAAGCACACATAAGAAAATACAGCACAATAAAACTCTGCATCAATGTACCACGTCTTCATTAAGATAAACATCTTCAAAAGCATCGACATTACTTTACAATATACGCACATTTATATTTACAAAAAGACAGAGCAGTAAGACTGTAGGGTTTTAAAAGCCTAAACGACTTAGTGAATATTTAGTAGTGGCACCTCTTAACAGTAAATCTTCTAACTCAGCAATCATACAGGCATGCACACAAAGACAGGTAGTCGTGCATCCACGCGCAGGAACAAACACACGCAAACACACACACACACGTCATGCACACAAACAGGACACTTTTCCTGGTGCTCGTCACGACAACATCCACCGCTGGGAAGAGAGGAATCATACTGGTCTGGACTGACACAGACTACTGGCTGAGAGGTGCTGAAAGTCCCACTTCTGATGGAGGAAACAGCTGGATACAAAGAAGAGAAGGACTGCTGGGAAACCAGCTACTGGCCGGAGAACAATGAGATGACCTACACACTGGGACTGAGCTGCGCACCCAGCGTCGACATCTGAACGGAGGGCCTAGAAGACCCTCCGTCTTCCTCTAGCTCATCACCTCAGTTAATACTGCAGCCCACTCCGCGGTATATGAGCGCGATGGCGACTCCAACCGTGACATACACTGTGCAAAAGAGAACTGCAGTGGTAGCATGGGCGAAAAACACACACCAGCTGCCTGTCAGCCAAAACAGAAAGGTTCCCATTTCCTGGTCCTTCATGAAGGGGAAGAATGTGATAAGCAAAGAAAACACATCTCAGGAATGGCAGTACCTTTCTTGTGCTTGTAAACAAAGATCACACACTGGATGTGGCAGGAGATGAACCGTACGCCCGGACAGTTATTTACACCTTTACAAGAGAAACTCTCCAGCAGTCCAGCTGTCAAAAAGTGAAACTATACACCTGCCTTACCTGCTCATGTAACAAAGCTGAGACGGATGCTAAGAACTATGGGCTTCACAGAGTGCCTCCTTTGTCAAACTCTCCCCATCTCGTCATATTATAGCAGTGACTATTATCATTTCTTTCAGATATGTACACATGTACAGTCAACAAGCACATAAATGAAAAGCTAGCGTACCATGTCTATACCATATCTCTGAAGACCACTCTGTGCAGAGTGATCCTGGGATGAACCATGGTATGTGTTAATCAGAGCTAATGAAGATAGTTTTTTTTGCTCTCCAAGTAGTAACATCCAACATAACAAGGGCAGAAATGTATCTCCTAAAAGACTTGAAGCACTTATGGACTCTAAGCATGACCCACCATGCTGTCTAATAGCTTATATACCAGTGTCTCGATATCTCACTTTAAATTGGCCCCCAGAAAAGTATCTCCTTCTTATAAACATAGATCTGAAAAGGTGGAAATAATACTGACAATAAAAAAACAAAACAAACAAAAGCTGCATTACAGGGTGTTATGGAATGACGTGAAGTTCAAGTGCCTCAAGTGCTTTCTTTTTCCTCCAACGATTGCAACAGCCAACCAAACATGAAAACGCTACATACATTTGGATGGCAGAAAAACAACCAAGAATAACAAAACACAAAATGCAAAAAGAAAAAAAAACAACTCCAATAGATAGAAAGAAACAGTTATATACGGAGTGCCTTAAAAAAAACAACACAACCTGTATGAAATGTGTAGGAAAAATGTAACAGAAAAAAAAAGAAAATAACAAAACAGATGACAGTTTAATAATGTACTTAATGACAGTTTCAGAGTAACGGCTGATGTCCCCTCACCCTCCCCAGTGCCTTAACAGTTCTTTGATGTATGCAGGGGAACTTTAGTCCAAATGTTCTCCCTGTAATCAGTAGGCAATAACAGTGGTGATGAAAACCATTTGTCCTTTGTTGTTCTCTCTAGCAATAGATGGCAATTACCAATCTGTCTGCAACACGTGACAACGAGTGCTGTTGGTACCGGGGCAACAATGGGCGGGCGTAGTGGTTATGTGGTTTGTGGCGGAACATTACAGGCACTTTATGAGGCAGCCAGACAGGTCGGGTGGGTCCTTTACACCCGTTGGGCTGTGAGGGTTGTCCCCTCCAGGAAGACCTCGTGCTGGACCAGTAAGGGTTGGGTTGGAGCGCTGTTAGTGCCTGTTGAGTTGAGATGGTGAAATGCTACGCTCTGAGAACTGGGCTCCTCCCTGGCTCTGGGCATCACAGGAAGTCTGAAGCTGAAGTTCAGATAAATCTGAAGATAAGGAAGGAAGGAGAGAGAGAGGACAGTAAGAGCAAAGTTTGTGAGGGTTGAATATTTACTGCTTCAGCTCTGGAGCTTCAAACAATCAGAAAACTGCGGAATTTGTCTCTCTTGTCACCTTGGCGTTCGCAGTACGTTATTTATCATTACATCATGGAGATAAATTTTAAAACTAAGAACACCGGTGCACCTTTGTTTTTTAAAATTATCATCATATATCATGCGAAACACAAGTGACAATTGGTGTGTCTGTTTGTGTGAGTATTTTTCTGGTCTGTAAGTACTCTTGCTGTTGCTTAGGTCTTGTGGAGACAATGAAGCTATTTTTCAATTTTCATAAAGAGAGATTATTCACACCCTCCTGTGCCTCTGCAACCCCAAATCTCTGACGAGGACAGTTCAGACAAGGAATCAGGTGATCTGGTGTTGAAAAGGCAAAGCCCTGCTCCAGGAATGGCTTAGGCAGTTAATGATGTTGCAAAGAAATGCAACCAGTGTGTGTACTGCTCTCACAATGGCCCAACATTTGCTGGGAAAACCAAGTTTGTCAACCTGACCACAATCTTTGAGCATGAAATACTCGTAAAGCACAAGAGCATGAAGCTTTAATCAGCGATACAGTTAAGATTGAAAAAAATGTCATGCGTAGCATGTTGGTCACACCAAGTTTTAATCACTTTAGGACCCTCACATCTATTTCCCTACCTCATAATCTTGCTGAACGGCCTGATTCTCAGATCATGATTTTTACAGAATGTAAATTTGAACCTTGCATGGTGAACACAAACAAGACCAAAGTTGTGCGACTTACGTGCTTAGTGGCATCTGACAGCTGTTGTTCAATCCTTTCCACGACCTTCCTGAAGGGGGGCCTGTTGAAGGGGTCAGCGTCCCAGCAGGACCTCATAATCTGATACCTGCACAGCAGCATCCACACACACAAACACTGTTACTTATCCACTGTTATTACATCCCCTCTCCTTTTTTTGTGTATCCTGCCTTCTCAGGTTCACCCAAGAATTTGAAAATGTCCCCAGATCTAGTTATGCACATGAAAAGCCAAACGCAACAGGATAAGAAGGGGCTGCTTTTCAAATCCCCCACGTTGCATTCTTTTCATAGTTACACCACCTCCATCTATCCAGACACATCTCTCCTCTGACAAGTTCACAAAACACACGCTCATATTTCACTTCCATAACAACTCACATTTCGCTGGGTGCAAACTCTGGAGCATCCATTCTGTATCCTTCTTTTATCAGTTTGTAGAACTTGGCATCTACAGGCATTCCAGGATATGGACTGTTTCCTACATCCAGTGGAGAGATTTATTCATGTCAAGCACTCCTGAAAACATGCAAACAAATGCTGACAGGATGGACAAACATACCTAATGAGAAGATTTCCCAAAGCAAAATGCCATAGGACCACACGTCACTTTCAAACGTGTACACACACTCAAAGATGCTTTCTGGAGACATCCATTTCACTGGCAGACGTGCCTGAAAGAAAAGCACTCAAGTCAGATGGAAAGTCATGAAAAATCTGAAACCTTTCCCCATTGTTTTACTTTATATTTTAGTGTCACAGGGGTTAAACAAGTGGCAAATTTCCTGAACTCATCAACTCATCAACTATTCATTTTGAAATACTTGCCACGATCCAAGCTAACTGTGTACTATGATATGGCTCGAGGCTAATCATTTAAATAACGTACTACAAGAAAGCAGATGAGACAATACAGTGCGGGTGAGGCCACCCCAGAAACGCTGATAAAACAAATTGTGTTAAACGGGAACAGCTGCTTCAGTGAGAGGAGGTCTTCAAAATTTTAGCAGTACTCAGAAAACCCAATGATCCGAGAACCGGCTCTCGCGGAAACACAAATAAATTTCAAGGTGGGCTACACTGTACACAGAATTAAGTTTGCCGTGCAGACAGGCACATCAGATAAGTCTGGAGTTACAACACAAGATGGTTCTAAAGCAAAAATACATGAGCATTAAATGCCCACGAGGTGCTCTTTGGTTCTGCAATGCAATAGCTCCAGGTATGAAAATTTTGACGACTCTGGACTGGAATGCACCAGCTTTTTCCATTAAGTTGCGTGTAATGTCCTGAGTAATTACTAGCTGGTTTCAAAGCAGTGATTTACCAAAGACATTTGCAGCTAGCTGTGTGATTCAAAGCAGTCAGCTATGTATCTGCTAACTAAACAGGAAGTCACTGGAGTATCATGAAAAAAGCATAACCAACAAAAATAACATTTTCAGCAGGCCAATTAGTATATTAATCTTTTCATGCAGTTACATCTTGTTCAACCGCTGGATGTTTCCTGCTTCTCAGTATCACATAGTTAGTACAGACTTACGTTTCCTTTGACTACATAGTTGGAGTCTGTGGTGATGTCCCGGGCCAGGCCAAAATCACAGATCTTTGCCACCCTTCCTTGAGTCAGCAGGATATTTCTGGCTGCCAGGTCTCTGTGGATACACTGTAAAACAGAGGCACTGCCCTTAATACCTGCTGATACATGTTATATACTGTACATGACCTGTCATTAATTTAACATGAATCATGAATAAAGTGCTTTTTCTACTGTAGTTTGAATTTCCACACTTGAACCTGTAACACACAACCACTGACACTGATATGTGAGCCTACTGGCCACAGAGTCTTTGTTTCCGCATCTAATAAATGTTTCAGCAGCATGCTCCAACACGCGTTTTAGACCTGCTTACGAGCTGTGGGAATGTGATACGTACTCTTCTTTTTTTTTACAAAATAAACTAAGTCAGATGTCATTTGTAGAAATTCACATTTGTGTTTTACTTAAGTTGCTTCATGAAAATCCGAACTGATGCTCACATTTTTGGAGGCTAAGAACTCCATGCCTTTGGCCACTTGGTATGAGAAGCTGAGGAGGTCTTCGGTGTCCAGAGACAGGCCGTCCTCGTCAAACAATTCACTCTCTGCATCTGTTTCAATGTAGGAGCCACCTGAGGATGACAAACGGGAGAACGGTTATTTTTCTGAAATTGCGCGAGGCTCACTTGAAAACTGAGAAATTTCGATGAATGGCTGGCCTGCTTGCCTTTGCGTAGTGAGCGCCTCTTCTCGGAGGACGAGCTGAGGGGAGGGTTGCCAGCAACAGAAGGCCTCATGGCCATGTAGCCGTTCAAGCTGTCTCTGTGAAGAGGAAAGGAGCAGTCTGGTCTCAGCTGAGCACAGCCACACATAGGCACGCTGTTGTTCAAATATCCTCCTCCTACGCACGTTCTGGATTGTAAATACTTTTCTGTCCCGCACAATAAACTGCTCTTAATGCACAGAAAAGAACCTGACCCGGCTGCGTCTCCATGTGGCACGATGTTGCGGTAGTAGCAGTCTTCCTCCATCTTAGAGCAGATGAAGGATTCTCTCTTTCTGCGTAGAAAGTTGAGAAGGTCTCCAAAGCAGCAGTACTCTGTTATCACAAGCGTGGGACCTGCAGACAAAGACACACGCTTCATGAGAATGATCTTTCCTAATACATGACACACAGTGCTTGATAACAGCTGAGTAATGTGGTGTAAGAAAGGACTACAGTGACAGAAAGAAGAATCACAGCATGATTAATGTATTTAAGAGTAAAGGAAAACAACAGTCTTTCTAGTTTCCGGAATCAGTCCACAGCCTTAAATGATAATCCATTGCAACATGGCTGCCGCACCTCCAACTGTGCAGGCTCCCAGCAGGTTGACAATGTTCATGTGGTTTCCCAAGTAACTGAGGACTTTCAGCTCAGACATCAGTGCCTCTTTCTCTGTGGCATGAGCGCTTGCTGTGGAAGAGAAAAAGGGAACCCAATAAGCATTCAAAAAGGGATTAGTAAACTCAGGATGCACTATGGTTACATACAGCATCATGTGCTGGTGATTAATCTGGCAATTAAAAAAAAAATAAGTAGTGGCCAGAAGCAAGTTAAAGTGCTACTTAAACATGTTGATTTGGCAGCAGAGTGCAAAAAATCCAAATAAAAATATCCCCATAACAATGTAGTAGCTTGTCTCTAACCACCTGCAGGAAAAAAAAATGTCATTACAACTTATTAAAAGATCACAGCTGCATGCTGTGAGCCGAAGTAGATTTGACACATAGTTAAAATAGTCGCGCTCGGTTTGTTCCACTGCATTTGCACGTGTGTTGACAGCGCTTACACTTGAGCATTTTCACAGCCACCGTCATGACCGAGTCCGCCTTGGAGAGCCCGTATGCCGTGGCTTCCACCACTTTTCCAAAAGCGCCGGATCCCAGCGTCTTTCCTGAAGACGAGAAGACAGACACAAAACTGTTATTCCCACTTTTCTCCCTCGAGCTGGCCCCGTGCCAGCGTTCCTCGGAAGACACCAGTTTTAGCCCCCAGGCTGTGTACATACGTAGGCTCCAGGACACGCAGGATCCTGTTTAAGGAGGGTAGTTAAAAACAACACCCAGAATATGTCAACAATTTGATGTTTGCAGTGAGGGAGTGAGGTTTCATCAGTAATGAGCTGTGGAACTGGTTTGTCGGTAATGACCACAGACATGGCTAAAGCGTTAATGCCGTGTCCATATACTTAGAAAATAGTGTCTATCAATCAGCATGAGGTAGCCGGAGGGCAGCGACGATAATGTCATGCCAACTCCAATATCTGACTTTATTACTGAGACTAAAACTGAGACAAAACCCCCATTTATCTCCACATCACGTTGCTCCTACGCTGATTCACACATTAGACGTGACAACCAGGACACACATTCTGTCATAAATGACAAACACATGGAATCATGGAGGGCTAGTCAAGGCAAACACGGCAGGTGTTTTTTGACAAAGGAGGGCATGGCGCTCACCAAAACGCAAGTTGTTTCTCGGAAACTCCCACTGATGATCGTACGGCAGCTGGGTGGGGTCAATGTAAACATAGTTGTTTCCATGGATGCCCTCGATAACTTTCCACTGAATCTGGTATTTGGGTTTCTGCAGACAAAAAAAGAGGACAGTGAAACATACCGCGTTGTTTATGTAAACTCATGGGCTTTGGACATACTCAGTTGTTTTTTTTTGGTGGCTTGTTAGCGTATGTTGCCAAATTTGATGAAAGAGGGTGTGCCAAGTAAGCTGTCTTACCTGCATGTACTTGTAGAACAGCATGATAAGCACGAGACAAAGGATGCCTGCTGCTGATACAGAGCCAATTAGCAGGGGGGTGAACAGATCGTGGGGAACTGTTCTCTCTGCAGGGAGATAGAATTGATAATGTTAGCTACAGATACTCTTCCAGTGGTTTGCCATGTTTACAATCTAGATGACATTGCACAGGGGCATTAAGGTAAGCCAGAGACGGCTAAGTCACAGTGAAACCCACATTGGTCAAATCACAGCAAACTAATCCAATTATATATGTACACATGCTACTTTTTTCAAATTCTGCAGTTATGTTGTTTAACTGCTTAAAATCCCTTTGATTATGCAGTGTTTCACCGTATTGCTGTTGCATTTGCAGCTGTGCGGGTAAGTAATTATATATAATCAGTGTTCTGTTCCTTTGTGTCTGGCTGTTTGTGATGCCTTATTGTTTTGCTCCTATGTACAGTGGGGTGTAATAAGCTCTTTAGAGATAAGAAGCTTTCTCTCCACTTCAAATCTGAGAATGCAGAGTCTGCAGGAACTAATCCCCTGTAAACCTGTCAGTGGTTTCTAAAGCTCTGTGTATTCTCTGCTGCAGCTCACTGACACCTCCAAGCCTCCCACAGCCCCAGAATGCCCAGCACAACGCCAAGACTCCTACTGTGCGCCACACTCTCAGCGCCTCCGCCTGGTCTGCCGATACTCAGTGGAGCGCAAAAATCCTGGGCACACGATCCCAGCGGCCTGTCCTGCCTGGCCGCAAACACTGTCCTCCCTCGCGATGCTCGCCCACGTACCCACCGTCGCACGCAGTCAGCCCCCAGTCCCCTGTTTGTCCCTGCCTGGGTCTCCAGGCTCCAGGCAGGGACAAACTCTGCTGTGCTTTCAGTTCCTGCACTCACGCCACTATGAAGACATCGCATAGCAGATGGTGAAGCCGTTATAACAGAGCGGATTTGGAGTCGCGGCGTAAACAATGGACTAAAGCTAACTTCTCTGTATGACAACCTCTTATCGTGGCCGATCACGTCTGAGGTATCTCTCCTTGCTAATGTTTACCAACAGATTATAGAGGACCAACCTCGAGTTGTAGTACCACATGTATGAGTTAACCCTCGCCAAAGTCATGCTTTTAGTAAATATTTTGATCCGAGGAATAAATCCCATGTGGGGTTCACTGAGGGGCAGACCTGAGATAACTTTGTTTTTTAGTCCACACAGGCAAGTGACAGTAGTTTTACCATCACTGGATTTACTCCAAGTTTACTCGAGGTTTTATTGAAACTAAAATCTGGTGGACAAAGATCTGCAATCTGAAAAGAGGTTGATTTCATGTCATGTCCTCTCTTGTACTATTGACTCTGTTGCACTTAATTCTAATCTGAAGATGAAGACATGCAGAGGATTATTTAAACAACCTGCGTGCGGATTTATTGGAATACCCCATCCTCGATCTGCATGTGTGTGACATCTCTACTCACCACTGATGGAGAACAGTGTGTAGGCCTGCTCTCCCTCCACCGAAGCCACACATTCCAGCGTATTGAACCGTCCCCTGCTGACGTTCACCCGACTCTCCACCTCCGTCTTCCCAAACATGGGGCTGAACAGTGTCACGGTGATGACATTCTGCTCCTCCTGGGTGGCATTCACCTGTTGGGAGCACCTGAAGGCAGAAGATTATACGTTGTTGACAAAGGACTGATGGGATCACCAAGCTATTCATCAGTTGTCTTTTGTCAGGACACTTAGGGAATCTCTCTCCCAAGTCCCTGAGAGACACTCATTCCTCTCCTGGGTCATGAAAGGAACATAATGTCATGCAATATGCAGAACCACAGAAAATATCCTCAATGTTTGAGTTTCGCCAGAGGCCAGTTGGACCAGAAGTCATTATTACAGCGGGGAATTCCTCCTGTGCTCAAAGGTAAAATATGTAAATGAGGCCAGGTCCCCATATTTTACAGCTGAGAGCAGCTGTAACCTTAGTCTGGTCATAGGCTAACTCAGGTCACACTACTTCTATCCCTGTACATACATACATTTGCGTGCTGTATGTGATGGCTATTAAGTGGATTTGATTATGATTAAAAAATGACTGGATAAAGTTTGGATAATCACTTGTGATTCACTGGCTGCGCTGCTTGGGATTGGTGTTGCTACAGCAACCAGGTGCCCCTCCTTCGACGCACTTTATGTTTGACACGAGATGAGCCGGGTCCAGTTGTATCCGGGCAGACGTCCCGGGCCCCTACCAATCACAAATCAATTCTGTCCAATCCCCTGTCACATGGGCGTCATCTTATCACTGTCAACCAATCACAAGTCAGCCCCGTCAAATCCCACATTCCACCGTCATCATCATTCCTCTATCCAATGTGTCTTTAGGGTGACCTTTAGGACCCTCGAGGTGCGCTTCATGTGAGCTTTGTAAAAAGTTTGAATGTAAGGGTTAAACTACAAGTGTAGCACAGATCTGAAATGGTGGAGGGGGTCCTTGCAATAAATGGGTGGTGTTGTCTGCAAACATAGGAAACTTCTAGGTAATTTACAAATATTACATACACATATTACAACAAATATTACGTCCACATATGACGACAGTTTCCACAGCCTAAATGGATGGAGCTCCACTGAGTGCCACCATTCATGCCTTTCTGCCATTGCAAAATCCATATTTGTCTGCAGATGTGAATCTGATAATATGATATCTGTAGAGCATGTTTGTTCGATTACACAAGACAGAGCTGCTTTTGATTTTGGTTTGGCAGTTTTTCCTTTGTTAAATCACTCAATGAGCACTCTAAAAGCAGTTCCCAACCCCTATAATTACTTAAGGCTGTAGTTCTAAAGATCAGTAGAGTTATTACGAGATAACATCATTCTCTCTGTTTTGGATTATTTTTTTTTTCATTTTTTTTATTTCCAACTGAGGTACAAATTTAGGAAATGTTTCACTGATGATAAATGTGAATAAGATTAGTGGTTGGTGGGACCATATTTACTGTGTTTCTCATAATCAGCCCTTAAAAACTGAGTCTTATTAAATGGGCAACAATTGATGTTAACGTTTAAAAATAATTTTAAAAATCTTGTTCTCTCAAAAGTTTAATGCTCAAATGGTCAAGAGAACCAAGAGGTTTGATCAAATTTGACTGACTAAGCCCAAACAGGATAACCAAAACAACTACTCCAACTGTCATGACTAAACTCTGATTGGTGCAGAGAGGTATGATGTCATATTTCTCAAATTAGCACTGCCCACTTCAAACCGCTATGATAAAGAAAAACAAAAAGAGAAACTCAGAAATCTGATATCAGAGGCAACCACAACGGTTGTTACTATGTCAGAAAATGATTTTTTTTCTTGTAGGTACAACTGATAGTCAGATGTTCATTGAGAAAATAGATTCTCAGGGCCTTCAACAATCTCACCTGATATAGGGCTGCTCACAGTAGTACCAGGTGATCTGGGGTGCAGGAAACCCCTCCGCCACACAGCGCACCTGTCCATCCACTGGGCCCTCATGAGATACAATCTCAGGTTTACCTTAAAAACAAAAGGAAATGCCACATTATGTCAACTGAGATGTAAATAGTAAGCAGGAAAGAGCTTATTTTACAATTTTTTCCGCTTGCATTGAAATGCAGGCAGGTATGGACGCTGCAGGGTGAGGTGTGGCAGAGAGCGAGACCTCATTTCCAAAGAAAAGGTCATCAGAACCTAGCCCCACATGTCAGCTACTGAAGATTAATTCAACCCAGAATAATGAAATTTGTCATGTGGCTTAAGGGAGCAAAAGACCTTTAACAAAATCTATGACGCAACTTACTGATCACAAAGATGGTGAACGTCTGGTTTACTGATGTGTCGCCGTTGGAGGCGCGAAAGGTGTAAACGCCTCCTTCTGACATTTTCAGTCGCACCAGCCTCAGCTCACTGCTGTACCTAAACAACAAGACACTGCATTTTCAGCATGATTGCATTCATTGATTTTTACAAACCAATGGTAAAAATATTTCGATTAATACTTTTTATTGTCCATAAACAGAAAAGCTGTCAAAGCTGCCTATGAAAGAACCAGAAATTGCTTAAAGATTTGCATTTTAAATTATAACCATTTCATTGCCATTTGTTCTTTTATGCACATCTGTTCATTGACAGAATGTGCATGCAAAGCATTAATGGAAAAAATAATAAAATAAATAAGGATACATCTTTACAGTCTACGCTCTCCCATGTACCTTTTGCTAAAGTCAAGTGGGTTTTATTGTTGTTTCAGCCATATATACAAGTACACAGTGAGGTGATGTTACGTCGTGCCAGACTAAAATTTAAAAAACCCCACCAAACTTTGGACCCAGTGTGGCCGCTGCATCTTACCGCACCACCATAGAAGAGGGAGTCTTGTCCAATTGAGGCTTAAGGGCATCTTCCTAGTCTTCCCATATCAAAAGAAGTGTTTGTAACAACCACTCTGACATGTGCGCTAAAATGTAGCAGACTATGCAGCCTTGAATAAAAGTGTGTAATATCTATCTAATCTATCTGTAGCGCAGAGGTAAGCAGAGTTTCCCGCATATTGACTAATATCATCACTGACTGCCACACATTGAGTTTCCCTGCCCGCCCTGCTCTCTCTCTCTCTCACACGCACAGAGCTGAATTGTGATCGAAAATGTTCTGGTCTGGTCTGGTTTACGTGGCCTGTGGGAAACACAGAGCAACACTGCACACATTTCATAATTTCTTTCCATGTGAATACCAGTGGCAGTTCCCATTTCTCTAAAAACCAGGAGAGGCTTTAGTATTTCAGCTGTACTTCTCAGGAAGCTGTGACAAGCGTGGCTGCGGCATGATCGCTTGAAGCTAAGCCAAAGGCGTTAAATTCCACTGAATGATGGCAACGGGCATTTTCATCTATGTGGTAACACTGGGCCCTTGAAGCAAGTGTGTGTTTGTGCGTTGTCCCACCTATATTCACGGCTGTGCGTGGTGATGACATGGTCAGTTGTGTTCCTCAGCTCGTGGCCCATGAAGCTCCAGGAGAAGGTGTGTGGTTTGGGATGAGCCTCCATGTCGACATTTAGGGACAAACTCTCTCCCGAGCGGATGTGGATGGTTCTGTTGTCTGTGGGTGTTAAGTTGATGAATCCTTTGTCTGAAAAACAGAGAAAAGACATTTTATTTGAAGATTTTCAGACATAGAATTTTCTTCATATTTGTTGTGGTGAGTTCTGCTGGTCTACAGACTCACTGTTATTTTTAAGTGCTATACGAAGGCTGGACTCATGGTGTTAATGACCCCACAAGAGGTGAGATATCTGAGACTCCCCATCAGTCAATTAGGGCCAAAGAAGCCTTTCAGGTGAGAGGTGAAATGTCTTCAAGAACCTCAAGCGGGTCCAGCTGTGTTTGTATAGCACTTTGTAATAACATGACCTGAATGACTGAGGATCTTCATAGACATTTTCCAGTCTTTTATGCCAGGGTCAACCTAACCAACTACTGGCACTAACTTAACATTTACTCTGCAGATATGTCAGAGGTATCAGTGTTCTCATCTAAATCTCAGCGAGAAAGAAAATGTGGTTATTTCCTAAAATGTCAAATTATTCTCTTGACATTCAGCGTTTGTGAAAGTTAGGAAGCTGCTGTCAGTGCTTTTGTGAGGAGACAAGGGAGATACCAAGGAATTCAATACAAGAATGATATGCCTTCACCACCAGCTATTAAAGACCGACAGATCACATTGGTCAGTTGAATTTTACCACATTTCCATAATGGTTTTCCAACTTCAAAATGAAGTAAAGTTGTGGAATGCAGCTTTAACTAAGCAAATTCCTTCATGTACTCACCATAAACATCGAGCCACACTGACTGCGTGCTGACCCCTTTTTCATTCTCGGCTTCACATCGGTACCTCCCTGTGTCTCGTGGCTTGACCGCCTCGATGTGCAGCGTGGAGCTGCGCGCGTGAGCGAAGTTCTCCGTCAGGATACGTGAAGCACCGTCAACCTTTGCTGGTTGCTGTGGATACCAGACGGCACCCTGTCAATGCCCAGAGATCTCTAGAGATTAACCCTGTCTGCATGTCTATGTCTGTCTCACACATACACATCTGCCTTCACTCGAGAACACACACATACACACAGACACACACGGTTGCTCACACATGCGTATTTACACAGTAGCCCACATAGTGCACATGCAGCCAAGATGCTGAAGCTTAGCATGAACTTTGACCCCAGCCACTCCCATTCATAGGAAGAGTAAACCACTCATATGAGGCACACGGGAGGATAAAGAAAAGTAAAAAAGAAAAGTATTTTGGAAATGGTTGAATGCAAATGTAAAAAAAAAAATCCCAGATGATTATCCAACAGTTGGCAGGTGGTTAGTACTACTCATTTTCTGCTTCCATATAAAAGGTGATTTATCAATTACAAAAATAACAACACAAACCCCCAGGACAGCTGATAATTAGTGGCTGACTCTTCAAAAGACTTCATTCATATGTCTCTATGAAGTAATCTCAGTTTGAGTACAATTTAGAATACAATATTCAGTACTCAAACTGCAGTATTTTCATATAGCTCAATAGACAGAAATGACTCCATCAACAAAAAGCTAGCTGAATCTGGCACCAACAGCACAGCACACAGCAAAGAAAAGGCTTAAGGATCTCACCGAGCCAGGTGGGGTCAACCACTGGAGCTTGATTTCTCCATTGACGTTGGTGGTGTTGCAGGTGAGAGAGAGACTCTCGTTCCAGATAAGAACAACTCTTTTGGGGGCCTGCATCTCAATCACAGGAGGTGCAACAGGAACTGAAAAGAAAATTCAAAAATAGAGAACGATTGAATTTGCAGGTGTGTCCAGGAACTTTTGAAGCAAGCATGGCGCGGCACGCATGCATTTGCACCACGTTACCTGGTCTCACTGTCAAGTAGTAGTCGTGTGATCTGATGAATTTTTCCTTGAGTTTTCCCGTGCACACATAGCAACCCTCATAGGTCTTTTGCGTGTTGTGGATGACGATGCCTTGCTCCAGGCTCGCGGTGTAGTGGAGACCAGAGGCAAGAGCTCTACTGGAGCACGTTTCCAGGCGCAGGTCGTCCAGACTTGGATCAGTTGCCAGGCACTGGATGGAAGCGGTGTCTCCCACACGAGTGAGAATGTTGAACACCATTGATTTTCTGAAGGGATTGTCAGGGTCTGCCAAAAAAAAATCCCAAAAAACAGAGGTGGTGGTAAGGTTTTAAACAGGGCTGACACTGAGTTGTAAAAGCTTTTTTTGACACCCATTATATAACGTATAATACACACTATGTTCTAACCATTTCTGTTACATGGATGGTTGATGGAGCAGCGGAAAATGAAGAGAATGTGCTTGTGGGCACACGATTTTTAACAGTACGATAGTATCCATGCTATGCAATTATTCAACTTGCGCATAAAAAAGTGGAGATCAGAAAAAAGTTGGTGTATAAAAGCAAAATGCGACAAAGTGCGACAATCAGATCTGTGTGAGCCGTTGAGGGGAGTGCAACCTTCTCCATATGAACACATGAAACTGTAATGAAATTTTTTTTTAGTAAATTTGAGGTTTTTCTGCCACTCTTAACTAAGTCATTACATTGTGTCTCCTTCTTAAATGATTTATTGGTACTCATCTGGAGAATTACTACACCCAAGTATTTATGTAGAGGATGGAAATTAAAAGCTAACTGGCTTCTTTGTTTCTAATTTGCATGGAAACATTTTTAAATGATACATTTATCTCCTCTTTAAATTATAATCCAAGATTTGCATGGAGTCGTACCCTTTTTTTGGTTGCCATTTCAGGCCAACATTTTTTCAGTAATAGCCATTTAATGTGCTTACGTTCAGTATTTACTGTACATCACTATTAAGCTGCATGTTAAGTGGCTGTTTCACTGCTTTCATACTAACAGGGCATTCACAATGCCATGTGACTCAGCCTAACTCCATCTCACAAGCTTTCCACATGTTACCATCCAAATGTAGCACAGATTTTAACCATTGTATCAGTGTGGTATGAAATTACTGCTAATGCCCAAAAATGCAGTTACAACAAAACAAGTCTCCAGTCATGTTTAGTTACAATATGAGTTTGTTTGGCTGTGCAAGAAACAGATACACCACCTGTCCTCAATATACTGACCTGAAAAGCTGTAATAGATTGATTAGTCAATCAAATTTATCAAATATTACTTGCACAAGTTCATAAGAAGACTGAGTAGATTTTAGTAATAGAATATCTGAGTCTCTCATCTAAAATGTGGTAGGTGTGAGTTGTAGAGTGAACCATCATGATTAAAGCCTGCAGTCATGGCTGTGGGCCAAGGGAATGTGGAGTCACATGGCGGAGGAAATACAGTAAAACTCAGTACTGCGCTCAATAAATAGCTTTAGTATCTATTGTACCTGTCCAGGGCAAAGTTTCAAACTCTTTCTTTTGAAAACACACCCACACATACTGCTCCTTGTCACTGCAGCGAGTAGTGCCAAAAGATTTACGGCTCTGCCCCGCAGTCTTCCACCTGCTCTACATCTCAGCCCTCTTTTGTTGTCTCTGTCCACATTGTCTCAAACACATGTAATCACCGAAACACATTCCCACACAGACAGTTGCATGCAGCCACCTCTAACGTAGATATAGATGGAGGCTTGCTCCCCAGAGCTCTTCTCCAGGCAGACGTAGCGGCCCATGTGACCAGGCTGAGCCTTGGCGATGTGAAGCGTGGACATCCCGTTGATCTTTTTCTCTCCCCGCAGCTTTACATTTGGCCGGTCCTCGCGCAGCCACTGCATCTCCATCTCACCGTGGCAATGCAGTTCGAGCGGTTTGTTGAGGTCGACGACAAGGTGGCCCCGCTCAATGGGGGTGATGGTGGGCTTGGTGTGGCCTGCAGCACAGGAGATTCAAGAGGACAGAGGATATTCAACTGCACAGAGCAACATGTAAATGTCACGTTAAGCCAAGTTGTGTTATTTATATGTTTCAAAGGAGTCCCAATCAGAGAATTAATTCTTTGAAACACTGAAGTGAAAAATCTTGAAGGACTGAAGTCTTGAAGTTTGAGCCTTTTTAAGAAGAGGTTTATTGAACATATTTTAAAAACCCTTAATGGCGAGGTATGCTGCATCTGCAAAAAGGTGTTTTCTAAGATGTCTACACCACTGTGGAGGCAGGATGTGCCAGCACCTGCAACAACACATGATTTGTGTGCACCAGAACAGTATAATCCCTAATCCACATGTAAACAGCAGGATTGCCCTGCCATCAAACTTCAAAGCTCTGCATTCATACCAGGCTTCACTCCCAAACTGAATGACAGGCTTTCTGACAAACTGCTTCCTTTAAAGTGGTGGTTCCCAACATTTATGGTTTGTGACCACTCTAAGAAGAGCAAAGTCTACTTGAGACCTATCAACACGAGTTATAGCTTCAGAATTAACTTTCTTTTCCAGATTGTTTACTGTAAAATATTTAAGAGATATTAACAGATATAGAAATTATGTATTTCACAAGTAACAAACAAATTTATCTTGGGACCCTTTGCAAGGTCCTGACAGGGTCTTGAACGCTGTGTTAAAGGTTTGTCTACATCAGTAATGTTCGTAAAAACCTAAGCAAAATATGAGTTTTATGATCATTTGACAAACATTAAAAATATATATTTTTTATCTATAACTCCAATTTTAACAATGAATTTGCCATGGAAACCAGAAAATATCACATTCACACAAACATGAAATCCCCTGTGCATAGCAGCAGTCATGGTGTAAAATGAAGCAAATGTGTGCAGCATTAGTTGGACATGATGGGTGATGCTGAGCAGATAAATTCTAAATGGGGTTGAATCTTAGACTTTTAATCTGCTGCACCAAATGAAAACAGGTGTGGGAAAGTAGATGAGGAATGATGTTTGTTCCCTGGGGAAACCTCACTAAAGTGGGAGTATTACTCCCTCACTTTCTCTATTGAAGCCAGTTGTGAAAAAGTTACAGGGCTGTGGCTGCCCCTTCCAACAAGTTGGACTACAGTGGGAATGGGACTTTTCCCTGTAGCCCCAGGATCCTTTTGGCCTGCGATGTAAAGAATCAACTGAGCCAGTGTTAATAAAGCAAGCAGGAATGAGTTGATGGGCCTCAGAAACCAACCATCGGATGTGACATCATCATGTTTCTCAGCAATGCCCATCGTAAAAGTCAACCTGTTTCTCCACTCGTACTATTTTAGACAGGTCGCCCGGTGAAATGGATGGAGAAAAAGAAAGGTGGAGCAGAGAGGGAGAAAAACAAAGAGAAAGACCTTTGCCACAGATACAGTACAGCTACAGTAAATGCTACAAAGTAGGTGACACGTTCATGGGTTAGGGATCAGGTTAGTCGAGAACACACGCATCATACCCAGTATGGCAAGCTACAACACATACATCTATGTTGAGCAATTATATCACAGAAACGAAAGCAGCATAGCCATCACATGACATGGAAGGCCATATGTTTCAGTTGGTGAAAAACGGTAAACCCAGATGAACTCCCCAGCACCTGGTCAGGCCACATGAGCCAGGGAAAGTCCACACAGCATACGGCAAAACAGGCAGAAGGGCGACCATAACACACTCATGAACAATCTATGTTCAAATTCAGTGAATGTGCGTGTCAAGTTTTTTGATTCAATAATGGGAAGTAATTTGAACGTTTCATCTCGAACTCTGTATCTCATTTTCTTTTTTTAAAAACGTGTAGGATAATAGTGCTGTGTGTCTTAGCCCACTCAGCATTCAGATAGGCTCCTTGTTGGTGAATTTATCATTAGTCTGGTACCATTGCATCACCAAATATGGTTAGCCCACAGAATTTGTGGTCTGGTAGTTCGCCTGCATTGGTGAAGGGGAGGGTGGCCTGGGATGGAGTAAAATTCCCTGCTTTAAGTATTGTTTCACTTCGCCCCTGTGAAACAATACTGAGGGTGAAACGGTGCTGCTGACAAAGAGGCAACTTCCATCCCACCTCTGATTCCATATATACATGAATAAACTTCTGATATGTACAACTGATACCGTTCCCCTCACTTCACCGACCAGATCATCTGCCCTGCAGAGAGGGTGTGGTGGCATGAGTGACTTATGTTAAACGCCTAAAATCGTAGAATCACAGAACAGCAAACAGCGGTGTATCATTATACAGACTTGTCTGTTTAAAGACTGTTAATGCTAGGAGCTATGTTTGCAAATGCGTCTATGCGTAAATATTTGACGAACAGCTGTGGAATTCAACGTAAAGGTCTGGTTATCAGCATGGCACGAAGAAAAGAGGATCAACATGCTCTCCGTGTTTGACAGCCGATAATTAAAAGATTCCTTTAATGTGTTCATACACTTTTTTTAACCCATCATAGCGCATAAGAAAACACAGTAAAAGTTAAGTGGGTCTATTGCCTGCGTAATCGGGTTTAAGGCAAACTTCATGGCGTGCCTTATTGCGTCACATGACAGGTAAGCCTTGCGCGCTGCCGGCGATACAAACTCATCGTGTATCGTCAAGCTGTCGGCAAGGGGGGCACAACGCAAAATAACTCCACCCGATGCCAGCCAGAGCAGCACGCGGCTCCGCGGACGCGCGGAGGGCGCAAAGCGCAGAGTGAAACAGCAACTCCCCGGCTGAGCGGATGACCTGCCAAGCAGCCTTCCATAAATTTACGATCTATCTGTGGGGGGAAAACCCGCGCTCTGTTTCTAGACAGGGTAAAAACAGACAGGCTAATGAACCATTAAGGCTGCGCCCTCCTACAAAAATAACAGGCAACGGAGATTAAGCTAAGTCGCGTTAAAGGGCAGTAAAATTACAAATTGGGTGTTTAAGGACCTTGACCTCTGCAGCTCCACTCTGAAGATGAAGCCAAGTCATTAGCCTGTTGCAGCGTGTTTTATAGATCCATCCTCAGAACAAAGCAAAACAAACAAACCCAGACGATGTGGAAAATACCCTATTCTTAAGTGTTCTGCGTTAAAAATCACACATGTGACAACATTTACCAACAAAGTGTGACATTACGCAAGAACGACAAAAAAAGTCCTGGACACAGCAGCTGTTCATTTGCATACTTCCGAGGAACGAGGTGTCGCCAACATATTTCCATACTGACGGTTATGTGCGGTTCGAAGAGGATGGAAACCGCGTGAACCTGTCACCTCCGCCGAGCACAACACAGCCACCAAGTCTCCCGTGCATCGCGCTCCCGTGTATTACTCAGCATCCCACTTTAATTCTGCCGTCGGATTACTTCTTTTGTTAATGGCCACTGTTCTCCGGCTAAAAGATACATTATTAAAGTGGCGCTCTTGGTATCCACATCATCAGCCAAAGTATCCACTTCCCTCATTGGGTTTCGGCGACTTCAGGTTGTCTTTTTATGCAGCCGTTAGATCTGGCTGCACCCCTTCCCAGAACAAAGAAAAGTGTAAGGGGCAAAAATGCGTCGCGAAGGCGAGCAAGTGGAGCAATGCACTTCTCCGTGATGTGGATTCTCTTGGTTTTTAGTCGGCGAAAGGGCGCTGAAATATATGTAATCGTAATATATATATATACACACACAGTGGAGCCGCTCGTTGTTCAAAAGTGAACAGCAACAGGTTATCTGCGTAAAGTGGCGCATCAAGTGCAAATGCTCGGTCTTACCTGGATGGAAGGTGAACTGTAAAAAGACAGACAGCAGTATCCAGTGGTATTCCATAGTTATTATTCCATGGGTCTAGCTGTGAAGGTGAGCCAGTGCCTCTCTGGTTAAGGTAGCCCTACTCTACAGTCGCCGAGCGCGTCGGAGTTGAGGGAAGTTGACTGCGGGCTCTGACAGAGGCGCACTTACAAGTCTTTAAAGGCACAGATGCTCAGTAGGGCTCGCAGCGGCAGCAGCCGTCGCCTATCTGCAAACATGCTGTTCTCCTGGAGCGCGCCAGAGGGGACGGTGCGGGCCGACCAGGTACCTCGGACTGGCTGTGACAACATGTTTATAGGAGCCAGTGGTGGAGCCTATTACTCACACGTTACGCACACACGCACGCACACACGCACACACACGGAGGGAGGTGTTTGGGACTTGTTGTCGACAAGAAAACCGAGCACAGAGCCAGGCTGACAGATCGAGACAAAGATAGAAGTCCAGTCCAGTTTTGACATGTTTTCTTTTTTTAAAATCTATCCTGACTAATTTCATGAAAAGAATAAGTGTATGATATCGGCTCATCTGGCTCATACAACACTGCTGTTGAAATTGACTTGGGTGTGACCCTGACACCTATTTGCGCCAAAAATTGAAAACACCTCCATTTCAGCACTTTCAACAAAGTCTCATAAGCACTTTTAATGTTTTTTTTTAAAAATTAATTTGATCTTTCTTTACAACATACATGAAAAGACTAGCTATAGCTGAAATAAAAAAAAGAAAAATAACTCAGAGGACCACACAATGACCCTTTGTTGTTGTTTTTTTTTTTCTTCCCCCCAAGCTCGCGCATGACAGCATCTAAACACTGGCAGGCACTCACACGTTCACGGAGGTGGCCTATAGTTTGCCCCTGCCAGACATGCAACCCATCGTGACTGCTTTCTGATGGTGGATGAAATGGACTGCCACTGTCATGCCATTTTTATTGATGACATCTTTATCATAATTGGTCCTTTAAGTTAACTCCCTTAATGGACCTCATCTTCAGATGTGACCACCCAACAACATAAAACAGTGTTACACCCTTTGGTTGACTTTTTAGGTAAAACTGCACTTTTAATGTTGATGTTTATCCATTACTGTACATAGTGTGTGTGCTGCATGTGTAATAATGTGAGTGAGAGTGTGAGAGTTGTGCATTTTAAGTGGTTTAAGTTTTGCATCAAACCTTACACTTTGTGTAAACGTTCACCAGTAGCTAAAACAACTATATTCAGAAATAAATGATGGGGCACTTTTAACTAAAGGCCAAAAAGGCCCACACAGGTCCTTACAGGGCCACTAAAACAATTTCGTTTTGCACTTCCATAAAGTTGGGGGGCTTGTCAGGGAATGATTTAAAAAAAAGAATGGTCACAAATTGAAGAAACAGGAGCTCAAGATATCTTGATTTCTATTCCTTATTATGAGTAAAGTTCCTGGATCCTACATTTCCCATAATGCACATGAGCAGTATCTTTCATGTGCTTAATCCCTTCCTGCCTTCCTGTTAAGTGCCCTCAACTTTCTAAGTCCATGCCCCAAGTTGATCACGGGGTGCCCCCTGATTTTCTGTTTGAGGTCTTATCAATAACACTGAAGATGTCATCGGTGTTATTTTCTCAGACCTCAGATAGTTTCCTCAAGAGCTAAAGAAGATACAACACAAGTAGTGCTCTAAATGATGAGATGGTATTTATGTCTAAAATTGTTGGAGTGCACCTTTAAAGCCGTCAAAAAGATGTAGCTTATATGTTTGGTCCGATTTTTCACTTGGCAGGCTTCACATATTATGTAATCGTATAATTCACATATTATATAATTGCCTTTATTTCTCATGCATTCATCTTCTACAATTTGCATAATTAAACTTGAGCTGTTTATGTTGGTACCCGTGAAACACAAACATTCATTCGTATTTCCTGAGGAATATGACCACAAATGGCAAATGACTTTGGCTGTGGATGTGGCCGAACCCAAACACATAGTTCAAACGCTTTGTGATTAATATGAAACTTGGCCTACTTGTTGAAATACATGACAACTGACTGCTCTGCTGTGGCATTTGCAACCAGAGGCCACATATGTCGATACTAAACCATTTAGACAAATCTCATGAAATCTGATATGCATGCTTTGGAAGCAGATAAAACATCAAAATACAAAGATGGGCCGACAACGACATGTGGTGGTTGCATGTAACTTCATGTCTGCTTGTTAAACTGCTGCAACATCCACAGAGATTTTAAGCAGTCTCATTTTATGACTAAACCACAATCTGTTCACTAAGTACTCATTAGTCGCTGATCAGCTATGTGTTAAGTCATGAGTGTCATAGGAAACACAGAATAATGGCAGGCTGCTGTATTATTACATTTTTTTCATATAAGTCTCCTGCTATCTGACATGGTTCCCCAGAGGAGAGTTTGACATAACAAGCAAATTAAATGCCCCAACCGGTAAACGCTGTCCGGTGTTTTACCTGATATGCATGAATTAAACTGGATGGAGGCACAGTCTGTGTGCAGAGCTGTCTCCATAATCACACACTTTTTGACCTGCGAGCAGTATATTTCTGAAAAACATGCTGTCATTCAAAAGAAAAAAAAAACTTGTGTCGTAAAAGGTGTGAACCGTACATCAAACCTGAATAGATTCTTCCTCCTCCTTATTTAATATCTTCCAGAATAATTTCCCATAATGTGAGTACCACAGACCACTCTTAAAGGCTCAAATGGCTTACACACTGAAACCAAATCTCTAATTTAACTTCCTCGAAGCATTAACTCCTGTAAAAGACCCATCAATTATTACACATTGATTTTTCCATTCACGTAAGTGTCTTTGGGGATGACGGAAAATTATTTTTCTGTTGTCCGATCGACACATGGAAACACAACCGCATGCTGTCAAATCCACCGATGTGAGCATCTTGTTGCAGGTTTCAGGGTTTCTTGTTGTTGCCTTTTTTTTTAAAAAGTGAGTTTTTGCAGGACAGAAAAGGACGAGCATGTGTCCGGAAAGTAGAGGTACTGAACAAGAAAAATGAAATCTATTACTTCACAAGTTGTTTGGCAATTTTAGTCTCTGAGTTGATGAAATATATTCATCAAATCCAACAGAACTGCATTTTTAAAAAAACACATCAAGACACACTGGACTTCACCTCCTCCAGGTTAATCCAAATACACCACCTTCATAGACTTCTCAACAGATTATAAACATAATCATAACTATAATTAGTTTATTTCCTCTTTAGTCAGAGCATCATCTCGACCGACAAAGATATGATTGCAATATTAGAATGATGGGGTGGTTTTTTTTGGTTCTGTGTTCACAAAGAGGAGGCATCACTCCGCCCTCCGAACTACCAAACCAAAATTTAAATTCAGTTTGACTCTTTCCAGAACATTTCTTATCATATGTACAGATGGAAAGGGAAGGGGAAAGCCCAAGGTTGTTGGGGGAGGGAAGCAGGAACATGACACTCGTCTACATGCTAGATAATGGTTGTGTGAGTCCGCACCTGCCCATTTATGAGCAACCGAAGTAGTTGCTGCCAATTTTGATAAAAACCCAACCACGCTTCACTTGCTTCATCGACAGTGACATGGAGGTGCATGTGGACAAAGGCAAAACTAAATCAGACATGTGCAGATGGAGGGATGATGCAGGGAGAGGGGCTCTGCGCGGGATCTCGGGCTTGTTAAAACTTGTGCATGTGATTTTGTCAACAACCCCTTAGGAGCCTTCAGCTCAGCACCAGAGAAGCTGAGACCAGAACAACAGCTCTTTGTCTCATGTTTGTGGGTCCATGTCACCAAAAAAGGCAGATAGAAAAAATGAAGAGACAAATTAGCCCAAACGCAACCGCTGATACCCAGACTGTAGTTGAAAATCACTGAATTTGTTTAAATCTTTCATAAAATGGAAGAAAAAAAGAAATTAACAAATGAAAATAGCAATGGGAAATGAAAATAAGATGCCACACACTACGTGGGGCCACTCTGTGATGACATGGGAGAAAAAGTAACATCAGTGTAACATTCAGTCTGTATGAGGTGTAATATCCTTCATTTCGCCTTTGCACTAAAGTCCATAAAGCTCTTTCACAATCCCGGCCAATGTATTAAATCCAAGCAGGTGTATATCTGTTTTTCCAGCAGCTAGCGCTGGAAGAAGCCAAGATTCTTTCAACAGAGGTCTGTAATCACTGGGTTTGAGCACTGTGCAACTTCACTACCGGTGTTGACAAGTGACTGGACGCAAATTTAGGATATATGGGTCTAATTTTCATTTGTTACCGTTGCTGTCATCACACAACTTGGTTGTAAGAGTGCGAAAAAATGTTTTCCTGTTTTCGAACGATAGCAAAGTTGCAAAGACAAGAGACAGCACCTCTATTTCGTGATACTCAGTGTTCAAACAAAGAATAAGTGCACTGGGAGGTGACGTTGTTTGCTTAGCATTGCTAGCAATGGGAGGAACAAATTCTACTTCCTGTTAACTATGTTTTTGAAAAGGCTGTTGCTTCTCTAATGTTGCAGAGTGACGCTAAAGGGAAAAAGCAACAAAAATATCTCGATCTTGAGCACCTTTTTACAGCTTTGTGTTAGACCTCTGGCCAACTAAAAACTTCTATATATATCACACGCCTGCAGCATCTTCACTATAAAAGTCTTGTAACCTCCTTGATTAATGCCAATCCTCATAATTGGGGCAGTGTTTTGGACACATTTCCCATGAATTCTGCTAACTGCTGTATAAACGTGGAAGTGTCTATGTATTCATGCTTTGTGAAAGCTAAGATTAGTTCTTATTATCCCTGTTACTCATTAAACGGAACTAGTTTTCGATCTGTTTGCACAAAGCAAGTAGGTGTTCACCGCTGGCAAACTTTTTCAGTTTAGCTGTCATAAACATGACACTCCGGAGGAGGAACAGACTTCATTACAGTTCAGATAAAGCATGTGAAAGGCCTGTACTTCAGACAGTAATGTTTAATATGTTGAAGACTGAGTGGGTTTAACACAGAACTCTGTGATTGTGGTAACCAACCATGTTAAATACTGTATCTCTGCATTTTTTACTCCAAACAACCATAAGTGGGATGCTGCGATGCTGACAGCGGGGAGGTCAGCAAAAGACGCGGGCAGACACCCCGAGGGGCAGGGGCAAATACTAAAGGGGGATCTATCTCACGTGCAGGCCTGGGGTTCTGTTTAGAGTTATGTTTCATTGTTCCCAAAGGTTGGCACACAGTGGTACAGGCCGACCACAGGGCATCTGGGCTGACCAAAGGGTCACTTTGTGGGCACTCAGGCTGCTGAAGTGCCCGTAGTTTGACTTCAGGGCAAAAATAAAGCATGGAAGCCTTGTGTTCGGGCACAGTCACATCCTGGTTAACAAAAGGACACTTTGGCGCTAACACACACAAACAAAGCAGTGAGTCAAACAAATATGGTGCATGCCATTTTGATGAAAAAAAACAAAGAAACTGACATGAAGACTTGGGGAGAATGGTGGGAGAGTGCTTGGGAGTACAATCCGGAGACAGTATTGGCTATAGTAAACGCTATGAATGACTTTTGTTCAAGATGTGATGGAATCTTTAAGTACTTAGGAAGCAAAACCTCCCTTTCTCCTCCATGAACACAACTCCATAATGATCACGAAATCAAAGAAACTCGAAGACCAATATGTTTATAAAAGAAAGCCAATAAAACGTTTGCAGAAAAGCTACGGTGCAAGCCTATCTATTAGGCACAACTAGATACCAGTCGCACCTGGTGAAGATGAGATTTAAAGCGCTTCTGCTTTTCATTTGTGAATGCATCCCTTCTTCATTACGTTCTTTCTTGTCAACACATTTCAAAGTTGACTGATTATGAAAAAACTTAAAAACTGTTACCTAATGTAGGTAACTGTGATCAAAATGAATCTTGGGACTTTCAATTCAGTTCGGTGCTATATAAATAATATTGCATTGAATTATAACATGTTATGTTTCAAGGTCCTTTTACAGAGTAAGGTTGAGACCGTATGATACTATAGAGGGAAACCCAACAGTTTCAAGAATCTGCAATGACAGTGGAAAAATACTCCTTTTTAACAGTGAAAAAAATAACAGAAAAATACAGATATGGCCATCTCAATGCTGGACCTGAAAAACATGCATGTTAGCCGGCTCAGATCAGGCCAACTGTACCGGTGGCCTTTCCTTTACTGTGGCTAGTCTCTTTAAAGTGGGTATCGCGTATTCACACTTGCAGTGCCCCATGGTGTGAGCTGTCAGCTGTGCACTTCCTTCGATTTTACACATATCACATGATTTTGTTGCCATCTCTTCCAAATATATTGCTCTGTTTGTTATGCGCCATAAACCTATCAACGTGACGCTAACAGCCTGCAATGAACCTTCTGAGAGTCACAAGAGAGGAAGTAGCAGTTGTACTTTAATATTGTCTGCGCTCCAGTTCGACAATATGGAGTCCCAGCTGTCAGTTCGGCATCACCCTGTACGCACCGAAAATCCAGTTTCCCAGAGAGGCGCTTTCTGGAGTTCAGACACATTTACGATGTAGATATGACTGGGAATTGCAGCTCCGAGAGAAGAGACATTTTTATGATGGCTCCGAGGAGGGCGGGTTTGATATTTTACTCAAGAAAATTTCCTTGCATGTGGATCACAATCAGACAGCTGTGTAATTTCCTCCCTCCCTTTGTTTTTGTTTCAAATTTTCTCGTGAACAGAAAAGTGAAAAAAATAGGTCCAGCATCACTCCTGCAGCATGCCCCGCAGACCTCGTCTGCCTAAGCCAATATTGACACAACCACTGAACACACAGTGTAACAACCTAGGTACAGACATACAGTTTAGCAATTGCTGTAGAACTGCTGCAGCTCTCAGTCAGGATAAAACTTGAGACTAAGAAATGATATGGTTTGAACCTGCGAAATGATGTAAATCTGTGTCATCAGTTCAACTATAGCTGAGCCAAATAACATACACCAACAGAGGAGCCCTGTTGTCTCTACACACAAAACAGGTTATTTTGTTCTATACTGTATAGTCATCATTCATACTTCACTTCAGCCCACGATGGTACAGTTTATCATCAGATAATCTTTGTGATCTCATACTGCCAAATCAATCTGAAGAAACTTAAAGCATATGTTGACCAAGGTCCCTCAATCTGCTATGTGTCTTAGTGTGACAGGGTAACGTGATGCTACTCACTCTTTCTGATTGAATTCAGTGTGAAAACACAGACCTGTTGCTGGAATGCAGTTTCTCAAGGGATGGAGTCTGGCTTTCTTGTAAAAGCAGTGCATTAAGGGAGACGGTTCTGAGTTAAGGAGGGGAGCTAATCGGTCTGTGAATGGAGGGATTAGGAGCCGCTCACCTTGTCTGAAAGATCCTTGCCTCACATTCACAGGTTCACGCATCCAACAGACAGCCCGCCTGGATGACCAGAAAAGGAAATGTAGTCAGCCCCTTCATCACCACACCAACTAACACATCCATACGTCGCGCTGTTTGTCACTCAAGGACCTGCTGCCTGTATTTCGACAGAGTTCAAGATGCACGCGCATCTCCTCTGAGATCACAAGGATGAAAGAGCATCGCTCAGCACACCAAGAAATCTGATCCGCAGTGGTTTTCCAGTCCGGTTGTGACTAAGAGGGGCGAGTTGTTCAGTGAAGAAGTTTGTAATTGATTTTTGACTTTCCTCTCAAGCACTAATGAAGCTACTTTTTTTTGCGCTGCATTTGCCTTTGATGCTCTATTAATAGGAAGTAGTAGTCTGTCATATCCTGCTTGTTTTACACAAATTCATCCGTGCTGTGGGCTGTTTTCTCACAGCTTCCTTACACAGTCCCAATTTAGATTAGACATCTGGATTAAAAAAAATACTATGGGAAATAATGAGGTAAAAACTTTAACACAATGTGTATTATGGATGTTAGAAAATTTTTATGGTGTGTTTACCTTTTTTTTACTACCTTTTTACCATCGTGTCATTACAGAGTACAGGTCTCTAATGTTGCAAGTGTCACACATAGTTTTCATGACATAGCTAGTGTGAGAGACGAATAGCCTGATGGCACTTTTATGATGATGATTATTTAATGTGCGGAGAGTAAATAAAAAGTACTGACTATGCAAATTCGGTGCACTTCCACCCTTGTACCTACTGAGGCAGTTGTATCCTATGTACGAAATTTTTGACTGTGTAATTTGAATAATTAAAGTGTAATGAAGGATCTGCAAATATTTTCTCTGTGGTTTGAGTGTAAATCCTGAATTTGGCTAGTCCAAACAGAAAAGTGAGTAGTCAAAAGAGATATGTTTTTTCTGTTTTTTCATCATTCTGAACACCTTCAATCGTGTTTCGACAAGTCGGAAGTGTAATGCGATCAAAGTCAAATGATGGAGGCCTGATTAAATGGATGAAAGGTTATCTATTATCCTCCTGACAAGCCTCAATTTCTGCTAAATGAAAATCATAACATGGAGGCTTGAACAATTTCATGGACCTCCACTGTAGCTGAACCATTATGATCGCTCTGAGCGACTGCCATGCCTTGAGAGCTACTCTGTAAGTGACCGTATTTTCCTTCTCATATGGAACATGAGTGCACATGTACAAAATAACTCTTATGATATGTGCAGACTTTAAAAAAAAAAACTTAAAATAACTGTGGCCCTGAGAACTCAACACCCTGCAACTTAAAAACAAATGCAAACGGATGCAGTAAAATCAGTGGCATCAGCTAGAAGAAGAAGCAAAACATCAGCAGAAAAGGGGGGAAACACAAGCTAACACAGAATTAGGTTGCAAAAACACAGCAAGTTCCGAATTTTGTTGTGTTTTCTCTGGGGATTTTTTTTTGGGGGGGGCGCCTTTCTGTTTTAGGTTGGTGGTTTTCTCACTCTGTAGCCTTTTTACAAAATAGTGTGCATGTCAGCTTGGTGAGGATGTGTTTAGCGTGTTGCAGCTGAGGTATTTAGCCCTTAAAGCAAACTGACAGCAAACTGATAAAAACACACTCATGAGAACAGTATCCTGAGGGGAGTGTGAAAGAGAGATAACTCTGTAGTAAATATGAAAATTGTGTGTTTGCCTAAATAAGCAGGGTCGATTTAACTTCAAATTTAAAAAAAAAAAGCTATATAGAACAAATCTTTTCTGCACGTAAGCGACCTGTGGGAATAACATAACCACATTAGTCCATCACTACATTGGGATATACAAGACTGGGATCTGAGGTCAACTCAGGTGGTACTTTGCACTATTTTCTGCTTAGAATTAAAAAAAAAATATTTAGAATCAAATGTTTCAGATGAAGCTTGGCTCCACCAGTTTACTGCAGGATTCAAAACCATCTCCCCTAAGTCAGTTACAGTCTCCAGCACACAAGGCTAATGTGTGTGTGGACTGGGAATTTGAACATGGGGGCAACACACCACATGGGGAGCTTCTCATGGCCACTGCACTTTGCTGACTTCAGAGAGTTAATTTATGTCAGTCCAGCATATGAAAAGAGTGTATCATTCCCACTCAGGCCCGGGGCTCCTACGGACGACCAACACAGCCCACTGTCACTGATCACATGAATGGAAGGGAGTCATCCCCAGGCCAAGGCCACAAGTCAAAAAGCACATGACTACTACATTGACTCAGTAGCACGCAAGTGCCCACGTATCCACACAGGCAACCAGGCACACCAGAGCAAACACACACACACACACACGCAGAGGATATTGTAAGATGTAAAACAGTTTTATGCAAAAACGAGCCCTCACAATTTAAAAAAAAAAAGAAAAAAGGAGCCACGCGCACACACAATTTGTCCGAGTAAACATTATTGTATCCAGGTCAAACCCCCCAGGAAGCAACAAGCAGAACAGTGGGCTAGACTGAAAGCTTTAAAATAAGAGAGATAAGTAAAAAAAAAATTTAATAAAGTGAAAACAATCAGCACTCTGTCCAAATTTACAAGATGCCTCCGTGTCTGTGTTTTGAGGGGGGGAGTCTGGGGGTGATGCAGATGCCGTGGCTCTTTGGAGTCAGTGACAGTCTGCTTGATTCATACAGTTGGATCTGGCGGCAGACAAGGCGGAGAGTTGCCTCATGAGCAAAGTGGAGGTTATTTCTCTGTGAAGCTCCAGTCTGGCGAAAAATGTTTGAGTTGAGCACTGACTGAGCGTAGTTACTGGGAAGTGAGGAGATGCTGTAATGTGAGGCAGTCTCAAGGCATTAATGTTTAAATACACTATGTGACTGGAGTGGTAGAGGCAGCAGTGGAACTGAATAGCTGGGTGTCCTGTATCCTCAACAGACACGTCCATAGTCTGAGACCAAGTGGTGCTTGTCAAGCTGTCAAAGACTTCCTTTAAAATGAACTTCCCTCTCATGGATAATTACATTATTAATTATCATTGTGAAATCTACAGTAATATGTGCAGCGGCTTAATTGGGCCGAGCTATTTTCGCTTTGGGGAAACTGATTTAAACGGTTTTACTGAATTGTTTTCCTTAGAAAACATGTGGTGGAAAATCTGAAAATAATGCTAAACAATGTGCAATATTTGATGCTGAAACTATTTTATTTGACGGGGGTCCAATTAAATAGTTTCAACATTAAATATTGCACATTTTTTAGCACCCCCCCCAAAAAAACACTCCTGAAATTTTAATTTAAGGAAATATTTACATTGATGTTATAACAAGAGGCAAATACCAAAAGTGTATGAGGACAAATTCTGTTTTATTTCAGTCTTATTATTATTATTATTATTATTTTTAAATCTGTCTTGAACTTGCTTGAACTTTCACGCTCAAAATAGTGACGATATTTAAAACTCCACGTGAAAAATTGTCCAGATCATCCATAATATCCTTGCTATTTACTTCAAATTAGTGTTTGGCTCTATGTAGTTAAGGAGAAAGTTGGACCAAACAAACACTGGCTTGGTAACATACAAGAATAAATATAAAAGGAAGTCTTAAAATTGCTGTTTGGAGTCCTGTACTGTCCCAGCCTGGAGCAGTCTCACATGATTTCTGAGAGCAAACTCTCTTCACAGTCATGAGTTAGCATGTTTTCTTGGCTTAGAGCAAGTTCCCAACAACAAGGCCTATGTGATTACATTACCCACATTGAGCGCAATGGGTTTTTGGTCATTCTATAGCACATACAGTGGGGCCCAAAGTCCTATGCAAATGAACGGGAAAATGGTGTCAGACTTTTGGTCTTCACTGTATGTGTTGTATGTGTGTATGTGTCTTCTTGGGGGGCTGAGTTATACTGTTTATGCGATCTGACCGTGTTTATTTTCCCATTCTAGTGTGACAAATCAATGGCAGTATCTCTTACATGGATGGTGTTTTAATTCTGGATGTGATGCCCCCTGTAAAACAAAAAGCTTGGGAAGCACATGCAGGCCCCTCGGAGAAAAAAAGCCTGAAATAGGACACCAGCCTCGCGGACGCATAGCGGCCAAGAGACAAATCTGTTTTAGAGTCGATCTGCCCTAACCCCGGACTGCTCCTGGAGCCGCTCTCCCAGAGGAGCAGAGGATGGAGACCACGCGGACGGCAACAAGGCGTCGAGTTTCACGAAGGAGACTGATATTACATATCAAACAAACCAAAGAGATCGCTAATCTAATTGTCTCACATTCACTCATGCAGCCAAATATATCAAAATCAGATTCCCTCTCACTCTCGCAAAGTAAAACATTATACAATTACATTCCCCCAATCTCTTTCATGACTTGATCTGGCAGGGTCTCGCCGAGTCTCTCCGTATTGTTAAAAGAGATCTTTATTTGTCATTCCAAATCAGATATGGTGTCAGCTCCATTCGCAGCATTTAGCTGATGCACCACATGTTACGGCCTTGTTTACAACATGTGCGATTCGGCCCTCCGACTCAAAGACACGACTCAAAGACATGACTTGTTGCTGAAAGGTGGGGTCAACCAGAATCCTCTCATATGATTTGTTACATATTTTTCTGTGCTAACTTGCCCCCTGTGGTCCGGGTTCTTCTCAGTGTGCCCCTTTTCACACATCTGGGCTCAAAGCCCTGCGGGGCGCTAACTGTCCCCGGCGGTTCGTCGAGCTGGCCTGAGAAACGAAGCGAGCGGTGTGACGCGTATCAGCGACACACCACATCACTTCATAAATAAACAAGTATTGACACAGTCAACAACATGTGTCTTTGTCCCGCCCTGCTCTCCCTTCAGCCAGATCGTTATCTCTTCACATTAGCACATTTATTAGGCTAGGTTGTTAGGTTGATTTGTTTAGCATCAACTACAAGTGGGTGTATATGTTTGTCTGCGTGCATGTGTGTGTGTGTGTGTGCATGTGTGTGTGTGTGTGTGTGTTTGTCTGTGTATTGCATAGATTAGGTAAGAGCTGTTTTCAAAGGTCTGCAATAACTGTTTTGTCTTTCGACGAATGTAAATGATGCTAGCAGCCTTGCTGCTTCCTGCACTTTGTCCCAGATGCAAATATTTCAATGACAAATACAGACTTAGAACTTTAATAAATTGGCCAGACATTTGTGGTGCCCAGAGGATAAATCCAGTAGACTGTGGTAATCACCAGACTGTTCATCACTGGCCATAAACTTTGCTTTAAACTTCTGTCTGGAGCCAAACATCAACACTGCTGGTGAGCCAGCTTTAGTGGTACACTTTGTTTTTACCGCTAACGATGACACGTTACCATGCTACAATGTTAAACACGGTGTACGTGGTACATACTTATTCATGCCGTGCACATGTGATGTTGATTAAACTATAATGACGAGCAGCTGAGCGTGGGGGGGCACTGAGGATGGAAACATTGACGACACATTGCCCATCTGGTGAAAAGGTCAACTACCACACAAGAAAATGTCAAAATATCTACAAAATCCACCCCCGCTGTCAGTTGCACCAAAATGAAATATAAATGTTGACACTAATGCAGTCCATTCAGCTTAGAGAAGCTAGACGCCATTTGTTTGTATCTGGTTTGTATCTTAATTGGGGAGCACTCCCATGTCAGAATAAGGGCGTTTTTCCTGTCCTTCCCATTCGGCCATCATTGCATGGATGTAGCATTAACATGATCCTAGCATTGCTGCTGTGTGCATGTTAGCGCCCTGGCCTTCCCTCGAAGCCTCACAGCACTGCTAACATGACTGCAGGCTCTTGGTCTCACTCAATTTCTACCAAAAAAACACACAAAAAAGATTGTGTTGCCACAGAGCCTGAAAGAGTTACATGTCATTGCCTTCGAGCAAAACGTTGACCAAGTTCTGTGAATAATGAGACGGACACAAATTCACATCAGATACATTAGTCTTATGCTGTAAATTTCCCTTGATACAGCAGTTCAGACAAACCAACGGCCATTTTATTGTTTGTTCACCAGAATGCTTTGCATGCATGTCTGACGTTAAGCAAAGTCCACTAAATGGCTCATTTGTTTTGGTCATGAGGGGAACTTTCACTACATCTGAACCCACAAGGAGGCCTGCTGTGGAGCCGTTCTGGACACAGCTTCTTCAAATGAAAAATAAACTCAAAAATAATATTTTTTTCTGCCAGGTTTACAAGTTATATGAGCTTTCGTTAAATTATTATTATTATTATTATTATTTTGCTCCATTGCTCCCACCTTGCTTTGGTGCAAATGTCTAGCATAAAGAGATTTAAAGAAAAAAAAAAAACCTTAAGCCCTCCTGCAAGAAAACCTGCGCACAATCCTTCAACTGTTGATCCCTAGAACACAGATGTGTTGACCAGTAGCCTCAAGCACAACTCCACTGACTATCAGGACTTGTCCATCCAGTACATACGCCTTTGCAAGCTCCCCTTGAAGTTGCAGCTGCAGTTTGGCACAGATATTGACCCTGCTTTGTACTAGCACAGGTCTGCCTTAAGGGTTCAACTGTTAGAGCAAGCAGGGAAAAGAAAGAAAACAAGTAAAACAAGACTGAATTTGTATGCAAAACAAGAGAATAGTTTTTGTTGTACAAGTTGTACAACTGTGCAGATGTGGCAAAAATTGTAAAATAAGACTATGGGATAGTAAATTCTCAAATATAATGGTCCTGTTGATAGCATTATATACACAATGATTTTTTTAAGTTACATCTAAAAAGTGTGTCGAACAGACCTAATTTTTTAAAGTTAAACTGCCAGAAAGGATGACGTTATGGTTTCAGATGAGTGGCAGGAGTATGTGGTGCTGCATCTTTCTCAGGACACACACCTTTTTAAAAGTTGTTATAGTCAGCGTTAATGCCAGAGAAAGCGTGTCTGGACTCAGGACAGTCCACCATTGTCTGCAGGCTCATCAGTAGCACCTCCGCCCACTTCATCTCCCACCATAGATCCACAAAGCATCATCTAGTTACTACCTCCCTCTAGTGGAGGTAAATGAAAATAAAAGGTGGTGCTCACTGTTGTGGTCAGCCAATACAATAGCGCTTTCTCTGGTACTTTCTGATGCTTAAGCACTATCTTAAATTTTAACCACATAAACCTCCACCAAACCACTCACAGTGAGAAAACTGGGCAGCGTATTTTATGTTTGAGTATTTGTTTGAAGTCCACTGGAAAACTAGTTGGCAGCCTTATGGAGAGAACACTGCCCTCTGCTGGCAGTCATCCAGATTGCATTTGAAATGGACAGTTTGCTCTTACTGACTGTATGCAGTACATGAGCATTTATGCATACTCCTACTCTCTACTCATTTCAAATATAATATTTTTACTGCTATTATTTCCTATCTTATGTTGTTTAATATTATCCCATGCAGTGTTTTATGCTTTGATTTTTTATGTAAACCACTTTGAACTGTTGAAATGTGCAACAGTAAAATTTGGCTTGCAACTAATGTTCTAAACTAGTATGATACATCCCAATTTTTTTGGTGTGTAATCCCTCACAAACCATTTCTGGTTGGAGGTCCTTTTTGTGTTTGCAAGGCTTTTACTTGTAATGGAGTCATTTTTATATTGGTATATGGCTTTTCTAATATTTAGACTTGGGCGTTTCTATTTCCTCACTTATGTTATTTATATTAAAGTTATATGTTTTGTTGCCAAATATCTATAGGTGTTCCATTATTCTTGGCTGCATATGTTATCCCGAAAAAGGGGAAATGCAAATGAGGACTCTCAGACATGAGGCTTTTCTCTGTTGCTGCTGAACCAATGTATTACTGGCAAAACATCACAGGGTTGTTTCAGTCCATAGTCTTTCAACAGTAACATGGATCAAAATCAACAAGAAACAATTGTCATTGCAAATACAGCTGCATACTGCTTTGCAAAAGACATGCTTTCCATCAGCAGCATATGATTTTCTAAACTAATTTAATTTAAGTTCTGCCTCCGATTTGTGAAATGTTCTGCTGCCTGGCAAGTGTTTGTCATGTTCTGACAATAAAGTTTAAAACAACCATGAGCAATTCTTTCAACTTTCACTCAAGAGGAAAAATAAACCATTGAACCTATAATTTATTAGCGTTATCTTTTAGCCACATCGTCCACCCCAACCTTATATGTGTGGACAAATGTCATCAAGGCACAAACACAATGTGTTGCACTCATGCCAACTTCCCGCTCCTCAGTGCAGGCCAACGAGGAAGCAGTTTACCAAGCTGCTACCAATTAACCAATTAACGATGATCAAACCAGAATAATGTTTCAAAACACTTACAATACATTCAGTATGTCCACAAAAAAAACAAAAGCAACACAGCAAATGCATGAACCATCGTTCAAGAACATAAATACTCACTACATTAGCTGTAAACGTGAATATGTTGGATGTTCTCAGACCCGACATTTCCAGTAGCAGTTTCAACGAGAAAGAGACATTGTTGCCACTAGCTCCCCCTTCCGGGCTGTGCAGGTATTACTAATCAATCACGAGCAAATGGCTCAACAGGTAGATCACAGATTACCCCCCTCTGGTTTAGGTAAACTTCTGAGAGTCATAGTGTTATAACACAGGTTAGACATTTTAACGTTTTACTAATAAGACTAAGACTAAATGAATTCTTTCCCCCCATTACTGTTCTTAATAACCATTTTACAGCTTCTTAATAAAATCAAGTGGTTGCACATAGCATATTCTAAAAATAACCTTGTATGTCCTTTTTTATTATTTGTTTTCACTTTCCTATACTTGTGTAAAATCATTCTGGACAGCAAGAGGACATGGGATCTTTTTACATTATAAATCATTTATTGAAATATAAATCATCTGAATGTACATGATGTAAAATAATGAAACATAGTATTGAATCATCATATTGGGTGTGATTACCTAAAACTACTGATACTGTACCGTCAACAAAACATCACTCATCTGCGGTACCGACATTCACATCCACACTGCTTTAAACATCTAAAGCCAAAGCTAGTCTTTTCTCTCTCTTTTTTTCAGCTCGGCTAACTTGTCTGCAACATCCAAAACAAAATGGAAAAAGGAAAGTGCAACAACTGATTGCAGATTATATCACAGTCAACAGACAGAGGCAGTGGCATAGCTGGTACAGTAGCTGGAAGATACAGATGATTACAAAGAGTCTACACATAACTGATGTATGACATCAGGCCAACATGAATCTCTAGTTCATCTAGTGTCTTAGTATAACTAGAACCTGCTAATAGACTTCAGGACAATAGATAAATATGAGACTGGAGGACATAACCTGCTGGTAAAGCATTACTATTGCTATTGGTTATTTTTGGGGCTGTACTATCAGGTTTCCTGGCACTATAAACTGAATGTTTGTTTTTTTCCCTTTTCTTTTATCCTTTCCATATTTTTATTGGATAACTTCATAGTCTTCATGCAACTTTCTAATTCACAAATATTGTCAAAAGAATATGAAGTCCACAATGATGGCACATGTCGTCACTGAAGAATATTTGTTATATTTCCTTTGTTGTAATGTATTCATTAAAAGCATTGGCTTCACCGGGGCAGATATGGGCGCAGAAGCTTAACATGTGCTTATATAAAATACTTGAGCATTTTCCCAATAATTCTCTCTTATAAAACAACTCTGGAGCTATTTACAATACAATCATACTTCACTTGGTTTTGTCACAGCCCATTTGACAAATATGACTGAGGTCTTGTCAGGGATGAAATTTGAGAACATCAGGTTGGATTTGGGCAAAAGGTGAGACACTGCAAAGATACATGCAACTCAAAAGCTCTATTTTCATAACCATTCAAACAGCTATGGTCAGTATCTACTCAGTATTCACAAAATAATACATGTTTACATAATGATGAAGTAAAAAAATAAATTTGAAGTACTGAAAGTATTTAACCACTGACAACATAATATGGTCATATACAAAAAAAAATGCACATAGTCCAGATTTTGTGCTTTTAAATCCTAGTATTGCTACTGATTGTGCCAGCATCAGGTGCTTCTCTTGCAGCAGGTGAGTGTGGAGTGAGTTTACCTACCAATGCTTTTGCTAGTATTGGACCCTTCTAGTTTAAATAGTGCATCTGTAGTGGTTAAATGTAACACATATGAATGATATCTTGTGGTGTTTCTTCGTTTAGAGTTGTGGACCAATGTGTTTGATGTGTCCCTTCTTGCTTATTTTGCTGTTAAAAGAATGCCCGATAGAATAAAGCCCTGCACATTTAAAAAAGACAATCTTTTTTATCTGCTTTATCTAGATATCTCCAACTCACAGGCTCAGCGGCTGTGATTCTTTGAGTCCTCGATGTCACAATTTTGTCAATGCTCACTCACTCCTCCAGCCCAGCGGGGGGCCCTGTCCAGGGAGAAGCAAAGGGCGTACCATACTGTCACCACAGACTCATCCAGACAGTGAAGTGGTTTTGTTCTGTCCTCTGAAAGGGTGATCGAGGAGGAATGGCGGGGCTAGAGGGTAGACAGCAGAGGCTTTGGCTGATGTACGAGTCTTTCTCTAGTTCCTCACATCCTGACACCACTTTTCCTTGCTGCTTCCGCTCAACAGGCCGGGCTGTTGTCACAGAAAGCTGTCCTCAACCAGGTCACTACAGTCCAGACACATCTCGTCCAGCAGCGTGATGTCCTCCAGGGTCTCGCCCTCGCGCTTAGCAAAAGTGGAGCTGCTGGAGCCTGTCTCGATGGCGCTCTCCTCAGATGTCTGCGAGCTGCAGGGGGCATGAATAACATAGGTTAGAGCCCTCTCTGGTGTGAAATAGACAGCATGATGTAGTAAATGTTTTCTCCGTTCACCTGTGTCTGTTCCTCTTTCCATAGTCATCATCAGATATAGGATCCAGGTCAGGGAGGGGAATAATGTAGCCGCTGTCAGAGCTCAGCCGCTGCTCGTCAAAGCCACTTTCCCTGTCCTTCAGCTTGCCCTGGTTCTTGTAGGTGATGCCAATGTATGCGTCGTCGTTTTCCATGCACACCCGAGTCACGGCAGGGTGGTCACTCTTCAGGAACTCGTGGTTTACCCGCTCATAATGCTGCACAAGACAGACAGACATTAGATTTGAATGCCGTGAAATAGTGGAAACAGAAAAGGACATTTATCTTGCAGCACAGACACAACACAGTGTGCAAGTGTAATGAGGCTCCGCGGCGCAAAGGAGAACTGTGGTGCGAGTGTGCTCGCAACCCACGTTGCCAGCAGGGATGGTGCGATCCAAACTGAAAGTCACAGATCCCATCCAAGCCAGAGGTGCTAAACACAGCTGGCTCCTCTTCTCCCCACAGCTTTTAAAATGAAGGAGGCAGAGGTAAAGCTGTTTTGATGTGCCATGTGTGGTGTGGAGTTTAACGGGGTAATTAAGGTTGGGTGGTGGAGGCGAGAACTGGGGCTGCGTCATTACTAGGGCTCTGGCCAGCCACCCTCACATCCAGTTGCTGGATTTGCACTTTAATCACTTGGAGGTTTGTGTTTTACAGAAGCGCAGAGAGTCCGCAATAACACTCCTAATGCACTCTCAGAGGAAGTGGATGGGGTTTTACATGAACAGCACTGAAATTATTTTCAGCCTCTACTTTTTGCTGGGCAACGCAATGGAAAACAGAAGCACGAGAGAGGACGAAACCTTCGAGAAAAGCCTGTCATTGGCCAGAAACTGACAGAATGTGCACGTCCGACCGTGGGGTCAAAAATGAGAGGCGGAAAATTAGAGAGCAGGTGTTAAAAATCCAAAGCGGTCTGAGAGTGTGAGAGGTCAGAGAGCGACTCACCCTCTTGTAGCTGGAGGGCAGCAAAGAAGCTACAGTCTCACTCAGGCCCAGGAAAGAAGGCCTCTTCTCTGGCTCGCTGTTCCAGCACTTCATCATCATCTCATACCTAAAAAAAAAAAAAAACAGCTACCATTACCATGGAGAGCAATACAATCTGTCCTGTACCTTGTAATTTTGCCATGACTCATGTCAGCCACTGTATATCACCACTCAGAAACAAACTGTCCTGAGTTTACAGCCCAGTGCATTCCTCATCTGAGAGGATGTGAGGGAGACTTTGTGTCATAGCACAGCAACAGCACAGTCTCGATGTGAGTGATCACGTACACGTCATGCGGTGCATGTTCGGGTTTAGACATCCTGTATCCGCTCTTGATCTTGTTGTAGAAGCTCGAATCCACGACCATCCCTGGGTACGGGGTGCCACCTTCAGATGAAAACATTATGCTTGTGAGTTAACCAAGAAACACCAGTCTGTGGTTTTTCTTTTCTTTCTTTCTTTTCTTTTCTCACCTAAGGAGAATATCTCCCAGAGGAGGATGCCGTAGGACCATACGTCACTGAGAGTTGTGTACAGGTTGTCAAAAATACTCTCTGGTGCCATCCACTTCACTGGCAGAAAAGTCTGTGTGACGACAGAGAAGAAATGCTTGAACATGCTCGCAAAACCTTTGTAGGAAAGCATGATAAAACTACACATAAGGTATGAACAGAGACTTACGCTCCCTTTGGAGACATAGTTGTTGTCATGCATGATGTCTCTGGCCAGTCCAAAGTCACATATCTTCACTATCTTGCCCTGAGAGAGGAGGACGTTCCTGGCGGCGAGGTCCCGATGCACGCACTGCACGATCAGAGGGCAAAGCAAAAGTGATAGGTCGCTCATGGCATCGTGCACAACTCTTCCATCAGCTCCCAAACCAACACATTCTGCTCCCACAGCTACAGACTGCATCTATTTCTGTGTGCGTTTCCTCTTCAGCTGAGCTCATTTTTAATGCTGTTTCATATTGCTTTATAAAGCATGGTCTTTGTGTAAACATGCCAGTTGGAGGAATGGCTGTGACCACTGGATATTTAGGGATAATAACTATGAAGCTGAATGAATGGCTTCGGGCTGCAGCGTGTGCCTGCCTGGTAATTCTAGCCCTGGCTGTGCCCGCTACTATATTCAGCCCCTGGCCTCTCTCCTGAGTGGGCTCGGCAGCCTTCATGGGACTGCTTATCACCCAACCACTGATTTCCTTGGCCTCCTCCATTGGCCGGCACAACTGTCATCATACAGGGCAAAGTCCGTCGGTGCAGTGGGGAGCAGGGGAATGTGAGGCTACAGAGGACCTACATGTGGTATACAAACCCCAGCAGTAAGAATACATAGCCGGGGGGGGGGGATAAATAAGCGACATGATTTCCATTCAAACTTACATTTTTGGAAGCTAAGAACTCCATGCCCTTGGACACCTGGTAGGTAAAGCTGAGCAGGTCGGTGGTGGTGAGGCCCTCGTTCATGTCGTCCGACAGCAGGTTGTCCATCTCGCCCTCTGGTTTAGGAAAAACGCACACACCCAGAAAACACCATGAGGCACTCCACCAGTACATGTTCATCATGTATTGTAAATATAGTAGTGGCTGCTGAAACCTGGCTTTTACCGATGGCAGGGAGAAACCGGGCATTATTATGCATGCGCTGCAATTATCCTCTCTGTGTAATTACAGGGCTGTACCGGTCCTAAATTCTGACAAGGGTGTACCCCTTCAACTAACACTGACTCAAAGCCCAGCGAGCGCACACCAGTAACTCAGTGAGGAGTGAAAAGGAGAACAGGGTGAAGAGAACGAGCTCCAGCGCGTACCACTTGAGCCTTTCTGCGAGGGTGGGTGGTCGTAGTCGGACCTCTGGATGTCTGAGTACTTGGAGGCGTTGTTCATCTCGAGCATGGGCACGTACTGAGTGTTGTCTGCCTGCTTCATATCCATGTAGTCTCCCTTGCTCTCAAAGGACAGGATCACATAACTGCTTGCAAACAAAAGAGAGGGATGCTGTTAGTGACGAGGCGAGGGCAGGTCATGGGACTATCCCTGAAGCGTTGTGTTATATATATCTCATTCAGTCCTCTATGATATGTACAGTGTATGTCAATGTGTGTGTGTATGTCCTTAAATCTTAAATCGTCTCACTCCCGCTGGCTGAGGTTAGAGCGGTTGAGGCTAACATAGTAGCCAGGATTAAATCATGTTATGGTCATTTTGAGGTGTGGTCACTGTGAGTCATCCATAAACACAGATGAGCGGGGGGGGGTTACATGCTGTTTTACCATGAACGCCTGGACACTCAGAATTAACAGGTATCTCCAGTGCAATGCAATTATGTTGAAATCTGAGACCACTTCAGACTGCAATTTGATTAGATGAAGACGCCAGACTATCTCCTCAACTGCGGGGAAAATGGTGGTAGAGTTACTGATGAGGGTTAGGGGCGCATTCGGGTGTGTGCGAACCAACTGCGCACGTTGTTGTGTCGATAGCCGTGGTCTTTGGGAGCGGGGAAGGGGAAGTGTGTGAAAAATGCGTGTCTTTTCACAACAGTGATAAGTGTCTGAATTGCAAGGACAGAAAACAGATCTGCCGTACCTCCTGCTGCTCTCATCTGCGGGGTTGATTCCAAAGATATCCAACTCTTTCTTATTTTTCTCCGGGTTCAGGCTCAGGAAGTTCTCCCTGTTCTTGTGCAGGTAGTTGACCAGGTCCCCGTAGAAGCAGTACTCTGTGATAATGTAGATAGGCCCTGGGAACAACATAACAGAGTAGTGCATCGGCGTCAGTCTGCGGGCTAATCTTATCAGATGCTCATGAAGGCTAAAAGGACGGTCAAGCCTCCACTTTCCCATAAAAAGGCTATTAAAATACCACACCCAGCAAGAGCTGAGACAGGACTGTCAGTCTCTGTTTGGTTGCCAATTATGAAAGAGTGTGTGTGTGTGTGTGTGTGTGTTTGGCAGCGAGAATGCGGGCAGTATTGCACGTGTACAAAGGAAAGGCAACAATGGTTGAAGTAAGATGTTATACAGCATGCGCTTGCCCATGAATGAGCGCCTGTGTGTCTCTTTGTCCTCCATGTGTGCGCCTGATATTCACCTGACTTGGTGCACGCTCCCAGGAGGTTAACAATATTCAGATGAGGTCCGAGATGAGTCATGATCTTCAGCTCCGACATCAGGGCTTGTTTCTCACTGGAGCGTGCCGTGGCTGAAAGAAGGTACAGGGACCGGGACAGTTATCACCCACATTCAAATCGCCAGTCACCACCACATCAGCGTTCAGTTGATATGTTGCCAAACTTGCATCTTTCCATTTTTCACAGAAACATTTTAATTTTAAATTAGCTCACAGGAGGTCCCTAGCTTGTGTGTACTGACAGGCAGGCTTGCCAAACTCTTCTTAATTGTTTTTAGAAAACCAGCATGCAACTGTTACTTTCACCTCATGCAGTGTCCCCCCCCCCCAGCAGAGGTAGGCATCACAGTTTGAAAACCTCTGATCGATACACACATCTGGTCGACATGAGCTGCAGTGACAACGTCTGCTTTCACCTAAGCAGTCCTTAAAACTAGTGACCTTCACTGGTTTAGCGTCTTGTCAATTATTATCTGTTAAGCTCACGTTTCAGCATCTTCACTGCCACCTTCATGACAGGCTGGGAGCGGCTCAGTCCGTAGGCGGTGCCCTCCACTACCTTCCCAAAGGCTCCAGAACCCAGGATACGACCTGAGAAAGATAAGAAGACATAAGATCAGTTATCAAGGACAAAAAACAAAGAAGCTCCACAAACACAGGCATGCAAATACACACATGCACTTTAGATGCCTCCGCTTTCCCATCCGTGACTCTTTTAACGGCTGCCTGTCTCCTTGATCAGTGAGTCAAACCGAACCCCAGGCAGCAAACCCCTACTGGCCAAGCCAGATTAGTTTATCACAGCCTCACTTCAAAGACAGCGTGAGACGTCCTGACCGGAACATCACTGCGGGGAGGCTGCAGAGCCGCCAGCACCAGGCTACAGTGTTAGTGCATTGAAGATGACAGTCAGCTCACCCAGCACGAGTCTGTCACGGGGGAACTCCCATCTGGAGTCGTAGGGAAGCTGCATGGGATCCACATAGATGTACTCATGGCCATCTGGGCTCACAGACTCGATGACCCTCCAGCGGATCTCATATCGTGGTTTCTGAAAGACAGAGGCCGTACGAAGACGGATTAATCAACCTTCGTTAAGTCAAAGTGGGCCATCGGAATCAGTTGTTTTTTTTTAAATGGGCTTTGCAATCCCCTACAACTGTAGTTTTATTTATTGGCTCAGAAGACATTTGCTTGGGGGAAACTGTTACTTCAATTACAATGGATGAAAATTGACCAGCCTTTAAAAGGTCATAACAGCTAATCAAGCACAGCACTCAACAGAAATGCAAAAATGTAAAAAAAAAAAAAAAGATTTCTGCTCATATCACGTTAGGACTAATATCGCCTACGGAAAAAACAAGTTTAACACTTTTTTTTAACGCAAATGCTGAAAACGAAGGAATGAGTGAATGAATGGTTGAGCAGGTGAGAAGCGAGAATAAAGGCTGAGTGATGGCAGCAGTACCTGTTTCCAGATAACAACCAAGACAATGAGTGAGATGATGACAATGACCAGCAGCACCAGCACAGCAGCAGCTACAGTCAGCTCAGGGTGGGGGCCTGTTCGGGAGGAGAGCCGGCGGTCACACATGTTAGATGGCGTGCACATTAATCACATGGATGCAACACATGTCCGCTGGAATGACTAATGAAGTGCTTGCAATGAAATATGTTCTGCGTTGCGGTGCATTGCATAAGAAATGTTCTCTGTCAGAGGAAGCAGTTAAATCCGCGGGGTGTCCAGCTTACTCGGCCCAAAAGGTATGCTGGGAAGATAAAACTGAGTTGGGGGATGGGGGAGGAAGCCAGGAACTGGCAAAGGGGGGTGTCCATAGGGGTAGGGGGTGTAAAGCTCATCTGGAAGGACCAAATGGCCTAACAACCTCTGGTTTAGCTGAGCTGACTGTCAGAATAAGAGTCCCTTCCTCATAGCCCCTGTCAGCTGTCTCGCCGCAAACTCATCATCCGACAGCTGCTGCAACAGCGAGAGCACTAACCCAGCCCCGAACACACACTCTGAGTGTCAGACAGGGAAGGAACTTAAGAGGAGATGAGGCGGAAACAACAACATCAAATGGTAATTCAAAGCTAGGTACAACAAAAAAAAGGAAAGTTACTTCAGAGCATAGTGATGAAAAGTAAGTGAGTGTTCTTACCACTGGACACCAGTTTGACCTCCCTGCTGACAGCGGCCATCTCGTTCCTGGCCAGGCAGCGCACCGCCATTGTGTTCTCCAGATGGCCGAACATGACTTGGCTTTCCAGGTTATTATCCTCGTCGATGTGGGAGTCCACTGTGATCTTCGTGGAGTTGGTGGGGAGCGGGGCCCAGGAGGAAGAGTCATTTGCACAACTGGATGGGAGCAAAGGAAATGAGATATAATTGTGTAGGGACGATATGTGTGAAAGCAGATGAACGCTGTGCGGAAAGAGACTGGACTTACTGTTTGATGTTCTTGCAGATGAACCACTCCACCACAGGAGTGGGCTGCCCTCTAGTAATGCACACCACAGACTGGCCTGTGGCTGAGCCATGGTGTATGTCCATCAGCTCCACAATGACTGCAGGCACTGTAACATAGACAGCATGAAGGGGGTAAGCAGAGCAAAGTGTGCATACAAAGTGACTGTAACTGGGGCTAAAAGGTTGTGAGATCAGTTGACGATGAAGTAAAGGTAATGAACGGGTCGGGGCATTCCTCTTTCTGACCTTTGACCTCCAGGATCAGGCCAACGTCCTGACTTTGGTTTCCATTCTCCACTCGCATGGTGTAGTTCCCGCTGTCCTCCTCTTTGGCCCGGATCAGCGTGAGAACACTCATGTAGCTACCCAGAACAATAAAAGAAGAAGCTGCAATAACCACACAGCCATAGAAGCTGACATTGCCGTGAACCCTAATGACAGGCCCAGCGGCATGTGGGAATGTCACTTTCAGCTTGTCATTAGCTCTGCTGTCATTAGTGGGACTTGAATGAGAGTCTCACCTGGTCTCACTGAGCTGCCGGAGGCTGGTGGAGATCTCCGCTGTCACATCACTGAGCGGGATTCCATCCTTGAGCCAAGTGACGCCAACAGTGGGGAAGGAGCTGATTTCGGCCCTGAACTCCCGGACCTCGTCCAGCTCCGCTGATTCATACTCGCTGAACTGCGGCTGGATGGACATAAACTCACTTGCTGTTAGAAAAGATGAGAGGCAACAGTCAGGGATCCATAATTGCTGCAGGAAACATAAGACTTCAGGAAATAATGTTGCACACATTTGATAACAGGTAAACAAAATTCAGCTTTCGTACCAAAAACTCGAATAGCTAGTTGCTTTGTCTGGCTCTCATTACTGATAATATCAGTGATGGAGCAAGAGTAGATGCCACTGTCTTTGGTTGAAGCCTGTGGGATCGTCAGGGTGTACAGGATCTCCTGATCCCTCTTATTCTCGTGCACTGTCTTGTAAGCACGGTTTGCCTGTCAAACAAAAAGTGACAACAGGTATGTTAAATTATGAAGTACAAAACACAGACTGAGTTAACAACAATGACATTAGGGAGACTAAACCCAAAGCACACAGTTTGAATTGTTTTTGTGCCGTATATGGGATGACTCGTGCCCTCACCAGTTTGCCAGGGTATTTCCAGTGGTCTTCCAGAATCTCAGACCCACGAGCCAGACAGGTGACTGTGATACTGTCTCCCACCAGCAGAGCAGTCCGCTTGGCTGTCAGCTCGACGTGTAGCGCAGCACCAACTGATATGGGACAGTTCATCAAGTTAAAATTTCTGTGTCAAGGTGAAGCCGACGGATCAGATTTGAAAAGCATATTGCCTCATTGTGTGTGATGATCTGCTGACACAGATTTACACGTGCGAACACACACCTGTCCAGCCATGGACGATGTATTCCCCACTGTAGTGTTCCTCTCCGTTTATAAGGGCCTTACAAACGTAGGTTCCAGCAGTGAATACCCCCAAAGCGCCCCTCTTGCTGTCATAAACACTGGGCACAGGCTGCTGGGTGTCAACATTAACCAGGGTCACGTTAGCACTGGGGTCGGACACGCGACACTGGATCTCCATCTCCTCGTGATCGGACAGAACGTGGTTAACAAAAGGCACCGGTGATGGCACAAAGGGAACGTCTGGGTCTGAGTTGGAGTAAAACAGGTTTCTCAGAGCAGATAATAAAATAGAGTCATAAAAGGCACGTGCACAAAGCTGCTGCACCCAACTTACCTGGCACGTAGACGTAGATGCTGCTGGCCTCTGTCTCCTCTGTGCTATTTCTGCTGTAGGTGCACGTGTAGTAGCCGGTGTGCATTGCAGTGGCACTGTCCACAGTGATGGTGGTGACAAACAGGCCGCTGTTGTCCTCCTGCCTTTGCTCGAGCACATAGAGCGGCGTCTCCCAGGCCAGTTTTGCCTCTCCGCGGCAGGTCAGCGTGAATGGAGTGTGGAGGGGCACCACCATGTCATCCATCTCTGGCAGCAGCACAGGGGCTGAGGATGGCGGGAACATCATTGTGGGGGCTGAAAGAAACGCAAGCACAAAGCTCAGTCACACATAACAAATCTATTTATCAATCTATCTATTTATCTATCGATCGATCGATCGATCTTACCTGTCACCTTGAGGGCAAAGGAGAACTGAGCAGTGCAAGAGCCGCTAACGGCTGTAATGGTATAATTGCCGTTGTCCTTCTCCAGTGGCTGCCGTAATGTCAGAATGCTTTGATACCTGTGAGGAGAAAATTAACACTTTTGTTATTTCAATGAATAGATGACAGGTTGGTAAATACTCCGTTTCAGTCTCCTGATGAGAATTAGATGAGAAGCCTGCCACCCCTCTTATATGTGTATGCTACATATGAAGCTACAGCTAGTAGCCAGTTAGCTCAGTCTAGCATGGAGCCTGGAAACTGGAAGAAAGAGCTAAAATACACCTCCACACCTAAAATTCACTTATATGTCATTAAATTAATCTGAAAAGATAAAAATGATACATTGTGATTTTATAGGGGGTTGTGTGACAGGCCATTACTTTATTATTATAACCGCTGCCTCATTCATTCATCTCATGACAAATAAGTTTCTCACCGATTCCCTTCAAGGTGGCTTGTTTTGGTTTGGACATAGTAGTTCCCTGATATGGCTTTGCCATCTTTCAGCCACATCACTTTTGGGGCCACAAAGGCATCAATGAGGATAGTGTACTCGGTCTCCTCCAAAAGGCTGACAAACTCCGTTGCTAGGATCCCACTGTGGTCCAGCACCACGCAGGAATTCTCCGCTGAATCAACAAACAGAACAAGAAACGAATGAACTGGTGATTGTGGGTGGAAGCAGGTAAAGAAATGGATTCAGTGAGTGAAAACAGAGGAACCATAGAGCAAAGCGAGGACTGAGATGAAGGCAGAGTGACAGGCCTGACACACACATACACACACATCTGTTGAAGCCATCCCATAAAACACAGTAGCTGATGTTGAAAGCAGAGGTGAAGCTTTACAGTTGTACGGTAGAAAATGACTTCCACAAACCACTAAAAGCACCTCCTGCACATATGTAAAAACCATGACAAATTTACCTGAATGATGATGAGAATATTAAATGTGGATTAAGTGACTGCAAGTAAGCAGTGTGAGCACTTTCATTTTATTTCAGTTCTGCTGAAAACTCAGTAAAAGGTATCCAGCAAATGCTTCTGTTGGAAGACTTACCGATGACAGTGACAGCCACGCTGCTGACTCTGACCTCTCTGTTCGTTTCGTGAGTGATGGAGCACTCGTAGGTGCCACTGTCCTGAGAGGTGGCTTGTGGGATACTGAGGGTGTAGATGACCCGGTCAGGAAAAGTCTGCTTCATCTGAATTGCGCCCACAGCCTATAAGAGCAGTGGAACAATATAGGTTTAAGATTGTACTCACCGGAATAGAAAAAAAACAGGTTGGTAATATGATATTTGAATTTTTTTTTCTCTTTTTCCATTTTACAGGTACATTTTTAATGCATCAGAGTCATTGTGTCCTGCAGCTGAAGGTAAATGGTTAAAACACTTGTGAGGCCACAGAAGATAAATCAGGATCACAGAGCCATTTAAAAGCCTGTAATTGCAGCTGAGACCAAAACCAGGAGTCAAGAGTCCTGTGCTCCTACCCTCACTGTCTCTGGAAAAGGGTTTAGAGGAATTCCATGCAGAAAAACAGACAACGTGTTCTATAGATTGAAAATCTGAAAACAAATATAAACACACATAAATTGCACATGAAACCTCGCAGCTATCACTTGAAACCATTAAAAGTTTAGCTGGCTGTCATGTGCAGACAACATCTGTCCTACATGACTCAAGGTCACCGGGGTCGAAGGATTTACGATCCTTTTTCTTTTTTTTCTTTTTTTTAACCTCTTTTGAACTGCCTCCTTCCCTCAGGCCATTTGTGCTAAACATTACCTTCCACGTCAGTGTCTTTTGCATGGGGTAAACTGCAGCAGGAGCTGTTTGGCTGACTGTCCTCATAATGAAGACATAACATTCAGTTACTGCTTTCCTCACACATATTTTGTAACCACTAAGGCCCTTTCTCAGAGCTATATTCCACTTGCCACTGCTAGGTTGAGGTCCAAAACCATTATTTGCTAATTTAAGGCTCAGTGCTGCTGGGCAGGAAATGACATGGAAACATGGCAAGGGCTTTAAGGAAATAGTGCAAGACAGAGAGAACGGGCGGATGAAGCCGCTGAGGAGACTAAACTGAAATTATAAAAAACACAGAGAGGAAAAGGACTGCATTCTTGCCTGTTTTTTAGGATGGAGCCACTGCTGCTGAAAGCCAAGCCCAGTGGGAGCCACACAGGTGATGTTGAAAGGTTGCCCAGCTCTCACATTTTTCTCACTGGCTCTTACTTCCACATTGAAATCTTCCATCTCTGCAGGGGCTACAGGGGGGCCACCAGAGAGCAGATATCAGCATCCCACAGGTCCCAAGATAGTGACAACTTGATTACCATGAGCTCATTTATCATTGAGTGGTGGCTCAGTAGGTCAACATTACTCAGTCACACATTCACATACACACTGAGTGAAAACAGGCGTGTTAAGTCATCTCCCCCTGTGATAATGACATAATGTCATGCCTCTCATGCAGTGAGATCACCCTGCAGCCTCCTCGTGGTAAACAGACTTGGGGAGTGTTTCCAGCTGTGCAGTTTCTGAGTCCTTACCCTATCACTTTACTGCTTTTCAAAAGAAATACGCAATAGTACGTTGAAGCTTGCTTATTGTAAATGTTTCATTTTATAAAGACGAAACTATTAATTACATGCAGTGAAGATCCATACAGATTAGTTTACCTTCTCATACAACATGCACATAGAATGCAACATGTTAGACCAATTCTACAGTACATTTGCCTTGACTTACCCTCAATTTTTACAGTATAAATAGCACTTGTGACTGTCTGGCCATTCACATTGGTCTCACACTGGTACTGTCCAGGGGAGAGGTTCCCAAAGAAGCCCATCTTGTTGTCGTAGAAGGCATGCATCTCCTTTCCGCTGGGGATGCTCCTCAGGGTGACATCTGAGCGAGGGTCAGACACACGGCAGGAGATGGGGACTCCCATCCTGTCCATGGGGACTACCAAGTTCTCTGGGGTCTCGGGAACAAATGGGGCCAGCGGATCTAGGTATGCAAGGAGAGGAATGACATCGCACTGTGTAGCTGAAAAACATTACTGCCATCCTTTGTATACATATTTTTTCCATTTAATTTCATAGCTTCAGACATTTAGACAGTATACACATACATTCTGTTAAAGCAATTACTCATTTTTACTCATTTATTACTCATTCAACTTAAAGTTTTCTTCATGAGATGTAAAACATCCTTTCTTAATTGAATACAGTCTGAGGTTTTGTCAGATTTACCTGAAGTGATATGACTAATTAAAGTTCTGATTTTGGTGTATTTTAGCTTTTACTAATATCCCATGATCATTACTTGCAGCCTCACTTTAAATTTCCATATTCAACATATTCACCTGGTACAAAGACATATATTCTCGCTTCAATATCCTCTTCCGGCTCAGTCTCCAGTTCTCCCTTCTGGGTTTTATACCCACACATGTAATAGCCGGTGTTTTCCACTGTGGCATTGTAAATGAAGAGCGTTGCTGTGTAGTATCCCGGATAGACGAATGTGTTTTCCGGCAGGGGTTCAACCCAAACAACATTTCTTTTCCCTGTGCAGCTGATGTTAAACACAGAATAGGGCTGCAGGATGAACTCCTCCTCATTGGACTCAATCGTTGGTAGCGACAGGCCACAGGTAACTGAAAGACAAGTTTTGACCTCATCAGAGGAAGCTGTGAAGAAGGAGAAGAAAAAAGGTTTTTTCCTCTACATTCAGGCTATTTTACTTACCGGAAACCAAAACCACCAAAACAGCCCCAAGGACGACAGTCGTCTTCCCCTCATCCATGGTTATGGATGTTCTGGCCTGTAAAAAGAGCAAAGCAAGTAATTTAGTCAAAACTGAGATTAACAGTTTGGGGTTTTCGGTCCTTCCTGATAATAGGCTATGACACCACTGTCTCCATGATTTATCACACTTGACAACATTTAGGCAATGAATCGATGTCTTATTAAGTTCTTAATGTCCTGTCAAACACAGTGCAGAGACACTGACTGACTGACTCCGGCATTAATAATCCCATAAAGACTTCCAGACGGCTCTGGAGAATTTAACATCAACTTTCATGGCTTGTGGTCTCCCACATCACTTCAGTGCTTAAAATCTGAAATTTGTCATAGGATTACATGATTTTTTTTTATATAAAGGGGGTTACGATAACAGGAGTGCTAATCTAATCCCCTTTGGTTAAGAGAGTCCGTGGGACGTTGGACAGGATGGGGAGGACAGGCTCCTCAGATCTCGCTGCTGCGCGCCAAGTGAACACGAAGACTGTCGGTAGAGGGCGACACAGTCCACCTTTTGGGGGGCACCGAGTCTCCTCGGATTCCATCATCTCCAGTTAACCTCCTCGCTTTTCCACAGTTTTCCAAAGTGCGTTCTCGTTTAACTGAAGGAAACTCTTTGTGTTCTTTAGACGAAAAAAGTGTTTTTTACTGCTTCTTACTGTGCCAAACGTATTTTTGAAGTAAATCTCTAAAAGATACCGCATTATGATATGCTTAAATTTCGTCCAGGCTTTTCACACTGATCCTGTCATGTTTAATTGACATCTTCGGCGAACATCCCCATGGTTCTTGGCTGGATTTTCATCAGGAGCCACAAACCACAGCTGTTCTTTGAAAAATCACGACACAAATCAGCTGTTATTTGGGTAAATAAAAATAGAGTTTTGTTGTCTAATCTGCAATGCTTGGTTGCATTTTTCTGTCTGCCAGATTAAGCACTCACAATGGATTTTCCCGTATCTCCAGTGTCCTCCAACAAAACTTGAACAAAACAAAACTTGGCCCTCGCGAAAGCTTCCTGTGGCTGTCCGCTCTGGCGCATCCGAAACGGGCTAAATTGTCCGTGGGCAACCTGGGTTTGTAAGCTCTATAATTAGGGGACCCACTCCACACAAAACTACAGATTGGCGTGGGAATGAGATGACAAAAAGCTTAATCCATTTTGACGTGTTTGTGCACACGCCTCGTCTCTAACAATTTCAATAAGGGATTTCTTTTTGTTTTGGGGGTTTTATGCGCTGGCTTGGCGGGGATCCTCCAGCCACTGCGCGTAAATCTAACTAGAGTGGCAGTCGAGACTGTCCTCCTCTTCTTTTATTCCCCCGCTCTCCCACCAAGCGACTCGACAAATGTGGCAGACACCAAATGCATTGCTCTGCTGGGCTGCATACATCTGAGCAACAGCTGATAAGGCTTGTCTCGACTCTCTGCCCTCCACGGACGGATTAATTCAATTCCGCGTCAAAAGGTTTGATTTCCATGGAAATGACTGTGAAGAGAACGTCTATCTATAAAAGGACCACTGAGCAATAATCGCCGATTTTTTCTTAAGTTTCCAGCATCCTTTTTATCTACTTAAAACAATTTTAAGTAGTATTCCTACGTAAAATCCCTTGGGGACCCCGAAGGGTAGGTGTTTCATGAAGAATGCGTCGTGGCTCCAAAACACTCAGTTCTTCTTTTCCCCCTCTTGAATCCACTCCGCTGCAGCTCTGTAGCCTCAGACGGACTCATTCCTGTGTCTCCAGTGCCGACTTTCCATTTTAATTCCTCACATTCCATGGACCGACGAGAAGACAATGAGATGTACAATTTCCAATGTGTTTCCCATTAAATGCCAGGCAGCATCCCACAATGGTGCCTTCATTCTTGCGAGAGGTGACACCTCCAGCTGTGAGGCCGAAAGCGAGCGCCTTTATCCAGCAGAGTCAGCGGCATCTCCCTGCTCGGCGCCCATGGGGGGGGGGTGTCTTGCATGAGGAACAGAAATCTAATCTAAAAAAACATGTAATGCATTGCCCACGGCAGAGGTCGAGATACAACTTGCAGGTCGGCACAGCATTCCCATTCTCGTAAAAGAAACTTTTTAAAAGAAACTTTTCCAGAACCATTAATGAACAGGTCGGACGGTAATCTGATAATTGGATAAACTAATTAAGACCGCAATTAAACTAGACTAGACTAAACTAGACCATAAATGATTCCACCCTAGATCCCCCACAAGCTCTATTCGATAACAAAACACCCCAAACTTTTAAAGACTGAAAAAAGTGAGTTCAGTCATCTTTTTGGATTCCAACACAACCTTTCAATTACCTTTGAGTAATCCCCTCTTTATATTCCGTTCGTGTAAGTATATCCACAGTGAATTGGCCCTCCAAAAGGCACAGTAAGGGTCCTTTGCAGCAGCTATAATCCTCAGAGATCCTGCGCTGTGAGAGCATATGTGCGACCCTCTGTCCGCATCCACGACCGCCCTCACAACTGCGCTCCAGCTACGGCGACCTGTAACTGATTCAATGTTACAGTCCACCCTCCTCCTCCTCCTCCTCCTCCCTCCACCCCCCTCCGAAAAAAGTAATCATCTAGCTCAAAGTAAATAACTCTCAGGAAATGACACCCCCCTCTCCTCCCTTCCAGCGCTGGACCCCTTTTCAAAGTAAGAGTCTTTTAAGAAGGGGGGGGGGCATTATCATTCCCGCAGAAATGACACTGCATTTTCTTCATTTTCGTTTTCGTTTATCCGAATGGAAGAGCGTTTAGGAAGAAATGTACTTGAGGAACTTATGTTGCAGCTAATGTATCGCTTTCACAAAAGCTCAAAAATGTTCTTGTTTTGTGGCTGCATTTTTTTATACTAGTGCATAAAACGTTTTCACTGGACTGCAACAAAACAAAACTTACTTTTACTGCTTTCTTGCATGATACATGGCAGCTCGCTGTAGTGAGTGAATACAGTTCTTGAGCGTCAGTCAGAAAGTAGGAACAGTTGAGCGACGGTCTCATAGAGGGCGCTCCAACACCATCATATCTCCAGCCACCTCTCTCTCTCTCTCTCTCTCTCTCTCTCTCTCTCTCTCTCTCTCTCTCTCTCACACACACACACACACACACACACACACACACACACACACACACACTTAGATTATATTAAATGGAATTACACAATCGTTAGTCCTTGTTTTCTGACTAACCGGATCCCTGTTTACGTACTGGCACACATGCGTCAGCTGTTCACCGAGTCCCTGCCCTCAGGGTTCTCCTGGCGGCGAACATAAGAGTAATGGACCCCTGCAAATCACCTATCTCTGGGCACAGAAGAGGGGCATTAGACCCGGTGTCTCTTCATGGGGAAGAGCCCCGGGGCCGATGCTCACCGACCCCCACCCACACTACCCACACGCCCCCTCCACCTTCCAGCTCTATGCAGCAGCTCGGCGCAATTACTTCCACATGTTGCCGAAAAGAACAGTGTCCTTGTTCTCCAAACAAAGGATCTCAACTTCGGAAGGCCAAACTCACCTCAGACCGGGTTGAGGTTCTCTGTTTTGAGGGATTTTCTTCTCAAACAAAAACGTAGCTATAGCGTAACTACATCCAGTAAGTTACGTTTATGTTGATGCCAACGGAAAGCATCGCCAGATCACTGATGTTTTGTTCAACCTATCAAATACTGATGACATCAGGGACGATGACACAGGTGTGTAATTTGCAACAAGCGTGATCAAACTGGAGTCCCTTTTTAGTAAGAAATGACACCTGTGCTTTAATTTTGTTTAACTTCTGCCAGCTGTGGTTACCATCAGGCGTCACAAGTAAATCAGAGTGCAAAATCTGTTCTAATTAGTGCTAATGTGTTTGGAGTTTGAAAAACTACAATCGGAATTTTGAACATAAATCATAAACAACTCCCCAGTTCTCCAAATAATATCACTGAAAACGTTACTGAATTAAACAGTACGAGATGCTGAATCGCATTTAAAGATGGCAAATGTAAAGATGGGGGCATGGAAGCAAATATCTTTGCAGCAGCCTCAGATGGATTCAGGATGTTTGCTCATCATCCTCTCCCGTCCTAGCTCCAACTCACCACCAGGGGGCTTTGGAAATACTGGAATCTGTAATAACACAAGAGACTGTAGCGTACGTTAAAGAAAAAATATCAAAATTTGAATGATGATACGTTTCCTTTAACCACAAAACAGCTGAATCTGTATTGCTTGTGACTTCGAAATTTTGGTTTGTCTATCCGGGGTATAGACCTAAAACCCGTAACAACAGTCTCACATGCAACCGCAGTGCTTTTCACTACTCATGCACAAACAGAGATGGTGGTGAGCTCAGTGTGTCAGTGTCATGGTGAAGTTTGCGTCTTCACAAAAGTTGTGACTCACTCAAACTCACTCACTATCCGAGATACACGTCTGTGATGGAGAGTATATACAAGATAAGCACCCTGAATAGTGTACGGATCGACACACAGCAGCACGTCCTGCAGGCAGATCGTGTGTGGATGCGATAAGTGTTTAAGGATGACTCCACAGACTGACGGTGGCCTTCTGGCGGTGGGTCCCTATGGGAGCTGTCCAGCGTGCTGAAATCTCTCATTACCAGTCTTGGCAGTGATGGTCAGATTACTGACTCTATCTATCTATCTATCTATCTATCTATCTATCTATCTATCTATCTATCTATCTATATAGACTGGAGAGGGGTGCCTTGTGGGGAGCTCTCTGTCCATTCATGACTGAAACAGCCATTAACTATAAGAGTGAGTGAATGGATTGTTGTTGTTGTTTTTTTTTTACAAAACAAAACATCTTACATATCAAATAAATTACTGAAGGAAATATGAAATAGGCTGCATGCGTACATGAAAATGAAACAGTACAAGACTCTACACATTGCAAAAGATATTTCAAGATTATGAATCATATGAAGGAAAGCAAAACAAATGGGATTTGATTACCATTATCAAAACAAATACATTTTCAAATTTAACACAGCAACACCCTGTCTTCCCATGTCTGCAGGTACCTGACCTTGTTGATGAAAAGCGAGATTTAACGAGCTTTTACATTTTGAAAGATCACCATTAAGATGAAATTAAATTAGCAAAGCAAATTTGACCTCCCCAGTTATTATCAAAATATAAAATCCTATAGCCTGAATGAAACACAGTTTCCAACTGTTTTGTCCCCCTACTTAGAAACCTGTTGCTTAATACCTGTGGAAGCCATCATTAGCTCACGACGCACATTTAACTCGACGAAAACTTGCCACAGTTTAGAGGAGAGGCCTTTCTCTTCCAGGACTCTTCACTCCCATATATTAAGATTTAGATGAGAGCTACGGGCCACGTGATCGGAGGATGGATACTGCGCATAAATAAAGTGGACGGCTCTTCAGGAAAAGACAACGCGGTTCCCCTCTTTTTCCACACTGGCACTTCAGCTTCTTCCAGCCTCTATCTCTCCGCATGAGACAGCAGCTGCAACCGGCTGAAAGGCGCTCTTATTAATTGTCTTTTGTCATGCGTAATTGCCACATTTTCAATAGTGTCCGAAGCCTGACGTCTTTGGAGTGGCCTCGTCTTTTCCTGTGCATTAGTACTTATAGAGCCTCTCTTCGAGCTTTTCTTCTAATATTTACATTTCACAGTCTATAATTTATTTTAAGTTTTCTGGGTTTTTTATTAAGCAAAGGGATTGCAAGTTTTATGTTAATGTTACAGTTTTGGAAGAGATAGCCAATGTGCCCGGACAAACATCTATTTAAAAAAAGGGGGGTGTCTCATTCTGAAAACTGCCGTTTAGTCTATTGTCAATCGTTTTAAATGCTGCATTGGTCTTTCACACCTGCAAGGGAACTCTAATTCGATTAATAGGAACTTCAATATATATTCATTAGGTGGCTTTCCCCCAATAATATATGATCACCAGCGGGATGTGAAAGGGGATCATTTATTCCCTCCCTGAATGACTCTGTGTGGGACCAAAACTTCACCTGCTTCCCCTCTCAATTAGGAATGTATCCCAAACTCCTGACAGAAACGAGTTAAATTAGGCGTCAGCTAATTTCCAGTGGCCCCACCTACGTAATCCCCCCTTAGAGTCTTTCCAATTGAGCATGCCCCCTTTAATTCACCATAAGTTGAAAGGTTCAAATAGTGCCTAATGAAACAGTGACTAAATCGTTCCCTCTCCCTCGGAGGAACCCTGTAGCTGTCTCTCAAAGCTCTCTGAGCACACAGCCGTCGGGGGTCTCCGACTAAATGCGAGTCCCAAGGCAGGACAATCTAACCTGTCAAAGCCTTTGCCCACTTCTATATATCCTTGTTCTGGGGTTTCTAGCAATAGCAGCATAATCAACCAACGTGGGACCGAAAACGCAATTAAACTCGCTTTGGACAACCAAAAATCTTTTCAAAAGCGACCATTAATGGACTATTGGCTGCTCCCCAGGGGCGTTATCGGGTACCCTTTTGTGGTCGGATCTAAGAAGAAATTACACTCTCATATAAGATCACTCCATACATTTAGAATTAAATATCTTATATCATGTAAATTGAGCGCTACTTCCAAATAAAGTACGGGCAGACAGTGGGATCTACCTGTCTATTAAACATAACACCAGTAGTGTTGTAATGTCAGGTTAATAATAATCGCTGTGAACTGATTGGAAAGGTTGGGTTGTAAAACCTGTTGTTGGAGACTCAGTGGATTTGCACTTATGTGAAGCTTCCGCAGACAGGCCAGAAAAACAGAATCTGTAATAATGCAATCCATTAGAAAACTAGCTCAGTTTTTTTGTCGAGGCAAATTGATTCAATATCAATTATCAATTTGTAAGACGGCGTTAGTGACGGTGTTTTGTTTGATTGCTTTTTATTGAAAAGGGCTTAAAATACTTTTGTCCACTCCCGAGTACATATGTTGAATATATGTAAATATGGTCAGACAAAGTTCTATTTCACATTATCTTATACAGGGAATACTTTATCACTACAGCTGTAAGATTGGTTCTTCCTAATAATCAATATGTCAGAAAAAAATATATATATATAGACCGTTTTGGAGTGCGGAAAGTAAGGAAATGTATTTCCCTGACCCGTTTTAATTGAAGTAGGGCTGTCTTAACTTGCACTAGTGCAAACAGGCATTTTAAAGATTCTTTCTTTTTAATCATTATAAATAGTAAAAAAAAAAAATTAGGTGCTCCACTGTTGCAACTGAACACATCACTGATCATAGTAAGTTAATAGAATAACAAATCCTTAGGTCAACTCCTCATGTTTATTACAATAAATACAGATATACATAGTTTACAAATTGTTGTGGTTCCACACAGGTTAGGCCAACAGGATTTCTAAGGACTGTCATTACCACACAACCTCACTCACAGTAATGGGATATCAGTCAATAATTGAAAACATTTATTGAGGATAATTAACGAGACCTGGGTATGGTGAGAACCAGTCACATAGTCATGTTTCAAAACCGTAAATTCACATATTTTTCCTTTAATGTAACAGCAAGATAAACGTGGAGTGAAGAGCAACTGACATTTTCAACATCTCTCAGACTTCATGCGGGACTTTTATTGGCTCAGGCGTTGCATGATGCCATAAACCAGAAATGCAGCAGGACAGAGGAAGTGCCAGCAGTGGGAATTGGGGAGTCATGCCTACTCTCAGATGGGTGACACCTCTTTCTCTTCTGTAGCAGAGGCAGGAGATAGAGACTCCTCGTCCTCTGACCTTGAATAGTCTGTGTGACCGCTTGTGCACTTACAACCGCTGTGCGCGCTCCTTTGCGTGGCTTTGCCTTCCTTCTTGTGCTTCACCCTTCGGTTCTGAAACCAGATTTTCACTTGTTTTTCTGACAGGTTCAAATACGTGGCGATTTCGATTCTTCTGAGTCTTGAGAGATACATGTTCGTGGAAAACTCCCTTTCAAGTTCCAGCAGTTGTGTGCTTGTGAAAGCCGTGCGCATCCTCTTGCCATTCTGTATGTGGCTGTTCTCGGAGGCGCCTGTTGGAGATAAAAAAAATATTTTTATGTCAGGAATGTAATTTCTTACCATCACTGTTAAGTCTAAACTCAATAAGAGATGTAAATTGCATCGAAATCCGAGCACATCAGCGTGCGTAAAAGCCGAGCGATGGCACTCAACTACTTACCTCAAAGTGCACAATGAAATGTAATGAGTAATCAAACAGGTGCCAAACAGTGTTCCTAGCTGTGAGTGCAGCAAACAGGTGCTTACCAACAGAAAGACAGTGGTATCTCCTGGGGTCTGTGACGCTGAAGGTGGGCGTGCAGACAGGTGTATGTCCCGGGTGCGCGAGTGCCGGAGACTGCTGATGCGCTATTCTCTGACAGTACTGAGCCTCCGTTCCTGGAAACTGACTCTTCAGCATGGGGATGCCGCTGCGGGACGAGTGGATGTGGGACGTGACGCACAGCGGACAAACACAGAAAGTTCCATTTTTCCTGGACGGGCACACCGGAGCGCTGACCGTCATTACGCTCGGAGAGTGCATGCTGATAGGAATAAGGAAGTCTTGTCCGGGGTGCTCAGCTGGTCCCGGTCGCACCGTATCCTTGATTATTAGAGAATCAACGTAGAAAGACCTCGACATGGCTGCGCCGCTGAGAGTGATCGCTCCGTGCGCAGGGTGATAGCCGTTTCTCATCTGAACCCCTCGGGATCTCCAAAGGTGCTTATGTTTGATGGTTCAACAAAAGGGACCCCGAAGAGGGTTGGCCCTGCAGCGTCACCCACGTGCGCACCCGGCGGTAAGGGTTTATACTGTCAGCGACCCACACCACGTGATGTCTCCCCGGGCCTCCAATCACAAATTGGATATTTATTCGAGAAAAATATAAGTAGCCGCTGTTCTCATTCCTGTTTTAATTTCAGTCAATTTATTTATGCATTTTAGAACTATTTAGTTCTGCACTTGTTTTAAGCTTCAAAATATTGCCTATGTTTCACAAATATTCATGCTGCTGCAAAAAATGTCTTTAGTGTAATTTGGTTTGGAATTATTTATAGGAACTGGTCAAATGTCAATCTAAAATTGCGAATTTAGAAAAGATATGAAACATGCATTAAATAGCTACATCAGATAAACTTGATACAGAAGAATATATAAAAGAAAAGAATGTCATAATAGAAGGAACTCTTTCAAGGTTTCCAGTTGAACGAATATATTTTGATCTTAATTCCTCTTTTTCGAACTTGAGGTCAATTTAAATTGTCGTTTTCCTTCAAATTAATTCAAATTCAAGTGCATTATAAGTCTGGCATGTAAAGCAAAGCTATATGATGGTCTTTATCCAGACCTACTTTAATCTAATAGTCGATCTATTTTTTGCAAATGCGATTTAAAGAATTGTGCACACGACCGTAAATACTAATTGCTTTGCTTTGCTTTACAGCCTAATCATACTTTGGATCCGGTTGGTCCAGGTTTTGCTTCCAGCAATTAAAGAATTATGAACTGATGACGAGCCTGGGCTGTGGTTATTCGATGGCGATTAGGATTCAATTAGAAAGTGTTTATAATGGAGGGTCTGTGCGGGGGTAAACAGGCAACTATTTCAGAAATGCGTTAATCCCTCATCTTGTGACGATAATTAGCGAGTTTGATCCCCAGGCGGGTCACCGGTAGGTTTAGCTTCTGCTTTCATCTGCCAAGTAGCGCCTCGGACCTTGAGACAGAGGCGAGCAGTGGGTTTATGGTGCAGACGGTCCAGGTCCAGAACATATGTTAGTTTCTCCTCTGACCTCAGAAACACACACAAACACAAGTGGAGTAGGCCTGCTGTGGATCCCAAGTCTCCATAACCCACTGTTTCTGATTAACTTTTCCCCTTCAAAGAAATCAGCTCTGTGGCTGTTGAACTAATAACTGAAGCTCTCAGTGAAGTCTAAATGAAACTCTTTCAATGAATTACAAAGTCTTTAAAATCCAACCATGAAAACGATCAAAACAAACACGCCTGTCACACAGACAGTAATTGTTATAATAACGTGAACAGAGCGTTTGACAAGGAAGACACACGGAAGTGTTATGTTGCAGATAGTCTGAGAGAGAGGGAGAGAGAGAGCAAACCAAGCGGAATGATGCGTGGCGCGCGCCCTCATCACACCATGCAAGCTCCAATATTATTTTTCCATAATTCTGCACGATAAAATTTCATTGTCTATTAAGTAATCCCACAAATGAGATCCTTTATGAGGCTATAATGAGGCCTAATTGCCAGGACTAGTGGAGCCACGTGGAAGGATTTAGGAAGCATTAAGCCGTCGGGTACTGAGCACAGGCTGTTACCTAGCCATTACTTTCATAATTCAAGGAGAAAATTAGTCCATTTAAGGGAAAAATCCTTTGATTCCCTTTATTCTGCTCGAGGTGACAGGGCTGCAGTTTTTTGTCCGCTTCGGTTAAGAAGAGCAGCAAATGGGGCAATCTCACTCACTGTTTATATATTATTTGTATATAAAGCTGTATTTATTTATATCTAAAAACAGATTCAGAAATGTATAAGGATGTCAGGTCCCCACCCCTCACTTGTCTCTTCTTTCTCTACTTTATAGTGCAGCAGTTACCCTCTGCTATTCAACCCCCTTTTCACATCATGTTGATGGGCAATTAATCACTGACCTATTCAATCACACGAAAATTACATTTAAACTGGGAATTTTAATTCTCTTCACAAGGTGTGATTCTTCTAAGTTTCTAGTTATCTAGTATGAGTATGAGTCTGTGCAAGTGCATCAAAGAGGAGAAAAAGTGTGTGTGTGTGTGTGTGTGTGTGTGTGTGTGTGTGTGTGTGTGTGCATGCATGCACATCCAGCTCCTCCCAGTAGTAAAAACACACAAACTTGTTAAAGTGAACTGCTAAAGTTCCCCCCTCTCATTCACATCGCATCCCATGCCATATTATACCGTGAAGAAGTCCATTAATGTTTTGTTGAACAAGCGTCATTAACTTGTATCAACGCCTTTTTACAAACCTTGCATTGTTGTGCAGGGCCAGTTTGCGGCCCATCTTGGCCAATACAGTGGATGATTTGCCCCTTTATTAGTTACCAGGCAACAGATCCTGAATACCAAAACTCAAAGGAAACACTCTGGTCCTCCATATAGATCTCAATGGAGATGGGGGGGAAATGAACAATGATCCTGTGAACAACATAATGCCACGCAATGACTTTTCATTAACAATTATCTGGTTGATGTGAATAGCAGCTGCAGTGGCTACTCTCCATCTCATGGTTTGCAGAGAAAAGGGGAGCAGGGGAGAGAAAGAGGCTTGCCAGTGAATAGTGTCCTGCAGGAGTTTAGGGGCTGCGTGGTCTCCATGAATGTGGAATCTAATTTATATCTCAGTGAATAATTAGGTTTCTATGCAAAAATGAGTTGGAAATAATTAGATCTTAAGACACCGTGACAACTTAGCTGGATAAACAAAGGAAAGCAACACTGCTTAATGCCTGGAGTTTATGAGCTTTTTCAATTCAACGGTCACAATCCATAAGCTATGTTTAAGTTTTACTATAAAAATGTATCATGAAACAACTTTTCCTTCAGTGAAGGATTGCTGTGTGCCACACAAACCCCTGAAAATATCTGTTTCTGTGATTGGGAAAGGACAACACTGTGGAAGCGCACGGCCCTCAGTCCTATAGAAAAGTAAAGTGACAGGCTCAGTGTAAGAAGAGGCTGCAGAACAAAGCCAGCGAGGGCCCTGTTGATGGCCTATAGAGATGTCCTGCACCAGGCTCCCTCTAATTAGGTAGACGCTTCTCAGTCTCACAGAGCCGCTCAGACCAGACACTCCAGACTGAAGTGTGCCCCTGCGCCACCGAGTGCGTCTGGATGTCCACACTCAACACAGCCTGGGCTACGTGTGTGTGTGTGTGCGTCTGCGTTTTTTTTTTTGTGGCGCACACAATTAACGAGTCTCGAAAATGAGATAAACACCGACTGATGGTGACGCCGATCACGGTTAACTTCCCAGAGAAATGTCTTTATTAAAGCTCATTGTGCGAGCCCTGATTTGTCCCTCTGCCTCCTCTGTTGTTTCCAAAAGACTAAGCAGATGCCATTACAGAGGCAGCACAGAACAGTCCTTATTTCAATCTTTTCTTGCTTGAGTTGTCAAATAGTCCTGAATTTCAGTCCTCATAATAGGAAGCTGTTCCATTGTTGGTCACTTTGTAGTGCATCGCCACAGTGCAGGACTTATAAGCTGTAAGGACTCATTATTGCGCTCCTCACTGGTTTTCCGAGAAGATAAAGATGCTGTTTCATCTTCATTAATGAGCGGCCTTTTAGCAAAATGATTTGGGTTCAGAATGATGCCTTTACACTTTACACGCTGAAACCACGCATAGGAAACTGTATATTTCTACAACTCTGCAGTTCTCAAATTAAAAACAGCTGTAGCTATGGATGGCAGCTGATCAGCCCCTCCCTATACAGCCTGAGCCAGACCTGAAAGGTTCTCACCCCTCCTCTGCTCACAACAGTGAGCTACTGACTTCCTGTGAAACCTAAATCAGGAAATGATTCAAGGAGTGAATGACAGGAGTCCCTCCACCCTGGTTACCCCAACCGGTCTCTCTCTGTCCCTTAGTCTAAAGGAGGTGATATTGTAGCCTCTTTTTCTCGCCTTTTGAAAGGGGAAATCCCTGGGATTGAGCTTGTGTGCTGGAGCGGAAGCAGACTGGAATGTGTGTCCGGGCCGCGTCTTTTGTCGCCGGCCCGAGGTCGTGAATAGACGTGGGCCGCAATCTCTCTGTCCATAGTTTATCAGACTGTGAAGAAGCAAACAAACCAAAATGTTTCACCCGCATGTTAGCTGCACCTCATACCTGTCAATCACTTGGTTTTTCCTTGACTGACTGGATGTTTGAACTTGGCTGATGATAACTTCCACCGAGTTAAAACTTTATCCAATCAGCATGTAAGAAACAAATCCAAGAACATGCTTCTTTTTCGTTTTAATTAGTGTCATGTTTGCTCTGGTGCTGTGTTTCTTAATAATTCATTCTAGATTTAGCCACAGAGCAAAGATCAAGGCTTTCATACATCCAGACTGCTTAAAGGGAGACTTCTAAAAATAAAAAAAATCATATCTCTGATTTGTTTTTCTGAGTTCTTGTCCTTACAGTAAAATTGATGTAGAAAAGCATCACATTGGATAGACTCTGTCATTATCTTGATTTTCACTGTTGCCTGTTAGTGTCTCTCAGCTCAGCTCGTCGCTCCAGCCTCATCCCAGCTTTTCCCTGCGTTTCAGGCCAAATAGAGGCTTTCACACAAATAGGCAAACTTATTTCTTAATTGAGACATTTTCCTGTCCATTATGCACATATTGGAAGATATGGAGAAGTTTAAAGGAAGGTGGAGAGGCTGTGAACCCAGCCGCACTCTGAGCCTCATTCTGCTCATTTGGACAATGAAGAACACATCGATCTGATTCTTCCCCTGTTTTTTGTCTTCATCATTGTCACAGCTGTTGGCATTTCAGTTTTCATTTACATTCAGTCCTCTGTTCTGTAAATGCAAGTCAGTGTAACTAAAAATGCTCCTTGCATTTTACACAGTTCCTTCCTGTCAGGAAATGTGATTCTTTTTCTGTCACTTGGAGGGAATTGTCAGATTTACTGTATGTTAATGAGCTACTGGCAGCCAGAAACAGTCATTTACTGTTTTCTCATTTATATATTTCGAAGATGCAGATTTAAAGCATAAGCTCTCTCCATGGGAGAATGTTTCACAAGATCAGTTGTCAGCTATTGTGTCAGAAATATTTCATAGGTTTAAGATCTTGTTAAAGTAAAGATTATATGTTATGAAATCATTTCAAAGTAAAGGTAACTAAATGCCCTGATCATAATAAAGTGACTGTAGATCATACATAAAATATTTTTTCAATCAAGATGGGATTTTCCTGGAAATTGTGACACTGCCCCCTTCAGAAATCTGTAAAGGCCACAAGCGTTGTCTGATTTTTCTCAGGCAAACTGTCAGTATTTTACCTCAGATGAATGCACACGTGCTAAAAGGAAGCTTTTACCAAAGGGAAATATCATACAACCGGCAGAATCTAGTTTTTATTTTTTGCATTCAGCCAACAGTAGGCATCTATCGAGGGCATCACAAGATTTAATAGCAGAGGAACTCATGAAGACTTTTGAGCCCAGCAGAGCTTGTTATACAACAGGCGTCTAATTGTGTGGTGGGTAGTTTGGGAAATCACATGAACTGGCTGGGCTTTGGCGGGCGGCTGCGGCATCCAACCTCCAGTTCTGTGAATCATCATCAGGCGCCCTCCACAGGAACACAGCCTAGAGGTCTGGTTTGTTTTCTATGTGTGATATTTACAGGCTTTTATCATGCGATTTAGTTTCACTGTGCATTAATTGTAATCAAAAAATGCCTTAATCCTCTTTCAGATCGTTTTAAATTTTCCTCACATTTTCATGGTGCAGCACTGCAAAATAAATATGTGATGAGGTGCAATAGCAGTTATATTGGAAACAATAAGTCTCTGTACGTTTATGGTTTTGTTTAACCGCAACACAGTATTGCTTCACTTCATACAGCTCCAGAGTTTTCCCCCATTTTTCAGAGACCTCTGTTTTTTGTTCTTAAAGACAGATATATCAAACCCCTTACAAGTGAATAAACAATCACTTTTAATTATCTTGTTTTTGATCTTATTTCTTCAGACCTAGTTTTGCCAATAAAGATTGTCACTACTGTCACAAAAAAGAAATATTATTTCGTTCTTATGTGACTGATTTAGAGGACGGATATTTTCATTGTTGATACAACATGATTACAGGTCAACTAAATTCTAATTAAACCAATACAACAAGTTTATGAATACCATATATTTATGTACTGGGAACATAATCCAAAATGATATTCAAACAAAATTATAAAGGTTGTAAAAACCATAAAATGTGTGTATATGTAATGTATTTGTTTTTATTTGTGCTTTTTGAAGTAAACTGTAGTAATAATGAATGAGTTCCATTCACTTTCAAAATGTTTCATTAAGCATTTTGAGACGGGGCAGGAAGTTCATAAAAAACAAACAAACAAACAAAAAACAACAATAAAGAAAGAGTTACAGCTTTGGGCATTACAATTTATAATTGTCCAAACTCCAAAAAAAACTTTGTATACTACCACCCATATAGAAATCTAACTTTATCTTCCTCAGTCACAAGACACAGAAAAAATAATTGCATGTTTTGTGAAGATGAATGTTCAGCACACAGTAATTCCTTAATAGTATTTAGGGTCCAGAGCCTCAACTCTGCATTATGTTATTATATATTAGAATTAAATAAAACAAAAAAACAATACCAAAATTATGAAAAAGTTCATATTCACAAAGCCCAGAGTCTACCTCATGACCTATACCACAGTCCCAGCCTCAGCCACCTGCAAAGCACAGTTAAACAGCCATGCATGTTGTCTACCTTTTATATACTGAAGAAATAAGCAACTGTGCTGCAGTGCTGAATCTACAATGACCTAATGGGTGTGACTGAAAATATATGTAAAGTTCCCAATTTTCTCCCCGGGATGAATGTAATTTGCTGCGGTTGGTTTATAGTCGTTGAAAAGCAGTACTGCCTCCTTCATTTCAGCATACTGGTCTTCTTTTTCTCCGGACATAAATTCATTTATAGAAATTAAACAAGTGTTTTGCTTTGCATTTGCAAGTGCAGTGGGCCTTCTTTTCAGCATATCTAGACAGTTGAGGTCAGGGCCAAGAGCTCCTGTCTGCATCTTCCCAGCTCTGTGCCATGCAACCAGATAAATGGAGAGTGTTTGTAAGCGGTCTGAGCTTTGTGTTTGCACAGAGTCACAACTTTGTATGGGGTCGAGGGGGAGTTTGGGGCAGCTACTGAAATTTGTATGCAGACTACATCGCTCAGCCGCCCCCCTGGTCCACTCTATGTCCTCTCACCTGCCTGTTGCAGTAAATCATAGACCTATCAACTGAAGCGTGTTGATGGGCCTGCACGTGTAAGAGCTTTACTGCACCTGTCATGTCTGCGTGTGCGCGCGCGTGCACACTTGTGTGTGTATGAGGAATGAACAAGTAATGAAAGGTCTTTGCTAATGTTTTATCTGTTTCTATGGATGTTTACTTTTCAGTATTCACATCCTCTGTCTCTATATGATTCTTCCTGCAGGCCTGGGGGTCAGTGATAAGAAAGTTTTGGAGACGTGCCTAATGGTTTGGTAAATGTGTCTGTCTGTGTGTGTGTGTGTGTGTGTGTGTGTGTGTGTGTGTGTGTGTGTGTGTGTGTTTGCGCCTGTGTGCATGTGTGTGTGCATGTGCACGCCTCCCTGTGCTAGTAGTAGGGATAGAAATAGAGGTAGCTGCGTGTCAAACAGGAGGTCTGCAGATGCCTGTCCGGCTGAGAGCTGGAAGGTCCCTCCCTTTGACAGAGTATCCATTCAGAGTCAATGAGCTGGGTCAAAGCCTGCACGTCAGGCTGCAGCTCGGCCTAGCACTGGGGCGGTCCAAGAGGTCAGTCTTATTCACATGGCGCTGTCATGCAAATGAACCCACCCACGCTTAAACAACTCTTGGAATTTTTATGCCTGCTCCCTGGCCTTTTTTCCCTCCATTTCCCCCCTTTTTTCCCCAACTTTTTCACTCCCTCTCTCCTTGTTTTCCTCTCCAAATCTCTCTCCCCTGCATTCACAAAGTCATTGAAGACACATTCAAAGCTTTTTTAAATTGGCCAGCTTCATTGTGCCCACGCTAAAGTGGGGTGGGGGGTGGGGGTGAGAGGGAGAGTGTAAAGAGGAGTGGGCCTAAATATACTCCGGTCTGAAAGTAGTTAGATCATGTTCTTTTCATGGTCCGATTAGAATCAAATCGATCCCCCCACCCCTCCTGACACTCCACGGTTTGAAGAGGAGCGGCCAAACAAAGATTTCTTGGCTGGGACAGGGGGAATGAATGACCGAACCTGAATGCTAAACACACTCTTAAAAGTCTCATTCTGAAGCTTGACAATGACCAAGAGAGTAAATTTGTTTTAAGTGTGGGGGAGAAATGTTTGTGTGGACGGGGAAAAGATATCACCACAGTGATGATACTGTAGGAACATCTTCAGACGAGACCTGATCTGCATATAAATCAGAAAAACACACAAAATTCAGTGGAGGATCTTCTCAAAAAAACGCTTTAAGCCTTGTTCTGAAGGAGAGGATTTCAGACAAAGGTACTTTTTGAAAGAGAAGTATCTTTTAATAAAAAGAGTCTTGTTAAGTGTAATTCATAATAAGTTTTCGTCGGGAGCAAGGTTACATACACAAAATACAAAGAAGTGGGTTAGGGTGAGAAGGCTGGAGGTTCGGCCCGTGGTGTCCGATGACAGAGAGGACGACTGCTGGACATCGCCAGGGAGGCGACCGCTGAGGGTGAGGGGAAGGAGGGGAGGAGGGATTTGAACTTGGTGACACCCTTTCTGCACCTGCAGCTGTGGTAATCATCAGCTTACACCAAACCTCCATAACGCTCTCACTTTATTGGCCTCCGTTTTTTTTTTTTTAATCAAGCAACTTAGCTAAAGTCCCTAACATGTATCAGTTTTTCATGTGCTAAGAAAAAACTGTGTTTTGTAAAAAAAAAAGACACTTTTTAACATGTACCAGGTAAGTTTTTGGAAAAAAATTGTGATGCTGTTATTACATGATACTGACCAGTGTTTTTACTATTTTGGCCACTTTTTATTATTAATAACAAGGGCAGGCACCAAGTTTTATTGTTTTTTTTTACCCATTTTCTACAATTTTTTTTTTGAAAACACAAGAATGATTTTTTAAAAATCACATCAAATCATGGTAAATTCATCAAGCACACAACTGTGCTCTCCAGGCTCCATAGTAACTTATGATAGATTTTAACTGTAACTGCATAACTTGTAGTCATTATTGTCCCTAATTAAATCTACCGCAGTTATAGATCTGCTTATCCTTAGCAAATTAAATACTACAAAATATCAATTAATTACTTTTCTTCAACTAACTATTCTTTATTGTATAAATGGCCCTAACACTGTTTCATAGCGTGTCTTATTCAATTAACATTATAATGGTGATTTTTTTTTAGTTTGTCACACACTGCTCCTGTTTTGTTTTTGTACACACGGGTTCATTTTCAGTAGATTCCAGCTCACCTTCACTCATCTGTCCACTGAAACAAGAAGCGGCCTTCAGCGGGTCAGTCATTACAAAGTCAAGCTGTGCAGCCACACACTGTTAAAACACAGAGATTTCATCTAATGAATGTATCATCTAATGAATCATCATGAATTTTGGGAAAATATGTTAAGGGATGCACAAGACATCTGGAATATGCAGTTACTGTATCTATGCACAATCTTTAGTTTGAATATTTCATGCAGTGTAAACATCACATTGCTTTCATGCCATGTTTGAATAAGCTGATGCAGAACATACAGCCGTAGGAATCTCTCATGATGTTAACAATCTTAAAGCTGCTCGAGGGGGAAAGAAGTAAAGTGGTATGTTATGGGCTTAATAACTGAATATATATCTGCATCTTAGATGATTTACATGTGAAACATCAAGGTAAACAAATCCATCCCTTGCTCTTTCCTGTACACATTCGTTCACCCCTCCCCGCTCGGTTCAGTTGTGTTACACGGGGACAGTCTGAGTTTGTAGCTCATAGCATGACGAGTAGGTTGTTTGTCTTCTGAATCCCGAGAGAAGCCAAACAACACTCCCGAGGTGGACGGATGGGGCGGTGGGACCACCCTGCAGCTGCCCCCTTCTCCCTCTCTCTCTCTCTCTCTCTCTCTCTCACTCCCACCTCATCCCTTCATTCCCTCTCCTATTCATCCTGCAGCTGCAGTTTTGTGCCCCTCTCTCTCACTCTCTCACTCTGTCACACAAACTTTCTCCCTCTCTCGCTCTCTCTCTCGCTCCCTCTTTCTCTATTTGTCGCCGAGACACAAAGATGGATGGAGAAGCTCCTGGAACGGGGGCGCACAATAGGTTGTGCCACAAGGTGAGCAGCCTCAGCTGCATACGGCCCAGGGCTGCCTTTTCTAGCTCCTGCGAGGCTCCTTACCCCACTGGACTATGTGTATGTGAAGGGGGGTCTGAGCGGCACAGTATGGCAACAGATGCTTTTGTTCGGCCAAAAGTCTGAAAGGGGCCTTGGGTGGGGGGCTTAGCAGTGTCAGAGCACAGAGTCATTTTTCTCTCCTTTTTCTCCCACTCTGCCTCTCTTTCTCTGTGTCTCCCTCTCCCCAGCTGTGCCTGCCGTCGTGGCTGAGCAAGAGGAAATGTGAGGGCAACGGCATGATGGAATACGTAAGTGGGGCGCGCGGTTTTGGCCTGTTTTGTGGGCGACTTCATTAAAGGGTCGTTTATCTGGCCTGTGATCCCATTGTCCGGGGCCTTCTTTATCGGCCCCGGTGTGTCAGGGGGGCGTAATTGGCCGATTGGCCACGGTCTGCACATGCTGAGGTGATTTATAAAGCTGTGAATGGAGCTGACTCCTCTCCGGGCAGCGCTCCCTCTCCCATATAGGAGACACTGCACTGCAGAATAACACTGAATAAATGCAGAAGAAATGTGAAAAGGATGAAACGTCCCCAAAGCTCTTTGTGCGAGTGTGAAATCAGAGGCTTGAATAAAAGGGCTCTGGAATCACTCTTTCCCTTGTCATCTATTTTCTCCACCTTTATACTCAATCTGACTTTGTTGTTTCACCTCTTTAGACTTTGTTCTGCTCTCTGGTCTTCACCCGCCTTTCACAGTTCTTTTTTCATTTTCATTTCCTCTATATTTCATCCTATGAATCATAGTCAGAGAGTAACCTTCTTTTTACCTTTCAGCCAACTGTGTACAACATTGTTCCCAGGAGTGTAGAAACAAAGAAAACAAAGGTAAATCGTTCACTTTTGGCTTGTTTTTGTCTTTTTTATTTTTATTGATATCTGGTCAAACATGTCATTTTGACTTTTAGTCTGAGAAACAGACATATTGGTCAAGCCAAGCATATTATTTTCAAGAGATCATAAACTCAGCAGACCCAAGTAGCTGCATGCATAAAATGAACTTGTATTTACTGTAGATGTATAAAACCGGGCATATGTAGTTTTGTGCAGCCGTCAGCTATATTTCGATAAGAATTGGAGTGCAGGTTTTGTGACTGCAGGTGGGAGTGAGTGCAGGCTTCATGTGGTCCCATGGTGTGTTGAGGTTGGCTCTTAATGACCCCCTAATTAAAGCAGGCCCTCCTCTCAATGGGCTGATCATGTAGTGGAGGTCAGGGGTCATTTACAGGGCTGCTGGTGGCCAGAGTTCCTGCTCCATGCTAATTGCTCTCCAATATACACAAATTAACACATGATAATTCTCGCACATGAACTTAATGGTATATACTGTATGTGATTCGTAGTGGAATCACTTTGGGTTATGTTTTTTTCAGTTTTGTCAGAATGAATTCATGACCCAATCTGTGGTCTCAGAGCACACGGAGACTGTCAGTCTCTCAGGGACTTTGTCATTGTCCTGCCACAGACACAGACCCTGAGTTCATTAAGCCAGAGTGTTTGTCAAAGGGCTAGACACGACAACTTAAATCCCCAACGAGTGCTTGTGGACATGCAGACAGCGTCTGCAAACACATACCACTTACGGGATGGATTCACAGGCAACGAGGTCAAGTCTCAGTCTCATTTTAAAATGTTTTTACAGTCCTTGTAAGAAGACAATTACAGCCATATTTTAAGATCAATACCATTTAATGATATAGATATGTGTTACACAGTGGTTAAAAACAAACAATACATCAATGAAATGCAAATGCTCCTCTTTCAAATGTGTTGATGAATTGAAATTTTGTTCAACTTAAAACAACTTTAATGGTAATCATGTTCCCGGTACTGCATCTAAAACTTTGTGGAAAACAGACATTTTTCTTTGGGTACTACTTAAGTTCTCTGAAACAGGGCAAAGTCCCGTAGGAGCCTCTGTCCACATGTCGAGGGAGAGACGGACGAGGAGGAGGAGGGGCCTTGCTCTGGTTTAATGTAGCTGATTGTGCTCCCATGAAAAAAAGGAACAGTTTCTTCTGTGTTAATTTTCAATTTTGTTGCCGTCTGTGTGCCCAGCCTTTGTGTACAATTCTTCTTCCCTCCCTAAACGGCACCACCACCCCTCTCTTTTTCTTTTCTTTTCACTTCTCCTCTCGTCAGGCCGTCTCGATTATGTTGCTAAGGAGATTTTTCTCTTTTTTTGTCGTTTTTTTTTTTCGCTGTTTCCCATTGATTTGGTGTTAATGCGTTTTGAATGCTCCTTGGTGTGTGCCGAGCACTGGGGGAGGAGGGGAGCACAGGGTCTCGCCGAGTGGAGGAATTTCAATCTGAAGCAGTGAGGTGGGGGTCCGTGTGGGTTAAGGCCCAAAGAGAGGCACTCAAGTGAGAACTGAAGTGGTTTGCAGAGCTGAGGAACTTCTTGTGCTGCCACTCCCCCTCTTCTTCCCCCTCTCTTTATCAGGGTCACTCCTTCACTGGCAGCCCACAGGTGCACTGTCAATCTTTCCTTTTCATGCCCAAAAAACTATAACCCATGGGTAAAACAAACATATTTTTTTTCCCTCAGTGAGAAGAAAGGCATCCAGCAGCCTGCATAGCAAATGAGGTGTGCAACACTTTGCAAAATTCATGGTTGGATACAAATCATGGTTCAGAGTCACGGTTCAATAGATTTTTGATACAAGAAAACAGAAGATGAAATTTTAAATGAAATTTCTTTTAGCTTATTTTAAGAGATTGTAAATGATTAATGTTCACATTCATGGCACACACTCTGGCCCAAGAAATTAAGTCCATGTTCAATGATTATGCACCTCACCTTGGGATGGTGGCGGGACATGTGGTGAGTCCAACTTTTTATTTTAGGTAAAATAACCACTCTCTTTCTGTGACCTTGCCATGTGCAGATATTTTAAAAGGTGAGACATTTTTAAATGTTGACATTTAAATTAAAAAAAGATATTGTCAGTGGAAGTAGTTCTGAAGATAGGTTGGCTCCTCACAACATTAAAGCACTCAGGTGGATGGTTGCTTGAGCAAGTCTTCTGTCCTTTCTGTACTCAGAACCAACTGTTTGCATCATGTTTCCTTTACCAACAGTTAGTTGAAGTTGGTGTCAATTGAAAATGACTAACCTTAACTGAGAGGCTTTTAAACCTAAACTTAACCATAGTGTTTGTAGGTCAGGAAATGATCTCATCCTGGTGTGAACCTGCAGCATGAGGCTGCTTAGAAATGGTGGGAAGATGAACTTCCTGTAAGTGATGATATTTCAAATGAGTGAGCATGTCATGAGTTTGCTATTTCCAGGTCCACAAGCACCAATTGACTTCACTTGACCAATGTCAACACAAAGTTGTCCAGTCCTATTTATCCAGCTTTTCCATCCCAGGTTGAGCATTTGTATTCACCATAGGCTACCAAAGAGGCTGAGCTACCAGCCTGGGTGACCAGCCTGGTTCTAAAAAAAATCAAGAGGGGTTTCCCATATGAGCTTGAATTTTGATGTATTGGTGACTGTGATTGGACTCATTGGACTGTAATTGTCTGGTTTGTTTTGTGACAGAGCAACATGGTCTTGTTGAAATGTTGTTGTTTTGTTAGGGAAAAATCACAAAGGAGGTGAAGAGTTATGGGGATATATTCTGAGCCCCCATTACAAACTAATATAAAGTCCATATGAATAAATGCAGTCGGTTGTGTGAACACAAACATATTTTCCACCTTGAATCTTGCCGTGTACATATTTACCTCGGCACTGGGTGTAATAGCTGTTGTGTACAGCCTCATACCTCTGGGTTTTCATTTATAATCATTCAGCCATATAATTTGTTTCATCTCATCTCTCCCTCGCTCTAACTTTCTCTCACCTTCACCCACAGAATCACAAACACATCTGTCCCTGCCCCATGGCTGTGTGAGAAGGATCCCTGCATAATGACCTCTCAGACCATTTCATCCACACTGGCGCTTAACATAATTAGACAATCAGAGATTTGCCTCTGGCAGAGGCTGCTGTTTCTTGGAAAGCTCTGGCTCCTAGCAGCTGTGTATATCATTTGGGCTGACTTTGGTGAGTCTCAGTGCAACATTGCAGAAGCAAACACTGAGTTACCAGAGGAAACTACAACACTTAACCCTAATCGTATCCCATCTATCCTCATGGGCTTTTTTAGTTAGCTAAACACATAGAGAGTTGCTGAAAGGTTTGTTGGGTCTATTGTCTTTGTCCTTTTCAAAAAGACCTTTATTTTTTTGGTTCACTCTCACCACTTCTATAGTGTTTTCAAGATGAGATTTTCTCAGCAGAAACTTTCTGATTACATTACCTGGCAGCTCCAGATGACAGATTGACCACGTTGACTGTTGGATAGTAAACATTGGAGACCAGAGCTAAAAGGAGAGTGAATGTTGGGCTTACATTCATCAGATGGACGCAGGACTGAAGACTTATATTCTTCTCTGTTGAGTTTTTAAAAAAGCTTCAAAATTAATTGGAATAAAAGCCTATACGTGCAACTGTGTTAGTTTCGGCTCTGGCAGCAAAGAACAATTGGGAAATTTAATGTAGAAATCATGTTATCTTGTTATCATGTTGGGCTTTATAAGACTAATGTTACAGGTGACTGCCTGAGGTGTCTGGAATTATGTCAATTAAACTCATTCTACACCAGGGCAGGGGTTGACCTCTGACCTGTGATCCTAATTTAAGTAACTCTTACGAGTGTGCAACAAGGAGACAAACACTCCCAGCTGCTGAGGCTCACAATGGCCTTACAAGGAGAGAAGAGTCCATTATGGAAGGAACAGTCAAAGTACACTCAAGACTCTTGTAGTACACTTGTAGGAAGTCACCAAGACTGTTGTATCAGCAGATCATTCAAATGTGCATGGACAACAGACTTTTACCCTGTTTATCGAATGAAAGTTAGGAATTAGGAAGTATTTTGATTGAACCATCATCTGAGAATAACTGTAATGTCAAAAAGAAATGTTCATGTTGACATTGCAGTCGTGTATTCAGGCTTTGTGTTTGCACATCTTTTGTGTTTATTTTCAGTCTTTGCTGGGAACCTGTCTGTGTAAACCAGATTATTTATGCCTGGCCTGTTGTGCCATGCAGCATAAATCGTATAATATATGTACAGAGAGAAGAAAAAGACAAATCACTCACTTTATTTAAATAATGCTTTTGCATGGAATTACAGATTACTTCACAGCTTTGTCGTCAATTATGGTCTGTCCTATTTGTTTAGTTGGTCTCCATTTTGATTGGATAATGACACACTGAGCTTTGACTAGAGATACAGATGAATAAGGAAACATTTCACTCTCCATGTACACCAGCAATTATCTCCCCATGCTTCATGGCCACTGATTGACTGGAACCTTTCTTCTGAACAAATGTGGGTTTACAGAGATGTCAGAAAAACACTCTGATGATACCTCAGCTCGGATCATAACCACATATGAAATGGGATATTCGGAGTTTCAACATGTTCAGTGTGACGTCATCGCTTCACCAAAGGCTAGACTGGTTTTAAGCACATCCATCCCATACTTTTCCCAAGGAAGACCTTCGTTGGTGCAAAATGTTGCTAATGAAAGCTTTGATAAAGGCTTTGTGTTCTTGTATTGCTATTATAGACTCATAATCTCATCACCATCATAAAACCTCTTCTCTTCTCTCCTCTTTCATCTTCAAGTATCATTTACAGTATTCTTTACCTTTGCTTCGACTTATAGACATTATGGAAACAGCTAAATTAGAATTTAGAAAACTGTTACTGTACTTTTGTGTAGATTTTTTTGTAGTAGATTGCACTTATTGGAGTTGTATTAAATCAGCACAAACGTTTACTCATACTTGATTACATGCCACATGATAAAAGGACTCTCTTTTTCCACTCTGCACCATACTTTTTATTCATCATCTATCGACTCCGTATGCAGCTTGTGTGTTTTCTGTTCTTTTCTTCTCAAACTTCAAAGAAGTTGCTGGTCTTCTGATCCCAGGTCTGTTGTGGCTCATTATACTGAGTTTTTTGATAGGTACAGGTAGGATTACTTTGATAGGTAAGATCTAGGCTTGTTTCATTTGCTGATTTATTTGCCGGATCACAAGTCAGGATCACTCGTGCACTTGTGATTTTGCCATAAAAATGGTGTTGTATTAACATAATTGGTATTGAATATTCACACAAGGATTTTGTAATTCCCTTGGGGTAGTAGCAGTGGTATTTTAATTATGATGTCACCCCTCTAATAGTTTTCAGTATATATGTTAGTCCTCAAGTAATTTTACTTCTCTTTGAAGTTTTATTTTTGAAACATAACATTTGACTCATTGGTTTTCATTCATGTGGATGACATTAATCATGTTTGAGGTTAAATTTAACATCAAGCATATCTTAAAGTCCTTTGGGAAACATGACAAACATTCCACTAATGTGTACTCCACTTGTTCAGAAGCAGTTACTTACATCGACAAAATTCAAAACCCAAAAATGTTTGCACGCATACATTCACAACATGTCTGTGGACTTGCCACCTGTTTTCCCCCTTTACATAATACATGCATACAAAAAAAATGCATACATACTGCATGCATGCACGCACACACAGGCACGCACGCGCACACATGCACACATAAACCCAGCGCAACAGTAGCTACGGCAGCTGCAGTGGGGTGCCATCACTGGTCATGTCTTCATACGTTTGATCCTTTAGGCTAGGAGCTTTACTGCTGAAGGAGAAAAAAACAGCAAAACTGAGCTAATGTGTGTCTTTGTCCTCCATGGGAGGGGAGAGCCTTTCTTCTCCCCAAGTACAAATCGCAAGACTTTGGCTGCATTCTCCCAGGACAGAGGGAGGCAATGGCAGAGAGAAAGATCCCAATCAGACATTGATCTGAACCAAACTAATCCCCCATTGGTGCCAATGTGACCTTAAAAAATCGGCTTAGAGCAGCTCGGTTAAACTGGACACGGTTTTCTATTTAAGTGGCCCCAGCACAGCCCACCCTAATTTTGCCACCCACAGACATTAGTAGGAGAGAATTAAGACACATACATTCATAACACTTTTCATGACAGAGAGGGTGGGGCTGTGGGTGGTGTATCTGCCGCCCTCACACAGCGAAACGGCTCCACAAGCCGGATAAGCTGTGGGCATGATGAGAGGAGATGGGATGATATCTTCTATTCTATCTGTGGACCTCTGCTGCCTTTGTTTAATGTTTGTCTGGAGTTCGAGGTTTTCTTTTTCATTTTCCCAAGTATGGAAATGAAGGTTTTCTCAGGGCTTATCTGCCCTGGACTGCACACATTGGATTTGAATTTTTTTCTTAAATAAACAAATAATAAAAAATATGTTTATTTCATAGTGAGGATACCTCACTGTAGGCATTAGTCTTAGCTTAAACAAAGACATGTTGTAGGGAGGAAATTAACTGTTAGAAAGAGTCAAAGGTCAGAGGTCAAACGTAACCCTACGGTTTTTATTTCAGTGGTTATATGGTACTCCTTCAGTACACATGTCTCTGACAGCTTTAAATATTATTCTTTGGGACAATCTATTTAATGATGACAGTGAAGTACCTCAAGCACTTGGATCTGTTTTATCCCTCCAGCATACCAGTCTGGCTGTAGCGCATGCAGGATACTAAAATCCATGAACGAGTACAAAGTCTCCCGAACAAGAAAGAAGCAATTTATGACCAAAAAACGCATTTGCCATCATTCTGTGAACCAGCCAGTGTCGCATATAGTACCGTCTTTGGCTGCAACTAACGTCTTCACTTCTGCTTCTGATTAGAGAGCATGAGCCCCAACAGCTATAATCTCAGCTCCTCTGTGTCTGTGCCCGCCTGTCTGTCTGCGACTGTGTGTAGGAGGTTAGCACATGAATGGATGAGAGGAATACTAGAGGGGACTTTGTTTAGGGGTGCTGTTAGATGTACTGTGAGACTGAGACTAACGAACATTAAAGAGGCTAAAGAAACAGCGAAGATGTCGATCTGTGTTGTGGCCTGCCGGGCTTATATACAGGCTCATCTGAAGACTGAGGACTATTTTAAGCATGGGTGAAAAAGCTTCTCAGCTTTGTTAGAGTGGCTGAGCCTATTGTGGAGATGTAAAAAAAAAAAATCAACCACAGTAAAAACCAACCATATCCTGTGATTTATAAGAGCAGCAATACAGCTACGATCTTCCACCGCCACTTCCAGGGATCAACGGCTAAACCAACAGCCAATAAGAGGCATTTGGGGTTGCTGGCAGTGGGCCAGCGCCCATAGAGAGGGGTCCTATTATAAAGCCAGATCCTCCTATTATACAGCCTGCACCACAAAGACATCACACAAACACAAGAATCACACAGATACACTGAACACAATTACACACAGAGTTTATAGATTCTGTCCGTGTGCCAATCATTTTATACTCTTACCAATGTATGACACATGTCTTTGTAATTTCAGGCACAATCCCAACACTGATGGTCGCATATCACAATGGGAATACATTTCAAAGAATGTATTCCACTTTTTTGCGAGAATATGAAGCAGCATGAACACATTGTATGTGGAAAATCTGAGATTTTGTTTTGTTTCAGTTGTTTTCCTTGAGTCTTGGGCAGAGCAGTTCTGTAAACTCTGCCCTCGGAGGTGTCTGTTCACTGTTTAGTCTGCACCATCTGACAACACAGGCCTGGCTCGCGTCCTGTCTACTACTGTGCCTCTCTGCGGGGAGGCAATCAGTGTGTGTGTGTATACGTGCTTTTAAGTGTGTGTGTGTAAGTGTGTTCCAGCACCTTCATAAATCACTCAGTGGAGTTCTCCTGGACATCTGGCTGACACATGAAAAGGTTGACTTCCCAATCAAGACAGTAATCTTATCCACCTACAGCAGGAAAACGGGCATACACACACACACACACACACACACACACACACACACAAACCCCTCTTATGTCACTGGCTGACACAGTCCAACTTTTGTCAGAGAAAGAGACGAGATGTCACACAGGGGGATTTGATTGCTAATCTGTTTGCAGGGATGCAGTGAGGGGATTTGGTTGTTACTTCAGGTCATTTGTAGGTGAAAGCCATTGTGCGTTGCCTGAACTAACACTGAACTGAGTTTCCTACATTTAAAACTGTGTTTTCTACACTTTCATCTACACATTAGTTCTTGTTCATCTTTACTCACAAATACAAGCTGTTTCAGCTTTCTTCAATTACCCCTACTCAACAACACATCATGTCATTGATCAGTGATAGTTGAAGAAAGGTCGTAAGAAGAAAGGACATAAATAAATGAATAAAAAAACTGCAGTTTTACCAAATCAAAACCACATCAGATCTGGCTCCAGAGCAGGACATGTCAACAGTAACAGTCTCAGCAGTCCCACATCTGAAGGGGAACAATCCTTTCTCTCTCTGTTTGTGTGGCTCTGTGTCAAACCCCTGTTATTTCCATGTTAGTTCCAGATCAAAGTCCAGAGTTTTCCAACATTGTTCTCGACAGGTCGGAGTAAAAGCAGGAAACTTGCTGGAAGCACACACTCTCTCAGAGTAAGTGAGGCAGTTTAAATAAAAAAGACACCGCTCTCAACTCCTCAAGAGAGACAGATGCACTCAAGACTATTCTTAAGACGCTCTTAACATGTCTCCTTAAACGAGACAAAAGTATAAGAGCAGCCATTATGGTAAGTAATCAGCCTTAGGATCAACAAGGAGTTGTAGTAGTAGTAGAAAAGCAAACAACAATTAGAATGTACTCCACCCAGCATTGTGCTGAAGAGGAGGCTCGGATCATATTACATTTTATAGAGTTATACTAGTTTTTGCTTCTTATTTGGATAATAATATTTTTTAATATATATTTAATGTATTCATCTGATGCCATAAAAGCGATTCTCCCCGGTCACTGTTTATCTCTAAGAAGCTCATCCCTGCTCCCGTGAGACTCTCCGCATACTCCGCATGAAAAGACAAACACTGCCCTCTATCTCTGTCAAGTGGAAACACAGGAATGCGATGCCCCCTCGTTTGTTCTCTCGAAAAACAATGTGAATCTACCTAAACTGTCACCCGTGGCCTGAGATGAGTAGCAGTTACGTATCTGGCCTCAGATGGTTGTGTATTTTGTTTGTTGCAATGGAGTTTACCACCGCATTTTCCACACTTGTTTATGGCTGAGGGACTCGAGCCGTGGTGCCTTTGTTGACTATGTGAGGAGTGCGGTCGCTGAATCGTTAAATTGTTTCTTAGGGGGAACCAATAGAATTTCATTTACCAGTCCAATGACAATGTGATGTCTTTTTTTTAACCTGGGGTGTACCTTGGGGGCCGACCGCTCATAGTCCCACTAAGAAAACAGCCATTGTGACGCTGTCAGCCCGATCTGCGCGTTCGCACACTATTGCTTTCTCACAGGCTCCCATTTATTAGTGAGGTTTTTGTAAGCAAAATAAACAGTAAGTTCTTCTGGAAACAAAACATTGGACATGTCCACAAGGCAAATGTGAAAATGGCTATTCGACCCAGGATATAACTGAGGATGTTACCATGTTGCTTTAAGTTTAAGAAGAAAGAAAGAAAGAAAGAAAGAAAGAAAGAAGGCAAAGAAAAGCCAGTAAAAAGCTTTTTCCCTGTTGCTGCTGATTTAGTAGCAGTTGGCAAACTTCCTAGAAGCATGTGTAAACTATGAATCATACAAAACCAATATTTTTAGGCAGGGCTAAGTGAAATTGCATTCATATCGCATTATGTATGACCTTATTATATACAGCATATATTGTATATATTCTTCTTTTCTGTGGGAGACATTATGATCCCTCAAATCTATCCAGAGGAGGATTCATACACACCCAGAATTACTGAACCCTTCATGTAACTATAGTCACACAGTCATTAAGGTATTTAGGGACGACTTTAATATTCACAGGTTAAATGAAACTGTCAGAACTTGACATACTCATAAATATGTATGAATGCAGCAGTGGTGGAGTCCAACATTCTCATTGCACAAGTAAACTGTATGTCATGTTGAGAGGGTTCACTCCTCTAGGAACTGCTTCTGACCACCGAGTCACTGTGATTTATTGATGTATTGTCCTTTTCCACCTTCTACACCTCCTGCCTCTATTCCAAAACATTTCCGAGGGAAATAGTCCATGGTATTTTTTACTCTACTACATTTATCTGACAGTTTTACATTCCAGGTTAAAATTTACATGAAAATGATAAGGTTATAAAATAAAATGCATTATTAAATATCAAACCAGTGCCTGCCAACATTTTCGGCTTGTGACCTGTAATAAAACTGTGGAGTTGGAGGTCCTTGTTGCATTTCAGTTATCTTTGAGATATTTATGAAATATTCCCTCTCTACCCTTCTCAGATTAATTCAAATAACTGTTCAGGTCCAAAGGGATCATCTTATCCTATATATGTCCGCACCTAAGGCTGAACTCTGAATCTATATATTTGTGTGGCAGAAACTTGTCTTTTCATGATTCTAGCTTCATTAATCATCTCACAACCTTTCAGATTTATCTTGTGGTTTGCAGGCTTATTACTCAAATATACTGTATAAAGTAGTTTAATCAACTGCTTCATATGCACTGATTCATCAGTACTAACAACTTAATAAATATAATAAACGATCATAGAACAAGTACTTTTACTTTTAATACCTGAAGTATGTTTTGATTATAACACCTAAGGGTTTGAGATAAAAAACGTGTACACTGTGGCATTGGTACTTTTATTTAAGTAGAAGATTGGAGTACTTCCTCCACCACTGGTCTCAAATGAGTCCAAATTGACTCAAATCTGAGTTATAATGAGTTATTTATTTTCTGTTTGAAATCCATTATAAATCCTTCAAGACACATAAACACACACTCACTATGATGAGCCTGTCTCTCACAGGATCCCCAGACAACTGTCTCCCTCTCCCAATGACAATCCACTTTCTAATAACCACTTTATTCATTTCAGATGTGACAGCTCATCATGTCAAATTCCCCTTATGGTTGTCTGGTTTCCTTGGTTACACTGTGTGTGTGCAGCTGTGTACCTGCGGTGGCTCCAGGGTAGGTGACCTACTGCAGCGGTTGGGGACCAGGTGCAAATGAGAGTGACCTCTGTTGGACTCAGAATAATCTCTTGTCATTTCATCGATTGGCCTGACTTGTTGTTTGGCCCCCTGTGAGATTAAAATCATCACTCTCCAGTCGGTAATGACTTCTTCATAGTTTATTGTTCTATGTACAGAAGTGGGGATGTTCAGATGACATTATCAGTCAAAACAGTTTTAAATCCTAAAATATTTCTGTTCTGTGTAAGTTTGCCTGATTGTGCGTTGAGGTTGTTCTATCTACCAGGTTTTTTAGGTGAAGATGCAGGGATGTACATTTCCTACATTTTCCTACATTTAAACACAACCAGAGCACCACCTCTTGTGTCAGCTGGTGCCATGTGGGAGGCCATCTTAGTAACCTAACTCCACCTCTGCCCCGCGTGAAGGAGGTGGGCCAAGATTAGGGAATTTAATGGCTACATGCTGAGAAACCTGACATGGTTCATTGAAGCACTGACAGTGCATTTTCTGCCTGTGTTGAGCCTGTCATAATCCATAGAAACCTGATCTTTTTCATCTCACTGTTTTCACTTTCTCAAAGTTTAATGATCTTTTCCTTTTTAGACCTCCTCAATATCTTTTCCTATATTTCTCTTTTGTCTTTTCCTTTTTTGCCCCCTAAACTCATTCTCATCCTCTACCATCTCAGTTCAGTTCAGTGTCACTGTTGCTTGGTTGTTGGGTAGTTCCTTGTCTCCCCATTTGGTAAACTAACCCTATCTTTAGCCTCTATAGGTTAGGGGTTAAAGGTCAGGAGGACTGGTCTGTTGGTATGACCTCCTGTAAACGTTGTCACTTACGCCACACTATGAATTATTCAGTACCCTGACCCTCCAGAGCCGGATGCACATCATTTCAAATCTTGACAGAGCTAATTTATTATGAATACATTTACATGTATGTGTATTCTGTGCACGTGCAATCAAATATCAGTAAAAAGTCTCCACTGCTCAAAATAACAGCACTTCATGTATTAAAATAGCTTTGAGCACTTTTCTGTGGAAGCCGCAGTGTTTTCTGGTTTGTGTGTGATCTCTTTGTTGCTGTTCTCGTCCGCAGGATCCATGTTCTGCATTCCAAACATGCAGTGTTTTATGGCTGTTGGTGTCGGCGGTGGGAAAAAGCCCAAATCCAGGCTCCGTCTGCTGAAGTCATTAGGTTTGTGACGGACAGCCCCTGAAATGTTTTACTGTGAAAGGCCTGGTGCCCAGGAACTCCCGCCCTCTCCCATGCGGACCCCCACAGCCAAGACTCACACACACAACCTGCAGCTGCATGCACAAAATCTACACACCAAATATGTATTTAGTAGGCTGCACACCCATTCCTTTTATTACATTAGCTGACACAAAACACACCTCACCTCGAAGCATAACGCATCAGGCATTTTGGCACACACACATGGCACACGTATGCCTCATATGAACTCAATAACACATTTTACAGTTGTCAGCACCCCCAGACCTAAAAGCAACAATCCCATCACCTCCCCCAACCCCATGCCCCTGTTCTTTTTCCAGCATCTCTCTTCTGAGCTGTTGACCAGAACATAACATCTACACCCTGGAGCCGGTGTTAAGGGGGGCAGCCCGAGCACAGACACAGAGGTCATCTCTCTGACAACAGAAAATGAATGGGCTCATCTGCTGACTGACCAGCGAGAAAATCCGTCATCGTGGGCCTAATGTTAAACACTTTCACAGAGGTGTTTGCTCACCTCTAATCCCCTGGTCATGGGAAGGGGGGTGGTAAACATGGAACACACACACATACATGCATACCTACAAACAGGCTGTGGCTTATGTAAGAACTTCCAATTAAACATGACTTATTTACGATGCAGTTAAACTGCAGAGACATGTATGACACATTTAGTTCATCAGAGATTATCAAAGCATCTGACAATGATGCATACCTAAGTGTAAGTGTTTCCCATTAAAGCAACACATTTTCTTACTATGAAAATGTCAAAGCATTTAGTCAAACATGATTAAGCAGTTTGAGGTTAGAGCGGAGAGGTCTGCTGATTTGTAGGAATGTGATCAGTAATGAATAAAACAGTAAATGCAAACAGGACAAATGAAGATGAACAACTTTTGAAACCACAGGAAAGAGGAGTTTCAAATGCACAAGACTGAGCGCAGACAACGCATGCACATGGATGTTTGTGGCCGACTGTTTATTCCTCTACCCTCTGAAAAGTCCTGGTCCTAGGCATTTTGGAGAGAGGTGTCATGGCGGGGGCTCTGGTGTTCTTGATGCTAAACAGACTCCAGATGTTGAAGGAGAGCAGAGGACAAGAGTGCAAGAGGCCTGACAGAGAGACAGAGAGGGAGGGAGGGAGAGAGAGAGGCAGAGAGTGGACGCAAGCAAGAGACGCTGCTGGCCCCCGAGGACCCCACAGGGGACCTGACTAACCGCTGGGTCACATCCGTCTCCTTCTTTCAACATAAAGTCATTCCTCTCTTTCCTCCTCTCCTTTCAAAACACCACGATATATGTCAAAGCCCTTCCTGGCAGCATTCCTCCCATCCAACCTCCTTTCCCTTATCAATACCATATCTGCTAAATTTACTATTTCCGTTGCCAATTCTGTCCTCATCTGCTCCTTTATTCTATGTTTCATCCCTTTCCTGCAGCCATCTTTCTGCTTGTGGCCACACTCAAACATACTTTACTTCTTCACAGTGATGTCTCTGTCTGTGGAATACAGAGGATTATATTTACTTGGAAACATGAATGCAAATGAATGCAGGACTCGGTTTATTCTTGCTCAAAGAGCTGGTTTGTTTTCCTGACAGCCCCATGTAGCGGATGAGGAGGAATCTGCAGTTTCCATCAATCCTCTACTAAAACTTACACACGTGCACAAATGTTCCTGTATTTCTGCTGTATTTATACCAAAGCTCTTAACTTAATAGAACAATTCAGTTTGCAAGGACAGGAATCAAATCAGGTGAAGTGACTTATTTGCATGAGTGTTCTGCATCTGTCCATTTATCTAAAAGTGAGTTAAATATGGGAAGTTAGAATTCTGCTATATCTGGAATATGCTGAATTTTTCCATTAAAACGATTTATCTCGGTTATCAGGGGACTGAATAGGGGCATGCACACACACACACACACACACACACATACCCTCGTACCCAGACACACACACATGCATGAAATCTGTACAACACTGCCATCTACAGAGACACACAGCTATCTCCTGCAGCATCACAAAGTAGGTCTCTCATTCTGCATTTACTCGATATATGTATATGTTTCTTGCCTGTCTACACTGTAAAGCCTTTTAAACCAGTTCATCTTAGAAGTATAAGTTTCCCTGCTGCCTTTAAGTAGTGACTTAGTTGATCTTAAGTCAAATGATTAGTGTCATGAGATGTGAAAATGTACAGACCAGCTGATTCACATTCACTGAATTTGAAGAAACAAGTTCAATACTCTTGCCATTTTAAAATTAATTAATGGAAATTGCTTGAGTAATTTTTGCTTTAACAAGTGTTTAACAAGTGAGTTCTTAATCAAACAAGAATAACTTATTAATAGCTGCACATTCACAGCAGAGTTAGTGCAAATGCAAGTCATCAGGCTCCTGCAGGTAACATATAACAATTATAAATTCACCAACTGTAATCTTGGTTAGCATTGTTTTCATTATTGTAAAAAAAAAAAAAACTTAAACGAAGACACAAATTTCAAAAATACACTGTAGTTTTATATTTTTAAAGCATAAACAAGGAGTTTTGCTTATGTATCGACCTTTAGAAACTTAATTTAATGAGTTGGGCAAACTCATCTGCACTCACCATTTCAAGCCAAAAGACTTCAAGTATATCAAGTAACCACAAATGTTAAGTTAAATTAGCTCAAGTATCATGTCTTATGCAGAGATATTTTAATGGATCAATTAAATTGGAAGTGAGGAAAAAAAGGAAATGTGAAAATTACTATTCGGTGGCACTGGTGATTGACACCCAGGATGGCAAAATACAAAAATGTCATGTTGTCAAAAATTCACAAAATTTCAATACACTACATTGCACTCGAGATAAGGGCAAAAGATTAGTTTGAATTGAATTGAGTTTTACAGTGTATTTGTGCAGCCAGTACTGTCAGTGATTGACACCATCATTCATACATGGAAGTGCTCATAAAACCCACAGTCTCGTGACCTGCAGAGTGTAGCAGGAATGTGCCTGATTGAACACATCTTCCCTCGTGAATCCCACCTGATTACTGAGCTGACTTCCACTGACCCTGCGTCAGACAAAGTCACACCAGCCTATTGTGACTAAAAGACTTCAATCAGAGCAGTGAGCCAGGGCTGTAATGACTTCCATCATGCGGAGGAAATTGCACCAAACTTGAGGCTGCTTGGCTCTGTGACATGTACAGACGGACACAGTGGCACAGACATTCAGACAGGTATGCATGGACTTACGCGCACGCTCAAGATTGATAGTTCAAGCACGTTCGCAACCACCTCACACTCATTCCTGGTCTCCTTCTTCATTTCTCTTATCACTGCAGCCATAGGAGCACCAAAGCAAGAAAAAGATGCCACAAAATAAAAGCTTGGGTGTTTTTCATTTCCTCCACAGTGCTCAGACCAATCCAATTATTCCCGAGGGCCACAGACACATCAACCCCCTGCAGAGCATCCTATGAAAATGAAGGGAAGAAAAGCTTCCAACAGCAAAGAAAACATTTTTCAAGTTTCACTTCCCACAGAGCTACTCAGTGGATTTACTGATTTACCTGATAAACAGCAATTGTATGCAATCAGACCTCTCACTGCTAAAATGGATAAAAGCTCTTATCTCAGAATTGTTGGCCAGATCTTAGCTGAGATTTTTAAAGCTTCAAAACCATGTCATAATCAATTTAAGTGCAATTTGACATCTTAGTCATATAACCAGTTTTCACCGGGCTGTTTAACTTTGTTTCAGCCAGTGAAATTTTCCACTATAAATACGCAAACCACTCCTCAGCCACAACAGCAAGATAACTTACAGAGTGCTGCATCTCCCTGTGATAAATATTCTTATTGATGAAAATCACCAGTCAGCTGAGTGGCCCCATGTTGGTGGCCTGAAGGGAATGTTTACGGTCATGGTAAACTATAGATGGTTATGTTTGCACTCATCAAAAGATACGAAGGCTTGCCAAGGAACTTTGTGTTGCAGCAAAGCTCCAGTCCAGATGTTCACAGAGAGGGAGGAGGTGGAAAGACAAATATTAGTCTACTGGAAAGCTCAGAGGAGTGGGCTTTGGGTTCAAAAAACATCAACAGGGAAAGACAGAACACAAAAGTCTGTGATAGGAGAGAGGAAAGTGCCAGGGCAACTTTTGGCTGGAGAATCTTCATCACTTTGATTAAGATCATTTGTTCAAACTGTAAAAACCCATCTCAACCTTAGTGTTTATGAAGAGAGAAAGAGAAAGCAGCTTTCTCGCAAAATTGTTCCTCTGTTTATGCAGAAGGGACTATAAATGACGTCTCCGGTTCAAAAAGTATAATTTGTGGTGGGAAAAACAAGGTCAGTAGTTGCTCAGAGGACATTTTTATTTAAATCAACCACATGGAAAATATATCTTAGATCATGTCCCTGAGGATATGTGTGTTAAAAGGATGAATTCTAGATAGGTTGAATGGTATATATAGGTCTTTCTTAATGCCTAATGTATTGTAATGGAGGCTGTGGCAGTGGCTCTTTAACCCAGCGGGCATAATAAACTACTTTACCTGAGCGATTGGGCCAAGTACATACATGTGTATATGTGTTCATCTACATGGAATTTCATGTGTTCCTGTGCGAGGTTGAGAACTGTGGCCAGCCCAGTTCAACTGCCCTTGACACCACAAATGAAGTCAGCATGTATTTCTACCATCGTGCAGATTTCTTCCTCCGTGTCAAGGTCACACTGGTCAGAGTGCTGTGAAGTTCAGAGACTGTCCACCTCAGTACGATGTGGTCATTTCCGCTCACCAGTACACACCAGTCCCCGGGGGGAGCGGCCACAGTACAGTAAGAGGGCCTCTCTGTGCCTCTGAGGCCACGTCGAAAACCAGGGCTCTGGGTGTTAAGTGACACTGGATTGAATTAGCAAATAAAATGGACAGGCTGTAGCAGGCTAATTTACCATGTCAGGGCAAATCAAATTATCCCCGAGGTGCAGATGGCAATGTATCCATTACTACTGCTGAACTGGTAAGCGCAGTCTGTTGTTATCTTTAGAATCCCAATTTCCTTCTCTTTGCTTTGTGTAGGGGGGAGCATGTTAAGTAGTGATGTTAAAATAATCATTGGCTGATTAAACAGGATTACTACAGAGGTAGTAAAGACACTGCAGGAAGGCAAGAGAGATTTTCTCCCTGTTGCAATTTCCCTTAGATCAGGAGGGGACAGATTCACATTCGGTAAAATCACAAAAAGAACATTTTAAAAAAAGCTTTTATGCATGGATTAAGTGAAAAAGTGGGTTCATCTATAAAACTAAACAAAGTACAATGGTAATAGACTTAAACAATGCTGCAGGTAGTGGGAGGAGAGGTGTTAAGGGTGCTGCAGCCCCCGCTAGCTACAGGCCAGTGGGGGTGGGCTCCCCATGTCTGGAGGAAAATAGTGTTAAGTTAATGTTTTAGTGTCTCTATATATATATATATATATATATATAAAAGTAATAATTTTGCTTCATGGAAGAAAATAAATGTTAAAAATGGGTTGGGAGTTGAGAACAATGCTGTATCCTCTTCTAATTTTCCCACCGAGCCGAGTTGTTAGCGCCGGAGCACGGGAGCTGGCGGGCTCGCAGCTGACACCATGCCCGAGGAAGTAACGTCAACGGCACGCACGACAGCATTACAGTATGGACGAACTGTGTCAAAACTGAAACGTTGAAAGGTCATTTCAGAAAAGTGAGTTTCCCAAGTGGAAATGGTTGCACTATATCACGGAGAGAGACACCATTCTCAGCTTTTCCTGCCGCTGGGCCACAGAGAACAGATAACAGTAAAGTACGACAGTACAGTGGAGTTTAGCCAGCTCGAGTTGTCTGACATACGTTGGAAAGCTGTGAAAATGACCCGCTCAACTCTACTCCAACTGGTGCTCTACTGTGGGACACTGCTCATGAAGAGCAACAGATTGCCAGAACAGTTCTGGACGATATTCTGATCAGTGAGATTTCTTGGCAGTGAAGGGCTTCCCTTAAGTGTAAAGGCCGTAAGAATCAAGATGGTGTGGTTTTGGAAACAGTCAGGACTCGAGTCAGCTCAAGATGCTGCTGGATTTGTTGGAACACAGAGGGAAAGGTTAATTCGGACTTCCTCTGTGTCTACCAGTCCCCACCGCTTCATCTTGAAGGATGGACATTCAGGTAAGGCATGCATTATTATTCATGTTTGGTTATTGCTGCTGAATCAGTGTTACCCTAGTGCTCTCAACAGAAAGGGCAATTTTACATTATTGGTATTGATGTGGTATGTTTTGTGTGTGCCTTTCCTCAGGGGAACCTGAATGTCAAAATGAAACTCTAATCTGTCCAATAGTTTTTGAGATAACTCAGCAAGGCTCAAAGTGGTGGATCAAACAGCTGACAGACTGATATTGCCATCCACGGAGCAGTGCCGCTTGTAAGGCTTAACGTATTGTTATTACAACTGTTTCAAATCGCAAAAATGTGTCTGTAAGGAAAGAGTAAAAGCAAAATGTTGGTGTAGTAAATTCCATTTTTGTGCCCTCTGCAGGCTCCTTCCTCAAATGATACATCTGCGTCTCGCCCATCCCCTTGGACAAATATTTAGGCTCCCCTGATACATCTAATAAAACAGTTTAGAATGGTTCCTCAGTGTTTCACCTCTGAGGAAGGATGTAAACTATTTCACAGCATAAGAAAGAGAGGAAGCGAGGCGTAAAGAGAGATTGAATGTCTGCATACACCTTATGTAAATATTTGGGACATGTGCAGATTCTGGGTAACCTTTTCTGTCTTGAGAAAGATGAACTGTTTCCTGTGATACGCACTCCACCTCACCTTTCCAAAAAATAGTGTCTCATATCTCTGTACCTGCTTGCCCTTCACAAATGGAGTTGAAAAGCATAAAATTCCTTCCGGCTGCCGAGGGAAAGTTTCACTGACTGTTTCTGCTTTTCAAAGTGGGGACAGAGGGATGAATGGGAGAGATCTGGCGCTGCGTTCTCCCTGCTGATCGTTACGTGTCAGCCCTCTCAAACCAGGGGAGAATATATAACAGCACGTAAAAAATCAAACGTCTCCCGCGCTTCCCATGCGCACGTGTCTGCCTCCTTCCTCGCTGGTGCCGAGGCTTACGTAAGTGGCACCACCGAATTAATATTTAAGATTTGTTGTGGGGATGGCGCTCCTTGTGTCGGTTGATGCTCGACTTTCTCTCGCGATGAGATTTCAATGGAGCCGTTACATCATCTTGATCGCGGCTGAGATAAGAAAGAGCCCTGTGAGCCATTACTGCAGGAAGCATGCTGCAGTATGGTCCATGTGATATGCATTAGGCGCAAACTGGGACGGCTGGCTCATTAATATCAATGTTCTCTCAGATGTGTTTCCAATAGCAGGAGAGACTGACTAATCATGAATCCAATGGTTATCACCGGTTATTTATCATCAGTGGATTTGTGCACTCAGTTGACTAAAAAAGTGAGTCTGCATGTGTATTAAAATTCAGTCTGATATGTATTTATCTCGAGTTAAATCCCTGTTGCACTTCTAAGTTTGTGTGCTCCTTCATGTATAGAGGCAGGGAGTGAGATCGATGGGACTTTAAGGTGGCCGGTCGTCTTTTCGTTAGGGCACAACACTCTCAGCATCATCAGAGTCTCGCAGTCTGTTTTTCAGACCACGGCTGAGTGAGCGCAAGCCTCCCCGTCTCCGAAGATGGCAGTGGAGCTGCGGGCTCGGCCTACCTTTCGGGCCCAGTGCACCGGCTTAGCACATCGAACACATCGTCCTCCGATAACACTGTGGGGCACAGTCTGAGGCAGAGCTGAATCACCGCGATTATTTCTGCTGGATGATACCATGTGTGCACCAGCAGGCACTTTTCCTGAAGCCTCCGCCAGGCAGAGACGCAACCTCTGATTTCAACCTGAACAAAAGCCTGACGCAGTGACAAACGACATGCAGGGCTTGCACAGTAACACCGGTGTTGGTTGCGTTTAACATTTGCTTCAAATGAATAAGCATTCATTTGAGTAATTAGCAAAGTTTCTCCACGATTAACTTCTGAAGTAACTTCTTGATAGTCAGCACTCAGATGTGACTGTGACCTGTGACTAGACATGGACTCACTCTGACGGACCTGAGACTTGACTCAAAACATGACTTCATAAACCATGAGACTTTGCTCACACATGCCACAAAAGACATAAAAACTGCCCTGGTGCGAGACATGCCTCCATTATTACTCCTGAGGGCGCCTGTAAGCGGTGAGCGTAGCTCCAGAGATTAATTTTTCTACCCAAAAGGAGATCCCGTTTTCTGTCATTATTCTTTCTGTACAATAGGAAAATGAAATTCCAAAGTCCTGAAAATTGCCTGAGCCAGATAAACCGTCTCGCTGATGGTGAATTGGCGGTGTCAAGGTTTGTCTCTTTTACGATTATTTTGTTCTTCTTCTGAGCTGAGTGTTTCCAAATCCTTCACGCTTGTTATATCACACTCCGGTTATTGTCGGTTACCTGGCACCCTCATTAATATTCTGCCAGAAAATAATACCTCCAAAAATATGTCGCCTTACAAACTTTATTATCACCACCATGTCTTTTTTTTTTAAACGTAGAGGGTTTTTGCAAGCAGAACAGCGGTTAATTTCAAGCTTGGTTTACCACCATAAATTTTCTGCCTTTAAAATGACAAAAAATAAGCTAATGTCCACAAATCTAATTACTTGTGGAATACATTATAATAGCAGGGAGAAATGTAAAAAAGAGCTGTCGACTGAGGCCCTGGAAAACGTGAAACAATGCTGGTACTCTAAATCTTTAAGGATGATGGTCTCCGTCATAAACATCTTTATCTCTATAAAACATGAGCTTTCGTTCATTGTTGACCTTCAATGAACACATACCATCAGTCCAAATGTTCGTCTGGCACCGCAGCACTTACTTTTGGCACACCTCCCACACCGCCGTATTTCATGTCACCGTTTAGTCTCTTTGTCGTGTGAATTGCATCACATCTTCCTTTTATACCCACAAGCCTCAATATCTCCAGACGCCGAGCGGAACAGAGGGGCGAAGAGAGAGGCAGTCAGTGAGACCATTTTTGTGGCAAATTATTAGAGTAATAGAGCTATGATCTCTTTTTTTCCCCTCCACTGATTAAAATGATTTCCCCTCAAGTTACGCTGTAAATGATCTGCATATCAAACTGTGTTGTTGCATTATTTTTTACATTATTCATACGCTGCGGACAGCGAGGACGTGTGAGCCTGCAGAACGCGGCGTTCCATCAGTCCGGAAAACAGAACCTTCCCGGTATCAGTTGCATTTCATAGCACCCTGCTGCTTTTCCGAATGAGGTGAAGAAATATGTGCGAGAAGTTGAATGCGCTCTCCAAAGTGTTTGTGACTACAGAATGAAATAACTATCGATTTGTTTCATGAGAGATTCTGTGTTCTTCATAAATGATTAAATGGTGAGAGCCATTACACTCTGGACCTGGTTACGCAACGCAGCAACCCAAGATCCCTGGTGCTACATTCAGACATGCAGAGCTGCTGGTCACAAGGCACCACTGGGGAAGGAAGCCAGTGCTGAAAATCTGACATGTGTTTAAGATGAGGACCTTTACCGCGCGGCGGCAGCGTGCTGGCCGCGTGAAAGGTGGACGGTGTCCTAAGGTATAAAGGAAATTACATAACCCATTCTATTACCCGAGTTAATCGAAGCTGACAGATTGTCAATTTCATTTATGGGAGCAACTTTAAGGTTAACAATTGCAATTAGGTTTGACATGTGCTGGGTGAAGGCAATCAGCGGGGTGAGACAGTGAATCTATAGCAGTGCATATGTAATTAATGCATTCAGCTGTGCCCAGGGCAGTCCGCCGAACAGAACAAGCAAAATGCAAGGCTGCTCTAAAGGAAGGGATAAGTACAGCTGCAGATGTGAGCACATTTTATCCTGTGTGCAGTTTTTCTTTGCCTCCCCCCCCCCCAGCCCAATAAGCACGTGTGCGCATTGCTAAAGACAGGAATAAGCGCACCCTTTCCTTCCTTAAGTTAGGTCTGTTTTCCTTTGCATGTGTATTGCTGCGTGCATGCGGTACGTGTCGGGGCATGTGTGGCAGAGATGACAGGCCATCAGAGCTGCTGTGGCAAATGAAAGTGATGCTCAGGAGGAGAGATGCCTGGAGGAAGGCTGGGAATAAACAGCCGGATCTGTGACGCACTTTGAAGCGCACATCTGAGAGGAAAAAGGGGAGGAAGGAGAGGGGAAAAGAGCAAGCAAGCGAAGGGACAGAACTGAGTGGGAGGGAGCTGTTTTCAAGCCCTTGTGGAGCAGCATCTGCAACTGGCCAGACAGCAGGTCATCTTTCAAATGCAGAGTAGCTCAGCTCTGAAGACTGAAGCTGCTGCCAGGAATCCTTTCAGCATCACACATATCATATGAGTACAGACACGCTTAAAATCAAAAGACAGAGACAAGAAGTCGACCTGCAGAGCACAGCTTCAGGCCGTCTTCTGATGTCAAAAAAAAGTTTTGACCTAAGCTTATTCTCTTGCAACCCGGATGAATAAAAGCAGGTAAAGGCAGCAGGAGAGAGCTGACACAATGATGAAACATCAGATAAGACCATCACGCCTGCAGCAACGCCCAGAGGCAGAGGGCAACACAGCGACTGCAAGTTGTTGTCACAGGAAAAGACAGGAAACTGTGGGGCAGACAGTTTGTGGAAGCAGTTTCACTGATTCTCCGCAGTACAAATATAGGTTTTAAAGAATGTATTTACTGCAGCGTGGGATTAGGGTCACGTCATTGTACCAGCATGATAAGAAGAGCAGAGATTACTGATATTCTTATCTAAAGCCGTGCACCACCACGACAGGCAGGACTAGTCTGCTCGCTAACAGGAGTGTGTGTCGTACGCGTGAGCACACCGTCATCTGTGTGTGTGTGTATGCATGCATAGTGAGCGGCTCTGGACGGTCACGTTTATTCTATTTTTTCTTAAAGTTTTAAATCTCCCCTCCAGGCGGGGGCAAAGCTAAACCATGCACAGTGAAGACCTCAGCATCAAATGCCTGCTGTACCGCAGGTTTATGGTGCACTGTGGAACACAGCACCATTACAATAGGGAAAGAACGAGGAACAATGAGCCACAATGGGCAAATTTTGAAAAGAAAGGTATTTTCTGCAAAAAATGTTTTGGTGTTTTTTTCAAGTGTGAGAAGCACAACGTTTATGTAATGCACACAGTTTATGAGGGTGAAGTTGAGGTGGCTGAAGTCCAAAGCGGTAAGAACCAAGAAAAAAACTAAAAGGGCCAAAAACCAAAAACTGGTAAACTAACAAGAGGAGAGCAAACCAAAACCAAACCAAAATGAAGAAATGGCAAAAACACCGGGGAATCACAGAAAAAGCCAAGGGACACTGGGGCAGGGGGGCAACAGGAGACATGAACTGGCGAAATAAACAGGAGACATGAGACACACATAGCAACAAACAGAACAGGGCGAAGACAGAGACTTTATATACAGGAGGAGAGCGGGGATAATAGGGCACAGGTGAAACCCATTAGGGTGGGGCATACACGTGGAACAGGCCTCAGAGGCCTGCGCTGATTCACACATTCACACAGTGACCTGTTGCTCTCCGTCTGGTTTAGTTGCTTAACTTCCTCATCATTCTATGATATGTTGTTTGTGATATATGCCGTTCTGTTGACGGTAGACTTGTTTGTGAACGGCTGTATTCTGATAGGCCCACCCCTTTCATGTGAGGTTGAGTGAAGCCACTTAGCACCAGCAGCTGCCACTTTATTCATTGGGTTGAACCAAGTGGCCGAGGCAGAGAGGGGAGTGGGCAGGGAGTTATTTTTGCGTTTGAATTAGGCAACGGTCTGTCATACTTAATTGAAGGGAATATGGGTAAAAGTTCATTGAAATAAATTTTAAATATTGGGACAGTGCCCATGTGCCCTTCTTTGTTGGTAGTCTCCAAGGTTGTATAAGCCAGGTGTGAGCATCATGGCCATGGTGTGGGAGACAGGTTAAGTCGTTGCTCCTGGAAGTTTGTGGCTCTGCCTTTTACTTTGGTTTATCATCCTTTTATGCTGTGGGAGAGGGAGTCTTTTTCTTATATATCTTTGAGAGTTTTACCAGCAAAGAGTAAATAGAACAGAGCCCCCTCTCTTGTCTTGTTGCTGGCCCTTTCTTCTCTGTGCTTTACACTTCAATCCTGCTGGTTTTCATCCTGTTTGAAGGGGCTCCCCAACTTCGCTACACTTACAAGTACACATGATTTTCTTGCACAGTATTATCCACAAAAAAAAAATCCACACCACCAACAAAACGTGGCAATTCAATTATGATTGAATTTTGAAATTAACAATATGGCACTACATGGATCAATATGTGATGCATTAACACCCCTTCATAATGGACTGGGTCATTCCCCTTGTTTAACTTAAACATAGTTGGAAGGCACTTTGCACTTCCATGACTCCCAAAAGAAAAGAATGCAGCATCAATCTTTATTGGCAAAAATGTGTTCAAGTACATACAGTCCTCTAATGTTCACTGTTTATGTAAGAGGCTCGCTGAGTGCTGAAACAAGCCCAGCTCTTGTGTGTGTGTCTGTGTGTAACACCTCCTCTCAGGTCTATGGATTGTAGTAATTAGGTAGCTGCTGGCTGCAGAAGCATATTATTAATAACTCTGCTGAAAACGCAGCGCGTGCACAGACTCATACACACGCACACCCACAAATACCCCCCTCCACCCTGCACGCTGTAATGAGCAAATGAGCACACGGAGACCCGCCGCAGTTCTGCGATGGATCAGAGACGAACTCAATCCCTTTATATGGATGAGATGCCCTGAATGCAGGTCTCCCATTATTAGACGGCCGAGCGATGCCCCACGTCAACGCTAATCGCCTCAATGTATTCACCTGCACAATCTGGATGAATGAGCCCGGAAGCGTTTGCAGCCACCCTCGATGCCATTTAGCGCCGGGAAAATAAGCAAAGACGCCGGACGCCTTGGTAAACACCAGCGTGATCAAAGAGCATCATTCAGCATGAATTACAAGTGGGAGAGAGTAGAAGAGTCGGTGTGTGCATGTGTGTGACTGACTTTGAGTTTATACGAGGGTGTATGTGATCCCCTGAGAGGCCATCTGTGTGTTTCTGAAATGTTTACGCGTTTCCATGTGTATATGCCAGGGCCAGACTGGTGAGAAGTGATATGGGTCATGGAGAGTGACAGGGTGGACGGCAAGCGGGAGTGTGTCAGTGGTCAGGCCGGGTGAGCTGCGGCTTATCTGACAGAGCTGTTCCTGAGAGAGCAGCGCCAAGGTGGCCGGCTGTGGCAGGACGCTGAAAACTGAGGCAGACCACCATCTTTAATGTGGTCTCGACCACAGACCTACCCACACTCCAGGGCTGCACTACATCAGGAACAGTTTGCCTTGCCATATGTGAGATATTACATTGGGCTAAATATTAGACTGATATTGGATTTGAAGTCAGGGGATGACTTATTATTATCGTGTTAATAGTTTGTTGGGGTTTTTACTTAACATTTTGGGAAGTCACCCCACAACATATTCAGCTTTTCTGTACAGACAGCAGAGAGATTTCAGTCTTCACATCCATCTCTCTTTTTTCTGTTTTTGCGACGGTAAATGCAATACTACTTCAGCTACTAGTCATTGGTATTCCTAACCTTTTGAATTTCTTCTCACAAAAAGTCTTGCCTTTGTGTTGCATGCTTAAAAACTGCCATTGCATCAAGTTGCATCATCTCTTATCTTCAGAAAAGTGGGAGAGTTAAAGCACATTAACCTGCATGATAAAGGCAACATAATGGAGGTACCCAATGTTCTTGTCATCGTTTTGCTTGAGAAAGTGCCTGCATACCAAAGGGAATACTTACTTTCACCTTGCAGAGAGTAAACTTCAAGACACTTGTAGTTATTGGGGTTTTTTTCATCCAGGCTAACACAGAGAGGTCAGTCAAGCTCACAGATGCCTGTCCGTGTCAGTTGTACTGATTATGTTGAAACCAACGAGGTGATGAGAATCATAAGTCTATTTGATGTTACTGTTATCACGTCTCAGGATTATGGGACCCAAACGCAGATAGGAGGTGGGGTGGTGCAGTGCAGGGATTAACCAAAAACAAAAGGGCAGACATGAAAAGGTGGAAATGATAAACTCAAGAAACCAGAAAAATCCAAAGTTGTAAAAACGCAGGAACTTAGGAAACACTTGGGAAGGGAGGAAAGCGGGAGACACGGAGGGCATAACACAATGAAACGACAACGACAAAGGGATAAACAATGACAGGGAGACACGGGTGGAACGCATCAGGGCGGGGCAGATGATCACAGAGGCAGGAAGTAGAACTGAAAATCAAGAGACACACTAGGGCCCAGAAAGTGGCATGAAAGAGGATCTGGGGCTTTGGCAACTGTGGGAGTGTTGATAAGAAAATTATTTTACAATACATTGCAATGAGATAAAAGTTGAATGATCCTATTGGAAAATACAGACATCCAAACAACAAACAGTAATAAGATAACTATTATCCATAAATGTGAAGATGATGTGTAGACAGAACTGGTATAGCAGAATTCATAAATGCATGAGCATTAATTTAAAAATTAAGCTAAAAATAGCCAGCTCCTTCTTCACTATCCTTCATTGCAGGGTTTGTTGCAGTGGTGTGATTTTATTAAAAGTCAGGAGGACAACCTACACATATAGACACAAACAGAAGGCTGTGTGTAAAATGCAGATGTGTCTGTGTGTGATGCTGTTTACACTTGTATAATTTCAGGTGGTCAAAGGTACTCAGACAGGATCAGGCAAACAACTGAATAAACGTCCACGACAGGCGCTCAGGACAGTCAACAGGTACAGCAACACAAGAGCCGCTAAAATCTTAGCACTGCAGCACGGGAACATAAGATATCTGGCAAACTCACAAGCGCCAACTGCCATCCATATATCCCGGGGAGCTAATGAGCAAAGGAGCAGCAGCTGTGCAGGCAGGTGGCCGATAACGGGAAACAGTCAGGTGATTGAGCGGAGGTGGGGAACTTCTGAGGATGGCCTGCTGGGCAGGAATGAGTTTGACTGAACAATAAAACACAAAGTGGCGCTGTCACAGTTCAGGAACCCAATCTTCAGAGTTTCCGAAGGCTCAGTTAATTATATATGAATATATAGCACTTCAGCCCCATTCTCCATTCAGTGACATTCATGTTTGAGTTCCATACTCTCTGACCAAACTCTATGATCAAACAAACACAAAAATGTTAATCATGTAAAAATAAGAACCTGTATAATTCCACCACATATTTATAGGCCTATATTTACTACATGGATATTCATATGTGATTGGTTCACAGAAGTCCATTAATAGCATTACAGGGCCTCCCAAACATGGCTTTGGTCAACATTTTTACCACTGATCCAAATCACTGTGCAGCGTATATCAAATTGCAAGTAACTATGGCAACACCTCCTCTGATTTGTGCGGCTCAGCCACTTACCGGAGTGTGTTGTGATGGCTGTCGTTAAGCCACCAGACTTAGACTCAGATTGCAGAATGGAAAAAAAAATCCTTGAGAAAATTTGTGCTTCATTTGAGGGATGCCCATCCGCCCCTCATCTTCACAGTGACCCCTGACCACCTCCAGGAGCTGTTGATAGTCGAGCTGCTGGAAGCTGCTGGTTTATGGGGAGTGGAGGCTGCTGACAGGGGGCTCCCCAGAGCGCCGTTAGCACTGTCAGCAGCCGCTCAGCAGGAAATGCCCAGGCTTCAGGCCTATCAATGGGCCCTTTGAACAGTGGACACACCAGCCCCATTCAGGCCAGGTAAACAGAATGTGATTCCCACCTCCCATGCAACCCCTATGTGCACTGCAAACACCAGACCCAGTTAATGAGTCTGACACAGTATACCACATATATCGTTTCAGTGGAAGCTTGAAGCAGCAGTTCACAAAAACACAACTGTGATTCTGCTCAGTTGATAAGGTATATGACACACTGTCCGCATCCAACCTGTGAGGGGAGGATCTGTTGTGCGAGATAAATGAAACCATCTCCAGAGACTGAGGAAAAATGCACTGGCTTGTTAGGAATGATTTGATTTGAAAGTCAATTCTGCTCACACCTGTGTGCAGAATCAACTGGGTAATTATAATGAAGTTAGCGCAGAATTAAATGAGGCCAGGGGCACAGAGAGGGGAAGGAAGAAAAGAGTGTGTCTGAGAGGAAGAGAGGATGAAGCATTAATTGAGCACCTGGACAAAGGGGGATCAAGGTGAGTGAATCAACAGATTAAGAAAATAAGGTGGACACACAAAACCGACACATTTCATAACAATGAAGATTCATACAAGTCTTTTCATGGTTGGTTGCCCCTTTATTCATGAGAAAAAATTGACACATTTTGAGGAGAGGGCTTTTTAAGTTGGTACTGATGAAATGGGGGGGGGGGTGCGTGCGTATGTGTGTGTGTCTGGGTGTGTTTACGAGACAGAGACAAGAGACAGACCGAGAGATGGAGGGAGAGTGGACGGGAGGGAGACACCTCCTCCAGACAGCTGTTTCTCATCGCTCTGCTTCACGCTCGGTCCGTCTCCCTCGTTAGTGGCGACTCGCGCGGCTTTCATCAAGATTTCTCACACTCCTCGGAGTTTAGAGAAGCAGTTTCGGTGTGTTTGTATGTGTGCGTTTGACTCCCTCTATTTCACTGGCCACCTTGCAGCAGTCACTCTGAGCCGGCTTCGATGACTCACACAGCAAAGCCTGAGCTGCCTCGAAGCAGAGATTGCGTCAGAAGAAGAAGTAAACCAAAAAAACATTCAGGTAGACTTTGAGCGCTGAATAACGCAGCTAACTTGTGATGCTGGTGAGCCTAATGGTATGAAGCGGGGCTTTCAGATCATCTGATTATCAGACTGAGTCATCCCCCTGTAGGCGGTGAGCCCTTCACATAACCGTGTTTAATCCATGATCTCCCGCATCTGACGTGTCAGCCTCCTCACATGGATCCTTGCAAATCAGACGGCGGCGACTGGCAGACTCTGCTCTGAATTACAAGTAAAGGTTTTTGCTTCTGCTGGAACAACCTGTTCCTTTTTTCTCCTTTTCTCTGTCACTCTGCCTCCTTGTCCTCTTGTATCTCCCCCGCCAGCCCCTCTCCCACCGCCCCCCCCCCTCCCTCTTGGCGGCTCTATACCTCTGCTTGCCGCTCTGATAAGAAGACAAAAGATAAACAACCCCTCCAGCATCTGCCATCGATCGCTCCGGGGTAAAAGCCTAATGGCTTGGCTCAAAGTAATAACACTCCTGGAGTTCTCTCAACTGATGGGAATGATAGATTCTCTCCCCTCGGCTGCACCCGGAGTTTGTGACCAGAGAGACTTTAGAGTGGAGGAGAGGGTGAGAGCTGGGGCGCGGGGATCAACAACAGCATGTGCTTCTCAAAGAAATCCTTAAATGAACAAAAGGAAACTCCTCCTCCCGAGGCGGGGAGTGTATTGTTAGCCGTGCCCTCTCTGACCGGGGCAGTCTGGGTTGTGTCCCAACACTTGTCGCCCACCTTGATGAGCGCCTCGCTCGTGGCTGAGGCAGCTGACATCGCTGCACCCAATGTTCTTTATCTGCCCGTGTCCAGCCAAGCCATTGCTCCTCACTGATTTCAGCTACAACTGCCCCGTGCCTGATTGCTTACTGCCAGGCATGCGTGTACACACCCTGAGAAACAGATGGAGCCCGGGCTTAGGAAAAAAAAATACTATCACAAACCCAGTTTCAGGCAAACAAGGGAACTGAGGGAACACAGGCCGATAATGTGAAATAGGATTTCATGGTCACTTTACTGTAACGCAATAAAGACGTGTGAGGACTTATTACTGAAGACAAGCGTAACATTTAATTCAGAAAAAACAATTCCCTGCGAAAAAAGAAAAAAATGACTTCTGGTGCTGTGATTGCATTGGAGTAAATTAACTGTTTATTGGTCATACAGCACCAGTTTTGATAGATTCTCCTGTCCTGCTTTGTGCTTCAATAAAGCGAGGACTGCGGAGCAATGTAGTCACTGCAGAGAGCAGGAGTCTCTGATGTAATTTCCAGGCTAGCATCTCTTCCACTGGCTTGCGTAACCCAATGCAATCTCTCATTTAGCAAACGAAAAAGTGACACCTGTTCCAGGGGTTTACTGGATCGAACAAGATTACGTTCCCAGGGTCTTCTAACTGTTGGAGCAGAGCCCGGAGGTTGAGCTTTCGCTTTGGTTCTCTAGTTGCTAATTTGCGATTATGAAGTTGGGAGGAAGAGAGCCGTAATAGAGGGGTAGTCCGAAATGAAGACCACCTCTGCAGGCCCCCTCCTTCTCCTCGCTTCTATGTTTTCGGGCGCTTTCTGCCAACATTGGCCGTGACACTTTCTGTAGCTCAGCCGTCCTGACTTTCCCGTGAGACAGTGAGTGCTGCTGCTCCACCAAGTCAACAGCCGCTTACTGTCCTCTGGAGTAACTCCCTGCAAACACGTGTCAGGCTCCATCCTGCTCACATCGCAATTCCCCATGTGATAGTGCAGAGTTGGAGCAGTGCTGAGAGGAGGGTGTAGCCCGACACTTTGATGAAGTGACGCAGTCGTCTTTGGTGTACAGTCAGCAGCAAGGCTCAGTAACAGAGCTTTGGTAATTTAGACAGTCAATTAGGGGACTAATTAGCCATTGAGTCATTATAGTGACTTATTAGTTTGAATGGTGTCAGAGATTGAAACAGTTTTGTCCTCGTACTAAAAATAATCTTTGCACTTGAGTAATTCATGTGGAGTTACAGAACTGCCACAGGGCACACAGTAACAATTCCTCACCTGAATCTGTTTAGAAAATGTTCACAAGGCTTTCTTCCATTAATTTTTACTGGAAAAGGGATTACTCAATCTCAGTCATTCGTGGGGGTCAAACGTCACGAGTGTGTTGATGAGGTGACAGTGAACAGAGACAAGCCCGCTCTGCTACTGTGGGAACAGGCGCGACCTCCGACCCCTGACCTCACCGCTGAGGCCCTCGACGGTGGGCTGTCTCCCTGGCTCCATGGGCCGCCTGATCACAAACACTCACCTTGGGCACGATAGACCATGATGGATGGTAACCCGTGAGCCGGGAGGTCAGCCGAGTCAGCCCCACACGGAGTCGACCAGCTGACCTCGCATAGGTGTGTTTATATGGATGTGCATCTCAGTGATTGGTCTAATAATTCCTGATGCTTAAGTAAGCTGCTTGGAGATTTGTTTGGGCTCGATGAAAGGAAAGATGGAAAAAGTAGACATTGACCGACGGGGTGAAAGCTAAAATTTGCAGGTGTCGGGTTGATATTGCTTAGCAACCGTCGGCGGCTTCACATCGCTTTTGTTGGATTTGGAGGATGCTTCTTGATGAGAGCACGGCATTCATTTCAAAATTTAAGCTTGACTCAAACTTGTTAATATTCCCCAGCGCGCCCATCTTTCCGCACGCTGAGTGTTCAACCGATGGCCTTAAGTTCTGCCTGCGGTGTCGCACTGCGGTACCTCCGGTCTCCTGTGTGCATGGTGCGATGACACTATCTCCCCTCTTAATCTTCAAAGTGAGCCCTGACGCTCATGAAAGTGTCCCTCAGCGTCGGCCCGCCGGCGCCCTTCCTCCTCGTTTTGAACAGACGCGCGTAGGCATATATGCATACGGGAGGTGGGGATGTTACATAAGTGTTCCATGATAGATGGGAGCGCTTGCCGGCTAGCGCCATCCTTGCTCGGTGATCAGCAGGAGGTGGCTTAAAGACACGTCGATACGGAGATGATAATGATGAGTTCAAAGAGAGAGACGCTCAGTCCTGGGTAATAACCAGTGAACATTACATTATTAGGCAGACCACTTTGTAAATTACCTTTTCTGGGAGCTGGTGCAATACAGATCCAGGGTATGATTGCAAAACCGCAGCCATATAAAGAAATATTCTCTCAGCTTCTCCTGGGCCAGGAGTGCCCTGACGAGATAGAGGTGTGCTACTCAACACGCATGGCTCATTAATGACACAGTCGCCAAAAGAAAGCGATGGGATGGGATGGCCTCAATATAAGCTGCCCTTTTAAAAGCTGTCATCATCGTCAACGCCCCCGCTGCCACAGGGCAGGTTCACTGCGACCCAGTGCTGTGGACGCAGAGAGGAGGCCACATTTCATCATGAAGGGCAATTGCTAGGTAATGGCTGATGTTTCCAGAGGTAAAATTAGACAGTATGTGACTCAAAGGGTCCTATAAATGGAAGCGGTCCTGTTGTTCTTCCTCTAGAGAGAAAGTCACACAGTTGGAAATGCTTTTACGGGGCCTTTTAATAAACTCTTGTTGATGGCTTCCTGTCATGCAGCTATCATGCAGGAGCTCACTCTAATGCTATTTACCTGCAGCGATCTCAGGCTTGCTGTATCTATGGCTCTCTGTGGCTGCTGGGGCATTTTGTCTGACAAATGCTTTTCCGAGCACATTCAGATTTGTATCATAAGACAAGCTGCCCTGGTCCTTTCGTGTGCTTGTGTGTGCTTGTGGGTAGAAGAGAGTTCATTATGAGAAAGTTCTGCTCTCTGCACGGAGGAGAGACAGCAGGCCAGCAAGACATTATTAAGATAAAAAAAAAGTGTGGAAAGACCAGGCAAAAAGACGAGCAGACAAAGATGTTCCCTCTCTCCGGCCTGCAGTAGACGGAGACACAATTGAAAGATAGTGCTGAGACAGAGAGAGAAGTACAAGAAATGAGGTAGTATCGGTGTGGGGCTGCGAGGACAGAGAGCGGGACTGTGGAGGCTGGAGAAAATGAGATTTCTCTCTTAGCAATCATGGGTGTCTGATGATCAACGACATGTCGACACCGAAGCTTCTTTGGCCAGCACTAGCCCGGTTTGACGCTGTAAGCTTCGAGCTTTCAGCCCCAGTTAATTTGGTGACGCCCACGGTTACCTTGGCAACGGCAAATACTCGGCCGCGTTTGGAGGAGCTTCTGAAATGAGACAGCCTTGTCGCGCCGCTGTATTGAAATCGGTCTTCAAAACACAGCCTTCGAAGGACGCGGCTCCTGAATTCAGACGCAGCTCAGGGCTGAGATAAAACTCAGGGCGAGATTATACACGCACGGTTTTCATGTGAATCCCTCCTACTTTGACGGGCAAGCTGAATCCAGCACAGGAAAAGCAGACTGCAGCACAGAGTGTTATAATTACAGAATGTATATACAATGGATGACTATTACAGGAAAAAATGCAGACCACAACCATGGTTTGATTTCATGAGAATCTTTAAACACTCACAGACAAACTTTAAAAAGTAGTGAGTGAGTGGGTTTTTTTTCTTTTTGGGGGGGGCAAACTGCATTTATAGCATTTAAGGCAAATAAGTCCATAAACAGACACAGACGTCAGCACACACTTGCAAGATCTCTCGCACTCACACACACACACACGTATGCCCAGCTTGAAGCAGAGGGAGAATAACATGCGGTTCAGGGGTTTGACGTGGGTCAAAGGTCACATATTGAGTCTGTCCTCGCAGCGACGTTCATCTCTGACACCTTTGAAGAGGGGTCGTACATCATGGTGGGGAGTCCTGCGTGTCAAACGAAGACCTTGTGTAACGTGGGCCATCCTTCCTGTTTGTGTGTGTGTGTGTGTGTGTGTGTGTGCGTGTGTGTGTGTACTGATGGCATGCATCACCATACATCACCATCTTCAGTCCCACTTGCAGTTCCTTCCCACATCCAGGATCAGGATGATGCCAACCTTAATGTCTAATATAATTTTGATCATGCAGGCTTTGTGTTTGCCAGTGTAGACACAAACTCACAAGTCATATGTTTCATCCTCTAAAAAGTTATAGTGCATGAGACACAATATATGTGCATGCTTGTAGGTTAGGATTAACTATATAGAACAGGAGTCAAATCTTTGTTCTAACTCCAAAGACCCTAAACTGGTGCTTCTTTGATGTTTGTCAGAGAGGATATGCTGAATATGCAAACACTGAACAATGATTTTGTAAAACAAGTGCTGTTAAGCGGAAAGTGTTGGAAAACGACGGTAAGGAACTCCCCCTGAAATGCAGAGGGGAAGTCAGTGAAGGGTTTAGTTTCAGCCAGTTTTGCAATCATTCCCACATTCTTTTGTTTTCTTACCCACCCACTACTTGCTCCCCCTCAGTTTTCCTTTTCTTTAGACCACCTCAGTCCAGAGGCCTAACCAGCTGCTCCATGCACGAGCTGCTAAAGAAGAAAGCCTTTGGTATTTTATTTTTTAATCAATGTATTGTACATCACATTCCAGTATCTCTAGTAAAAACTATCTAATGCCAACCCCCAGCATAAGCTGCACGGTCAGGGTTGTACATCAACAGTCTTAGTATAGCAGTAAAATCAACCTTAATTTTTTTTTTTGCATACATTCACTTTAACCATGAGTAAAATGTTTACAGATCTCCAATCACCAACCATTTTGTGAACGGCGCAAAATAAAAATGATTTTTTTATTTTGAATCTCAGCTTTCTTAAATACAGAGTGTTGACTGGAATATATTTATCCAATATATCATATAACTGTACAGTCAATATACTTGGGGCGCAAGATGCCACTGATATCTCACACAGTATCGTTCAGTAAGTAACTTTGGAGGAGTCTGGATGGTGATGCTGTTGCTAAACTTTTTTTTTTTTTGGAACAATAAAAACTCTCAGATGTCAAGTTTCTTTGTGTTGTACTGTCATACTTGTGGTAAATAAAAAGCTGTTCATCCCTCCGAGAGCTTTAGCCCACTTTCCTTTTCCTCGTCTTGCTCGGCGAGGAACTGTGCTCTTCTTCTGTGTCACCGTGCGATGCGAGACTCCCTGTGATCCCGTGATGAGACACAACAGTAATGATGGAGCAAAGATAGCTTTCCTCACCGGCCTGTTTTCGGCGGCTTGATCTATGGCACTCATTTGCAGGCGTCCAGGTTTCCACCGTTCCCTGATGGATGATGCATGGTTTCGGTGATTGCCTTCCCCTCACCCACCGTTGACACTTCTCCACCTCGCCTCGTCAGTGTCTCTCCTCTCAATCCTTCAATCTCCTTCACCTCCGTCCATCTCTATCGCACCTCCTTTACATTCTCTCCCTCCCTCCCAGCTTGCCTTCATGTCACTTTACGCTCCCTCTCGCCTTCCCTCTCAGTGACTTTGTGGATTTTTGCATCTCTGTTACATAACGGCACTCGGGGGACAAGGGCACTTCAATCAATACTTCAAATGGCCCAGGCCCTGGCGGACTCGCTCTAAATGCCACGTGACGACATGAGAGACTGACATTTGACGAAGGGAGGGGAAGGGAGAGACGGCCCTGTAACACCCCGTGCTACCAGCGGTGCTTAGACTTAATGGGGGTGGCTAGGGCTGGGAGGAGGAGCGGGAGCGGGAACACTGATGAGCGAGATTGCACACCACTGGAGAGGGGGAGAAATTTCAGGAAAAGTAAGAACAACAGGCAGATAAAAACACGCCCGCTCGGGGACGCGAGCCCAGGGTGATTCATTCACGTCTCACTGAGATAAAAGCCAGACGAATAAATAGAATTAGAATTATTCATACTGTGGCATCAGAGGGGCAGCGCAAACTTTATTTTAAAAAGACAGCAAAGTAGCACACACTGTTTGGCAAAATACAGCTTTAGGGAAGAGTGTGCGTGCACCCATCCTCATCCAATTTACATGTGAGCTGCTGGGCGGATGAGGGCTGCTTTTAGATTAGAGCGCTAGATAAATATATATATATGATAATAATCGCAGAGACTCTAATTGAACCACTGTTGTCCAATCTTCCTGCTGATGTGTAATGCTCCCTTTGGGCTCAGAGTATCATCCCAGTGATGAGCCTTTTCGACCGGGACTCGCTCCGTGCTCCCCGCCCAGAGGAAGGTGAAGGCTCTGGGCTCCATAAATCTCCCACTGCTGCTGAGTTCATGCTATTTCAGGCCTAAGTGGCCACAGAGACCTGACTATAATTGTACATCTCTCTCTATAGAAGTCTATATTTATTTGATGCGCCCCTTGTGAAGGCACAGTGTCCTCCACTCAGGGTTAATCAAGTGAATCAAACGCTGAGAGTGTTTGTGTGGAGGACGAAAGGAGAGGGGGAAGGAAATACATGGAGGCGATCTCATTCATCCATAGAGTTATTGCAGTCATACATTTAACTGTTTATTACACTGACGCAGTCGAAGGGCCTTTTGTGCTTTAGCTTAAATGTCAGGGTAATTATATGACAGTGGATCGCTGGTGCAGAGGAAGTGGAAGGAGTTCACGTGCATATTTCTTATAAACAGTGCATGCATGTGAGAACATGCACGACTTCAGAAGGTTATGAAATCGGGAGATAAGTCATTTGTTTAATTAATCCAGGACATGTGCTGGAATAAAAGGGGGGTTGGCAGGTTTTGCAGAGAGGATGACTTGACTGGATTATTTCTCTCTGTTTCTTTGGGGCCAGTGTGTCTCAGACTCAGACCTCCTTATTCTTATTCCGTCTGCAGACCCGACCTGAATCTCTCACAGCCTCTGGACGGGGCTTTTAAAACAGTCCTGTCCCCAAACGTTCTGGATCGGACCTGACAGAGGAAGTTTACAACACCAGAACAGGAGTGGACCAGGTCACGGCAGCCGGGTCACATGCTTGGGTGGTCACATGCTTGCATGCCTGTGGTGCTCTCTGCATCAAGTAGCACATAAAGAAATTCAATTATGGTATGAAGACAGTTAAAGGCAGCATCAGCAATGTGGTTGATTAACTGAGAAACAATCAAACCTCGCTGATTTTACTCACAAACAAGGGTAATGTTCCTATTCTTAGATGAGAAATGTAATCATTTCTTTACTAATAAAAATGGGATTACACCCCACTTGTACTGAGGCGGCACTTCCCTTGCAGATCAGGATAGATCCCATAAATAAATTCATATTGCCATCAGAACCACCTTGTTACATTTTCATCCTCATGGGCACGAGTTGCTCCCTGAGAAACTGTGTGTATTCAACTGTTAACGCATGAAGACATCACAGTGAGGTACGGCAAGGACCAAAGTTAAACTTGGTTCAACTCTGATTCATGAATGACTCACACTGAGAAGTTCCCAGAAACAGGACGTTAAAAGTCTTTGCTCGCACTGAAATTGCGAGCAATTCTGAAGCAAAATAACACCGACCACAGCAGGGTTACACTCTCCAAAGCTGTTAATGGAGCGGTCTTTACCTTTTCCTCCATGAGCAGCACAATGTGGTCAATTAGTGAGTCAAGGTAGGAAGAGAGTTTCGTGTTTTTAGTCACCCGCCAGGATAAGCTCAGGTGGATGAGAATAGAAAGTGAAGTGAGAAAAGAAAAGTCGTGACTGCTCATGCGAGGTTTTGAATATCCACGGTTATACAACCTGAAAAACTGCAGTACTGTATGCAGGAGACTGATATATCTATATATCAAATAAATTCCAACAACTGAAGGCAAGATCATAACAATTTCAGATTGCAAAGCTTATGGGTTTCAGTCCCCGGTCGATTTTGGCGACACTTGTAGTTACTAATGATAACAGCCAGTGTGGTTCGAGACTACAGCTCCCAGAATTCCTGGCGGCAGCAGATATTTCTTTAGGAGCTGCTTTTTCAAAGATAAAACCCCACACCAGCCAATGAATCTGTTTACAGACCCGTCAGTGAAAACATACATCATTTCAATACAGAAGCTGGCGAAACATGATTGCAACGGCTGATTTTAAGTTGAAGCTGTTTTGTTTTATGGACGCAGTTTTGATGTACGACTGCTGTCAGCCCTGACCATGGTGACGAGTACTGTGTGTGTGTGTGTGTGTGTGTGTGGCTTCACAATTAAATCCTGCCAATGTGAAGCAGCAGCATCATCAGTAAGTGACCGGTTAACACTGAGGCTCATATTATCAAGAGAAAAATGTTGGATTACATTGCACTGTTGAGTGCGAGAGTAGCAGACTTTGCCATAAAAAATGAAGACTACATAGAAAGATAATTGCAGAATATAGATACACTGAATGGTTATTGCTGAAAAACTGCTAACCATACGCAGCCTCAAACACAAGAATTAATATCATAAAATTAGAAGATTTATAACTTTTAATTAAAGAAAGTGTCCCTGATGTATGATTGAATGTGAATTCATCCCATATACAATCATTTTACTGTAAGTCAATTCCCTTTGAACTGGTGTCAGCAGAGACCAAGGCCACTGACAGTGTGTTTCCCCGCTACTTGAATGTTACTACTTTGGACTCAGCAGCATGTGCCTGCTTCTGCAACTTTGTGACTTTGGCAGAGTAACATTTGGTGGTAGTTTGTGTGGCCGCAGCGCAGCCCTGGAGCAACACAATACGCGCTGGTCATTCACGGACCTTGTAAAATGTCTCCTCAACAGGTCAGCGTGCAACCGAGGTAAGTAATGTCTTTACAATGAGGTATACTTTAAAAGGAGGCGGACAGAAGTCTGCACTGCTGTACATTGTGTTCAAGCAGAGTAATCTGTTATTTTTTGTCATTAAGTCTTTATTTGATTGTCTCTTATTAGACCCTCATTTAATCCGAATGGGTCACCTGCAATTGAAATCTCATTTTAAAAAGAGTCCGAGCTGCAGCTGCATCATCATTATGTCGCACGCAAAGCCAGACATAGAAGTAAAGGAAAGAGGCGGAAAGGCAGCGACTGCTGCTTGATAAATGCTCGGCCGCGCACCTCTCTGGCTCGCCCATGTACGTCTCGCCCTCGTCGCTGTCACATTGGCTGCAACTCAGATTGTTGGCCCCGGAGGCCGATCACTCACCGCCAGCGCTGACCTGCACGGATGCCATCCATCACGGCGGCTTGCGAGGCGTCGGCGATGGCCTCTTCAGTCCCGCACGCTGGCACTCGCAAACACGGGGAGGAACAAACGAGTTCCTAAAATTCATTTCATTTGGATGGGGCACTATTAGGATAATGATGATAAACACCGCTAATCCCCCTGTCTGCTTTGTTCTGGGTATTAGAATTGCAGAGTTGATCCATCGATCATTTCTCAGGGGATTTGGAGAGAGTGTGCAACGAAATGCTGAATGTATTTTTGGATCCAAAGGGCATTGTATATAAATTGTGTGTTGTGTAAGATAATTTTTGAAATTGCTCCGTGTTTAATTAATCCCGACCTTAATCCTTTGTCTCCCACAAGTGTTCTGCAACATTATTATTTCTTGGGTCTTGAGGGTTGAATCCTCAGCTGGGTGGTGAGCTGTAATCATTCACTTCTTATTCAGAGGCATAATGGGAAGGAGAGGTCTCTTGTTTGTTTGCAGCTCTTTCAGTGACTCATGGGCTTGACATAATGTGACGCGGAAAAGATTATCACTTCCTGTCCTCATTTCCCTGCGTCAGATGTTCATGCGTGCGTCTCCGGTGTCTGCTAAGCTACCTACAGCATGATCAGCCGTCTCTGGGTTTTAGCGGTGTGGTTAATTATCACGGCCGATGCTCACAGAGCTGAGGAAGCAGGCTAAACTGTTTGCCTGCTTTCGGTCCCAGTTCATTTAGCTGCCGCCCGAGGGACTGAGGCTCTTTATTATGAATGAGGCGCCTCGTGGATGTGCCTCAAAGTCAGAAGCTCATTAGAGCTAAATGCTGTGCGCTGGCTGCAGTTGGATCTTGATGACTCCGCCAGCAGTACACTACCGCACTGTCCTAACCCCATCAGCGCGGCGCGGCGGCAGCCACCTGACTGACATGGCTGCTTTTAAAAGGCATGAACATTTCGAAAGCCTTTCTTCACTCAAACAGAACTGTTAGATACAAATTTACCGAGAATTCTGCTTACACTCTGCTTTTGTTTTAATAGCGATTCACCAGCTGGCTCGTTTTAACACATTATACGTATATGCGACCCAGTTTGAGATATTAGATGTGGATGTAAGTTTCAGTGCAGCTTCCATTAACGTTGCCATTGTCAGAGCACACTTAAAAAGTCTCAGAGGGAGCTCAGCCTTTGCTGACAGTTTTAAGAAGGTACAGCTGTGACATCTTTGCAACTGGATACCACATGTGAGCTCGATGTGCACGTATGCCTCCACATGTGCACGAATGTGGAATTGTTTCAGTAGTGTGCTCTTATTTGTGTCATTTGTGTAATTTGGGGGACTTGGCGAGGAGATCAATACCGCTGTCATGCCTGTCCATCAACTAAAAGGCCACGGCAGACAGTTGACTTGGCTAACTGTCTGCTGTTACTGGGGGAAACAGCTGGCCACCCTCTGGACAAAGGTAAAAAAAAAAACAACTTACTGCCAAGACCTGTAAATCTCATTAATTAACAATTAACTATTTATAATGAATTAATAATACCCTCTTTCTTTATTCTTATCTTTCGGAATTGTGTGTTGGACAATTTCTTGGCCCTGAGGAGCTTCCAGACAACCAGCAGGGACTCAAGGCCAAGCAAGGTTGCTTACATCCAAAGCACCTGCAGAATTTATTATCTTTGGACAGAGCCTGGCTAGCTGTTTCCACCCATTTCCACTCTGTGTGCCAGGCGAAGCTAACGTTAAAACGCGTATTTCCCAAAATGTGACAGCTCTGCACTAAATGTAAATACAGTCAATGCCGTGCGGTGTATTCACTAACTGGATGCTGGCAGTGAGTGAGACCCGGGCTGCATCATTAGGCTCGCAGAAACTCACATCCATTTTTACTGCGTACATAAAGCATAGTGCACCCGGAGCCTCGCTAAGGCTCTACTTACAGCAGAGCACCTCAGATCAATATCAAGTGATGAGACTGTGCTCCTCTCGCTGGCCGCATGTGTTACCTTTTCACTGCAACCGCCGTTGCGTAATCATTGTTGTCACAATTTGTCTGGAACAATGCCCCCTGAAACATTTCATTTTTGCAGTGAAAACTGGAGCCACTCATTGCTCATTGCATTTGAATAATTTTCTATAATATGCATAATGACTAAACACAGATGCTTTTTTTCTCCTCGTAATAAAAATGGCAAAAGAGAATGAGATTAATTCAATCTGTAGCTCATTTCCTACCTCACCAGTTCACTGCTTCCCTTTTTGTTGGGTTGAGGCCACTTTACTGCTCCTTCTTGTGTTGCCACGGGCAGCCAGAGTATTTAGACGCACAAAATGAAGATACTCTTCATTCCTGGTACCTGATATGCACAGGGTTCTGGATCTGGTTCTGTGTGTTTGTGTGTGTGAAAGAGAGAGAAAGAGAAAGAGAGTGAGGGGGGCGTGTTTATGGTGATAAATAGAGAGTACATGCACACAGCTCCCTCGGGGGCTGTTAACATGTTTATATGTGGGCTATGTCACCGTGATTCTTTCTCCTTCAATTGACTTATTGATCCACTCTTAATTATGTAACAATTTCAGTTTAAAAATAGGCCTCTGCCCCAGTCAATATGCTTTGTAATTAGCCTCTGGTAAGTCTACCCAGCCCAGGCCATCCATGCTACAGGATTAGGGACCAACTCAATGAGATTACCACCACCAGTCCAACAACCCCTTTGTTCTTCACTTTTCCACCCAGTCTGAGATTAATAGACCACTTTAGATTCCAGTTCAACATGGGGGTGGCTTTGCACGCGCAATGTAGCCGAAAATCTAATTCTGTTCCTCGTTTCTCCATCAGACACGGTCTCATACGCCTGTGTGTCCCCACTCGCCCCGTGGTTTGGCTTAACGGTTTCGTTCAGTACCGGCCTTGCTCTGTCACCGCGCAGCGCAGGGCTGCTGGCAGATAACGCGGTAACGCGCAGCCATGCAGGGCGGACCTGAGATGTCCGATTACACTTTGACTTGTGGAGAGGAGACTGGGCGACAGGGTAGCCATGTGTGGAGAGGACATCGGTCCCCGGAATCATCAGGGACATCAGACTCTGTTTAGCGTATGGTAGTTGGCACTTTGTTTTAATCCTCACAGGGAGCAGATTAGGTTAATGCAGCATGTAACCTTTGCCAGATGCAGAAATGTGTGCGACTGTGGTGGTTGAGTTCCGCCTGTCCGTGCGTTAATGTTTGGTAACTGTGTGTTCATGATAGGTCAGTTTCTATTTATGTCCGTGCCCCCCCTGTGCCTTCCCCTCCATCCTCTCAGTGATGCTAACCGCCACGTCTGCTTGACGTCACAGGACAGCCGCAGGGGAGGTCGAGGGAGGGAGCGAGGGAGGGATGGAGGGAAAGGGGATGAGGAGGAGTGGAGGGATGAAAGAGGAAGGTGTTGGAAAGAGTGTAGCGGAGGGATGAGGGGACAGAAAGAGAGGACAGCTCCAAGTGTGATCTAAGTGTCAACACTGGCCTCCTCCTGCCGGTGGAGTCTCACTTCACACACCTCCATTAAATCTCGGGCTCCTCACACCCGTCTGACCATCTCCTCTCTCCTTCCTCTCTGCCATCAACCAGTCATTTGGCTTAAAAGCCTCCAGTCTCCCGCCGCTCTCCCCGTCCTCTCCGCCTGCCTTTATTAGCCATGTTGACTTTCTCTCTGCTTTGTGACGTGAACGCTCTCTTTCAATTTGGCATGGCAGCGCTCCCCCTCAGTCTCTCCCACATCATAATGACTTCAAACTCAAATACTGTTACTCTTTATCTGACTCTGACCCTGTTTCCTGCTAAGCCTTTCTCAGAGGCTTGGGCACAAGCACTGCTTGATTATCTTATGTCACCCTCTAGGTTATGAAAACCATATTCACAGTGTGTAACGCTGCACACGCTGCACCAAACAGGACACACAAGAAGACAAAAAACACTTAAAGTGGAAAAGCTGAGGAAAGGAGGGCAAGAGTTTCGCATTTAAGGTCAGATCATCCTCAGAGGGGCGTAATGACATTTGGAGCCTCCAAGCCCACATTCATTAGTGTAATGTAACTACAGTTACTACTTTTACTCAGGTACTGGGCTTAAAAAATTGTTTGACATTTCAGGAAATGGATTTGTTACTTTTGGACAGAGCCCCTTGCTTTCAGTCTTCACACTCGATGAGGCTAATAGGCTGCTGGCATTTAGCAGACAGATATGAGGGTGGTATCAAGAAAGCAGATAAGTGTTTTTTTCCCCAAAATATCAAACTACTTCTTAATATAAATCTGAATGAATTCTTCTGTCACTGCAAAAATAACACGAGCTAATACTATCTCATTATGTTTTTTACATAAATATGTAAAAATATGACATGTTGCATGTGCAACAGTGTACGAGCGGCCTCACACACAGGTATGATCGTGATCATCGCCCTGCATTATTCCTTTGATACGGCTGTTGTCCGGGTCTGTGTAAAGCTGTGAAGCTTCACCCCCGGGGCTGAACGAGAGCCATCAAGATGCCTCTCATTCCCGCCGGTGGCCGGCTGGAGAGCGGAGCAGCTGCCGTGGCCAGAGCTGCACGCTCGACTCCACCGCAGCAACGAGCAGGGAGACGAGCAGTGAAAATCAATGCAACACAGAAATACTGCAGCAGGGTTCACAAAACCATCTGTCGGATTACACGGGAGCAGAAAACAAACCTGCGCCAGGTATCAGAGTGGTGACAACAAGCATGTAGTTTTCGCCAAGAAGCAGGAAAGCAGAAACTTCTGAAAATCATAGCAACAGACAGATGAGAGATAATGACCATCACGAATGAATGGCAGAACACCCAGACAGAACAATTACACTCATCTCATAATTACAATTTTCGATTAATGTGATCTGGTGCAGCATGTTCCCAGCGAGGCTTCGCGTCTCGTTCTGAATGCACGGATACATTTTCTCAACAAATAAACACGTTGAATTTCACTGGATTAAAGAAGTTTTTCAAGCCCCTCTGGAAGTTAACGCCTGCAAAGATCTGAGGCTTTTTGGACATGCAGCTAAGCGATCACAGTAGGGTGGCGCGGGAGGAGGAGAGATGTGTGAATATTTATAAAGCTTAATTCATTCAGTGCTCAGAAGTCCTTCCCAAAATCATGTTTGCTTTCCGAAACACTAACTAGAAACAGGCCCTCAGCCTCAACTCATCTCTTGCAGGTTTTTGCTTGTGAGTCATGTGTGTTTGTACATTTCTGGATAATTCAATATCACTGCTGATGTGTGTCGTTTTCATGTGCGAGGATGCGGGGTTGCGTGGCAGCGGAGCAGAGTGACTGTCTAATAAAAGGATGAGAGGATTACGGCTGTGATGAATGACTCCGTCTGTTCACATTCTTGTAAGTCCTGGTCATCTGGACTGTTGCATCATAAGCCCAATTTAATCACTCCAAAATACTACGAAATGAACGGGGCCTCTTTTTATGGTTTGCTGCCACCTAACCTGACTTTTACATAACCATAACTAACATTATGAAAGATAGGCAGAATGGGGATTCAAAGGGGGTGAATTGACATTTTTCAGGTGAGGCTTTTCCTGATGGAAGCAGACAGTGGAAGTAATGCAAGGAGGCGCTCTCCATGCAGATCCTGATGTAAATGTCACAGGAAATTAGGGTGCGGACGCGCTCCGTTTACCACCTATTCTCGGTGGAGTGAGCGTGTTTTCACAGCTCCTCACCGGCAACGAGGTCCTGCTGGGACATGGAGGGCTTGTCAGGAACCGGGGGACTCAACAGATGGAGTGACTGATCTTTGCATCTTACCACAGCTGTTCAAAAGATAGAAAGAAGTCTTGTATACACTGCATGTTCAGCCACATTGAGTCTTCTGTGCATCGTCGCTACCATTCCTGTGTAATTGCTTGTATTCTCTATGTTATTTTGTCACGACGTAAATTTAATCAGCCTTCTGCAGCCAATCAGGCTAATCTGCCACTACCGAAGGCAACGTCTGAGTGACATACGGGGTTGGCAGGGGTCGCTGGTAGCCTCTCACACTGGACTGGGATAATGAGACTGCCCCGCTGTCAAGCATCTGTGGCCCCGCTCTAGTTTTCCTTAGACACACACTCCAGCATGCGCACAAACACACACGCACATAACATCCAGGCTTTTATACGGAGCCACAAACAGAAATCATCCAAATGAATGTTGAATCTAAATGTTTGAGCATTGAAGCCTGGATTAGATTGATGAATAATGTGTGTGCTTGCATGTGTGTGTGTGTGTGTGTGTATGAGGACCTCAATGCTAAAGTGTAGTTTTGGCAGCAGAGAGATTAAGTGCATTCATCTTCATTTGCTGGCTGGCGTTGGCCGTGTTACCTGCTGGAACAGAAACGCTCCATCTCCCCCCCGAGACTCAGACCACCGGTTCGATGCTGAAAACTGATCCAGACGCACCGTTTGCTTCATCTCTCTCTCATTCTTACCCACTTCCATTTGTCTCTTCCTGACTTCTGATTTTGCATTCTGCTCAGCACCTGTCCCCCTTGTCCCACATGTACAAATGCCTCCCTCTTTTGTTACAATCTGGCTCGGTGTCACTGTGACATTTGACAAATAGCATGACAAATAACACTATCCATCCCCTGCACTTTGAATGATGATATTCACACCAGTGATTACAGCTCACGGAGGAGCTGTCAGATCTGCACCCGAGCGTACGCGTGTTCTGCACCCACACACTTACGTAAGGCACGTTTCCCCTTGTCAAACCTGGTGCCCCCTTTTTTGACACCAGACTAATGACTTATTGAACACTTCATTATTGCCACATATTATTTTGTCAGAGCTGGGGAAAATTAAAATCGACTGCCCTACTTTATCACTGTGCCTTTTTGTGCAAATGAGAGCAGCAGCGATATATGAGAGGTGCAACACTTTGATAAGAAAGCTCCACAGCTCATCTGTTCTCATGTCTTGTCTCAGTGTGTGCGGCTCCAGACTGAAGTGCGTGTCCGAGGGAGGCTGGGTGCCACTGAGCCAGTTGTGTCAAGGCAGAGACTAAGGGATGAGCTACTGTTGTGATGCTTGGCAGTTTTGTGTGTGTATATACGTGTCAAAGTGAGGCACATACATTTGTATATGTGGCTCTGTGAATGATGGAGAGCCACGTTCTATTACCGCTGTGAGCGAAGGGGGAGGGAAATAATATGAGACAGGGCTGTTTGTGAGTTTCAGATGCCACCTTGAATTAGGGGGCTGAAGATTACCGGGATAGATGGGACGCAATTGACTCGGAAAAAAAAAATACACGTTAGAAGGAGAAAAAAACCCAACAAGAGCTGGGGTGAAACAGGATTTTCATAGATTGAATAAAAGGAAAGGAGGCACAATACAAAGAAGAAAAGCAGGATCAGAAGTGGTCTGAGGATAAACTACAAGGGGCTGAAGTGAAAAGAACTTGTTTTTTTCAGTCATGCATAATTGTGCGTCATTTGCCTGCAGTGCAGACAGGGTGAATGTGTTTTTCATTAAGGTTGTTGAATAATTACCGAGGATATGACACGGGGAGTCTAAAATCATACTTCTGCATACTTCTGTTTTCCTGATGCACCAACCCAACAGATTCAATTGAAAGCAGCCACATTTTGTCAGACAGATACAGCAATTGTCAACAGAATGAACTCAGCAAAATGATTAATAATGAATCAAGTTGAGCCTGTACAGTCAGTCACTATGGACATCTGGATCAAATTGAAGGGAAATTCATGGGTGTTTTTTGTGTTTGCTTGTTTTTGCCCTTAATATTGGTGATGAATAACACTCATCTCAAGTCGTTGCTGTGCAGATTTGAGAAACACTGACACTGGTAAGAAAGCTACTGATGCAGCATGGTCATTGTAATTAGCTAATTAGCACTAAACACATAGTTGACTGAGATGAAGATCAGATCACATTTTTATGACCAATTCATGTAAAAGCAGGTCATTCCAAAGGGTTCACATTCATCTTCCCTGAACTGTGACCATAAACCATCAGCGACACTAAAAGTGAGCCACACCCTCCCACTGTTGCTATCAACAAACCAGCACGCATGAACACAGCAGGTCAGACAGTCCTTGCTCTGACTGACGTCGTCCACGCGCTCATGCGTGGAAGGTACACAGACAGCGAGGCAAAAGAGGAGAGCTTAGTGTGTTCTACTTTTCTCCTGGATTGCCCCCCCCCACCCAAAAAAAAAGCATTCTCTCACTTCTCAAATGCACGGACCTCCATGCATCCATCTGCAGACGTGTCGTGTGACGTGTTGAGCGATCACATTAGAAGGACACAAAGGAGGCCATCTCCGTGGTGACGGTGGAGCCGCCACGGTCACGTCTCTGTGACGACCTTACATTGGCTTCAATATTAATGCCACCAAGAACATTTACATGGGTTGCATGAAATATGGATGCGGCGTGAAAGGAAGAGGGACAGCCGACTTTTCGCTGCCACATGAGAACGGATGGAAAGAGAAACCAGTGAAGGGTACTTCAAGAAAAGCAAGTTAAAAGGGATCCAACAGTTCTTTCACATCATCGTCATCCACCACCTGAATTCAAATCACCACTGGGGGGCCGGAAGGGAAAGTGTGTCAGAGGAACGCAAGAGCGCAGCTAAGCCGAGGAGAGATAGCGGGGGGCCGGAAGCACGTTTGGTGGATGTGAGTGTGAGAGAATGAGAAATAAGGGAAAGGGAAAGAAAGTGTCCTGGAGAGAAGGGGGGGAGATTGGTTTCACCTGCACCACAGTGTTTAGATAAACTCCAGCAGCAGGGAGCTGAGGACTCAGCAGAAACCAAACAGGATGCAGGTCTAACTCAGCACTTCAAAAAGAACTGGAGATTTTCAGGAAACTCTGAATTTTTCGACTGCACACACCATATCATTTCGATACGGTGTGTGCGAAGTACGAAGTATTTCGTTTCCCTTTTCCCAGTTAGCACATCCTGACATACTGTGCTGTTCATCGAAGAGAAGAGAGGAGAGGAGAGGTCGTGTGGAAAGGAAGTGGGAGTGACATAACAGCTGCAAAGGTCACTGAGAGCTACTCGACTGTTTCTTGTACATCAGCCATCACTCATCCAGTGAAGAGGCTGCACTCAGCCTGATTGTTCCATGAGTGGGACAGATACATTCTATTCTCCAGATAATAACCAAAAAAAAAAAATCGCAGAGAATCGAGAGTCTCTGTTCATGTCAACAACACAAGTTGCAGATGTGTTGTGGGTGGCGTGAATGAGGTTTGCTCACCTTTCTAAATAAAAAATGTCTCTGTGTCCTAATTTAAACAATGACAAAGCAACGACTAGCAGTTCCTGTTTGCAAGATAGCTATGGATATACGGACAACTATCACCAGATTGCTTTGGTGGTCAGGAAAACATTAAAAAAGTGACAACTCTCATCCAAGTTCATCTCTTTTCCTATGATTTATAAATGGATTTATGGGAATACATTCATACTGGACCTCAAAGACGAAATCCTCAGAAAGCGTCGGTCACACTGAATGTAAAAACATGGGCATCAAGTCTGCGTGTTCAAATTTGTGGGTTTCAGAGTGACTAATCCCAGAAGGAGTGTGATTTTTTTTTTGACACCAGGTAGCCCATCTTCATTTCCTCCCTGAACTGCTTCAACTACTAGCTTTGTTGGTGAGCGGGTTGAATCGGCTGCACGTCTCTCCCTCAGTTCCCCTCTTCAGCTCCCCCCTGCCCCATGACCTATTTGGAAAGCTATGGATCTGGACTAAATCACTGGACCAACTGACAGACTTTGCCGTTCCCACTGAATAAAAATGACATAACATGCACCTCACATCCTGTCGTTAACAAGCAGTTAACATATATTTGTCAGTTTTTTTTAAATTAAGGGTTTCAGCTTGAGGATGGTTCTCATCACTTGATTTCTTTGGCTAATGCTCCTTGGTGTACTTTGCAGTACCTGAGTCAGTGAAAACGTGTGGCAGTAACCTATATGCTATCAGTGTATGCTGTATTTTGCCAAGACACCGTGCACATCAGCAACAATGACAAAAAAGTAAATAAACTAGCATATGATCACATGCACGTGACTAGTGATGCGGGCCCACAGCCACAAGACTACTCTGTATGTTTTCGGTAAGTCATGACTCAGCTCCTCTCTCGGTGTGACTCATGGAGCGCCATTACTTGGTGTCTCGCGCCGTGTTTGTCTGCAGCACCTGTGGCTCACAGTCTCCGGGGTTTAAAGAGCTGCGCGGGGCGGGAAAAGCCGAGAGGGAAACCACATCTGAAAATGAGGATAACGACTGTTTTTGAACAAAGCCCGAGTCACACGCACGGCTTAAACAAAGGCCGCTGTTGTCAGAAGAGACAAGAAACCAAACCGCGACAACAAAAAGAGAGGCCATGTACAAGCAAGGAGTATAATAGTATCTGTATTGTACACAGCTTTGAACAGCTTGCCATACATGGCAGCATTACCTAAGCCCGAGACATGTCATTTGCTCAGATTATGGGTTTCCTGTTTGAGGAGCAGAGCACAGTGCTTGTGTTTACGCAAATGGTCTGCAAGAAATCCCTCATGCGGGTATATCAAAAGTTTTGTGGGTTATTGCATCTCTATTGCGTTACAGGGGAGGTCACATCAGAACAAGAAAGCTGGAGCCCTCATGCAGGACATACAGTATACAGTATTTCATTACAAAAATGCTTTTGTTTGGCAGTGGTGCACTTTACGTAAAAGGACAGCTTTTTTCATATCAGTGTCCCTTCTTTTGAATCCTGCTGCCTGTTCACTCCACTTCATTGGAAATTCCAGCTTCTCCCAAACTCCCAGAGCAGGTTTGGGCAGTTGCCTTGTTTACCTTTTTCTTGGGCCCCGCCCCCGCTGCTCTGCCCCTTCCTGATCACCTTGGCCTGTTAGAGGTGAGCCGGTTGTGAGCTCGCGCAGGAGCACCTTCCCCTCTTTGGGTCGGAGAATTCCCCGCAGACCAGCACACAGATAGAATTTCTCTACCTTGAGGACCGGCAGCCAATCGGCGGGCTGCGTGACCGGGACAAAGTCCTCTTTACTGAGTCATTTAACTCTCCTTTCCTGCCCCTCCACTTCCCCCCTCTGAATGGTTTAACGTTACACCCTCTCTGAGGTTCTACCTGTCCAGGTGAACTGCCCTGTCGAAAGTCCTCTCATGAAGTCATGTAAGTACACTTTCCCACTCTAAGTTGATTGTTTTTTTAATTAGAAAATGTGGCTTTTATTTGTCTGAAATGCTTCAAGAGTTCAACTTTGACTTCCTGTGTGGTGGTAAAACCAGTTCAGGTGCCTTTTGCCACTGTTTATTGTTTGCATGGAACTCATTTGTATTGAATACACTTAGCACTTAGCTGTGTGTCTGTGTGTGTGTGAGAGAGACATGTGATAACTATTGCTACGTTGTGTGGGCAGACTCCCTGTTATCTGGGTGCGTTGCCGTTCAGCACAGCCATTCTGTGTATGAGAGACACTTCACAGAGTGTCACATCTGCCTGCCGCTGTTCTCCCAGACTGAGGTGTCAGGTCAGGCTCAGACTCACCGCGTTGATTACTTTGAACTCAAAGAGGGACCGGAGTACACAGGCACACACACACACACAAGAGCGTTATGAGGAGGTTATGGAGAGGGCAGTAAAGACTGCATCGGATAGATTCACTTTAACTGGAATGAGATGTGTGTGATTTCATGTTATCTTATGTAGTATCACGTGTGTGTCCTGCTTGTAATGAGTGTGACATAGACCTTGATTTCTGATTTAGAATAAATGAAACAAATCTGAAGACCATTATTACGCAGTACACACCCTATCGGGAATCCGGTAGGGTGTGTATTGTTGAGTACCTCTAAACACTGTCATTTATCTTCTAATTAGGAGCATAAAGGAGTTTCACTCTTTCATTTGTCTCATTATGTAGCTGCTTGGTGGCATTTCTGTTTTCATTCCATTGTTGTTGTTGTTGTTTTGGTTTTTGTTGTTGTTGTTGTGTGTGATCATGAAGCACATCCTCACATTTGCTTCCTGGAATCTTCAGGGTTTCGGTGGACGTGTCTGAACCCGCCGCACCGTGTTGGATCCTGTGTGTGTGTTTTTGAGACGCAATCTTTGTGCCCGCGCCCCCAGACTGTATCGTGTTCATCATTTGTGTTCACCTAATGAGTTTCATTTTTTGACGTGAAACACAGAACAGGTCTGGAACAGTCCAGTCTGTGTGTGAGGCCACACCTGCTGATAATCCAGTTACCAGGCAGACTCCAACCTGCCTTTTCAGGGCATACAATAAAACCCTTACGGTTTAACAAAATAGTTATCTTACGCTCATGTGCACAAACTCTTCATCTGATATGGCTGACTCTGCCTTTCGCCTCTGAGGGAGTGGTTTGTTTGATTGATACAGACATGATTTGATTTCTACCGATGAATATCAGGGAGTGGATTGTGTACATAGTAACATGCCGACCCGGCGTGGACGGCGGGAGTGCTGACCCAGGCGAGGGCACCTCGTCGTCAGGTTGTTTTTCCTGCACAAGTGTTAGGAAAATGAGCTGACCTGGCGCTGCCTTGTGTCATCATTAACCCGTCGAGTCATCTCAGATCACGGGAAAGTAACCAACAGCCGAATCCACAGCCTGACATGTGAGGGAAGGAGGTATAGGCTCTCCCAAAGAGACGGCTCTCCCTACCCTGCTTTCAATAGCTGAAAAGAACGAGGGACAGCCCGTTGAGCCGAGGCTTGACATGTCTCTGGTCCAAAGACAAAAGAAGCACTTTAACTCTAACAGAAATAGAAATGTGTGCAGAGCGATTGTGCTGCAGACGAACTGAAAGCCTCCCATTTCTCATGCTTGTTTGGCTGTAGGATTGTCGGTTTAGTTATTAATAAAACATCAGTGACATGCATGTGAGGTTCAGCCAGTCAGCCCTCTGTTATGGCCTCTCGAGCAAAGTGCAGCAGGGCTGTTGTGTGAGTGTCGTCTTGTCACTTCAGAGGGATTAGGAGCGAGCCGGAGAGAGCTAATGATCCCCAGGCCCGGGCGTGTCCTCTGAATCTGCTCGTCTGTATGAGTGGGTGTGTACAGGCATGTGTGTGTGTGTGTGTCTGTATGTGTTGAAGTGCATGTCTCAGCATGCAGTGTGTGTTTGTTTCAGACTAGATGGGAGTAAATATATATGCCGATCCTTTTTGTTTTATTATTAGCGTGAAGGTGTGATTTAACACCCAAGTTTCCCCTGGAGAGAGAAGGGAACAAACTTAAATGGGATCATGTTATCTTGCTCAGATCAGGAGCTGCGGAGAATATCAATTCACCTCCACTCTTCTCTTTCTTTAACTATGAATCACATTTTTTCAGCTCCTCCTGGCATGTTTTTGCGCTCTTCCTCCCACTCTCCCTATCTGGCGCTCTCCACGTCTTTTCCCGATGACAGCGCTCTGCTCCACGGAGCAGTCCAGACCTCGGTTGCGGCAGGTGCCACAGCGTGTGATGAATCAGCCGCGTTACCATAAGCTCTCAGTGGGGAAAGCTGGTCTTTGTTGAGGCCGCTCGGCCCCGTCTTATCGACCTTCCCCTCCCAGACAGTGAGCGTCACACTGCGCGTGGAAAAAGGGATGAGGAGGCCTGTTTGTCTTGACAACTTGGTGGTTACTCTGCGGATTTGTACATGCACGGGGACATATTTATATGCACCAGCATATTAAGATGCTATGATTCTAATTACAGCATGGGGATGTGTCCTAATACAAAATAGTGCTTGGATGACACTTGTATTTTGTGGACTCCAGGCTTGAGTTTAGTTATTGTCGGTATTTTCTTTTTACAAGATCTAGTGTTGTTAAGCAGCCAAGACCCATTGGCGGCTCCAGAAACAAAGCTCGAGGAGAGCCAACGAGATGGCCGTTGCCAAGGTGACGTGTCTGACTGAGCCCATCTGTTCGTGACCATGTGCTCGAGGAGCCTGCCTGTTTTAGACATGATGCGCACGCTGGCACGCTCGCAGCATCGAGCGAGAAGTAAACCCGCGCGACAGAAATAAATACTTGGCATGTTTGAATTGATGTCACATCCCGCAGTGGATTAACAGCCATGCATGGTTGTCATGGATTGCGGTGCGTGAGGGCCGAAGACTTAACTACTTCTATCTTACTACTACACTTGCTGCAGAGATGAGTGCTACTGACTCAGCGGCGTCCCCAGAAGAAGTCGAAGTCGTTCAGTATCTCAGCTTAGGCTTTTTCTTGTTTTTTTCGTGGCTGTGTGACAGAGAAGAACCCATATGTTCCTGCTCTGCTTCAGCAAAAATGCCAAATAGCTTATGAATATTTTCACACTTTGTTTACTTCACATGTGTCCACTGTCTGCGTTTCCATAGCGATGGAAAGTAACTAAGTACATTTACTCAGGTGCTGAGTTTAAGGCCAGTTTTCAGGAACTTGACAGCTTAAGTTACTGGTTACTCTTTAGATTCAGGTTTCGTCGGCCCCCTTTAAATATTAAAACCTCGGCTCCAAACCTTTGCAGCCTGTGACCCCTCACGAAAACCAGTGTCTTGTAATGTTTTACATGCGTGTTTGCATTTCTAAGACAGAAATTTTCCTTTCACCTCTTCGGTGTTTTAAAGAAAAGAAAAACTTAAAAAGCAAAGATATAAGAAAAAAACAAATCCACACTTTTTTCTCCATCCCTACCCCATTGATCATTATAAGATCCCTCTGGTTTATCCACTGACTCTTTAGAGGGACCCAGTCTCTGGGGTGAGAACCACTGGATCAAACTACCTAAACGAGTTAAAACAATGCCCCCCTTGATTAACAATCTCATAATGTCAGACATGATAACATGACAGTCACAGGGGGCATTTTACTGCTCAAACAGAACTTTTACTTTTCATACTTTTGCTGATACTATAATACTTCAGTTCTTGTATTTAAGAGGGATTGTGTATGTAGGACTTTTATTTGTAATGGAGTATTTCCCCTGTGTTGTATTGGAGCTTTTATTTCAGTAATATGAGTATGTCTTCCACCACTTCTTTTCTTACACTGTGTTTATTTTCCTCACATGCTTCACCACAGATGCTGCCAGTGAACTCCTCACTGGATCCTACAGAACATCCTGAGTCCACATGAGTATCCAGGAGGAGAGCATAGAGCCTGAGGGCGCCATGGCGATGGCCGAGCCATCGGCGCCGCCTCTTTCCCCCTCAGACTTCGGACTGTTGTCCCCGCCCCCTGACCTTTGCGAGGCATGCGGCCACAGTCACCAGCTCGAGGAGAACCACGAGTACCTCTACAAAGACGAGGTGGACGACGACCTCGTCTGCCACATTTGCTTGCAGCCACTCATCAGGCCCCTGGACACGCCCTGCGGACACACCTACTGCCAGGAGTGTCTCACCAGCTTCCTGCTGGAGAGCGACTTCTGCCCCGTGTGCCGCGCGCCCCTCATGCTGCAGAGCTGCAGGAAACCCAGCCTGCTGGTGCACAAGCTGCTGGACAAGCTGACTGTGGCCTGCCCCTTCACTGACCACTGCACTGAAATCCTGCCCCGCGGCGAGCTGGCAGACCACATCAAGAGCAGGTAGGATGAAGCACTCTGTTTAGTTTATCCCGAAACTCCCATCACGAAAGCAGTTTGCATCTCAAAGCATTTATACACCCTTGACTGCGCATTTTCTTTTTAAAAACCTAAGATACAATCAGTTCCTTAGTGAGTAAACTATTTTTTAATATCTTCTCTCTCTCTGATTTACCCTCGCTATCTGGCAAAAACTACAGCGACCTGCAGTAAACACACACTCTTAGTTTCCTGCCCTCTTCTGCCCGTTGTCATTAACCCACAGCTCTAGTCCCGAAGGGGGAGAGTTCCTCCTCCAACCAGGCTTTCATCTAAACCAGGCCTGGCTCCTCTGTTTATTTATCATTAGAAGACAGTGCTTTGGTCTCTCACTGTGTGGGTCCATTTTCATTAATGCTCATTAACGCTCCCCCAGCCCACAGGCCGCTGGGATAATTAGTGCATCTCGCCACACATCACACGCAGGCAGCTGAGTGTTTCCAATTCATTTGCACTTTACAGAAACTCAAGTCGCATAAAACTCCTTCAACTTTAAAAAATAAAGTTGTTTTCTGCAAACCCCCCATCTTGTAACCCACTGCCTCCACATACACCCATTTCCCTTGGTTCTTCTCCTTTTACACCTTCTTTTCCTCCTCTGTCTTTCCCTCTGCATTGCTCCGCAGCTCCCCAGTCGTCTCCATCATGTAGTGTGAATGCCTTAACGAGGTGTGGAGTTCCGAGGCCGACTCCCACAAGGATTCAGGCGAATCCCATAGTTAAGAGGTGTTATCTGTGGAGGGGAGAGGCCACGTCCAGAGAGACAGCTCCACACATTGTGCGCAGGGATGTGAAAAGGTTTCAGTGAAGCAACCATTTCAACATTTCTATTCTCTTCCCTCGTGTTTCTGTGGTCCATTGATCATGGCGTAAACATTTCACTGATTGAACAGTTTTTTTTTAAGAATGCTGGATATTGTTATGGGCCTACAACAGTACATACTGAGTTTTAAGATTGGTGAGGAGAAAAAAAACGCATATACAGTAAAGGTATATCACTTACACTAAGGTGTTGGTCCTGCTGCCACAAGCCACCAGAACAACTACAACACACCCTGAATTAGACTCTGCAAGTCATCCAAGTTAAACTACCAGTTGAACTCAGGGAACAAATGAGGATGCAGTCTGACTGATTATTACTGTCGAGGTCAGGGTGGCAGGATGGGAGGCAAACCATTGTGTTGGTGAACATTGGTTTCTTTTAACCATCAGCATGAATAAATAAATTATTAAGGGAATGTTTTGTTGTAAAGTATGATCTTTTCTTAAGATAATCAAGTCATTTTTCACCGTAGTTGAATCAAAAGTGAAAATGTTATTATTTTCCCAACAGGTTTTGGATGGCACTGACAGATAATCTCACCCTGGTGATAGAGATGATCACATTTTTTTTTTCTTTAAGTGGTCACTTACCTGTTGGTACCTTGCATGTTGAAGTCACTGAACTCAAAATGTGTGATGCATGGATCTCTGAAAAGCGTCTTATTGCACAATCTGTCAAATTATAACTTGTCAGCCTTTGGGTACACAACAGCAGGACATTAGTGTCTGTTGTTCCAAAATAGGATTTCCTATCTCAAAGGGATGATAGCACAAAATGGCAAACAGCAACAAGGCCTTGAAAACAGACTACTGGAGAGAAAGATTTTTTTTAAAGATACCGGTATGTGATGCCGCCCTGCCCTGCCCGTATCTTTCTATGGGTGTATATATCTACCCACATTGTCTCTGGCTTCTCTGGGCTTGTAATGACTGAGACAGCCTGCCATCTGGTCAGGGCTGATTTCACACTCATCCAATCACTCGTGACCTTTACTGGCCTCTGGATCGAGAAATTATTGTTATTCTGCACACATCTGCTGCAATCAAGAACAAACCCTTCGCTCTCAGAGATCAGTGGTATTTCTTGTTGGCTTTGTTATTTCGTCCTGTAAGGGCTTGCTCAGAATTCAGCCGGAGAGATCCTCCCCAAAAGCTGTGGTATTCTCTCTCTCTCTCTCTCTCTCTTTTCATGCCAGTTACCTGCAGCTACATGTGCAAGTATTGCCAGTAATCCTTAAAACAGGTTTTCTCTGTCCTGGATTTCTCTCGGTCTTCGATGGTTTGTGTTAAAGCAGTGAATTTACCCAGTTCTATGAGTATGTTTTATTGATGTTCTGCCTTGAGCATGATGGTGTTTATTTTTTCTTGTTTTTTGGGGGGAAATGCACTTGGCTTCAAGTGCGCTTTCAACACCCGCTAAGGAATGCTTCAAAGCTTGTGTGAATATTTGGAGGGAAAGAAGACAATTCCTCGCAGATACCAAAATTTTATTTTGTCGTTTAAGTGTGCCAGTTACTTTTGTGTGAGGCCGTGCTGCTCCTGTGTGTTTGTATGAGACGCAAAAAGAGACTGGGATAGAAAGACAGAAAGTTAAGACCACATTAAGTCCATTGTTTATCTATATATATACTATACACACACCAGTATACTATACTCGGTAAGACATTATAACAACAATGAAGGAGGAGTCATTGCAGGGCTGGTGTATCAGACTGAATTATTGTTTTAACTTGTTTAAATACTCTGTGTGATTATTAAGGCTGTGTATTGGCAAGAATCTGATGACAAGACGATACATATCGTGATACAAGGGTTACGATTCCACATATCACAATATATTTCAATTGTGTTTGTGATGCAATATATTGCATTTTATAATTCTAACTTTTGAAAAACTAGGGTAGTTATGAAGAAGACTCATTCATGTGCATAGAGATGTAATTAAAACATTTTTTGCTTTTGATAAACACATTAAGTATATAATTAAAGATTTTTTTGATCTGACAAAAAGGAGAAACATCTGCCAGACAGTAAAAATCCATATTGTGTTTTTAAAAAACACTATCACAAAATCAAATATCATGATCAATATTTCGATTTCTTCTACAGCCCTAGTGGTTTTTTTATTGCTACCGTGATGTAAGGTCCATGTAAAGCTGTGCCGCAGTCTGTCAGGTTGTTCACATGCTATTTTAAGTTCACATCAGTATGCTCTTGGCTGCTGTGATCAGGAAAAGGAATGATGGTGTCCTGATCCCAGTCCTGGTCTCATCGCTGGTGCCCAGCCTGTCCCCGTCCCCCGCTGTCCCGCTCCCTCAGACTCCTGCTTTTATGTGGAACTGGCTCAACTGTCATCCCCCCGAGTTTTCCCTCCAATCCAAGTCACCTGACCTTCCCTGCCCAGTCACACGTGTTTCTAGTTATCCAGCCAGTATTTAAACCTCCATCTTCCACCTGCGCACTGCCAAACTTTACCACGTAGTATTGAACCTTTATGCCGTACATGACTTGAAGTCCAGTTTTTGCCGCCTCTTCCGTTACGTGCCTGTCTGCATGTGGGTCCTCCTGCCTCTGCTCATACATCAGTCGTGACAAATGAGCTGAGCGTGTGTGTATGTTGTGATGGCGCTATTGTGAGTGCGAGTTAATGCGCTACTGTATGAAACGACTCCTGTGGGGCGGACTGGTTTCTGCTCACAAACTGCATCCTGTCACAATCCAATTACTTTTCCATTTCCTGCGTGCCCTGTGGTCCTGCTGCTGTGCGTACTGTTTGAATACCACAGGACAACTCATGCCTCAGTATGCACGCATGCAAGCATTAACACACAAGCACATACGCACACACAGAAAAATTCTGCCTGTAACCACACTACCTCCGTCCATGAAATATTCATTCAGACAGGGTATTTACACCAGTTAACTGTCTTTCTTGAGGGTAGCAGACGGCTCAGCGCTGTGAAAATTGGATAATGGCGGGGGAAATAAAGGAAAGAACAAGGTAAACAAGGAAAGAAAAAGAAGAAAGTAACTAAAAAGAGGGAAATAAAGGTCAGAAAAAGGAGAATGTTATACAATGCTGAGATGAATCTGTGATATTGTTATAAATAAAATTAACAAAAAAAGAAAACTACCAAAAACAAAAAGGGATCAAGGGTGAGATGTGACAGGATGGAAATGAAAATAGATTAGAGGCATTTGCAGTGATTCCTGTTCAAAGGTGTTCATCCACCGTCTCTCCCTCCTGCCTTGTGTTTACTACAGGAAAAGACAGAGAGGGTTGGCAGCGTGAAGAAAGATGAAAGAGACTGAAAAGGATGGAGAAAAAAAAACACTCAGCCTCAAACAAGCTCATTGCAGTTTGTAGTTGAAATGTAATGTGCTTCTGTATTCACGATCAGATCAGCACCTTCAAGTCACCAACAGCCACCATCACCCTAACACAGTCCATCAACACCCAAGTCACCTCCCAGCTTCCCACAACCAGTCCAAACAGGCAGTGGCGACAGAAAGGTTTCTTTCTCCCTTTCATTTTCACTTTATTCTTGTATATCCGGAAATGGAATGGATGTGTAAATGAATGATTAATTGAGTAAATGAAATGTGCATTTGGACAGCGGTTCAATAAATACCTTTTCCAAATCTCTTTCTTTTTTTTATCCGTCTTTCTCTCTCCTGTCACTCAGGATAACAAGCTTCCATCCCTGCAGAGAATATTGATTTGCCGGTGTGTTTTGGTCATGCTCTGTCTTTTTTTTTTTTCTTTTTTTTTCTCCACACATGTAGGCAGATTCTTTTGAGCGATCAGACCAATCTGCAGCACAGGGAGCAGTCCATCGCTGGAGCGGAGGGGTGAGGGTTTGGAGGCAACATATTCTCTCCCTCCCCCCATCCCCCCCTTCGTGGGCCAGAGTATGTACAGGCTGTGAGGTGGTGAATGCAGGGGTTGGAACGTGTGTGTGTGTGTGTCCGAGTGTGTGCGTGTGTGTACGGGAAGAGAGCAGAGCCAATCAGATCAGCACCAGGTACTCACCCCCCCCTCCCACATCTTTGTTTGGTCTGCTCCATCTCCCCCCCCCCTCAGTGGTTTCTGCTGCAGTATAAGTCACAGCCTGCACTGTTCTCTCTGACATCAACACACGCGCACGCACACACACACACACACACACACGCACACACACAGAGGGAAGCAGACATGCACACACACGCATACGAGCGCAAATCCTCTTACTACTCGCCAGTGCCCAGAGCAGATTAAGGGGCTGCACATCTCAGATTGTATTCCAAATGTGCCACCTTTGCATGGGTCTCCTGCCTCTTCTTCTTGCACTTTCTCTTCTTCCTCCTGTGCCACAGCGGGACTTCTCCTCTGCACCTGCTTCTGCCGCTTCTTCCTCCTCCTCCGCTTCGTCTTCAACCTCTGGCAACTGGCCCATTCGCCTCTGCAGCTGAGATGACCAGGCAGCCAGCCTGAGGCGGAGGAAGAAACTCACACAGACAGAGGTAGAGAGAGGAGGAGGGGGGGGGCGAGGGAAGGCGAGAAAGAGGGTGGAAAGGTAGGAAGCAAAGCACTAATTCTCATCTCAGTGCGCCTCTGGACCAGGGAGGGGTGGGGGGGTCAGCACGGCCAGGTTCGGAGGAGCATCGGAGGAGGTGGAGGGAGGGGAGGGTGGGATAGAAGAGGAGAGAGCTTCAGTGCAGAGAGGAAGAGGAAGAGGGGAAAAGAGAGGGAAAGGAGCAGAGTGTTGAACCATGAAGGCTCTGTTGCTGCTGGTCCTGCCCTGGCTCAGCCCGGCCAACTACACAGACAATTTGGGCAACCTGCACATCCTCTATTCTGAGCTGTGAGTACAACACTCAGCCTCCACCTGCATCCTCCCACCATAACATCAACCCCCCCCCCATACATCTCTTCCCTCCATCCACCCTCCACGCTGCTTTTGTTGTTGTGCATGCCTTTTGTTTGCGTGCCCGTGCACATGCCTATTTGTGTGTAACTTCCTGTGTTTACATTGTGCTCATCACTTTTGAGAGTTGTGATGATTGCCGGAGAACCGCTTCCTGATGCGGTGGAGCCAGCAGGCAGAGCTTTGTGCTGTTCAGGACAGTTTGGGATGCCACAGAGCAGTACTGCAGCATGGCAGCTCTCTCTCTCTCTCTCTCTCTCTCTTTCTCTGTCTCTGTCTATCTCTCTTTCTCTCTTCAGAGGCATTTGTGAGTGTGTCTGTATTGATTTGAGCGGAAATGTCAGCGCGCATTTGCTCACGTTTTATAGCCTTTAAACGCTGCGTGTGCGTGAGTCGCTCGGAGCATATGGGGAGTTGTCGCTGGGCTGTGTGTTTTCGGAAAAAACTTCTACCTCAGCGTTAAAAATTCAAAGACGGCTGCTCTCGGGTCGCATCTGTTCAGTACACCATATACAATCTGATGCCTGAGAATAACACCTGTTGGTATGGATTCTCACAACCGTTGCTTTTGATGAATATTTAATCAGTTGCAAACACCATATCACGAAAAACACACAGATCGACAGCATGTCAGGTGATGTTGTATTTTGACACCATGGAAACAAATATTTGTCAGGGCTGCGACTAAAGATTATTACCATCACTGAGTCATCTTCCAGCTGTTTTTACAATGAATATCAGTCATTTAGATTAGAAGAGGTTAAAAATAGTGAGAATTACAGAATAAACAGTAACAGGGTTTTTTCTCACACCCGAAATACAGGAACTATTCAGCATTTTTGCTTGAAAATGACTTTAAATGAATCAGGCATCAGGCATCAAAATGATCATCAACTTATTTAATATATCATGAATCGTTCGAATTGAATCAGCAACATTGCTGTCATCCTTTTACGCTACATTATACGTCACGCCGCCTCTGCTCTTGGTTTCTCTTCTTCTGGGTCGTGTTTTTTGCCTTCTATTGGCCCCCAGACTCTCTTTGTGTGGGAGTTAACGCTGACTATAACCAGCAGCTCCATGTGAAGCCGGGGCTCTCGGATCCCTGAGCTGGGCTCCCGCTCCTCTCTCCAGCCTGACGGAAATGTCCCATTATACTGCATGAATACATGAAACAATGGAGAGCTCTGCAAATCCCCTCATTTCATTGTGCGCTCTTTCCACCGAGTGGGGCTTTAGCTCAAGCAGACACCAAGAGCCCGTGCTGGGCAGCCATGGATGCCAAAGAGGAAGGGAGGGAAAGGGATTGAGGGGCAACGTAGGCAGTGGATGGCTGAGGAGAGGAGAGGCAGCAGAGATGAGGGATGCTGGAAAGCCAGACATGAAGTGGATGAGCAGTGGAGACAGGAGGGTCACGTCGTACGCCTGCCCTCCCGTCTGGTCAGATGTACGGCTGCCATGGCAATGGCAACCCGGCTCTGTCAGCGAGGGGGCTTCCTAGTAAATAAGATGATCCGATCTCTCCCTGATGCTAACTTCACCCACCAAGTGAGAGACATGGATAGTCAGGCAGAGAGAGAGCGAGCGTGTGTGTAGGAGTGTCTGTGCTTGTGACAGCGAGGCTTTTTGCTGATTATGACATGACAGAGAGAGAAACCAGGAGCAGACGAACGGCGGACGTGGTGTTTTCCTGCCTGGCTGGAGAGCAGTGGCGCACCATTTGTCTTGATCCACGCCACTGACAGGAGCAGCCTCCAGCTCCCCCCGGTGTGACCGCCGTCCCTGCCCGCCGCTGCTTTCTCCCGCTCCCCCCTCATCGTTCTCCCTCAGTCTTTCAATTTAGCCGATTAGTAAAGTGAGCTTATGTCGCGTGGGAAAAATGAGAGTCTCGCTCACACAATTAAACGCACGTACATTCGCTTGTAGAGAGGCCCTGCTGGCTGTGCACGGGTGTAGATGGAACTCACAAATTGCGGGGGGAGAGTAAATGTTTCTCTGTGATGAAATGCTAAATATAGTTACTGACATTTCACTCTGTCAGCACCAACCAATACAAACACAGGAAGCACACAGGAGAGCGACTAGAATGTGATTTCTCTGCTTCCCAACACACATACGCACATGCACGCACACCAACAGACCTTGCTTATTCCCTCCCCCCAAGCCCACATGGCCTCCCCTGATAATTACAGTGCAGCGCTGTAGAGCATTAATGATTAATCTATGCGCATTTCTGGGCCTGGGCTGAGATGTCTTAAACACTATGATTAGCTTAGCTTCCGTCCTTTCAGCCCTCATCTCGGAGGTGTTTGATCAACATGAGCCGCACGCAGTCCCGCTGCTCCGGACATCTTCGGCATGGACGCATCCTAACAGGATTAGCCACCCGCCTGCCACGCATTTGCTGGATCCGCACAATACCAATCATTAGTTTATGCCAGGTCCATCGCAAGTCAGAGGCAGCGCACCACGCTGTGCCCTCTTCGGCCTTGCAGCCATCCCAAGTGTGGGTGAGGCTTCGCTAATTAGACGTTTGTTTGGATTAAATATTAATCCCTGTGCTGTAGTGAGGAAGCTTTCCCTGTTTCATTGTATCTTGGAAGCCAGAAATCCAGGAGAGGCTGGGGGGGAGAGTGGCTGAGGGATCGAAATCAGGCTAACAGCCTACTTCCTACCCTCCTGAACGACTTGCACAGCCCTAAAAAGGAGATAATATTAAATCAGCTTAATTATTTGATGATGGGATTTACTCCATGAAGCACATTCAGTGGCTCCGTCATGGGAGCAGTTATATGCACGGGTAGACAAAGTCTACGAGAAAACAACAACAGCGTGAAGCCGCGTGCTCTGCACACATCATCAAACATGAAAGGAAACATGGGGCAAGGACACATGTAGAGGACGCAGTGTGGCGGTTGGCAAACAAACACATCACACATCGCACTTCATGTGAGACGTGTAGCATGAAACAAAACGCGCATTTCACGGAGGGTAATTGAGGTGTGTACAATGCATGTGTAAATGCACAGTCACAAAAGAACGGATGAATTATGTATGTAGTCATTTATTCTCGAGAGAAGTGAGTCGCAGGTCAAAGTGTTTGCCTCGGCGGAGCCGTCCTCTCTAGATGTGTTTCTGCTTAAGCACACAAGCAAGGTGAGCAGGTGTTGGTGTCAGCATGCAGAGAGGGTTTAAAGATGGGACTGAACTTTGTAAATGCATTTTTTTTTACCAAACCTGAATATATTGTATTTGTTTCCGCAGTGCAGTGCACTTTCATATCTGTGCTGAATCAAATAGTGCCCTACTTTGTAATCTATATCACTGAAGATGGGTGTGTTGTGAAAACAGGTCTGTCTGTTCACTTTCACCTCTGGCTGCCTCTTCGTAGATGACTGCTGTCTGGGGTCTTTGGGGCCTGACGTGTTTGACATGGAATATTTTCTGCCGTCTCCTGTCTGCAGCGGGCTAATCTGCAGGAGGGGGTTCCATCTGAGCGCTCATAGAGCAGGGAGCCAGCGGGGTGTGACTGACAGCGGAGAGAGAGCAGAGCAGCGTGGCGTTAAGCTCTCACGTGAACGGTGCCCTGCTGAGTGCAGGGGCTTCGGGTCGGGCAGACCAGGCGCTGGCCGCGTATCAGGCAGTTGTACGACGGCACATGGCGGCAGAGAAACCAGGACACTGCCAAGGGCTGGTGCGGCGTAGAGTGAGAAATATAGGCTAAAAGGTGCCAAGGGCGATGTGGGACAGCGGCCTAGTGGGGATTCTCTATGATCACGCAGTGTAGTGAGGAGGGCATTACAGTCAGACTTGTCTGCACTTCAGTGACAGAAATGCACATGCAGTGTTTCGCTGCAGGGCTGGAGAACAGTTGAGATAGACATATGTAAGGTGCATTAGTAAGCTGAGGTCCAGCTCAGTCAGAGAGCCACGAATAAATCATGGGTAGTGCTTCCTGTGTTCTTCTCTGTTGACGAAAGCAGTGTGAGATCGCCCTCTTGGTTGAAACCAGACACTAACACGATAAATGCCCTTCCAGCCTGATCATACGTTCAGGGCTCCACTGATAATCGGGCATATTGATTGGCTGAAAAAGCCATGACTCAGAGTTTGGGCCGCCTCTAACAGGCTGACTCGGCTGTGGTGGCTGGAAAGGCCTCGCATCCGCACTCGCAAACAAACAGGTGCGACGAGCGTGCCAAACCTGCGTGCTGTACGCGCTCACTTTTGGTTTCGTGTACGCGTTCGTCCTCAAAAGGCTGGAGGGAGTCGAAATGGCTCAGCCTTGCCTCCTCTTTCAATTTAACAGGTCTGTTCCTGGAAACGAGCTCGGCCAAAATTCCCTGCCACAGCAGAGGGCTGCAGACCTCACCCCCTCCCCGTGCAGCAGATGGGATTACCCCTCACAGCAGGCGGATCCAATCAACACACCAGCGCATCCTCTGATTAACACTCCTCTGGTTCATCATTAACTGGATTACTCTGTCTGTCTTTACGGTCACTGTCTCTCTCTCTCTCTCTTGCTCTCTCTCTCTCCACATATACGGTAGATCCATCATCCTGTCTCTTCCCGACCAATCAAAATTTACTTTATGTGTTTGGCAAGTAATGACGCACTAATCTAATCAACGAGAAATGTTCAATTCAGGCCTTTAGCAAGATAAATTCAATGAATGGACGCTGCAGCAGGAGTCTTGTTTGCTGCTTGTCCTGCTTTGTATATACGCGTATTGTGGGCCACAGGTGTTTCCCTGAAGCAATTTTTCTTATTTTTTTACTGCTCAGTCTGGTCTTAATCAAGTTACTCCTTGATGTGTCTTTGCCAAAAGCTATTATGGACTGACAATTTCCTCTCAGGAGTTCCATCCTGGACGAGATATGGAGTCAAGCCAGGATCTGTAACGTATTTCTGAATTGTGAAGATGGTTCTCAGGAGCAGGAACATTTACTTTCATTATGAGATTTGGTGGAGATGTGCATAGGGAATTGATTCAGATTTGTTCTTTGTCCACAGGGACTCGGTCAAGGAAAAATAAAGCGTTCTTTTTTTTTAGCTCAAAACAAACTCAGAGTGACTAAGAAGTGGCTGAATACTACGCTGTCTGGGTCTGCGTCTGTGTCTGCGTCTGTGTGTTCCCACTCTCATTAGTGCTCCAAGAATAAACCAACACACATTCTGTCGCTTTCTCTCACATTATTTGGCGCACAAGGAAGCCTCCCACGTATCACACACATCCCTTGTATCCCCGCACATTCTTCTGTGAGCGAAAGCCGGGGGCTGCCTCGCGGGCTCGAGGTGCAAACCCTTCTTTTCTCTCGGGTTCTTACCTGTCAGGTGCTGCCGGTGTGTTTCCAAGAGCGTCAGAACGATGGCTGCCGTAATGTGAGCTCGTCAGGAAGAGCTGCCTGCCGCTGCTTTCAGATTAATAAGGCAGTAGGAAGAAGAGAGGGAAGAGCTCACTCAAGTGAAGTCACTCAAACTGTGGGTCATTCACAGTTCAGCTCAAAGAAGACATAGACCAGGCTTTAGATTCCAAATAAATAAAATAGTGAATAATAACGATGAATAAGCAGGGAGAAAACGGCACAGCTTCTGTATCTGACTGTCTGACCTGGAACCGTCACCTCAGCAGAGGTAATTTGGGCTGTGTGCTGAGTGTGGCCCAACGCCATTGTCCGCAGCAGCCAGGGAGCCGAGAGAGTATTTGGGTTAGTGAGGATAATCCACTCACCCCTAAAGAGGATTGGAGATTCTCACAGGCTTTGATGAGTCGTGAGCTGGTGTTTATTTCACATCACAAGAACAAGGCTGTTTGTGTCGCAGCCAGGGCGCTCGGGCGCGACCACCGCGTCGCAGAAAGCATCGTGGGTAACTGTTATCGCGCCGGAGAGATCGGAGGGAAAGGGGGAGGGAGGATGAGGGGAGTGCCGAAGAGGTTTTTGGTGTTCTCGCTCCTTATCTCGCCACAGATCCCGGGGTTTAGTAGAGATGATGGGATAACAGAGGCCGCGCTGGCCGAGACGGGGATACTGCGGCGCTAATGAGCGTCCTCTAAGCTCAGTGATCATCCCCTGTAAAATGATGCTTCTTGAGTAAAGGATAGCTTTCCCGGAGCATACGACAACATCATTAAACACAAAAGAGCATTTGTTTGCAAGAAAAAGAATAGCCGAAAGAAAATGAGTCAAAAAGTGTGTTATGCTGACGTCTCCGCGAGCACTTCACCTCTGCAGCGTGCTGAGCTAATTTGCTCACTTACCTTGGCTGTAAAGCTCCAGGACCACCCTGGTGAGGAAGACAAGGGGTCTCTGTCATGCCTCCCTGCTTGTAACCCCAGAGAGCACAGACTCTGCCCTCAAACATTAAACCTCATACATTAAAAGTCTAAGCAGCTGCGACTTGGCCGCAGCTTTAAGGTATCTCTTATCCCTGAGAGGAAGGAGATTTTAATTAACAGGAGACAAAGCCTCTCATAAACCAGTGGCATGGTAAACAGAGGCTGCTGTCTCAGAGACTGTGTGTTGTGACGGCCTTCATGTTTCAGGGAACTGTCAACAAAGTACAACTTACCTGTTGTTCCCCCAGCTCGAAAACATTTTTCCTTGTCTCAGTCCTTTTTATCCGAACTCCGGGATCTGAAGCCGTTGAGATCCTCCACAGTCAGACAGCCACTCCTACTCCAACTCTTTGCGTACTGTGCATTCATTAATACTCAGACAGACATTTCTTTAAAATTTTGGGTGGTCTGTATGATTTATGTGAGTGAATGAACCCGTATTCAACGGTATTTGCCCATCTCCCCAGACTGACTGTGGTTTTCCATTTTCCACTACCTTTGGCGAAACAGGGGAACGTTGTCTTCAATTCCATACAGTCAGCGGACAGAGTGCCTATCTAAGGTGTGTGTGTGTGTGAGGCAGAAACTGCTTCATGAGGCACCTTTTAAAGAAAAACTTGAGCCCCCCTTACAGCAGGAGTACATGTTCATCAGTGTGTACTTACACACACAGCTATTTTTTGAATTGCTACCATTCTTTCGCAACCCGTGATTTCTGGAGCCGCTTGCGGACGGTTGCGTGAGCTGCGTATCGGCTTTAATTCTTCTAATTGATGGCGAGGGGACACGTGGAAAGTGTCTGCCCCCACTCGAGGCTGCAGCGCTGCCCTCTCCGCCGCGGTGGATTGAAATATTGCCCCGTTCAGCCACTTCACTCAGTTAAGTGGTGCGCCGGTGCGCGGACATGCTTGATGGCGTTCAATTTGCTAACGGGGCGAACGAAAATAACTCACGAGGGCACTGCCCGCACACACGCAGCGAGAATCTCTGCGTCATGTCATGGAGCTCAGAGTGAGATCAATAGGTGCCCTGGCATTATGTAACGCTGCGTCTAACTGAGAGTCTGACGTGTAGCTACAAGTGAGATATAGAACCCGCTTCAGGATGAAATGATTTTCCCTGTGAAATATGGACAGACTGCATGACCCAGCCGGACAGTTCTGTTATTGAGACAAAATGCAGCTTCCAATGATGTGGCGCCATGGGGGGGGGGGGGGCAGTGGCCTCCCTGAGCACAAATACCTCACTACCTTGTAATTTTGTTTCTTTTGTGGCTCTGCAGTGATGGTCACTGTATTACCTTGCTGTTACGCAACCTCTTCCTGTTTTGCCTGACATCCACCACACAGGATTTCCACTCCTACAACTTACGGCGCGGGAGGATGGCTGCCGCTCCTCTTGTTTTTCTAAACTACCGTCGAAGCAGAGCCTGGGTTTGATCCAGCTCATTAAAACTCAGTTAATGTTTGTGCTGATGGCTCCGCGGAGACAGGCCGAGGGACGAGCCAGTGTTGCTCCTGCCTCTGATGAAGCGTCAGCTCAAAGGCTTTATGGCTTACAGATGGAGGAAAATTCTCCAACAATACAAAACCCTGCTCTGTAGGGGTATCTCTAATTCATGCGCAAACATTCCCAATTTAATATTGTCAGGATGAAAAGCCTTTTACAGCATGTAGCGTAATAAGAACATGAGTGTGTACAAGGGTGCGCATGGGAGAGAGAGAGCGAGAGAGAGACTGTGTAAATGTGTTGTGGTTGTGGTGTTGCTGACAGCGAGAAGACACCCAAAATTTAGGAATGGGGTTTGTTTTTGAGAACATTCACACGATCTCTGTTTTATATTCAAACGCTGTGTCGGTTGCCCGCCCTCCCTCCCCCGCTAATGAGTGTTTTCTTCCATTTGTATTCAATCATCTGTCGTGGATGCTCGCACTTGCCGCCACAGAGAAAACCCATCCTACATGGGATATTGTCGTGCGTAGGCAACAGTTTTCTTTTTACATTTATGAGAGTAAACATCATATCCTCGGCGAGCTGCTGTGTGAATTGTAAGTGAGAGCACGGGGAAACGTGTTCCGCCGCAACGTTCGCTGCTGTGGCTTATTTCTACCGCCTGTGTGGCATCTTCGGGAGGTTCTGTGTGAGCGTTAAGGTCAGATAAGCGGTCTTTGTGTGAGGCAGTCCTGAGGCAGAAGACAGAGGTCAGCGCGCAGAAAGCCTCAGGCTGGGGGAGATGCTGCAATCTGCCCACATTAGTACTGAGTGGGTGACCTTTTCCTCGGATGTTAGCATTATTGTCTTGACCGTGATAAGCCATGCTGTTCTGCGATGCCATGACTGTTGCAACCCGTGGTTCATTACAGCACACTAACTCCACCCATCAACATCACCATTTCATCAACATGCATTGCACCACGCGCAGCTTGAGTTTGAGACTGACATTTTGACCCCTGTGTGCAGGTGCAAAGGGGCCTCTCACTATGGCCTCTCGGCAGAAAGGAAGCGACGCTCGCAGGAGGGCGAGTGCACCGACAGCACGTCGGAGCTCACCATCGCCGCGCTGCCCAACGACGGCCCCGCCTCGGCCGTGGCCCTCCTGTCGGACGAGCCGGGTCTGGTCAACCCGGCCTTCGACCCAAGCATGGAGGACAACAGCCAGTCTGGCAGCACGACCAGCCTGGCCGCCCGCAGCAGCACCAAGAAGAGTGAGTGTGAGTGGTCCAACGGAGGCCTGTGTTTGTAAGGTGTGGTCGTTTTTAGTCCCGCGGGATGTTACTCTCAAGTAATCCGACGAGGGAGATGGAGAGAGCTGGAGGGTGTGTGTTTGCCAGACTGACAGGCTGAATAATCAATAGAGACTACAGAGCTTTCTAGTCACAGTTACATAATCTCCCAGTCAAAACTAGATGCTCTATGTTCAAACATACATTTACACTTGCGGACTCACAACATGCAGCCCAGCCACTCGTTCAACCTTGAATACAGTCTTTGTTTTCCCTAATGGTCTGTGATAGAAATCCTATCAGCCAATTAGCTCTACTGACGTGTTTTTTTTCGCCAATCCATAAAATCTCTCTGTGAAAAACAGAAGAGAAACAGAGAGAGAGGAAGTCACGGAGAGGGCAGTTAAATTATGCAGTCAGGGAGGAATGGAGGCAGAGGTGCATTAATGTATCTAACGCAAGTCTCTGTTAATGCCCAGTGGCGTGATCGCAGCTGTCCCTCCATGTCTCCCACCTGTGAAGCCAGATAGTGGTCACAAGGGTTCCTCTCTGCCCCCTCCATCCCCCTCCCCGCCCCCTAACGTGAGCACACAGGCAGTGGGGACACCAAATGACGCTGCACCAGCACTTTAGGACCGGCCGGCTGAGCGCCCACCACCACCGAAAGCGCCGCTACTGCTGAACAAGCTGTCAGCTCCAGAAGCGGCTGGCGCTTTTAAAGAATAATGTGGCTGTCAGGAGGGCTTGCATCTCCGTGGGCCCACAGAGGGAGGGAGGGGCGCTGCAGAGGCTCTCTGCCCTGTGCTCCGTGCAGCCGGGCTGGGGCTGCAGCCTCCTGGATCCTGTCTGTCTTTCTCTGAGAAAAGCAAAGTACCAGACAAGAGTCTCTGCGGGAGGGTCTCTTTTGGACGCGCTACCTCGCAGTCCGCGGTGTATTACATCACAACTATGATTACGCAACCATGTAACTATATTCAGCAAAGATTGGGTTTATTAATTAAACAGCCTCCGGTTGAAAACAGCTCCTCCATCCACAAAAAGCGATCCATTATTTGGGCTTGTTGAAAGATGCTCGAGAAAAAAAGGCTGGACCGGAGGCTAAATACACTCCCATCTCCTGATTCATGTCACTGCCGAGACACAGCAGATAGACCTAAAAAAACTAAAGGGCTATTTGGCAAAAACAAAAAAAAATGCTCAACCTGGTTCAACAATTTCTGTAAAGGTGTCACGTGGCGTTTTCTTGTAAACAAACAAAAGCTACTTTACATACAGTGCGACTACTTCCGCACCGTCTTTATGAAATTCCTTGTTTCCTTTATCGGTTACATTCATTCAGGCTGCTGAGTTAAGGGCATCACAAGAGGAATAGTAAGCACAGTGCATCGTTAACATTTACAGTCTCATTCTTCTTCACTGCCTTTGTGGGCGGATTGCTGTTGCTTTATGCCACCACCTACCAATCAGGAGACCCATGCGTAACTGAAACTGTCCGTGCAGGTAGAAACGAGCAGGGGCCCGCTCGTAAAAAAACCTTGCTTCGCGGCACCGCTGGTGATCAGAAAGCCAACAGGGTACCTTTTAATGCAACACAAATCCACCCAGCAATAAACGGCGCAGGCTGATCAAACACTTGGGGAACAGTGCATAAATCTACTGTTCACTCATTCACTATCATCAAGAGGAACAGCCTTCACACTCATGGTTATAGTATTCAACCTGGGCCTCCTGGATCATGTTTAATCTTCTTACCCGTACCTACAGCAACACAGATCTCTCCTTTTTTTTTGTGCAGTTCTGTTTTCAGTCTAAATGGTCTCCAAAGCCTGAAGAGGCATTTGATTGGCTGTGGAGAGGCAGATGCAGGCATGTCCGGGCATGTTGAGGGTGAGGTAATCTATAAAGTGCCTCTCTTTCTCCCCTGTCTCCTCTGCAGTCAGAAACTTTGACCGTTCTTCTGTGAGGAGCCGCTCCTTCAGGAGGCTGAACAGAGCTTTCAGCGTCCTGCGGAGGACCAAGAGCGGCACCGCCGTGAGCAACGAGACGTCCGAGGAGAGGGACAATGCCCGGAATTCCTCTGTGCCGCAGGAAGGTATGGATAAAGGTCCACATATCCGTCTCTGTCGTCCTTTAAGGTGTGAGTTTTTGTGCTTGTGTTGCACATTTTGTCTTGTGTCTTGATGTCACTGCTGTGTCTGCACTTTACACTTTTTTGAAGAGGGTTCCCGAGAGGGCGTGCTTTCCGAAATGTATGTATTTGCGATGTTCCCTCTGCTGTACGAGCAGGGTGACATGGCTGGGAGCCCACAGTGTAACAGTAGCATATGTTTCTTTAATAATTCAGCTGCAGATGTCCACTGGCGCATCGCTAGAGACGAATCAGGAGGGAGAGTGGTAGCCTCAGGCGCTCCGGACAGGAATGGGATGCAGGAGGTCACTGGAGATGAGGCTTAGCACATACCTCCTTCCCCTCCCAGTCTTCTCCTTCTCCTCCTCTTTCTCCCTTGTATCCCCTCCTCCTCTCCTTGTCCCTTCAACACAGTCAGGGTCAACAGGTTTGCAGCAGGTTGATGGAGTAGTCCCCAGAGAGAGCTGTGTTGTTGACATGGTAGATCCATGAGATGGTATGCAGAAACGAAAAACATGCTCAAGAGGCACTGAATGTAATATCCACAGCATGACCCTTGGTGTTGTGAAGCAGAGGGGACATGCATGTATAGCCAAATGTAAGCAAGCTTGGAAACAGAACTGCAGCATGGGGGGAAGAGGAGAAGGAATGTGGTATTGCGTAAGACTGAAGGATGACGAATGATCAGGGACTAGATTATTCTCTGAAGCCATCAACGAGAAGGCTGAGAGAATAGATTAAATATTCATTGCCTGCTGCTGGAGAGACAAAGATAGACGGAGAGGATGGAGACTGAAGTATGCACCGTTCAGCCACAACATTAAGAGAGGCAACGGGTTTTATTGTTATTGCTGATCGTTGCAGATGGATATATATAGAAAGAAAATGGAGGGAGGAGTGGATATAGACATGAAAGAACCTCCAGAAGAATACAGATACAAACAATAAAAGCACAGTAATGTCCCTGTGGCTGGGGGAGGAGGTGAAAATAAAGAGAAACGACAGGATGAAGAACAAAGGTTGAAAGGGTGTGTGATGGAGAGATGGAATGTTTCATAATAACTGCAGGTCTCTGTGTCAATGAGCTCTCCACCCTTAGAGCAATCTGCTGCGATAAAGACAAAATATTGACTTTGGAATGGAGAAAGTGCAGCGTGAGGAGAAGGAACGGACCAAGTCTACAGTGCTCGGGGCTCAGAGGGAGACGGCTCGCAGAGGAATAAGGAGAGTGAGACAAGCAAAGGAAAAGAAACGAGGAGAGAAATACATCCTCTGTCACATATTGGCCAAGGCTGTTGGCCAGAGCAGTCAGAAAGATCCCCACCCACCTCCACATGGTCCAGTCCAAGATGTGTCATTCTGCTGTTAAGTGTAATTCACCACTGGGCACGGGGGAAAGGAAGCTTGCGCAACAGAATCTGATAAAACCAGCAGATCAGTGGTGTTTTCTCACAGACATGAGGGTTTGCATGTGGAGAAATTTAAATTTTATTGTTATGGCAGAAACCCTTTTTCATGTCATGCTGTTGTAACACCAGCTGAGTACCCTGGGCAAAGATTTCTTTTCAAGAAAAACTAGAAAACACATTCTCTTTTAATTATCATTTTCAATCTGCAGCGGTCAGATGTAGAAAAAAAAAAAAAAAAAAAAAGCTTGCATGTATGATAGCTTTTCTGACATCCCCGCCCAAGTAATAACTATGTGAAATTTTCAAATTGAGGGTTTTCCCAAGCATAGTTGCTACAGATGTATGTGACTAATGATACAAACATCGAACAGGATAATCAGCCAAGTAAATTTTCCCTCTTGGCTTGTACGAGTTTGTTTTGCTAACCTGAGGGAGTAGAGACAGCTGGTTCCACTGCTGAACCTCTCCAACGCGCTCTACCACGCGCTCTCCCTCCATGTGCGTCTCACTTTCCCTCCGCGGCACTCTCTCTTCCTCCCACTTCCTCTCCTGCTTTATTTGGCCGTTTGTCAAATTTGTTTTTTCTTCTTCTTGTCATTGTGCAGCAGAACTAAAATCAGCCTTTTTCCTCCTCTGCCGCCTCCTCCCTGCAGTGCTGGCTCTTCCTCAGCTCCATCACCTGATCCCTGACGGTGAGGTCACCAGTATTAAGATCACGCGGGTGGACGCCTCAGAGCCCCTGGCCATCAGCATCGTCGGTGGCAACGAGACCCCCTTGGTTCGCATCCTCATTCAGGACATCTACAGAGAAGGTGTGATAGCACGGGATGGACGCTTGCTGCCTGGGGACATGATCCTGAAGGTATCACGGGAGCAGTTAGGGTAGTGAGCCCATGTCACTGAGAAGCAAGCGAGCCATAATTCATTTCCATCTCTGTTGCCCTCTCAGGTAAACGGCATTGACATCAGCAATGTACCCCATTCCTACGCCGTGGCGACCCTCAAACAGCCGTGCCAACTCCTCCGGCTGACCGTGCTCAGAGAACAGCGCCACCGCTACCGCTCGCACAGCCACCCGCACGGCCACGGGCACAGCCACGATGGCGCCGGGGGCCACCCCTCTCACGGCCTACCGCACCACCCTTTGAGGGACGACAGCATCCACGTGGTCCTGAACAAAAGCAACCCGGAGGAGCAGCTGGGCATCAAACTTGTGAGGCGGCCGGAGGAGCACGGCGTTTACATCTTTCACCTGCTGGAGGGCGGCCTGGCGGCCCGGGACGGGCAGTTGTGCGTCGGTGACCGCGTGCTGGCCATCAACGGGCACGATCTACGCTATGGAGCGCCAGAGCATGCCGCTCTGCTGATCCAGGTCAGTCAGCAGGGTTTCAGGGAATGTCGGTCGGTCTTTCTTTGACCAAATTGATTTGACAGAGGCAGCAGGACAGCATTTCATAGAGAAAAGTGCATAGTTGTGAAACCTAACCTCCAGACCATAAACAACTGGACTCTGTTCTTACTCAGTGTCTCTGAGGTATTAAAGATAATTGTGGTGATTCAGGCTAATTGTGTTGCACTGCGCTGTTGTGTCTGCACTCACTGCAGTTAATAGTATTTAATTGTGGCGATTCCCTGATGGGCGGTGCAGTGGCCTCCACTTCCTGGTTGATGCCAGTCAATGGTGGTGCGTCTGTTGTTAATCGTGGTTAATTGCCGTGTGTTTGTGGCCGACCGTGCAGGGTCTCTGGGCCCCGAGTTCCTGTCCGCGCAGTCTGCCTGGCTCTTCTGGGTCTCTGCGGAGCCAAGATGGCCTCTCAGAGCAGGCACTTTCTGTCAGAGATTAAGAACTGGCAGAGAAGAAATTAAATTAGTCCGACTAAGGCAATAATGGGCTGGACCGGCTAATTCAGGAGTATAGACCCTGTGCTACAGAGGCCGGGCGAGTTCTCAGAGGAATGAGAGAAGGGGGGAGGAGACGGCAGCAACCCGCCAGTATCTGTGTGTCTGTTGGACCATGTGCATGTGTAAATGAAAGCTGGACTGGCAGTTCAGTAGTAGGACTCTGAATTGCAAAATAGGTTATGACTAGGTGGCAGTGAATTTAAATTATGACTGACAACAGCTGTCCTGCACATCTCTTCTGAAACAGTTAGTTTACCCGAATTTGAAAAAAAAAAGATTTTTACACTTACTGTATGTCTAGTGAACCTTAAAATAAATCTTACACCTCATTTGCAACTCATTTCTCAGCTTTCTGTTTGTCTCTTAATGTTCTCTAGGCGAGTGAGGAGCGTGTCCACTTCATAGTGTCTCGTCAGATCTGCCTGCCTAACCCAGACATCTTACAAGAGGCTCCATGGGCCATGGATGGTCCCCCGCCATATTCCCCTGTGGATATAGAGCAAACACTGCTGGTGAGCAGCACATCCAGATACGTACACAAGAGGCAAGAACAGCGCCGATACACAGACGAGCTTTGTTCCACCGCCTCCCCTTCCCGTGATAAATATTCCCTTTCAGGTGCAAATGATCCATGGAGGTATTATTCTCCCATCAAAGCTGAGCGTGTCATTCAAGCAGTGCAGCGGACAGTTTCTTCCTCTCAGAGCTGCCGCCTTCACATCAGCCTTTTTTTTTTCACTACACTGAAAAAAAACACCCGTCGCCCTGTAGGATTTAGAAAATTTTCTGCCATCCTTCCCTGAAAGCTTTTCCCCAGCCAATGAAGTTGGTGTCTGTACATCTCTGCCACATAAGCGCGCGCTGAACAGAGCTCGATGAGAGGACTGATACCTGTAACAACTGGTGCAAGCCGGGAACCTGAAAATAAATCCAGACGGCAAGAATCCGGTATCCAATATCTACGAAAAGCCAGCAAAGGGTCAAAACACGACATGCAACAACTAAACACAACACCCTGACAAATGAGAATGGGGACAGAAAGGCTATAAATACACTGGGAACTAATTAATCAATTGGACATGGGAAAAAAACTGTAAGACAGGAAGTAAAAATAGCAGTAGACAGACAAGGTGGGTGTTTTCAAAATAAAATAGTAAGCCGGTTACTTAATCTTAGAATAAAGACTTTTACACTTTATGATTATTTAATTTATTACACAAACAAGATTTATTGTGTCACAATGATTAGTGAGCTTTATAGGAGCTTGTAGGCCAGTTTTATTCATTTTTGACAGAGAGGCTCGATGATTCCCTCTAATTCCAGTTTTTAATGCTAAGCTAAGCTAACCACCTCATGTTTACTGTACTGTCACATGTCTACACATGCCAAACTTCTCCTTTTAATACAACTGCTACTTAACACTGACTTTTCTGCAGATGAAAAGAGTCTCTATAACAAAAGTCCCCAGTTTGAAAAATTAGCCTTAGTGTACATATTTGATCATTCGAGGTACGCCACGCAAAAGTTGTACAGCACAAAACGTGCACAACCTGCTGCATAATGTGTAGGAGGTCAGTAGGTGTGTTCACACAGCAGTACCCAGTGCCATGCCCCGGGGTCGGTCATGTGACCACGTGTGAGCTCCTCCTGCGAGCGCTGCAGAAATGTGTGAATGCAGCGCATTAGTGAAGCAGCACAAGCTACATCCCATCAACCTCAAAGTGTCCATGTGTTATTCATTACCACTCTTCTCTCCCTCGCCCTCCCCCGCCCAGCTCGCACAGTCGCCATAAATAAAACCCTCACTTAATCCCGCACAACAGCCTCGTTCGACAAACGGCTCATCATTACATCCATGAATTAATCAGTTTCTCCATATCAAACATGGACACAGAATGAAGAGGCACTTGAGCCGCTTAATGTCCCACCTTAATAACCGCCATATATTATACATTAGCACTTATGCTAATGAGCTCATTCAACTCAACTTTATTTATGCGGCACTTTGGACGCAGTACAGCTGATCCAAAGTGCTTTACAGTGCACACGGAGGAAAACCAAAACAAGAAATAAGCATGACAGAAGAGGAGTAAAATCAGAGCGTCGACAACAATGATTGATAACAATATGATTAATGGTAAAGACACATTTACACAAAGACACAAAAGAACAACATGTTGACACAGACCCACAGAGACTCGAAGAGAAATAGCTGGTTAAGTCAGGCCCAGTTAAAAGCTTAGGAGTAAAAGTGTGTTTCAAGACAACTCAGAAGTGGGGAAGAATTGCATGGTGGGAGGACTGAGGACGTTCTCTAGTTTTGGGGCAGCAGTAGAAAAAGGCCTGTGCCCATAACACATCAATCATTAAGCAGCAACAAAGTCTGTGTGATTGGACTTTTGTTCCCACCGCACAACATGGGTGGTTCAGGTGAGTTCTCCTGTCATTATTTAGGGGCTATCACAGGTCCCAGAAAAAGGGTTATTATTAATATGCAAATGCTCCGCGGTCTAATTAGTTTCCGTGGTCTATAGAAGGTGCCCTTGATGGAACAGTTGAGTTTGTGTCATGTTGTGGTCTTGAATTATAGTGTTCATCAGAATGTGAATACACAAAGGAAGATGCCACTGTGACAGTTATGCATGTCTTTGTGAACAATGCAGTCACAATAGGACATAAGCACAGGAGCAAAAGCCCGCCCTTTTGCTTTTACAATTAGGCATCTTAATTCACTTTTATTTATGTAGTGCACATACATTATCTGTCGGCACTTTACAGGATTAGTAACTGTAAGGGCCATTATTAATTTGCCATTATCCTCTGTGAAGGACTCTTGTCAGAAGCCGGCGTGCTACGAGAAGACGGTGACTCTGACGAAGGAGCCGTACGACTCCCTGGGTATGACGGTGGCGGGGGCATGTCCAGCCGAGGGTGGGACCTCCCCATCTACGTCACAAACGTGGACCCTGATGGAGTGGTGGGACAGGAAGGCTCCATCCGCAAAGGTAATTTAAATTATTCATGAACCTCGCTGTCTCTTGCACCTGCACACTCCGATCCTGTAATTATTAGACTATAACTCATTATTTTTCATTACGCAGAACCTCGTGTTCGGTGCTTCTGTTCGAATAATTACTCGTGTAGCGAACGGAGAATTAGTTTTGTGCGGTTGTCGACGACTATTGTGCAAAACAGCATCGCTCCCATAATGGCGGGCAGGCTGTCATGGATTTTGGCTTTGGCGATGAATACTTAACAGATGGGGTGATTGATGAACACTTAAGACTTGTGTTTCATCACGGCGGTTATTCATCCAGCAGAAAACTCAGCGGCGCTGCCGTGGTTCAGCGCTCCCCAAATTGGCTCTGGCGTGCCTAAACGAAAACAAACAAACATTAGCATAGAAGTGCCCAGGACTCATTGTGATCCAGAGAATTTGTGGAGTACTTTATTATTTCATTATATGAAATCAGTCAGCTCTGAAACGGAGCAAAAAAAAGATGGAGCGGCGCACAAATGGCTTCATATCCAAATGAGTCTTCATATCGTGTAATGTATTTGTAGGCAGGAGAGTGAGAGATTTTGGGCCCCAAATGCCAGTTGCAGCATTTTTGTCTTAAAAAACATAACCATATTAAGCCTGTCATTGCACACACACCCCACACCCGTCAGCTACAGCAGCTGCCTCTGCAACAAAACATGTTTGTGTCTTGTAATAGATTATTAATTTGTATTTGCATATCCTCACAGGGCAAACATGTCCTTTGAGTTGCTTACTAGCGGGGCTGACCCGTGCCCTGTGTTTTTCTTGCACCACTTTCATCACTGAGAGGCTTTTTTAAAGCACAGGTGGTGCTTGGTTTCCATCCCTTTGTGTGCCAGCAGGGAGGTTGTTGAATATTAAATAGGTGGATGATGAGTCCCTGTCCTGTGAGGTCTTTTGAAAAGCTATTATCGAGGCAGAAAACCTGGGCCGGATGATGAGCTGTGCCTTGCCCCCTCTCCCTCCGCAGGTGACATCTTGCTAAACGTGAACGGGTTGGATTTGACGGGGGTGACGCGAGGCGAGGCTGTGGCCAACTTGAAAAACACCTCGTCTCCGGTTGTGCTCAAGGTCCTAGAGATGCGTCCTCCCGAAGACAGCCTGCAAGAGTGCGCGTTGCCCCCTTGCCTCACACCCTCACCTGCAGATAGCTCCAAGAGTCCGCTGCCCAACGACGATTACTCCCCGCAGTGGGTGTCATGGTTGCAGCTACCCAGGTGAGCATCCTTGGTCTCTCTGTACCCACTCCATATACATCTTTAGACTTTTTCTATTAGTTTTTCTGTGCCCAGTATTATCTGCACCCCTGCACTCGTCCCTTTGACCTCTGCCAGATGGTGCCAACTAAAGTTTTGACAGAGCCAGGTGGGAGAGAACACTCATTATACTTTCAAAACTAATTTTTTCAGCTCAAATATCCACTGCTATTATATCTGTAGACCTTTCTCTCTGAACTTTCCCTCAGATTTGAGCATAAGAATTTATCTCTTAAAGTGAAATGAAAATGTGTTTCTCCTCCAACAGCGAACTGATTGGGAATCAAAACTAAGTACTGGCGCACCATGGGAATGCAGTCTAGACCAGTGGTGCAACTGAAAGGATTTGAATTTAATTTTCACTCCGCCCTGGGCTTTCTGTATGAGACTGATATAGAAGTCCCACTCTTCCCATTGCGTCGCATCTTCCTGGATGTTCGCTCGAAGAGTCGCTTTCCGCAATCTAGCTCCAGCACACATGTTCAGTGTGGATGTGCGCCGTATGTAATTAAAAAAAGGAGGTTGAGAAATTAGCATCTTTAATCTCCCTCTCTGTTCGTGCAGGCATCTCTACTGCTGCAAGGACATCGTCCTGCGGCGGAGCACTTCAGGCAGCCTGGGCTTCAGTATCGTGGGAGGACAGGAGGAGGTCAACTGCAATCAGTCCTTTTTTATCCGCTCCATCGTGGAGGGGACGCCAGCCTACAATGATGGCAGGATAAGGTATTCCGCCCAAACTACTTAAAATCTTCCATGAACAAAATGATTTAGGCCTGGCTGCAAATTTACATAATCTTTTAGGTAAGCATTGTTTTTCTCTGTCCGTGTAGGTGTGGGGACATCTTGCTGGAGGTGAATGGGAAAAGTACGTGGGGGATGACCCACACGGCGCTGGTGCGCCTTCTGAAGGAGCTGCGGGGCAGAATCACCCTGACCATCGTCTCCTGGCCCGGCAGCCTGCTGTAGCGGCGCTCCAAGCCATCCAAGCTCTGCTCCGGGTGGCACTGACCGAGGAATGTGGAAGGCAGAGCTTTAAGGCTGGTTGGCCACCCTAAGCTTGCTGTGCAGGAGAAGCTTAGAATAGCACTGTAGCTGTATGGATATCTTACTTGTGATGGACAGCAGCCTGCAGAGGGACAAACAAAAGACTGGATTGTTACCAGATTGTTGCCCTTCCCAGAACGCCAAAGTGGGAGAATCCGGGCCTGAGCCGCCTCTGACTGGGATGTTGGGCGTTACCTGCTTGGAGGACACGGACAGTCTTCAGCACAGCATCCAGTGAGGGGGGTGGGCGGTTGGGTGGAGGGGAGACACAACACGTTGCCAATTCCAGTAGTTATATATTAGGGTATGTGTTAAGTTGGACTCACATTTCTTGACTGTAAATGTTGGGTGTCTAAAAAAAAGTACTGATCCAAGCACTTGTAATACGTTTCTTTTGTTCGTTTGTGGTACGGCCTTTAAATATAGACTCCATTCTGTTTGTACTGACAGTGGTCGTCATCATCATCCATTGACCTGAGGACACGTTGCCAAGTAGTAGTCTGTGTTGAGTTTTTTTTTCTCTCTCTCTTTTATTTCAGAGGCTATGGCTAAATTATCAAAGCACTGGAAAGGAAAATATTAAAAAAAAACAACAAATGTTCAATGTGTTCATGACATGTTAAAAAGATAATATTTAATTAGGTGACATTGTGGAGGCCTTACTAATTTTCTTACCTTTAAGAAAAAAAAACTGACTTGGTTTTTTGTGTATCAGTGGATGGTCTGGGGCCCATCCACTGTGGTTCTGTCTGTCACGCTTCGGCCTGTGTAGTATATCTGATGGTATATTTGGTTAAATGATCAATAAAGTCATTGAAAAAGAGAGCTCTTTGAGAAAGTGTGTTTATTGCGCGGTTCACTACACGACCTCATACGAAAGTCAGCAAAAAACTACACTAAAAGTTACACATGCATGTCGTACACAGAATATAATTATCTTCAGTTTCTCAAATAAGTAAAAATATTCTGTAATTCAGGTGAGAAGCAGTACAGTTGCACAAGTTTCTCTCGTCAAATAAATTGGGAGACTGAGAGTCAGTCAGATTTTAATTTTCTCTTTCCCTCCTTTCTCTCCTTGCCCCTCCTATTTCTTTTTTGTGTGTGTCTGCATCTGCTCTGACTTTCCCTGTCCTCGCCACCGTCCCTCCTACTCCTGCTGCTGCTGTTGAGGACACAGATGACAAACAGTCTCATGATAATTTTGTTGTCTTCCATTCTTTTTTTCCCATTAGTGGTATATGAGTGTGTTTGCATCTCAGCTCAGACCTGGGCGTGCATTTTTTCCATCCCTCGCTTTTATGCCTCCTCCATTCTCCTCTTCTTTCAGAACTGTGGCGTTTGTGCCCTCCCTCCATTGTGTCCCTGTGCCTCATTCGCTCCTCTTCACTGAAAAATACCGCACACACATGCAGAGTACTTTTTTTCATTTGCTATTGATAAAACTGGAGGCTTTTACAGTGGGGAAATAATACAAAAGGGAAAATAGCTCGTTGCCCACAGGAATGCTGCTGCTGCCCATTTTCCCCCCTTTTTCGTGGGGAGAAAGATAAGTCAGATCTCAATAGACCAAAACCTTAACCACAGAGCCTGCCATTTGTTCCTCTGAGCTTTTGGTGCTTCCCCCCTGGTTTAACATTGAGTAACAAAGAGCCCAACACTCTGCCACATTATGCCTTTTACATTAAACCCAAGCCGCCATGCTGCAGTATCGTCTGAGCAAAGCTGTGAGACCACAAGACTGATGTGTAATTATTCACGCAGAGAGGGAAGGTGACAGTGGAGAGAATATGCTTATTTCGCTGAAACAAATATCCGAAAATGGGAATTTGAAAATGTGTGATGGTGGGAATGAACACCTGCCAGCATGGTTCAAACTATAGACTGTACATTGCAGTAGTTCTCAAAGTAAGTGCTGCAGAACCCTGAGGTGCCAAAAACCCCCCACATTAAAGTTAGGCTTGGAGACCACAGTTCAGATGTCAGCTGTAACAATAATCAGCAACATACCTGTTGGAACACAGGTATATATGCACTTTATATACAGATATATGTTACACAATTAATATGTGTCTCTGTAGTAAACTCAACCACATGCAAACACAGTTGAATGCACCTGTCTCGAATAAATGTACTTAATTTGTACTTAATATCCTTTGCTCTGTTAATATTGATAGAAGTTTGCATAATGTATGTCATATTTCACCTTAAAATTATTGGTTTTGCTGCTTTTGCTTAAAAACAAGACATTTATGTGAGGAGAGATGGATGTGTTATCATTTTTCTCTGGAAAGGATGCACATGCACCGTTTTTTTAGGTGTGGAGTTGGAGTGGTATTTAGAGGGGGTGGTATATGTGTGTGATTTTCATCCCTATTTAACAGCAACATCCGTGTTTAATTCTTGACACTGCCTCCCAGCTCAAGACAACAATCATCACAATGAAGACATTTCTTTTATCTTCTATTTTCTTTTCTTTTCTTTCTTTTTCTTTAAAAGGTCTTTCGGAAAAGTACAGACACTGAACGGTTAATGCAGAATCTCAGCTCACACATGGCTGGAGTAATTATTACCATTCACTCGCTCAACACAGAAAAGAGAGAGAGCCTTTAGGGGCAGAGTTGTTGCAAGTACAAAGCTGAATATATTCAATATTTGGAGACAGCTCTTCTGTTAGCAGCAGGGCTTAGGACCCAAGGCCCACATTTGTTCTCGCTCGGAGCCATTAGCACTAACACAGTAACAACCACCTAACATTACACCAAGAAGACGCTGAAACAGTTCCCAAGGAGACAGTTTTACTAAGAGTAAATTACAGTGGATAGAAGCCTCAGGTTTTGTTTTCACATTTCATAATTCTATTCAGCAGTAGTGGCTAGGTCTGTCAGGGCGGCGAGTATTACAGATTTCACAAGGTGCCCAAGCCTACCGCGGTGTAATTTCGTCCATTCCATACCTACAGTCATTTAACTGAGTCACACTACAAATATGAAAGACCATTTATTACAGGCACCGTCAAAATGAAAGTAATATCCACACAAATAAATAGCAGCTGTGAGTGGAGGGATAGAATGTTACGTGTAATGACTCAAGGAGCCGGGGATGTTGTTATTTCAGACAGATTATGGTGAAGTCTTTGGTCGGCAAAAGAAATGTAACTGTAAGTGTAGCAGCACTTTGTGGTGAGGAATGATTCTGCTTTTCTGTGAAGGCAAGCATTTGTTCCCATGAAGATTATACAACAACCTCTATTTAACACAAAAATGTTACCCAACTGACTTAATGTGACCCTGTTTGGCTTTAATGTCTCTCCATCTATCTCCCTTCTCCCCTGCTTCTATTCTACGCTGTGACTGCCATTGACTCTGCTGGAGCTGCCTGCTCCTCTACACATCATCTGTTCACTTTCCAGTCAGCACGTGCCAGCTCCTCCCACCGGTACAGTCTCCACCCACTGACAGTCCCTCTGTACCGTCATTGGTCTGCCACACACCTGTTGCTCATTTGCTCATTTACTCCTCAGTATATATAAATAAATGAGTCACTTTGCTATTGTCATTTGCCCAGTTGTAGTTTGTGCTCCTTCCTCTTCCTCCTCTGCTGAGTGACTGAAGTTTGGGTTTTGAGCTCTTGAATGGACTTTACTCTTCCTGCTCAAGTGCAGGAAGAGTACAAGTAAAGTTACTGTGTATTTTGTTCAAGTAAACTCACTTGTTTGCCCAAGAACTCTGTCATTCTGTATGTGGCTCCTCTCTGAATTGTGACAGTGATAATCATGCATGATATTTACATATAAGAACTAGTTATGTAGATTTGACTGATATGACGTTATTTGCTGACTCTGACACATCCCATGGTGTTATTTGTCTAATACCAGCTGGGCATGTCAATCTTTTGAACTCGATTGGTGTGTGCAAAAATTTGGCACCTTTTTTGTATTTCTACACATTATTATTTGGAATTAAAACAGAATTAAACAAATTTGACCTCTTTAGGCCTGGCCACGCAGTGAAGAGACACAGCAAATTTAATCCACTTGTCTTTGTGAAATATTTGGTACAAGATGTTTGGTTTTCGACCACATGTTCAGGCTCACGGCATCAGTCACCAGTTGTGAGTCTGCAGGTCGTCTCACCATGGAGTGAACATAAAATGCAGCCAGCTGGATTTCAAAGGAAGACCACTGTTAGTCTTATTTTTTTTATCCCCTGTACTAATATAATATTCTCCTCCACAAGGTTTGATTTGGCTGAATGGCCAGAGTTATCTTATTGAGATCGGTTATTGACAGAACAATGATCATGAGAAGACACCAGTGCCGAACAGTTTGCTCCAGATAAAACAAAGATACTCCTTAGAAGTCATTATTTCCACGAGAAAATGTGTGAGTGTAAATAAAATAAATGTAAATAAAATTTAGGGGTCAGGTCAATGGAAACCTACAAAAGAAAAGAAGTGGAAACTGCAGCTGTGTGAAACAACCATATTTTTTAAAAGATAACCAATGGGCAGTGGCCTTGGGAAGGGCATTTTAACCCATGCAAAGCAAGCAAGTCTGCAGATGTTTCTGGTTGTTCTGGCAAGGATAGGAAGCCGCAAATGCAGAGGGCTGTATGCCAGCTACTGTATGTATGTAAAATGAAGGCAGGAAATGATATAGTATGTTTAAGAACAAAGACAGAAAATAGCATTGAATGCAGGGACAAGCAAGCACTGTTTGAGGGAACATTAAAAATTGAAAATTGGGTTCATACCCAAGACTGGTTCTGGAAGGGAATTAGTTTCATGCATGAATTTAAGGCAGAAAGACAAAAAGAAAAAAAAAGTATGTCACATTCAGCACTGAAGAAAGTTGGGTAGAAGGAAAATAAAAGCAGATGTCGATGGAAGAATGTACAGGCCCCGAGACAGACCCTGAAGCCAGGATAAAAGTGGCATCAGGCACAAAAGCAGCTGAGGAAAATCAAGTCAAATGTGGGTTTGACTGTATCTCTGTCTGCTGAAGGTAGAAGGCAAGTGGCAATTTGGATCATGCTCTGCCTCCTAAATCTAAAAGAAAAGCTGGAAGGGAGACAGGGTTTTTTCCTCCAATTCGCAAGGCTGCCATCAAAGTCACACTGAGGATTCTTTCTCAAAACTGCAGGCAAGAAAATATGAAACTTATGAAAAACGGTACTCTCCAAATGTTTTCTGCTGAAGGGAGGAAATCACTGTATTGTGCATTAATGCAAATTGAATGGGGGCTTTAATAATTGACTTGCGCAAAATTCGTTTGAGGTTGTAAAATGTTATTGCCATGCACTTGATGTTCCGAATTAGCGATGCACTCATTTGGTTTCGGTGCGCTGTGTTACAGCTGCCTTTTTCTCAGTTATCAGTTTCTCTGCCATATTCTGAGTCAGCTAAACCCTTGGTAAACACTGCAGCCTGCCTGACAGCGTATTCTAGTGAAGCTTTTAGTGTGACTTTAAGATGGATGACAATTATCATTTTAATTTCCTCATCATACTGGAACTAATTATCCACTGAACTCACTTGGTTCTGTGTGCAAGCTTTTCTGTCAAGAACCAGTGATCAAACTCGCTGCAGGGTGTTTAATTTACATCTCTTTTAACTTGTGAACCGATGCCACGTGTAAGAAACTTACAAAGGCGAAAAGTCGGATATTGCTAATTACCATCCTTTTGTGCAAGTGTGTTTATTTGTGCACATGACAGAGACAAAAGGGGCTTCATTTATCATCAGAGATGAGATTTACAGTAGTAGGGCAAGTGTTGACCAAATGGCCAGCCGCTCCTCATTTGGAGAGGTAGAGGAGATGAAAACACACAGTATATCACTCAGTCTGGATGAGTGCGCAGCAGAAAATGTGAGCGTTAAGCTCATGGAATCTATTAGCGCTGGTGTTAAATCTGCGGCATGCATTCACAACCACAGCTGATAACCAGTAGCTGATGCCCAGAGGGCTGCTCTGCCACACTCTGCCTGTGTGTGACTCAGCACAGGACATGCTGGCTACCACCACACGGCTCCTGCATCAGTAGCACAAAATGCACACTCACTCAGAGTAACACTCGGCCTCGGCGACGAACAATAAGGCCGGCGAGCAAAAAGCCACTGAAGGCTCCATCTGTTTCTTTTACGCACACGACCGACACGCGCGCACACTAACGATGAATTCTTCCAGTTGCAGTCTAAAAATACTCCTGAGCGCAGTCATAAATCATGGTAACAGAAAACATATAACCTGCACATATGTGTGTGTGTGTGTGTGTGTGTGTGTGTGTGTGTGTGTGTGTGACACGCAGTGTGAAGTCTGATCATGTGACCAGAATGTAGGGCAAACACATCAGAGCCCGGAAGGTGTGAGCAGCACACATTGGACGCCGGGCCACAGGACTGTGACATTAAAACAAATCTATGGTGAGAGCACTGTGCATTCCCTGTGCGTCTGTCACGCACATGTGATTCCCGTACTTCCTATCTTCTGCAGTTTGCCTGCAGCTTCCCAGCTGTCCCCATGTCCCACTTCCCTCGTTTGACCCACAAGACCATTCTGAATTCTACCGGCTGAATCCAGGCATCTAATGCACACAAATACCCCCGCAAAAGCCCACCGCTTTGAGTTGGAGAAGTGCTGAAAAGCAGAACAACCGTGGAGGATTTTTCAGCAGAGCACAGTACAGTAAGAGATACTTCAGTTTGTCATTTTTGCTATTTTGCACTTATTTCCATGCAAGTTAATTAACAGTGAAGTCCCAACACTCGCTGACACAGGAATTAATTTTTTATCAAAAGCATTACAGCTTTTGCATCCAGAGACACAGAGAGAGAAATTCTGTTAGTTGGGTTGAAATATCAGTTGCACTGCCTGTAGTTTTAACTATTTAGGGGCAACAGGCAGAAACAGTCTCAATGAATGAATCCCACTCCTGATGTGAGGCCAGTTCCTCATTCAAGGGCAATGCAAGGAGTAGCCCTAACACACACATGTTATAGAGAGGAATGCTCTGCAGTGAAATGTCACACTCCCCCCTGTCAAACGACATGAGCCTCAGGTCAGCTGAGGAGCAGGCGTACGTGAGGAGGAGGAGGATGAAGATGTGCTTGTGTGTATTGTAGCTGGCAGCTGCCTGAGTTAATAATGATTCAATGGACAAGTGACTGGTCAACACTGAGTGTGCAGAGGAAATGTAGGCCAGGACCTGGCTTGTGCATGCATGTGAGCATAGGGCAGTAGGGCACTGTGTGAAATTTGTAGTGCAAATCAGACTCTGGCTCTTATCATCCATGAAGCTAAGGTAGGAATGGCCCATGCAGAGGAGTGTACAGTGTACCAGTGTAATTTCCTGGCAGTGGTTGGCAAATACAGCAACTTATTTCCTCTTCCAGACGGCACCCCGGCCTCGCTCACTGCACCAGAACAACTAAAATAGTTTTGCATATGCTGGCAATAATTTCTTCTGGCCTTGCAATAGTCTTCATTTCTGTCACAATGGCCTTAAGTGCTTTTGCGGTGGTGTGCGTTTCTTCACAATGGCTGTGCATTTTCCCACAACGGTCAGGGCAGTTTATATTATACCTATCAGCAGTAGATCAGAAATGGAAACCACTTACAGACTCACAGTGTACAATGTTAAATGGAAACAATTTAGGTAAATTCATACCCGCTTGGCATTTCATTTTACGTCACAACAAAAGCTAACACTGGCCCACATGCTTAGACAGATACTCATTTGTACTTTTCATCTGACAACTACACAATTTGTGCAAGGCAACTGAAAAATGATCCATTTCTGAGTCCATTTCTTCCTGTCCATGTGTCGATGGTATGGTTCTCTGGCATATGAGGCCTATATATCTTACAGAAACAGCCGTCACATACTACTACACACTACAAGCTGAAATATTACCCAGAACCGGTGCCAGCACCACAACCTGCACTCACCTGGCAAACAGACTGCTGTTCTTTGTTCTGTTTTAGTCTTTCCTCTCAAGTTTTCAATTACTCTGCAGCAAATCTTGCTTGATATACACATATGTGTGAGCATGTGTATGTGAGTGAGAGAGAGAGAATGCACACATACTGAAGGAGTCGAAATAGACTAGATACCTGGACCAGAACCAATGTACTGTAATCCAGAAGGCCACAGCTGCTCAGCAGACATTTACATGTATCCACAGCAGAGGGAGGTGTAAGGGGAGAGGGTGTGCAGCGTCCAGAGCTTTGTCAACATACTACAGGGAAACAAACTTGAGAATTACATGCATTAAATAAACTGACCGAGGGACTGAGAATGAGCACTTCAAGTCACTTAGATCCACCTGGGGGGCAGCTGTGGCCCAGAGGTTAGAGAAATGGGGTTAGGACCAAAACGCCACCTGTTTGACTCCCTGGACTGTTTGGAAGAAATATGGCTGGGGGAGTGAATGAACAGTGTGTGTGTTTGCTGCTCAAAGATGGGTTAATGGCAGAGGTAAAATTCCCTGTGTGTAAAACATACTTGGATATTAAAGCATTCTTCTTCTTCTTGTTTGTCTTCTTCACCTTCTTCTTCCTCTTTGAAGAGGAAGGGCTCTCTCTGTCTCTTTTACTGTGTTTATGACTGCCATGTTTTCTGGATCTGTTTCTGTTGTTGTAGCGCTTTCTCCGCCGTATGTGACTTTCCCAGGCCTTGGCAGTGGTAATCATTTGAGCGCTGGGGGCCCTTTTCCCTTGGATTAGAGATGAAACACCTAAGATGAAGACTATAAACAGCACAATCTGGCGACAGCATCAGTTTTACTCACTAGCTGTGTAAACTAAGCATTCACCATGTAACTGTCTTCAGACCAGCACCTGCCACCAATTTATCTCAGTGTTTTTCGTCAGAAACATGCTTATGTACGATTATTAAACCATTTATTCAAAGAGCTTCTCTAGAACAGACGCACTCTGCAGGATCAAACAGAATATATAAGGCAGGTACGAATGTCGTTATCTGTTGAAAATAAAAGAAATATATATATTTTTTAAAAGCTGTGCTGAAAGAATCAAACCTTTAAAAGGCTGTAATCTATCTGTAGAAAAAGCCCTGTGTTGCCAAGGCCAAATCACAAATGGTCTTTGTCCGAGGGAAATATCTCAGTTATGAGCCAATTCTGGACGTGGTCATTTAAAGAAATTTGAACTTAAAGAAAAAAGATTTTTACCTGACGACCATGGGTATGGTGAAGTTGAAGGTTCCTTAGTATGTCCTCTGAAAAGGAAAAAAATAAAGAATGTAATGCACTGTCAGCTCATGTCAGCTCACGCATAAGATCTCTGCATGAGCCCATATATGTTGCATACCAATATCCCATACATATACATACATGTACGCATATATAAGGAAATATAATGTAAATGCCTGTCACTATTGTCAATTGTGAGTTTATGTGATGGGCTTTGAAAGGTTTGCATAACATAATGTTTTGAAGAATTTTGAGTATGAAACACTCAGTACATATAATATGGAGTTGAACCACAAAAAGTGAAACAGGAGTTATGATATGAATGTTTTGAATCTGTAGGAGGCAATCTAGAATACTTTTGTGGCATTCAAAATACAGATATGTTAAAAATGTTTTCGATGAGGTTTTAGCTGTGCTGACTTTTTTAAAATCACATAGTATTTATCAACTCTCTTGATAAATATTACCAGTACTGGCTGTCTGCATTGCCAAAAGTCATTCATTCTTGAAACCCAAATAGAAATGGGGGAAGCAAACAGATGAATCAGTGAATAAAAAAAAGCAAGTGGACTGGTGTACAACATGATCAAAGTGCTTTTCCAAATGCACTACTGAGTCTTCCAAGTGTTTGAAGTAACTGGCTCATTGTCAAGGTGCAGTGTGGGCTCGCACATGAATGAAGAACGGATGGAGGGCATATCACTGACACGATCTGGATCTTCTGCCCGTCCATGTGGCCCGGAGCCACTGCTGCTTCCAGTTGAAAACTTCCGAGTGGGCTGAAGGTGGACAGCGTGTGTGTGTGTGTGTGTGTGTGTGTGTGTGTGAAGTTTATCCAGTGGAACTGCTTCCCACCAGATGTGAGTCCAAACACATTATGCCATAAATCATGTAGTAACCAGGTCCATCACTCCCTGTGTTATGTCAGCACTGGCCTGGCCAGCTGTCTCTCTCCAAGTTTTATGTTGGTGTAACAGAGACGCAGAGTTGGTGAGAGGCTTGTTTGTGAATGGAGCCCGAATGAGTGAATGGAGGAGTAAGTCCGGGTGAGTGAGCATGTGGCCGCCGGCAAAGCCCTAACAGAGGGCTAATAAACGTAACGGTTCATCAAAGCATCCTGCACTGCTCAGTGCTCACACACTGAAGTTTCTGCGCTGCTCCATAGGAGAATGCAAAAGCATAGATCTGTGATGCAAAAGCAGGGGTAGATGATTTATAGCTATATTGATCTGGTCACTAGCTTAAGTTTTATAGTTTTCTTTTTATATAAACATACTGTTTAACCAGTTTGGCGTGCATGACACTCAGTTTACGCCGTGAGCAAATATTGGCCCTAAAAAAAAACTTCAAAAATTGAATCAAATAATTGGAGAAGAGTTATTAAGATCAGCTCAAAGCTGGTTCTGGTTTTGTCATTGTTTCCAACTTTGTGCTTCAGCTAAAGTAGTTCAGGTTTAATTCAGGTTCAAGTAAAGTAAGTTCCAGTGTTTTGCCTACAAAGACATGTTTGGCCTTGAGAATAAAAGAATCTTAGTTTCCCCTTTGACGTCATTAATATTAAAACCTTCCCATGTACATTTTTTCACTGGAAAGATTCCCCTTGTGAGAATCATTGACAGGTTATATTGGGTTTTGATTAAACAGCATGCAAACATCTTGTGTTTTCTCTGGCCTGAATTGTTCAGCAGTGTTTTTCTAGTGGTGATTGTGAAAACCATGAACATTCAGTACCATCAAGATAATCTCCCATTAAGGACACATTAACACATTTGAATACTATGTATGGACGTTGGGAGCCCCCATGGGCCCTCAGCCTTCCACACAGCATGGGAAGCCAGAAATAACCCAAGGAAGAGGCTGAGCAGCAACAGTGAAGCAAAGACTGTTGTAGACACTGCACATGTGTGTGTTCGAGGAGTTAAAAAGGAAATGATTCATAAAGAGTACAGGAGATGCCTGGCAGAGTTCATAGGAACAGTACGTCTCTGAAGGATGTGAGGATTTGGCAGATGGACTGAGATGTGAGAAAAAGCATCTTTTAGGACAAGAGTACAGAGGGAATTCAGGCACAAGACACAGCAAATTAGGAAAAATGGAAAGAGTAGGATTGAGAGAAGAGAAAAAAAAGATGAAGGGGCAGGAAGCTGGAGAGACCGACACACAGCTAGATGGATTGACTCAGGCTGGATACCGACAACATCGAAGGGAAACAAGCTTAGCAGCAAACAAAACTGGAGGGGAGCTACATTCAGGGCTGAGGAGGAAAATGCAGGAAAGCCTGGAGTACACCGTGGCCCACTTGTGATCTAAGTGGTGTAAATTAGAGCTGAAACGTGGGAGTTTGCAGACAGGTTGTGACATAGATCGGAGGAAGGGAGTGAGAGATGCCTTGGATACTGATAAACAGGAGACTGGAGGCATAAACAAGGTTGCTGTCTTGCTTTCTACCTTATTTGGCAATTGGTTTAGTTGCAAGATCAGCAGAGCGCAGCGTGCAGTGATTAAACTGACCCAGCTCAGAATTAAAAAGCAGTAATGTCTGAACATCTAAATACAGGCTATCCTTGATGTCAAATGAGAGCCACCAAGCCTGTTTCACAAATTAAGCAACTGCTTCAAGCAACGGTTATTTTGTTTTCAATTTTCAGCTCTAATGCAGCATTTTATTAACAATCTCTGTTCTATTCTCTAATAAAATCCTCTTTTTGCTGAATTTGTTTCTCACATAAGCGTGCACCTGAGTCCAGACTCTGAAAAAGAGACAGGTGCACTGGTATCCTGACACGGCCCCCATTCCACCTGCTCCTACACCCGAGCCACTTCATACACAGCTCTGTGGTTCCACATGCAGAATCTTGGGCTCACCTGTCCAAGGCACCGATGATGGAGAGAGCCGGGGGGCCTGGTTGGTAAAGGAAAGCTGCATGGACAAAAAGAAACGGCCATTACTATCAAGTCAAAATTCTGACAGTGACCAGGTTTACATGATTTCATTTGCAAATATATTAGGATCTTGAATAATGTAACTACACCCAACCTGAAACTGTAAACCTGTTGAAAGAGCTGAGGTAACCACCTAATATCCTTCCAAAAGTGACAATAATCCATAATAAATTTGTGCCTTCAGTCTGTTTTCGATGGACATGCACTGAGCAGACTCTCTGCTCATCTGCTTGTGCTACAATGAAAATTCATTCACGCATCAAGCGCCTCATCGCAATATATTATTTTCCTGCATAGTCTTTTTTCCTTCCCTTGTTTTTTCGCCACCTTGGTGCTGAAGACGCCACTGTTTGCCAAGGGAGGGAGTAGACACACTGACAGCACACAACACCATTTTGGCACGATCAGACATCTTTCACTTGATCATTTGCTGCACTGTCAACAGAGGGTTTGTCATTGTGTTGTCAGGCTGACAAACGGGATTTCTGCATTTATTCAAGATGTGTTTGCGCTGCAATTTGGACAGCCTAAGACAAAATACAGTTGAGGTGTTGGTACAACAGTTAATAGACATGGTTTAATTATCTCAATTTATGTCGCAATATGGAGCGAATAAGGTTACTTAAAATTGTTTGCATAAACTAAAAATGGGATGAACTATATGGGATGTAGTATACATAAAAAATAATAGGCATGCATATTTTGATGTAAATCCATGGTATATTGGTACTATAGCGACATGGCATAAGCTTCTAGTCACTAAGGTTTTTGATGATTTGCATTTCTCTTAATTTTGTGAAGACCTAAAAAAAAAACCCACATGGATTCAAGAATGATAGCCTTTACAATAAAATACATGACATAACAGATAAAAGTGAATAGAGAGCTCAGCTGTTGTCCAAATCAGAGCTAAATAATCTAAATACTTTAGCTGGGTGGACATTTTTCAAAGTTGCAATAAATGTGGAAAGTTCAACATGCTAAGATTAACATGTGGACAAAATAACAGCAACCCAAATTTGAAAAACATCCCTTATTACCACAACATGACATAAATGAGCCTAAAAGCTGTCAGAGCAAAATGTAGCAAGTTCTGCTTGCCTTTTCCTCTGACAATAAAACAGAACAAATCATATGGCTGGGTGCACATTTTGAGTGACTGAGCAGCACAATCAGTTCTAAATCACACACAGACACACACACACACACACACACACACACACATTCTTTTGAGGATTCAAGGCACAAACACACATTCACATCTGGACACCATCCCCTTCTTTTTTCCATGTAGACCCCTAACAAGTGGCTTTGAGCAGTTTTAAATAACATAAGGAACACAAAAATATGGTTGAAACAGGAGGAAGAAAAATAAGAGCCGCTGGAAGTTCAAACTTGAATCTAAAAAAAAAGAGCAAAGGGCTCCCCTGCTTTGTAAGTGAAATGTAGAACATCTTCCTTCCCTTTTAAACACAAGTCCCACAGAGTTGAGAGGGCCTGAACAGCTCACTATAGAGGAATGACCCGACAGGGCCTTTGATACGACTGACACCTGGAAGACACACACACACACACACACACTCACATACAGATTTCCAGACGTTTGTGGAAAGTCTAAAGCGCAGTGCTGTCAGCCTTCAGGCAATTCCTTTGCAGAGGGCAAACTTAAAGACAATGGTGTGATTCATCAGGAGCATGGAGTGTGCAAACACCCGGGACAAGGATTCATTACAACAAACAGCTGAAGTCATTGCATTACCACACTTACAGAGTTGAGGATCGAATACTGTGCTGAAAATAAAAGTTCTGCATTAAAAAGTGATTAAACAGTCAAATATGCGTTTATAAGTGTTCCAGAATTCCCATGTAGTGCATGTACTGCACACACAAACACACATGCAAGCACAGTAAACACCAGCTCGTCCGCACGCCTGTCATTAGCCTTAGCGTGAGTGATTAATTGTTTCTACCTGTGGCGGTCCCAAGTTGAGTGTTTGATGAGGGCCGGAGCTCCACGCTTGGCAGCGTATGAGAGAGCTAATGGCCGAGAGCTAATGGCTGCCGATTGTGCTTGCACTGCTTTCTCTCTTGTGCTAATATTTCACAGAGCTACAGGCTGGAGGGGTTTAGATGGAGCTGATATTTCACATCAGACCACATGCTGCCCGTTCTGCACTACAGCAGAGGCCTACGTTACAGATGTGCACAGTTCTTGCAGTGGCAATGTCCCGTCTTTGTGGCCCCACCCCCACCTGCAGGGCAAAGACTGGGTTGGCAGTCAAACAAAAGAATTACTGTAGTCAGATTTTGTGTACTTGGAGATGATGGTAAAGTCTGGAAATTAAATGCAATTTTTTTTAATCAATATCTTTTGAATCTAAGTGGTATTTCACAATGTGCGTGCGCTGATACAACTCTTTGATTCAAATGGCCCCTGCAAAGATAAGCGCTGTGAGGTCAGTAGTTCTCATAAACAGCCCTGCAGAATTCATCTGTTACTGGTCATTTCAGAAACAACTGCACATCTCCTCAGCTATGATCTTCAGTAAAATGAAATGAATGATCTTCAGCCAAATGAAAGGACTCTCACATACAAGCTGTGGTGCTACACTGACCTACTAACCAGCTGTAGAAGGCATCAGCTGCAGCGTACAGTAGCACACAGCCTCACCTTGGCTGTGCGCTGTGCTGCATTGATAGATGACACAAGCACAGCCCCCTCCCAATAGTGCAGCTCAAACCATACTACTTATCAAACACTCTAAGCATCTAATGTGACCTCGCTGAAAAACAAACCAAAAATTAAAATGGCTCCTTCCTTCCCTGTGTTCTGTTTCCTAAGGTCAGCCTGTTCAGCACATTTCTGGTACCACAATTTGCTTCACCGGCATTTTTTAAAAAATTTTTTTTTTTTTACCAGGGGCTATTTTTATCATGTTACAGATTTGCATTACAAAAGGAGGCAGGGCCTATAACTTAAAGAAGGGGGAGTGACTGAGATAAAAGCTACGCAAATACACTTCAAAGCTGGAGTTGTCTGTTCAAAGCAGCGGTCGGCAGGATGTTCGATATTTTGGTTGTATTAGCAGCTCTGGCACGGGTTCATCGGGCAGTATGGGGCTCACAGGGGGTGTGTGAGCAGTAAGAAGGGGGCCTAAACCCACGTTTCTATTTTGGAACCTTTGAAGATGAAGATATGGCATGTGCTCAGCTGTATGCTCGAGCCAGGGAGCCTTCCTGGATTTCTGTCTGATTCACTACAAAGACCAACAGGAAGTCTAAAGACTGACAGCACTGATGGGCTCGCACCTGGATGGCACTGCAGACACCTGCCTGCAGGAAAGCATATATCTACACAGTGTCTTCAAACGCATGCAAGCACGCACGCACACACACATGCTCGCCAGTGTTCACCTCTGTCCTTCAGCTCCACGGGATTATTTATTATAACACGTGTTGCAGCTTCGCCAAACACACACATGGTCAGATTGCCATTAGTCATTTGTGCAGCTGCGTGATGCATAATGTGGCCAACAGGGGGTTATCCTGGGGCCCTATCCACCTGAAACCTCTGTATCCCACTTAAATCTACTCCCCCAGCTCATCTGGTCATAATCATAGCGTCAGATGAGAAGGGAGATGGCAATATGCAAGGATGCTTGCCTTTTAAATCTAGGGATATTGTGAGTGAAAATGTGCTGTACATGAGTACATAAAGTGTGACAGCTTTCCCAAAGGTGCGGAGACTTACGAGTGGGAAAGGTATATGCAAAGAGGGAAGGGATACTGGATGGCAAGGTCAGATGATGAGAAGGAACTCTGTCCTTCTTGTGGGACTCAGTAACCACCTGCAAAGTAGGTAAACATAGGTATTAATAACCTCAGTTAACTTTGTTCTTTGTACCTCACGAACGCATGCACGCACACAATCACAAACTACCTGAGTTTTGTTTCCAGGTCCAGGTCGTCCACCAGTCGCGTTAGTGATGGCACTTGACTCTCTAGTGATAAGATAATAGGATAAAAAAAAGTCTTCAAATACATGGACTTGTGAAATGTTGATACAATGCCAACAAAATTGCAGAGGAGCCTTTCCTTGAGAATAAGTCCTTTTTTTCGTAGTTGCAGTAAATGAGGCCTGCATGTGGTTTGGAAGTGCACTTATATAACAATTTTAAAAACAGCGATTAGTTTGTCCTAATCTCACTCCCGGTGTCCCTACTACAACCCCCTGCAGGTCCATTAACGCATTAAACCTCCTTATCTGGGTCATGTCGACTTCTTCACAAAATAGCCCATAACAGTCGTAAGCCCCCCCCCCAACACCACCTCTGCACCCACCCACCCCCATTGAGCACGCACACGACACACACGCAGATGGGACACTAACCCCTTTCTGTCACTAAGATTTAATCATCAGTAGGGAAAAGCATACAGAAAAAAAGGAATCACAACTACATCTGATGGCAACTCAATTGGGAAGTGCTTGGAGCTTCTTAACGTCCCTTTCGATCACTTCAGCTTTAAATTACACTCCAAATACACATTTAACATGATAGCTTTGTAGAAAAAGAGAACGGGGGGGGCTAAATCTCACTTGCATCCCAAAGGATTGCCACAGTATATTACATGGAAGGCAGCATTAGTGGAGAACATCACACCCAGATCAACAAATACAACAAATGCTTCCTTAATCACGCACCACATATTCCCACTCAGAGAGAATGAGCTGAAGCCTCATTTAACACAGCATGTGCTGGATAACTGAGTGTGTTTTCGACTCTCGCGTGCTATGACATCCCGGTTCCACACTGATCCAGCTCCGTCACACAGGGGGAGATGCCACGTCGCGCTGACCTCCCCTGAAGGGCAACCTTGGCGATGGACGGGAACATCACCGAGGGTCGGATCTTTAATTAAGTGGCCAGTTGTGCCAGTCAGCTTCAGCTGGCAGTCAGGACCTCCAGCGGGCCTCCTCATCAACCATTCTAACTAAATGGGAGGGGATTACGGCAAAAATTCGCTTTTGTCTGGGGCAAAAGTGCTCTGCAGGCATACAGCACCTGATCCATAAATAGAAGTAAAATATATGCTGGGACTGACTGGATGCTATTTACCAACCTGACAGGCATCTGCTGCTCATGAGTGTATACGTAAATGATGGGAGATGTTAACTGGGCTGTGTCGCACCATCGGCCCAGGCCAACCGCCCTGTCTCCCATGGGCTTCAGCCTGCTCTGTTGCTCAAAGCTTCTACCTAAAACCATTCCTGATAATGTAAAGGAACTGGAAACAGAGAAGTGTGACAACACAGGGCTGACTCGTTTTATTAGAGATAGCTCTGATTTTTCTAAAACTATGTGTCTGTTATTTATGATGTTTTTTAGTCAAGTCAAATCAATTTTGATTCATATAATGCAAAATCACTAAACTGGTTGGAGACCCTCTGTCCTTCGACCACACTTAACACGTGTAGGAAATAGACAGAGAATTGAAATGGTGATACCAATTCATGCAAATTTATTTAATACAGTTGTTTTAGTTGTACTGAGATCTGCAATGTATAAGTAAAAGTAGCACTACAAGAATGTATGAAATACTTTGGGATATTTTACCTAAGCTGCAGTACAAAAGTGCAAAATGCAGTATCAAATGTACTCACAAGACAGCAGAATAGCCTGTGCAAGAGTATATGTATGTATGTATGTAATGTATTACTGATGCATCTGTTGTCACACTCCAGGATCCATTACAACCCTCAAATGCAAAGCAAAGGATCACAGAAAACAGATGGCATCAGCCTAATATATGTTGTGTCAGAAACATACAAAACAAAACAAAACAAAAAAAACAACTGCCATCTTCTCCAGCCCTTGGAGCTCAGATGTATGACAGAGAATGGGATATAAGGAAGGATACAGACAATGACAGTAGGTAGGGAACACTGTGTTACCAACCTGGGAGCCTGTATGTATGGGCTGCCTTTTTCTTCTCCATGTCTAGTGTGCCCCTTCTGGACCTGATAGGAATAACAACAAGTTCTCACTCATCTGCTCTCTCATCCACTTATTCTTCATCTCTACTTCAACCTCAAAGATGAGAAATAGTGACTTTTGTGACTCGCATTTTCTCTCTTAAATGACGGTTTTAAAAACAGACTGTTGACTAACCTCGCATGAGTGAGTCGTACCTTGGTTTCAGTGTATTGTTTTCGATTAGCTGCATGGCACGCCGCCTGTTTCTTACAGTAGGCTATCCAGCTTTCCTCATCAAAACCATAGTTAAAGTAATCTGAGATCTGAACACCTAAACCAAAACAGAGCATAGTAAAAAAAAAAAGTCTGCATGTAATCGATAACCTCACAGCTGCAGTGATGGAGTTTAGACAGAGAGAACACCAGAGAATCTCCAACATCTGGTGAAGGTCTCAACTGACCAGGTTTCCTCCATGGCGTTCCCTCTATAGACTCAAAATTCGTGTTCAGCTCTGGCATTCCTTGGATATTGTCCAGTGCATCTATTCCCTCTCTGCTGACTGTAAAACATTTGACAGGATTCAAAGTCTGAAACAGACACTTCACAGTCCCAATGGATGCATTTGCCAGGGACCTTATTGTGTGAGATTATTATCTATTCATTTTTAATCAGGCCAGGGGACATTTTTTTTAGCATTAAGATATTATTAAACTGAGCTGACATTTAGTAATTAAGGCAGTACTCTCAGGAAAGAGGTCATTTAATGATGGAAGATTTAGTAATGTGCAAAAGTCCACTCCTTAAGGTCAAATAGTCCCAGACTGTCTCAAGAAGGATCTATATTTGAAGTAGACTGAATTATGAGGAGTCTGCTTCTTGTTTTTTTTAAATAAAAAATATGATTTGAACCTTGCATTTTCGGTGGCTGAACAATAATCAGTTTTCATTGACGTTTCATTTCATTGAATCTCTGCTCAGCTATTCTGTCTTTGTACTTGTGTCCCATAATGTGTCGTCTTTGTTTTGTTTGCCGGAGCACATACTTACAAGCTGCGTGCGTCCTCTGTTCAGCATTCAGTGTCATATACCCAGGTGTGTGCTCAGAGCTGCAGGAAAGACAGAGACGCGCGCCCTATCAAAACGGCTGCTTCCATCATCATGACAATAACTTCAACGCTGAGAAAAACTGTGGTGTGGCATGAGCGCTGATAACCTAATTTCGAACAGCGCCTCCGCATACAAGACTAATGCATCACAAAAGAATGAAAATATCTCAAAGCTACATTTTGACAGAAGTAGGTTCCTGACAAATAATGCACATTCATGTTATGCCCAACAGGCAAACAAACACAATAAAAGCCTCATAAAGTCGACATTATTTTGTCAGAAGATGAATAGTTATACACTCCCATATGCATGGTGGCATGATTACACAAAAATCATTGTATTCATCAGCATCATCATTGTCACTCGCTTCATCATCTTGGACAGCTTTCAGGTTACCTATAAAACAAAAGAAACACATCAGAAATAATAATGATATCCACTTGCATGTCAAAACACAAATTTCATTTGGCAGCTGCTGTAACAAAAATACACAATAATGTATGCAATACAGGTAATGAGAACTGGGAATGAAGTATTAGTGTGCCCATTTTCATAGATTTCTTCAGAAAAAAAACCCCACTCCATTATTATAAAAATAAATCACTTCCACAGCCCTTCACTGCAGCGTGCAAAGGCAAACGCAGTAATACAGTGTGAAAAGAGGCACATCTTTATGGAGACGACCTGTGTTTTGTTGGAAAAGGCTGATCGTGACTGAAATTAACTTAACTCCTCAAATACAACTGTTAAACATTTGTATAGATTATTGTGGGGGACAATTTTCCTCCCATCATGACTGTTAGTGTCACAAAAAACAACACTAAATTTGCACAACAAAAAGACTATTGTTGAACCTGTTGTGTATGGCGCTGTTGCTTACTCTAATTGGCAGGTTATGCTACATTTACTCTGAGTCTGGGGAACGCAGACAAGCGATATCGTCAGTTGTGTGATTGCTTACATCCACGTTTCCCCAGCTCACGACGAACCACTGCTCGCCTGGCAGCAGATTTAATGATCATCAAAATACCTCTTAATGTTCCACATGACCGGCTGCACATTTCAGGCAGCACACGTGTATTGGGCAACTGTAACGTCATTATTGCACTGTGAAAAGTGTATTATATCTGAATGCCTCATTGCTGTAATGCATTTGGTTCTAGCTGGAAATGAGCATGACACCACAGTCCATTTTGATTTTGCTTCACCGCTCAGTCATTAATGGCCCATCAAACACATCTTGTGTTGAACTTCTTCATATAATGCACATCAAACACATAAGTGAGGTGTTAACTGGGTTTGGTGAAATAATTGTAACAACAGTCAAATCGCAGTTTGCTCATGCTTGCTCGTGGGAGGGAAAATGATAGTTGTTCCCAAATGTAGGCCTGCAGTATAACATTATTTGCTGTCAAGCATTCATGTAAAGAAGTCAAACATATAGAATGGGACTGCAGGCTTTTTAAAGACAGAAAACATACCTGGATGGTATTTGAGCATGCTCTTCTTCCTCCCTCTCCCTGGTGTGTGTAGTGTGCATATTGTAAATCACTGAAAGAAAGGCACACGATGGATTTAAATATGTAACTTTAACGGTGTGCTACAGTTTGGCAGTTTATTGGGTACACCTAGTTAAAACTAATGCGATCTAGTACAACTGCCCCGCAAAAAATATCCTGCCTTCATGAAGGTTATAATGTTCAGTTCGTTGAAACCGTTGGAGGTGTTGATTGAACTGTATGGACGTAGTCTGTGGTGCTATTGACCCGTATGGCGCTATACAGATAGGTCTTTCTGTCACTTCTTTAGACTACACTCACTGACAGCTACAGACGAAATGGGGTAGACAAAATAGTGGAAACACCTGTCTGTGTAACTCAGTGCAGGTCAACGGCGCCACGAACCGCAGCCTCCAGAATGATCAGGAGGTAGAATCAACGTCCTTCTCAAACGCAAACTGAACATTACAGCTGTCACGAAGTGAGGATTTACTGCGGGAGTTACGCATTAGACTGCATTAGGTGTACCCGCAGACTGGATGTACCTATTACGCTGCCAAGTGAGTGTTTATCTACTGTCAGCTGTGATTTCTTCATTGTTTATACCCAAAAAGGGGCGAACAAACGGCGCATTAACGTACATCACACTGTCTGTGTAAACTTACTCTGATATAGTTCGTCCTCCTCGTCATCTTTGGACAACTTCGAGGACATTTCAAAGTGGAAAGGGTAATTTCAAACAAATGCGAACCACTGTGGTCCTGTCGACGTCGATATAACTGACATTTCAGATTATTCCTATTCATCTGACAGCGCAGGTTGCATGAAACCTTGTCATTGGTTAAAATCCGTCTCGCGCTGCGTTTGACCAACCGTAAATCGCTTAACCGCTAATGTCAGGTATATTTACGCTCACTGGTCACTTCATTAGGTACACCTGTACAGTGTTATACAATCCAACACACCATCTCTGAACTCTACGAAGTTTCTAATATTTCACTTTTTGTTCAAACTTCCAGGAAGGTGATTATTTTAGGTTTATTATTGAGGTCATAGTGGGTGGTGACGTTGTACAGTAGTACCTAATATTCTGGCCCTCTCATGTGTATTAGAAACACTACTCAATATAATGCAGCCCAGTACCACGCCACTGCAAACTACAACATCAAAATAATGACGAATAACATGCAGTTAAATCAATACTGTCTGACAGTGTCAGTCAAAACTGGACGTTACTTTCTTTGTAAAGGCAGAATTTGACTTTTCATATTTTATCACCTGTATGCCTAATGAAGGGGCCAGTAAGTGTATATGAAGAAGTATATTTACATATTTTAAGAATTGACTTTAATTCGAATCATTTTTTTCCTTTTGTTATGATAAAGATTTTTAGATACGTTGTAGTGATTTTAAATTCAAAAAGTCAATATCTCCCCAATATCAGCATTTCTTCGGCGCTTCACAGCAGTTTCCCCCTCTGGATGCTGCTTATTGCCATAGCGACAACATTTCAGTGACGCCATCAGGCTGCGACGGTGCGTGCCACGTCACCTTTGAGAGACTCACAGAGTCTTGTGTGTTTGTTTGGCTGGCTGGAGCCGCTTTACTGTAGCTGATATTTCGGTTGTGTCTGCGGTATCGCCGCATTTAGCGAATACCGACGACCGACAGGATGCCGACGACGGAGGAGTTCGCGCGCTTCCCGCTCCTCATGTGGGAGAAGGTGCTGTCGAAGGTGAAGAAAGCTGTCGTGTTCATGGACGACAAGTGCGCCGAGGCTCTCCACTGGAGCGGAGGCGCCGCCGCCTTATTGGAAGCGGGGGCCAGAAATGTCAAGCAGTTTTCAAGCTTCGAAGCCTGCGGCGCGAACGAGCCGAAGGCCGTGTTTGTCGTGAGCGCTCTGCTGAAGGGGAGGACGGTGGACGTCATTAAAGACATCCTGTCCCTCAGTCACTTCCAGTACTGCGTCATCGTCACCGCCGTCTCCCACTCCGTGCACCTGCTCGCCAATAACGTCGCGGCGGAGACGGAGAGGAACCTCGTGTTCGAGCAGTTCGAGGAGAAGCTGTGCGAGTGGATGGGCAACATGAACTACACGGCGGAGGTCATGCACGTCCCGGTGGTCTTCGCCCCGGTGTCGCAGCAGCTGCTCCTCACGCCCGCGTTCGCGCACCTGTTCCCCCTGCTCTCACCCGACCTGGAGGCGATAAACGCGAAGCGCCCGGAGAAGAAGAGATTCGGGAGCCTGGCGGACGTGGACGTTCACTCTCTCCCCGCCGGACTGCAGATTGAAATCAAGTCCCTGTCCTCGGCGTTGAACGCGATGTTTGAGGCCACAGGCACCAGGGAGGAGAGCTTCGCTGTGGGCCCCCTGAGCCGCATCATAGCAGGGGAACTGGCCTGTCACCCGCAAGCCAAAAACCGCAGGAAGACAGCCCCGAACAAAGCGTCGATCATCTTTGTGGACCGGACAATGGACCTCACAGGTGAAAATGTCTCAAATGTTTGTGTCGCGTCATTGTGCATGCAGCAGAACCCTCGTAACCAACACCACAACCAAAACTCTGTCTACGCTGCAGAAAATAAAGCGAATGGACATATTGCTGTTGCTACTTTACTCAAGTAAGTTGGTCTTGTACACTCCCCCATTTTTATTTATCTTATTTTATTTTAAGGAGCTGTCGGTCACCATGGTGACAACCTGGTAGAGAAGATCCTGACCGTGCTCAAACCCTTACCCGCTCACGTGACGGACGTGCAGGTGGACATGCTGGAGCTCACCGGTCTGCAGCCCGCCCCTCACTCCCAGAGCATCCTGGCCCCCGGCTGTCTCGCGCAGAACCAGTGAGTGCATGTCATCTGGAGGATCCACTCGTACCAGCAGCTGCTGTTATTGGTGCCGTCACACACACACACACACACACCGTGGCTCGTATGGCTCACTAAGAGAATGGGCTGAGATGGTGTTAAACGACAGTCTGCTGCACCTACTATGACTCAACTTAAAGCTTCAGCTACAGCATTTTCACAACGCTTACTCTGGCTCACTGTAGTACACCTGACCCATTATGACATTTGATACACAATTAGATTGCGCAAACTAAGGTAAGGCCTTTTTGTTTTCCAGACATCAGCCCTTTATGGATGCAGTCTGTTAATCTTGAGGAGGTTGGGCGAGTTTTCAAATTACACGCACCGCGATCGGTGATTTTTAACGTCAACTCGAGCGCATTTGCGTGTGATTTTTCTCTCTTCGGTCCCCATAATTATTGCGCTCGCCATTACACACTTCATATTAAAGTACCCCCCCAGGGAAGAAAATTCCATTTTGAAGTTTTTGCGCTCAAAGAAGCTCGTAGGCCAAGACCCAACAAGCACATTAAATGGGCTATTGGAGTCCAAAGACCCTTTCCCACTTATAAAGTTGTATTCAGGGTGTTCAGAAGGAGGCATCTGTGTCGTATGCGACTGCTTAATTCATCAAGATTTTAATAGCACATAAAGAAAGTCAAAAGTAAAAAGAATAATAAGAAGGTCCTGGGCCCAACTGGCTCGAGCCTCCCTGTATCATCTCTGCTGTGTTCTCCCTAGTCTTGTGTGTGTGTTTCCTCTGGGTGCTCTGGTTTCTCTCTGAAGTTCCCAAGGCAGACAGGCTAGCTGAACTGGAGAATCTAGATTGCCTCTGGGTGTGAATGTGAGTGCGGACTGTCTATAGGTGGTTAAAACACCGTCCGGGACGACGGGTGCAGTTACAGACGAGCACAGCAAATATTTCATCACCCACTTCTCCCGATGGGGTTTACTCCCGTTCGCTGGCTGGGAGGCGGGTTTGAGCACTTCATCAAATCCGACTCCAGATTTGCTTTTCGGATCCAAATATTTTGAGGATGTTTGTTCGGTGAAGAGTGAAGGCCGTTCAGCTAAAATATGTACATATTATTATTTCCCTGGTATCGCACCTGAGCCGGACGTCAACAGAGATCAACAAATCACGACTTGGAACCAGATCCGAAGCGAAACTGACTATTTGAACCCATCGCTGCCACTGACAGAAACCACAATATGCATTTTTCACATGCCTCCCCCCACCTGACCAAACACACTTACGCACCAAGACACACTCAGTCAGAGCCATCCCCCACTGAGTGGGTTGAGTGGCACATGACCAGCGCTGGGTGCCAGTGTTTCAGCGAGGCCTGCCTCTCGTCATGCCCCCCCCCCCACGTGGTTGCAGGAGGAAAAGGCTTTGACTGAGAAGAAGAATCTTGTGGCTGTCGTGGAGTCCGACCGGCCGGCCGCTTTGAACGGGCTCCCACGTAAGCGCCGGGCGCTGCGGGGCCCATTTCCGAGCAGAGGCGGGAGGTTCTGTAGTCAGGGAACTGGGCTCGGCACTGTGGCAGATGAGGTGGGCACAGGCACGTTGGTTCTGAATATCCGGTCACGCAGCAGAGCGGCGGATGAAACTTCGTAGGTTTGCAGCTGCAGCAACAAGCTCATCTGCTCGCACTCTCTTTCCGTGAGAAAGAGTTCAGCGTGTGATGAAGGATAAAGTACCCCGGGGGGGGGTGTTGTGCCTGTGCGGAGGTTGAGGCCCCGGCATCAGTGTTTGTTCCATATCTTTGCACAAAGTGTGACCAGAGATTCGGCCAGAAGCGCCTTATTTTGGGCAAGTTTAGATGGCCCATTCAGATACCGCGCAAACAAACATGAAGAAGTGTGCTGAGCAAGGCGGCGGGCGCTGGGTTCGTCTGGAGCACACGTCTAATCGGGGCCGGCGGGATCGGCGGGGCCATTGTTGCCGGGGCTATCTCCGAGCAGATGGCCCGGCAGAGCCTTGTCACAGATGTTTTCGGGAGATGGAAGCGCGGCCGAGACCAAGGAAGTCGAGAAAGAAGCAGAGGCCTTCCCGCTTCGTTGAAGCGCCCTCGAGCGCGCAGCCCGGCACGGACGCAGGTTTCGTCTCTAACATTTTCGGGCCGGTGCTCAGCGAGTGCGCGGCGCCGGAGGCGCGCTCTCCTCATGCATTAATCTCCTATTTTTTTTCTCCCACATGTTCCAAAGCACACATGGCTAAAAGGGACTGTTTGCTTTGCATGATGGGAACTGTGCAAAACACTGGGCCCGGTCGGCTCCGTGTGGTTTGATTGTCTGTACAGTAGGTCCCCTCCCACTGGATGTTTATACACCTATGATTTGTTGAGCTATATTTAGCCCCAACCCACAGTGTGTTTTGATTGGTTTTGTTGTGTAGACCAGCTCGAGCCTTTAAATATTAGGTGCGGACCTAATTGGGACCTTTTTGTATGATATTTCCTTCAGTAATTCCAGGATATTTTCATAGATTACAGCGTCTTAAACATTCTGTGGGTGGTTGTTGACTCTAGCTCTCCCGGCAAGACCCCACACTTACTTTGCAATTACTGTTGTATTGTCTTTCATAACCTGGTGTGAATTTTTCCTGATCCTACAACCTGACTTTCACTCTGTGGTTTTGGTAATTGTGCCAGAGAGAGAGTGTACTTTTAGGTGTGGGTATGCACACAAATCCACGCACACACACACACACACACACACACGGGTTTTTGGTTACTCCACTCTTGTGCTATGCGTTATTTTTTTTTTACAACCATTAAACGGTACCAGGATGGACAGTTTGCTGTGTATAGAAGGATGTTGAGTGAAAGTGGCAGTGGAAGTGTTGTTCTGTGCGCCCGTGTGTGTGTGTGTGTGTGTGTGTGTGTGTTTGTGGTCAGGTCCCTTCCAGCCCCAGTCTGTGTAATTTGCTGTGCTTGGCTGCACCGCCCTTTTGATCCTGAGCAGAACTTATGAACCCCGCTGGCAGAGGGCACCAAGTTTCCCTCAGTCTGGTACTGAACCCTGCACCCCCGTCATTTGGCTGCCTCGGACCTCGATCCTGCGGCGGGGAGTGTGGGCAGGGCCCAGTACGGGTGGCCAAGGTGCTCAGGGCCCGCCTGCCTGCGAGGAGCTGCTGAGGCCGGGGCCAGGGCCAGAGGAACCGAACCGCACCCTGCCATGAGAAAACACGGCGAGGCTGCCATCCCCTCGGATCTGCCCGGCAGATCCTGCACGCGCGCCGCCGGGGGAGGAGGGAAAACACCTATTTCTGTCCCAGCTGGGAAATTTGAGCAGGAACGAAAAGCCGCGCGCTTATTCGAGCGCGGGCCGTATGGGAACGGGGTGAAGCGGCGATAGTGGAGAGGAGAGAGCAAATGACAGACAGCTGGAAACAGCCGCCGCTGTTTTTATCCCCGCCGACGATGAAAACGGGGGGCGTGAGGCCCGGGCCGCATTCGCTCCGTGCTGGTTCCCCAATTGGGTCGAGATTGTTTTGCCGTTCTATAGTTGGACCACGAACAGTGGCACAAACTGCCGAATGAAGATGAAGGGGTATTGATTCGGGCCAAACGGGGTCCTCGACATCCTATTTTGAGGAAAACTTAATTCAGAATAACTGCTCTCCACCCTCACAGATGAATCGGAGTGTGTTTACGGCGCCCGCGTGTGTGTGTGTGTTACGCTACGCAGGAAACCAAGCCTGCAGAAAAATATTTTTTTCATTTCAAGAATAAAACTTCCCTGTTCCCTGAGTGAGAATCAATTTTTGCTTGTATATGGCAAGAGAGCGGGGATCAAGCTTAGATAGTCGCAGTTTAATGCGGAAGCCCCCCCCAGCTGAGCCGCATCCATCTGTTTTTGCGAGAGTAAGACTTTTCATCTCGCAATTTGTCAGAATGATTTTTATCGGCCTTTACCCGAAAGGTCAAAGATAGCTTCAATTGTTTGCAAAACACAGTTGATATTTTTTGCAAGTGAAGCAGATCCGGGGATTTAACTACAAATGTTTCAGAGCCCCCCCGATGTCCCCCGGTCCATCTCCGATAGTGTGTCTCTGTTTCTCTGTTTTGTGTTGCGCCGTCGAACGCAACAGTCATGTAGATCGCTCACACCTGCGCTTCCAGGCCGAGATAAGGCAACCTGCGCCGTCCCGCACGCCGTCTCCTGCGCGGCCTTCTGATTTTCACCGCGCAGTGCAGGAAGGAGCACGAGGGCATTTATTCAGGAAGATGATTTTTTTTTAAACGCTTCGCATCCGCCGGCCCCGCTCTCTCCAAGAGCCCCCCGCTGCCGCTGGCTTTCATTTGAAATGGTAAAGTAGCCAAGACACATGAGGGGAGGAAGAGACTCCTGCCTTACCCCCCCAGGATTTTTTTTTTCTTTGGAATAACTGACTTTATTTCACATCAGGATCCTGTGAACGCAGCCAACATCACATTTTATGTATTTTTTCATAAGGTAATCGGAGGTTTTTGGTTTTTTTTGAACTGTCACTGTAAATGTACATATTTTTAGTGACACAAAGGGAGTTTTTACAGTCCTGTTTTAGTTTAGTTTAGTAGGAGGATACACAGAGTCGTCAGTGAATGATGGCTGGCCAGCGAGAGCTGCTGTTAAATCTGTGTTGGTGTGTTGAAATTTTTTTTTTACGTGTACATCCCCCTCCTCTCCTCACTTCCTGCACTGCTCCTCTCACTCATCTTTTTCCTCCATAAATCCGCTGGGTCATTTGTCCCTCTTGCCAGGACACACAGAATACTCAAGGCCAGGTCTGGTTTTGGTCCACCTCCCCCCCCCCTTCCATGTCCTGTGCTACGCTGGGATGTTTACAGGAAACCGACAGTGTTTTGTGCCCCATTAAACCCACTCCATAAATTAAGTCACCGAAGAAAATGGGGCTGACCTTGTTCACGGTTCCGTCGGACTGGATCTGTAACAGAACTGGCTGGTTCTGCAGACGGCTGTCCGGGACTTTTTGGCCACTCTTAATTGCGCTGAGGCGGCGTTCACTTACAGAGGGGAGCGCTGCGGTTTGCGGAGGTGACGTGTTGCACAGATGCTGGCGAAGGCCGAGAAGTGGCGTCGCCTAATTGTGAGCTCTGATCTGCAGCAGGCGGTTCCTCGGCTGTCCAAGTGCCTCGACATGTAACATTAGGAAGATGAAGGCGTGAGGACGAGCCGGGTGCAGGTTTGGTTTGATCTGAGCATCGCTGCACTTTAACACGATCTATGACTGATCGATTCTGGTGTCTTCCTACAAGAATATCTTGTGGAAATGGAATTTCTTTCTGGATTTGTGTGCTTTTACACCAAAAATTGAGTGAATAGTTCTTGGTGGATCTCCTGAAACCCCACCTGTGAGGTAGGGCCTGACAAACAAAATCCAGGGTACCACCCCCTAAAAAAAAAAAAAAAGGAACAACCCTTGATTCCTCATAAAGCCTGTTGCTCTGAACGCATGGTGAACGACTCAGGTGAGCAAGTAGCAAAATTTTTTATCAGTTCCACCCTTTCTTGCCTCCACATGATGGAGGCTGGGCTGTAAAAGGAGGATTTTTTTTTTTATGCAAAAATCTGCCTGAAGCCATAAATGTTGGGGATACGATGAGAAGACTAAAAAGTGAGGCCCACATCCCCGGTGCAAATCGCACCGTTGTGCAGGTAGTTTAGATTTTCATTTTCTCTAATAACGTTTTAAGACATGTACGTATCTGTGAGAACTCGGCCACGGTGCAACCTGACTGAGTCTCAACGGCAGCGTGTCTCCTCTGAAACAGTATCCTGCTTACCTCCACATAACACTCAGAGCTCAAAGCTTTATTGGATCTTCCCTCCTCAGTGTTAACTATTCTCCCTGAGAGCCGTCGACAGCACGTTGAGTGGATTTATACGCAGGGACTGCGTCCGTGCTCTGTTTTTTTCATTTTTCCAACGCCACAAACAAAATGACATTCACATCTGACATCTCAGAGACGCGCGTCAAAGAAAAAAATCAGCCGAACATGACCGGGAACTGTGTGCGTGGCTTAGGCAGGAGTGGACTGAACCTTTTTTTTTTGCCTTTTGAGATACTTTTGCCACACATCCTGGGGGCCCCATCAATCGTATGTATGTCGCGTGACTCGGTTCTGAGTCATAACATGAACGCAGAATTTTCTCCTTGGGGGGGGGGGAGTCAGAGGAAAGACATAAATACTAAAATGTGTGTGTACGCACAGGCACGCGTGTTTGACCGAATGCTGAGGGGGCCACAGAGCGAGGGGCTAAACCTAAGAAATCCTGAGTCAGAACGGTCAGAGCCATTCTTTTCTGCTGCATCACACACTTCCAGGAACACCACCCCCCCCACCTCCCCCCCTCCCCATTAATGACTTGGACGCGGCCAGAGGTATTTCATCTCCTAAACGGACGCACATGTGTTCGTTCTTTCGTGTAGCGCGCACGTCTTTCCTCAACTTACAGTATTTGATGCCTAACTGCCTTTTAATGGCACAGCGCTCGTTACACACGGAGAGGAATTCGGTTGGTCCACGAACGCCCCCGCTCTGTGAGCACGCCCACTCGGCAGTGTCCAAAGCCAGACAGACAGACAGACAGACAGACAGCTGGACGGGACAGTGGGCCGTGGTGGACGCAAGTCAAGTGCAAGAGTGCCCCCTTCAGTCTGTGAGCGAGCAGCCTCTCCGGCAGAACCCCCCCCCCCTCCATCTTCCATGGTGGGGAAGTTACTCACCAAGGTTCCTCCCTGGTTATGGACCCTGTCTGACACCCTGATGGTATAAACCTCACCCCTCACCCCACAGTCCAGCTCCAACACCCCCTCCCCGCCGCCGACCAAATGGCCCAGGGAAAGCGTCAGGGGAACGGGCGGCCGGCGAGGAGGCTGCGTGGGCAAAGAGCCAAATGAGAACCATATTTCATCCACGCTCTACCAAAGGGCCCTCCGTCGTCCGGGAACACACACACGGCTTATGTGTGAACACGTACAGATGCATGCGTACGCATCCTCCCGGTGCACAAACACACATGGCTGCACGCATATGGTCTGGGCAGGTCACACTATTGGCATTTCAGCCATGACAAGTATGTGGGACTTTATGATTTGCGTAATTGTAGAAATACTTCAAGTGTGTGTGTGTGTGTGTGTGTGTGTGGGGTTTGAAGGAGTAAGAGGAGTGTTTTCAAAAGGACACTGTGTCATTGCTCTTGACCAATAGCTGGAGTGCAATAATTCTCATTCCCATCTTAATCACAGTTTAAGCAAACAACCGCATCGGGATGAATTACCACCTTTATTTTTCTTCTTTTCTCACAATTTTTCTGACCATTTCAGTCAAGCACACTACACTCTTGTCCCGGGCTGAGTTGTGTTTGCCGGTCTTTGTGTCTGGTTCGAGTGTGAAGATGGCGGGTGTCCCAGTGTGAGCCCCTCTCCTCCCCGTCGAGCCCCAGCCCAAGGTCTGGAACAGATTACATCTGATATTAAACACATGGCAGCAGTTAGAAAGCAGAAAAGGCGAGAGAAGAAAAAAAGTTTAAAAAAAAAAGGAAAAAGAAAGAAAAACAGAGTGGATTTGTCAACGAGCTCCCTCCTACCTTCCCTCTCTCTCTCTCTTTGTGTCCATAGCCCTTTTTCCTCTCTTTGTCTCCTTCTCTTTTAAGCCTCTGGTCACTCCTGAGAGTTCAGAGACGTTCGTGTCCGCTTGTCAGTCTCTGAGACAGAGACAGAGATGTCGGCTGCTGATGCCCTCTACTACATCCAGCGAAGCGTCAGCGCCTTTAACGGGGGGAAAAAAATATTTATGAATCGACCAGCGGAGACGAGTAAAATATGATCACATCTTAAATTCAGATTCACTTTCATCAGAGAAAGCGTCGCTCTCTGTGAAGTTAATGATGGCGAAGGGCCTCAGCGAGGCTCTTTGATTCTTTCTCGTCGAGACTTGAAGCCGTTTCCTCTGCTCGTGGCAGATGGTAATAGTCTCGCACACATGTCGTGTCTTCAGTCTCCCATCAGAGATGCGGATCGCAGTGTTTCGTAACCTAGCGGATAATGAGACGGGGGAGCCGAGATGGTATCAGGAGGAGCCTCGGTCCCCAGACTGCGTCGCCGTGCCGCGAATGGAGGGCCGGCACGGAGCGGGTCCGGAGGAATGTCGGCGCACGGGCGTTTAAGGTGGATTGAGAGCGGTCCCGATGTTCCCTCCGCTAATTCGGGCCTTTTCCTGTGAGGGCCCCCACAGGGGAGGCGCCGCTCCCTGACCAGCGCGCTCTCAATCACCGAGATGAGCACTCACTCACGTCCATGATGTCCCCGTTGTTTACGTTCAGAGGCCTGCGCGCCCTGAGCAGACAGCAGGGACATCGACAGTTGTTGCTGAAAAAAAATCACCATGCAGCTCTCCACTGCAATGTTTTTTTTCCACGTTCTGACCCTTTTTTTTCTCCGTTGTTGTGCCTGTCAGATCACCTGCAGCGCAGTCACTGTGGGAGGCCATGCTGACCAGTAAACATAAAGAGGGGGTGATGGAGGTGCGGCGGCAGCTGGTGGAAGCAGCCAGTAAGGAGAAGCTGCCGATCAAGATGAGCATGGGTAAGACGCAGCCAAGTACCCATCTTGTTTCCCCCCAAATTACACACAGAGTGTTGTCACAAAAAATTGAACAAGCATGAGGATTCTCATCGAGCGTCGGGAGTGAAACGTATCATTCTTCGACGGAGCTGCGTGTGAGTGTTGTCATGTTTTAGTGCAGGACCATAGCGCCTCCTACTGAGATCCGTGATCTGTGCCGTGTATTTGCCCATGTGGCCACAGAGGAAATCTGAACCACATGTTGGCTCTGTGACACACACTCACACACACACACAGCCACACACACGCTGCCTCGCACACACGCTGCTTTCGAAAACTTTTGTTGTCCGTTAATGAAGCAGAGGGGGCTGCAGCGAGGGATAAAAATATGTGCAGGCACGCAAAAATAAAGTCATTACATGCACAAGTATACAGTGCCCTCGCGCACGTTCACCTCAGCGCTACCCTCTGACTCACCACGGTAATGGTTGTGCAAGGCTTACACAAGCAGACGCACAAACGCACGCGCGAGCGCAGGGCTAATGTGCAGGTTAGCATCTGGCAGAACGGTGGGGGTTAAAAGGGAGGGGCGGTGTGGTCCCTTAGCTCCTATAATCTAAGAGGTAAAGAAGGTCTCGTCTCTTATAACGAGCAGGTTGTAATATGTTGGAGGTCACACACACACACACACACACACACACACACACACACACACACACACACTCTGCCAAGCAACGGCAGCAACGGTGGTTGCTTTTCACACATTGGCTCTAAGCAACAGTCCTAATTCTGGAAGGCTGCTGCATTGTGGATTCATTCAGACAAATGCACAACAACAGGATGTCAAGTTGCATAAATACTTATAAAATTTAAAAAAAAAACAGACTGGAGAGAGATTAAAAGTGAGAGAGCATGAAGAAAGTGCAGCTTTAACGCTGCTCCCGCCTGCTGACTGACAGTCTGTTGGCCGAATGTCGTTGCTGAGGGAGAGCGAGGGGAAAGTGTGGAGGGGGGGGCACAGTCAAACTTCTCACACACTGAACCTTTATGCCCCGTTGGCAGAGGACCAGACTGCGCGAAGCCCCCCATGAGCTCCCAGCGCACCCCACACAGTTCCCATCCTACCCACCAGCACCACCAGCTGAGTCCTCAATCCATCACGCTCGGCTCATACGAGGCCGCGCTCAGCCCGGTAACGCTGAACGCTTAGCGTTAATACCTATCCGCCGTCTCGGTGCGCAATCGCTCTCACCGAGGGCAGAATTTTTCCACAGCACGTTCCCGCTCTGCCGGGTTTTGCGCAGCTCAGCAGAGAAAATAGCGTATCGGGGGGTTCTACGGGCCCGGCATTCTCACATACGCGCTGACCCAAACTCGGCTTCGTTTCATCTCGACGGGATAAAATCATCCAGAGAGAGACAGAGAAAATAATCCATTTCTCAGAGCCCGAGTATGACCCTTCAGGTTTCTCATAGCGCAAGAGGATGATGAAATTCCCTTGCTCTGTGTGTTTGTGTGTGTGTGTGTGTGGTTGTGCAGAGTCCCGTGTTTATCTTGGGTGTTTTTGCTCTTAGCAGGGAATTAGTGAGACAGCTTTGGTTTCATCGTCCGTAAACGTGCGTTCATCTGTCCATCTACGTGTGTGTGTACGTGTGCATGCATTATGTGTGTGCCGGCAGGTTATACCACGTGTGTATTGTTTTAAGCTAGGAGATTCGGGGCAGCCAAATGGTGTAATTTCATAAAAATTTCAAACAAGCATTCGTACATACAGTATGTTCTTTCAGTTTAAGTCGCGTTTACTGTGTGTTTTGTTAAACTACAAAAACGGCTTTAGACATCATCCAGTAATTGACTCGTGGCTTTTTCCTCAATGTTAGGAAATATAATTCTGTCAATTCTGTCCTATCAGGACATCATAATTATAATCCGATGCAGCATTTGAGGACTCTGGGCCAATTCATTGCACGTACCAGTGGCCCGCTCGGACCGCTCAAAGTAATGCTATAAAATCATAACAAACGAGTAATGTCAATGATTATTTTTGTGACCATCTGCGCAATTTACTCAGCGTATCATAAGCGCTGGTGCGCGAGGCCTAGATGACAGCAGCAGCCGTCTGTCGCGAACGCCTGCACGTTCATCGCACTCTGCTGCATTCTCTGATTTTACCACCAGTTTTCTTCTTTTCTGTCGTAGATGTTAAAACGGTTCTAAAATCGCCGGTTCCCAGACAAAAGCCGAGCACACAGGAAGAAGAGAAAGTCAGCAGACAAGTAGAGGGAGAGTGACAGGAAGTTTAAGTAAAAAAAAAAAAAAAGGAGAGAAAGTTCCTGCCACGCCGGTGACACCGCTGGAGTGAACTGGTCGCATGAGCCGGCTAACAATTCGGTCTTTCGCCGAATAAGTTGGTCACTGCTGACACACGCCAACGAGAAGTTAAATTCTAGAAACGCCCCTGTGTTTTGCCAGCGAGGCGTCACACAGCGGAGGAGCGGCTTGTTATCTTTTCAGATGTGAACATTAAGCAGGAGAGCTGCTGGAGTATTGTAGCTATGCTAACACGGTCACAGCGCAGGGCCTGCTAACAGTTTACCAACTGTACTGCCTGCTCACAATGGCAGACAAGCAGTAATTGCATATATAGTATTATTTGCTGAATTGAAAGTAGTGGCAGATGTAACTTCCTGTCATGCCCTGAGTATATTGGGACAATAAATGCAGATTTTGGGGCACATTGGGGTTTATCGCACTGTTTTTTTTTGTTATGAACAAATTAAACGTTCTATCACAATATCCGCATGAAACAGCTCTTACAACTTGAAGTGCCTGAGTTACAGTGTGACAGTGGAAGTCAAAGCCCGTCACATACGCTGCTAAACTCAAATTTGCTTCTGCTTTTATTTTGTGTGTGCGCAACGTAAACGCAGAAACGGTGCGAATACAAGAACAGGTCTCCAGTCGGAAAATATCGGTCACTATCAAAACCGGGCCTGTCGGATGTGCGTCATCAGCAAATGCCTCAGGCGTACAGATGATATATGATCTTTAGTCATGCTGGCAGTGTGGTTCTGCTCCCCACGTTGGTTCAGACTGAAACATCACAACAGCTATGGGGTGGATTGCTGTGAAGTTTGGGAGAAATATCCAAGGTTCCCCGATGCTGAGCCCCAGACTTTCCCTCCAGCACCACCGGGAGATTCACATTTGTGCTTCAGACTAAAAATGTCTCAACAACTGTTTGATAGATTATCATGAAATGTAGCAATATGTCCCCCTCAGGGTGAATTGTAATAACTTTTGGTGATCCTCTGCCTGTTCATCTAATGTTATCATCAGGTCAGGATTTCATTTTGTCCAAAACTTTGATTTATGTGTGACCAAACATCTGCACAGCTAACGACATTCACATCGGCCTCAGATGTGCTCTGCTTTTGCTGAGCTATGATTATGAACCCGCTAAACACTATACCTGCTAACATCTGCATGTTAGCGTGCTGCTATTAGCGCTTAGCTCAAAGCAATGCTGTAGCTAATACTGTGTACACAGTCGCAGAGCTGCGAGCACGGCGCCAGACTCACACACACACAAAAAGAAAACAGCATGAAAACAAGAACGTGTCCCCGATAAGGTCACATTTTAATTGCGATCATGAAAAGTTAGTCTGGCGTCTGTAGTCGAAGAATTATTTTTGAATTGTGTCCTCGTACATACTGTGTCGACGACATTTCAGCCCCCAAGCCGCTCAACATACATTTTTACCCAGACGGGGAACAACAGATAAAAACATTTGTCTGTTTAATTTGGCTGCCCCGTTGTACCCTGAGCTCCGCAGTCCTTCGCAGCACCGTCTGGAACGGGGCCCCAACATGCATCCACAAATAAAAGTTCCAAGACTTTTCCTCCTCTTGGAGTGCATAAATAAAAGTCTCCCGGCCTTCCTGTGTCCCCCATCCATGTAGAATTACTTATGAGGCTGTCCAGCTGCCGAGGCAGGCCACCACTCAGCTCCACGCTGACAGCAGACATCACTTAGCCTCTGGGTAACCCTGTGCACCTAGAATGCAAGTCGTCTTCCAGTAACAGGGCTAAATCATCGTTGGCCCCTGCCCCTCTTCGCATTGTTCAGGACTTTGATCATCGGCGAGCCTCAATTGCCACTTCTGCACATCGGGCCAAAATGGGCAGCAGCTTCACACTGTTTATAGCACGGGACAGAAAGTGTGATTTGTTTTATGACCGCGCACGCAATAAATGCACTCCAGGAGAATGTTAAAATGGCCAAAGGGTTCAGGGTTTCCACTATCTTAATAAGCATAGACAGACCCAAAAAAAGAAGCTGCTTTTAAATAGTACTTGAAACCTCTGGCTGGTGAAAGAAACATATTTAATGCACACCTGATCCAGTCGAAGTAGCAGTATTTTATGTACACTACTTGACACACATAATTTAAACATAACATAAAATGTCATTTATGTGTTTAACTTGCTGCTGCTTTTAGTTGCCAGAAATTTAAGTTGCATCTTTTATACACATTGCAGTTCACAGAGTTTACAATATAGAATTTGCCCAGTCGAAATGATTGTAAGTCGGATGGTAATGCTGACAGGGAGAGGTCAAATCCAGGTGTAAGCGCGGTGTCTTCTTACATGTATACTTTTATTTATTGGAGTCTGAAAATTAGAACCTTTCCAGTCCTTTTTTTTATTTTTTACTGCAGCAACTCAGTTTGAAAGCAGAGCTCAGCTGACAGATTTCTCTCCCTGACATTCACTTTGCATCTGGCAACAAGATGCCTGAGGAATCGCAGAGCTGTTTTGAGGGACGTTTAGTGACATAGATAAGAGCCGAGGCTCGGGCCAGGGCTGTTTGATTGTGTAATGGAGAACAGGCTCTTGCGTGGCTTTCTCCTCCCAAGTTCAGCCTTTCGCCGGTGTCCCACGTTTTCTCACTCGCTCTCGGGGTCCCGGTGATGTTTGGCCGACACCGTGCCCATTCTCATTGCCTATTCTCGGGTGAAATTATCCTTGGCCGTCACTTCGGACGTATTTCCTGGTTCTGTGCTGAGTTGTGGTTGGCACATTAGGCTCGGCGAACCTTAGTTACACTGCCTGGATTTTTACGGCGGGATATGCTCACAATAGAGCTTTTCAGGATTTCGACCATGTCTGGGCCGAACGCTATTTCTTCAAAAATCCTGTAATTTCAACACGAAACCCGATCCCCTTTTTGCAGACATTTGTTCCGTTTTGCCCAAAAATGCCACACGGCACATGTGGAAAGAGTCGGCTTGTTCACACACTGACTCTTTCAGCTCCGCTTGGAAAGTATTTTTTCCCAGCAGGCAGACTTGCAGAAATCTTATTTTGCTGTCAGGTCTACTTATCAGCTGCCACGAATTTTTTTTTTTTGTTATGAGCTTTCCTGGATGATTCCCTCCAATTTTCTTTCTGAAAATATTTCACGTCTGTAGATTTTGTCACCCACTTTAACCAGGTTAAAAAAAACAACAACAACAACTGTACACTTTAAGTGCCCTGACTCCATATTGTATTTAGGTTTCCGAAGCTTTCTGCTCCATTTTTTTTTTAAGCCTGCCTGTCTGTTTCTCTTCTAGTCATGTGTTTGGTCTCGCTAAAGAAAACATTGGCCATGTAGTCCAACAGGAAATACTCCCACATCTGGTGCTGGTTCAGAACATCAACATGAAGAAGTAGGCTTTATGGGGAGTTAATGTGTGCCCCTCTCTCTATCCCAGCCCCCTGACACCGCCCCTTGCACCTCCAGGCCACTGTGCACCCCCCCCCCCCCGTGCTTACACCCTTTACTCTGCTCTTCCTGTATCTCCGTGAATCTTCGTGGGGGGGTAGCAGACGAGTCCCAAACAGCGCGAGGAGTCAAGCCTCTCTCAACCTCCCTTAATAACTAATCGGCGAAAATCTGTGATTTACACTTATTAGTCATACTGATGACGGGCTCTCAAGAGCTCTTATCAAGTGTTGCTCCACCTCTGTGATGTGTAGATGTTCTCAAGCGCACGTGCACACACACACTTAGTGATGTCCGGTCACATACTGTGACTCACATAAACTCTACACTGAAAAGCCAGACAGTAACTCTCCACCTGATCTTGCACACAAACAGAGAATATTGCTTCCAGACTGGCACACACACACACACACGGCTCATGCTTTCTCCCGACCGGTGGAGTTGTTGCTCATTAAGATAATATTGTGGTATAATATCAGTGCATGATAGTTATTAAGAAGGCTGTTATGCTTGGGAAAGGTTGTCTATTTATTCTGTTTCCACGCTTCGTTCCTCCCATCAGGAGGAATAAATATCTGTGCGTGTGTGTGTGTGTCCATTGCGCGTACACCTCTATTAGCTTGTAACAGATGGCACACAAAAAGACCATGAGCCGAGCACTGAGAGTACACTTGTGGATTATTCGTACTGCATGGTGTGCTTTGACCAGTATTGATTGATGACTTTGTGACGGCTCCGAATTTCCCGCAAGATTATAACGGTATCTTCTTCCCACCTCTCAGGCCGTGTGACCCCCGAGCAGCTGTGCTCCTACGTGCAGCTGTTCCGGAGCAGTTGGGGGGCGCTAGAGAGTCACTGTGGGGTGCTCCAGCTGGGCCTGGCCACGGCCCAGACGCTCGGCCACCCCGGACTGCCCCGCTGGGACTCCTGCCTGGCCTTCGAGCGGCTGCTGCTGCAGGTCCGTACTCCTCTTACACAAACCTATTGTCCATATGTGTCACGGGCGATGAAAACTGAAAAAAAACCCAACTTTTATTATAGGATAGCCAGCACTTAAAGAATGCACACATTATTTCCAAATTATATCCTTAAAAAAATGTCACTGTGACAGAATGGAGCAGGAAATTTACTGGCAGTCTCTCATTAACCTGGTGATTATTCTTTCACATGTGTACCTTTGGTAAATATTTTATTACCACTGCTCTGCAGGTAAGTGGGTGCTTGTGGTTCCCTAAACGGTGGCCAGAATGTTGTGTTAAACTGACGGACGGACGGGGGGGGGGGGCAGATTCCTGTCCTTCATAAACAAGGTCAGTTGTGTTTGTAGGGAAAACATTCAGATCCAGTAAACAGTGCAAAAAACCCCCACCAGATTTCCATCATGTTATTCAGAGGAGGAAGGGGTCCAGTTTACGGGGGCGGACAGAGGCGGATGTACGCGTGTGTTTGACTTTGGAAAGGTCAGAGGGCAGGTCCGATGGGGGAGACAGAGACGGTGGGGACGAGGGGGAGGTGGAGAATAAGAATGAATTAAAAGTCAGAGCAGCCGGTCACCACTCGCCAAGGTACCGGGCTAAACCAAACGCCACGCCATGAGCTAACCGACCGAATTGTCTAGCCGTTTTCCTCCGTCTCTTCACTCGCTATTCTCACTGAGTCTTTCCATATTCCTGAAGCTGTGAACCGCGCCGTAGAGCTGGAGTATTTAGGTACTTATTAAAACTAACTCACGGAAAAATAAAACAAGCTCGCAGCGGTGCCCCATGCCTAATTGGAATTCGAAAACAACCTCATAAAAACCTTGGTCCTCAGCTGGGGCCATCGCTGGTTTATTTAATAAAGGAAGAAGACTTTAGGGCTTCCAGTTCCAGGATCTGTTTGCTTCATGACTCCACTTTGATCCACTCCCCCCATCGATGTCTTGTATACCTGGATAATTTCGCAAGTCCGGCTTTCTCACCGCGCTTCGTTGCCTTGTCGTCCAATCGCGCTTCGGAGGTGACGGTTGAAGTGGATCTGGTGCGAACTGATGGCGGCCGTGCTCGCGACAGACGGCTGCTGCATGTAGCAGGAGGACGGCGTACAGCACATAACTCGCGCTTAGCCCAGGCTCGGCGCGTTATTCTTCAAGAATCCAATCTCACAATCAAGGCCTTGAGCGCGATGCGAGAGTTGGTGTTTGCAATCAAAACGGGCCTAAGTTTTATTGAGGTATTAAAGGAAATGAGTTGTGTGTCCTCCGTGCCCCCTCTGTTTATTTAATTTCCATGCGAGGCTTTCGCTCCGGCTCAGCGTGGACAGGGAGAAAGTTAATTACGCTACAAAACGGCCGGGCGGCGCGCCCCTCGGCTCTGGCTGTGTTTGCTCTCTGAGTGTGTTTGGGGGCTGCCGCGGGCAAGGCCGGACAGAGCTGGACGCCCCAGCGCTGGTGGGCGGCGTGGGTTCATTCGGGCCAGCCCCCTCTGCGGTGCGCCGGGGGGGGGTGCCTGGGACCGGGCAGTGGCCGCACTGAGGCGAAGGGCCATCGAGTTCAGGGGACCAGCCCAGTTCATGCCTTTTTCCGAGGCTTTGTGGAAGAACGCTGAGCGTCGGCTGCTTCGGGAGACAGCTTCTCCTGAGCTGCAGCTCTCGAGGTGAACCTGTGAGCGTCGTGCGGCCGGGAGGTCAACGAGACGGGGCGCGTGTGTGGTTGCAGAGGTTGACACGGTCGTTGGACGGCGATATAAATGCGGTAAATGAGCTGCGTGGCTTTCATGTTTGCCACATATCTTCTTTACTGGCACTGCCACCCTGCCTGCGCCCATAACCCCCCCCCAACTGGCCGTCTGGCATGTAACTGGGGTTTTTTGGGCCTGAATGGGACGGATTGAGCAGGACTTGGTCCGCCTCCAGCCCACAGTTACAGAGCGCGTCTAGCTAGATGCGCTCGGTGCGGCCGAGGCAGAGGCGCAACAGACTCGCTCTTTCACCACTTCCCAGAACATCACAGGCCCGCTGCACTGCCCTCCCGTCGACGGGCCCAGCCAGAGCCTCTGCCTCACCAAACTAAACATGTACACTGCTACTGTACACCCCCCCCCCCAAAAAAAGAGCTCACTCGGGACAAGCTGCAGCTGAATTATTTTTAATGACAGACTTTTTGAGGCCAGTATTGTCTCTTGAGTGTCACGCGGCCCGCTGCTGATTGGTCTGTCACCTCGCCGCGCGCGGCGGTGATGACAGCAGTGCAGCAGAGAGGACCTAACCTCCCTCACCCCGGCCTGTTGCTCTACTCCGCCGGGATTACCAGGGCGCGCCTCTGCAAACATTTTTCGAGCTCCGAGTTATTACTGGTCACCGCGCCGCTCAGACGGAGAGCTGCGCCGGCCCGTATGTCCCCCATCTCCCATGGGTCACACACACACACACACACTTAAATCTGTCTCTGCTCTGTTTGTCTTTCAGTCCCAACTACTGTACACAAAATATGAGTTAAAATAGAGCCGTGAGCCCAAATTCAATACCCGTGGTTGTAATTTGCAGTGGTGGAATTCCATAGCAGAAAAACACAATGACAGCTGGTCTCATACACTCATGATTCAACTCTACTTCAAATACAAACCCAAATAATTGTGAAGACGCCATCATCTACCGGATTGGACGTAAATATGGACGTTACTGTGGCAACCAATTACAGGGCTTCACTGATCTACTCAACTCTTCTTAGTAACCGAGATGCTGCCACAAGTCAGAGCTGCCCTAATCCTTTTTTTTTTAACCTGGATTTGGTCCGTCCCTGTGTATTGTCTTGTTCAGACTGGCGTTCTGCTGTGCGTGTCCAGTACAGTGTCAGCGTGCGCTGGCCCTGAAGACTCACGACCCTTCGCCCCGATCCCTTGACCCCTCCCGGTCACAGAGTGACCCGCAGAGGTTCAGACCTGCCGGTCTGCAGAGCGTCAGGAGCCTGACAGTAAGACCCCGGGTCATCCCCCGTGAAGGCAAGCCCCAGAATACGTCACACGCAGTTATGCAGATATATATTCAAGTATACAACATCTGGATCGTATCATTTCTTGTGACAGCGGAGGGAGCAAATGTTGATACTGGTCCCGAGCAGCTTTCATCTTATCTGAGGCTGCATGCCACAGACAGACAGGGGGCTTTAAGCCAGTAATTGGCCCTTCCCCAGGGTATGGAGCCTGTCCCCGCATCCCAGACATTCCCCCTTTACTCTCCATCTTTGCCACATCCCCGCTGTCCCCACAGGGGGGGTTGTTGTTGCTGCATTTTGCTGAAGATCGCAACAAAGGGGTGTGAACGGCCCCGGGGCAGTGCCCCCGAGATGTCCAGCGCTGACCTCCCACGCTTCCCCGCTGCTTAACAGCCTCACATCTGGACTGACCTGGACTGACCGTCTCCCCATCCATCCACTGTCTGAACTACATTCTCCCTTGTGCCCCCCCCCCAAGTTTCCTCTCCTCAAACCCACTGCACCACGGCCCACAGAGCGAACCACAGGGGGTTCAGGATCATCTCCTGTCTGTCTCTCGCCCCTCTTTTTTCCTCCAGCCTCCACTTTATTATTGCACTTCCGTTCAAAAAAAAAAAAAAGGCCCCGTTTACCTCGCATCTTTGCTTTGCCTTCTCCAAACATCTCTACATAATATATACACACGTGCACCATACAACATAAACTCCTTCGCTCCACCGAAGTCAGGGACGCTGCACTTTTTGAGCATAACAAGCCCTCTAAAACAGGAGGAAAAATCCAGAGTTGGAAAAAAAAAAAGTTGGGTTTATCAGAGCAGTGAGTTATTTACCTATCTCTTCCTTCCTGTGTTTAGCTGGAGAGGATTACAGTGGGAGAGAGGAGCAGTGATGGAGCTCACTCCCAGGAAGACCCAGGAATAGCCCCCACCCCTCCTCAGCGCCGGTGCCCTGAGACGGCTGTGTTTACATTGTGCTACGCGGCTCAGGCCTAATGTACTATCTGTTTAATAGGCAGAGAGAGGCCTGTTTACAGAGAGGGACCTCTTTAACAGAGGTGATGGCTTGGTAGGCCAGAGGGCAACACCAACTCATCTCACTTCCTGTTATCATTACCTCTCTTCTCTCAGACAGATAGGTGCTTGGCTCGCTCCGCTTTCTGCATTACTTATCCTTAATCGCTCCGCTGTTCCGCCGGCTGCCATCGTGCCCAATCAACCCCCCCGAAAAATCAAGGAACACGAGAGGGCCCAATCAAGTCGCCTCATATTAAACCTCACTGGCTCCACTTTGCAGCTCAATAGTAATTTGCATGTGCTGCATTTTAAATGTTCCGCTAAGCGTCTTTGTACTACGTCTGCGTCTCAGCCCAGTGAACTGCAGCTTCGTAGGAATTGCCTGGGTGTTAATGGAGGTGGCGTTGTAGCGCTACAGCCCTCTGAACGGTAGGGGAGTCAGATGGGCTCACTAGAGTTTAATACGCTGCACATTTTCTCTTCTACTTAAAGTGGCCTTTTTAGCTTTTGGAATTGTTCCTTCATCGAGGCAGAGTCAGATTTCTCCACACATGTGCATCTGCAGTTTTTTTTTCCTTCCTGCGCTGGTCTCTATTGTTTACTGCGGCTGTTTGACTGCAGCGTCAAAACCCTTCACATCAGGAGGATTTTTTCATCTGGCCTGCAGTCGTCTTTTTTTTTTCTTCTTGTTGTTGTTTCCCCTCACGAATGTGTGTTTTTGAGGATTCTGCAGGATTTAAACTGAATGTTTTTGGCAGCCTCAGCCGAAAGGTTTTTCTCACACTCGCCCCAGCCAAACTTGCAGAATGAAATGGTTCGATCTTCCTTGGAGATCGTCCACGCTGCCCGCTCCGCTCGAGCACACCCTTTCCACTGTGGTACCTCAGATCTAGCGAGCTGCATTGTCATCCTGCAGCGTTTGGGTGAGGTGGTCCAGGGAGCATGATCAGAGGATGGGGGGGTGCTCTCAGAGCTCGCACTGGCACTCTCCACCCCTGGTGAATCAGGTCAGTGTGGTCTGCTGACTTGGCCTCCTGGCGTCAGACTTCATTTGAGCGTGCTCCAACAAGACACCACAGGCTGGGGAAAATCCCACAATGCCCAGCATTCACCCCTGGATTGTTAACAGGGAAGGCCGTAGAAAAAAGCTGACCATTAGGGAGGATGGCGGGGGTTCGCGAGACACTCCACAATGAGCCAGTGTCTGGGACAGAGCGGTCCGACGACCCTCCTCATACCTTTATGTTCCTCTGACTGGCACAGGACCGTTTGTTTTGTTTTTTTTGCCATTCATTTCATCTGAAGCTCCAGCCAGATGTGCCTTGTAGCTGAATGCGTGCGTTTGCGTGTGCATCCCCGCGCGCATGCCAGCGTTCATGCACGCGCGGCCTTTAATGCGCCTGTTCTGATAACAGTGCCTGGACTTCCTGCCGTCACAAACAGGCCCTCTGTTCCCTGCAGAAAAGCTCCACCTCAGGACAGATTAACTGTCAGCTCATTTGTCACTACCTGCTGAGCGCGGGCCAGGGGAGGTCACAGCCCACAGGACGCGCGTCTTTGTCACCGTATGTCTGATCTGACACGGAGACAGAGACACATTCCAGGGCCGCGGCGTGTCCTCTTCGGACACCGGTTGACCCCTCAGAGCCAGATTAAAGATGTCTGCGCGGTTTGAGGACTGCAGCGCGGTCGATGAGTTGAGGGAGGAAGAGCAGTAAGAGAGGAGAGAGTCTGCAGCCAGCCCCTCTCAGATTTTAGCGCGTTTGCGGTGCTCCAGATGGACACATGACAGTCGGGCTCCTCTGCGCTCGGCCGACCGCCGATGAATGCTCAGCCTTGTGAGCCGGTGGACAGTGAACTCTCAGAATTCACTTGGCCAGTGTCCTGCTGGCCTCCGCATTCAGGGACACGGTAGACTGGTAGTGCCCCCTACAGCCAGGGATGGGCAAAGGCTTCTTCAGCAGACAGAGACCAATGGGGTGTGGGGGGTGGGGGTAGGAGTGGCCCCCTCAGGTCTCAAAGCAAAGGTGGGATAAGGACTCCCCTTGTAATTGTACCCATGTGAAACCCCGGTCTGCACCTCCCTCTCCACCCCGTTCACTCACGCCCGCCCTCCAGACCACCTCGTCGCCCCAGGGGCTCGACCGGTCACCCGGAGGGAACGGGGCTGACCGGTCGCCATGGCAGCTAAGCAGAGCGGGTCAAAGCGGGTCAATCTGAGGCAGAATCTTGCCACCCTCGCTCTGTCATTAATTACCCACACTCCCCTGGGGCACTGCTCCACGTGGAACCGCCCAGCTCAACTGGCCGGGTGCGAGGGCTTCGAGTTCGAGTGAAGGGCACCGTTTGCGCGCCTGTGACAGGGTCGGTGTTGAAACCGGCATGTCAAATGGACATGTCATGTTAGCGATAACTACTGAGATCTCCACTTTGAGCCGGGCGGCGTTACGGAGACCTTCGACTCCAGAGGAAGGAACGCCACATTTTAATCAGCGCTGGAAGACTTTGTGGCCGAGCAATCCGAGGCAGCGTCTCAGTTTCTGATTCGGGTGTCCAGAGCGCACAAGGCCCCCGTCGGGCCTCAGCTTTTAGGATTTCAATGTTTATAGGTTGTGACAACATTAGCTGTATCTGGTTTTGAGCTCAGCTTTCAACTTGAGCTGGTATTTGCATTTGTCAGGAACAGCGTGGATGAAAAAAAAAATCTTTTTGTGTTTGGCAAGGTTGCAGTTTGTTGTTCTTGGAACGGCCTCGTATGAGCTCGAAATGAAACTCATCTGTGGAGGGACTTTAAGAGACGGGACCCCTCCGCCCCCCTCGTAGCGTGATTGACATCATAGTGCAGAGCCCCCCCTCTGCTGGGGTCTGGAGGCAGTCAAATATCTTTCTGTCAACCTCTCGTTTCATATTAGAAGTGTTTTCCCTCTGACTTTTGTTCTCGCAACTTTTTCTGTCGAAGTATCCGTCTCCCCCCAGCCCTTTTATCCTCCATCATTAATGCGGCCGGCCCTTGCGTTGATGTGTGGAAATGTGCCTCGTCGTAGCTGCGTGGTGTTTATACGGGGCAGAGGGGTGTATCTTGTTCAGCAGTGGGAAAGACCAAGGCCACATGCGGAACCGTCCTGCAAGAAACCGGAGGGGCCCGACATGAACATGTACACATCAACAGAATATTTGTAAATGGATTTGTTCAGAAAACGCCTTCAGAAGTAGCTGCCAGAACACTGGATGAGTTTAGCACAGTCGCGACAGATGCAGAGCCCGCGTGTGCTGCTCGATGCCGCGCAGTACGCGCACGGGCTGTGCCGAAGTCAGTCGAACATGTGGGCTCCTGGACATTTTTGAAAGGCCTGCAGAGTTCTGCTGAAAAGTTTCCACTGGCCGTCATAGTTTACACCAGTCAAATCCAGAACTAAGCCGCTCCAGCCCGCCGCGCTGCCTCGCACCCAATAGGACGAACCCGATTTTCAAACACGCTCGGGGAAGCTACGCTAACGTTTTTTCTGTTCTCCCGCTCTCATCTGGAGCGAACCCACTTTTTTTTTTCTTCCTCTATTGTTCGGAGCGCGGCGTACGAGGAGACACATGTGGGCCTGTTTGTCCCGCTGCCGTGTTCATGGAAATCGGATGAGGAATGAAAGTAACCCAAAACGAGCACCGACGCCGAACCGCTAATTACGAGCAGGAGGAGGTATTTTTTGGGGGAGGGGGCTTGAGGAGGAGGGGGAGATCGCTTACTCCTAATACCCACCCTGTGTTTTTCTCCTCTTTTGTTCGACGTTATTTAAGGCGCTCTCTTTCATGCTCGCTGTTGTCTGTGTTCTCAGCGCCGTGCGTCCAAACATCACATCGTCTCGCAACTCTGGTGGCGATTAGCGCTGATACGGCTTACGGGCCTTTGCGCGCTGTGCGCTGTGCGCCTGCGCCTGAGGGGCATAATAAATCACGCCGCCTGCGATTTGATGAGCGCCCGTACAGTTTGGGTGGCCGCGCTTGTGTTGAAATTGTCATAAGCTTCCAGCCGATTTTTCGGCTGCTCGTCGTGCGTGATTGCAGGGGAAAATCAAGCAGCGACTGAAGTGACACATTAAACGCTGCACATGTGGCTGCGCGGATCAAAAGTTCAGATGTCCTCATTCGCACTGCGCTAACCGCCCGCTCCACATCCTGTCGAAAAACATAACAACACAGAGTTAAAACTGCAGAATCCAATTCTTATTCCTGCGAGTTTGCATTTCAGTCTGCAGCTGGCCGACTGCGCTCACGCTGCTTCTTTTTTCACTTAATTTCTCTGAGTAGACCGAACCTTTGCTCCAAGCATTCGCCCAGACCTGTCACGATACGTTTCCAAATAAAAGCCGTTTTGTACAAGGCCGATTACAAGAAGCACAAATTCTACTGAATGCGATGTCTTCCTGTGCGGACACCCGGCAATAAATCTTCCGTTCGTGCACCTCCTCATGTACAGTTTGTGTTGAGACCGTGTCAAAGAGGCGCTGACTCAGTCCTGTGGTCATTTTGGAGGCTGCAGTGCGTGGTGATGTCGCGCTGCGTTAAATTACAGTGAAAGTTGTTTGCAGTGTTTTGTCCACTCCCATTAATGTCAGAGTGGGTGGACGATCGGTTACTAACACATAGTTCAGTAGGGGAGTGTCATGCCATTATAGCTAAATGTCAGGTGAATGATTTACATTAACTCATTTCTCCACAGCTCATTAAACCCTTGTACTGTATCTTTTACTGATGCTTTACTCAAGTAAAAGTACCAATACCGCAAAATAAACCCATTACAACTGTAAGTCCAACACTTTGCTGAAGCCAAAGTAAGTGAGTACTGTCAGAAAAATATAAAGTATCAAAATAAAAATGAGTGTCTGCAGACAAATGTGCCCCTGCAACTGTTATATATTATCATATTATATTATTGATATCATTATTACTCATGCATTGATATTTAAAGAGCGATATTTCCCCCCTGGATGAAAATACTTCAGTGGAGTACACGAGCAAATGTACTTGGTTACTTTGGACCGCCGCAGACGTAGCGTATGCGGGAGTTGTGGGAAAATGTGTTTCTGAAATCAACAGAAATAAAGCTAAGTGGTGCACTCCGGCACTTAGAGCATTAAGAGCACAGTGACAGAGTGCGCCTCTCACAGCCGAGCGGGACCTCTCTGCCACCGCCATGCGTTTCAGGGGCCGTTGCGGCGGCGGCGGCGCGGCTCTGCGCTGCGTCACAGGATAGACAAACAGACAGACAAGGCATTAGCGATGTGTTTACCATCTGTCCAGGAAGGACGGAGGATGAGGAAGAGAGACGTTTTCACGGCGTACGAAGGAGCGGGTGGGGGCGCGTCTGAGGATTTACCGCCCGCCGTCAGCTGCTACTTATCACAGGGGCCAGTCAAACACGGCTGTGCCCTCCTGCGGCTCATCGTCGCCCCTTCGTTTAGAATAGAGGCCAGGGGTTGCCGACGGGGCTGTCTGCTTTTTAATGCAAGACCCACCTGGGTTATGGAGCCCCGAAGGTGACAGGGAGATAATCACATTGGAAACGGCTGCCAGCATTTAGGAATCACCCTCCCCCACCCCCGACAGAAAATATGACACCCAGAACAACTCGTCGAGAAATCATCCGCGCAAAAAAAAGAAAAAGTGGGGAAGTGTGGGAAACGACATCAAGCTGTCGCCCTCCGTCGTCCCGAAAGATGCTTAATGTGTGAGGGGCGCGCGGTTTGTGGCCCAAGCATTCTGGAAAGTGCGGGTGATCCGTTAGACCCCGGGGAAGCGAAGTGAGGACTGAGGTGGGGAGGAACAAGGTAGAGAAATGGAGTTTCGGCGAAGTGATCCGTCCGTGCCCCCCCCGCTCTCTCCTGCGACGCTATCTCGTACGAGGCTTTCTCGCGAAACCCCAGTGGAGCTGTTGTTCGATTTGATTTGTGTTATTGTGCTCGCCAGCTCCACCGGCTTTGATATCCGTCAGAGATGTGAGTTACAATTTCTCAAAGCTACGAGGAGCCTTGGAGGAGTTTTGTTGGAGGTTTTTTTTTCTGTTTTTTCGTCGCGTCAGAACAGTTTAAGACTCCGTGTGATTTGGCCGGAGTGATGAGTGGAGGAGAGAGGCATGCGCTGGGGAATAGGTTAAGAAATCTGGGGAAAAGGAGACAATGATAGAAAGAATTATGTTTTGTGTCCATGGTGAGGTAAGAAAACAACCCCAGTAATACTGCATATTACTGGTCTGAGCTTGTCTCCTTGCCCCTCGCGGTGGTGTTTTTTAGCTGAGCTGTGGGCTTAAGGCTCTGGGAATGTTTGTGCAGTCGAAAACCCTGGGTGATGTTGTTTGTATTGTTCTGTTTCAGCCTGTGTGTGGAACCAGCGTCAGCAGATCAGGACCGTGTTTTCTTTTCACACACACACACGGAAAACATCCACCCTGCCTGTCTCCATCCTGACCCCTAATTCTCTCCCTGCATCTATTGGGCTCTGCCCTTTTTTTCACGAAAAGTGGGTCAATGCTCAAACAAACTGCCAAAAAGATATCCTGGTAAAACCCTCTGCGAGTCAAAGCGCTGTAACAGATGGGGCGCGCGGGGCGATTGGGTGGCAGCGTGCAGACACGTCGTCTGCGGGGGGATCGCTCGCTACGCGTCTGCGCTCTCTTTCGTGCTAGCATGCGTCGCGCCCAGCCCTCGGCGTGACACCACGGTAGACGCCGGCGCGACACGTGCAACTTCCGGATCTTCCGTGCTCTCCGTCCGAAACTGGGTTCGCAGTGTTTCGGCGGCGGCGGCGTGCGACAGAGAACTGCTGTGTTTGCAGAAAGCCCCCCGCCGCGGGTCTTAGATTACTCACATCTCTTCACAGTCCACCGCTCACAGACGCCACCATCGACCGTGCAACACGACGGCAGAAACTTCTGAGAAGGTTCAAGTCTCATCTGTGATGGAGAAACAGAGCTGCGGATAAACATTTTTTTTTATCTCCTCTAAGCTTTTATTTTGAAAGCCTCCCCCCCCACCACCACCACCACTACCCCTCACTGTGGCTTGTATTTCCAAACTCTATTTTCTTTCTACTTCATGTGTGAACAATTGGTTTCCAGTAAAAAAAAAAAAGAATAGCAGAATTCGCCTGTAACTGTTTGAGTGTTGTCTGAGTGTTACAGAGCCCCCACCCCCGCTTCAGACGGTAAATAAGTGCGTCAATCATAATTGAGTGGTAAACACAGCGGCGGCCTGAGTCACGTCGTACGTGTGGTCATCCAGGGCAGCACCACGGGACCCTGCACAGCCCCCCCCCTCCGCCGCCGCCGCGTGGATAAGATCTTTTAGCGGAGGTCTTACTAAATTCCCATCATCCCCAAACTTCATTCCCGTCTTTCCTCCCTCCCACTTGCTGTTTGTCTTTCACGATGTTTTTATTGTGAGCTAACGTGTTCCGGCGCTCCGTCGCTCGGAGCAGAATTCCTCTCCACATCCTCGCAGGTGTGTGTATCTGTGCGGGGAAGCGAAGGGAGATTAGCCCTCTTCCATTTCCCGCGTCTGTAAGGAGCGTTTTTATAAATGTTTGGGGGAAGAGCAGCCGCGCGTGGGCGTGTTTGTCAGCGTCCACGATCGAGATACACGTCGCCGGAGCGGACTAGATTACGACGTCGACCTCTTTTCTTTTTTTTTCATACGCAATCCTCCCTTCAGAAAGCAGTTGCCCCTAAACAGATGTGCACATCTTTTTCATTTACTCGTAAATGCAGTGTTGCGTCTGTGACCTCCGTGTTAAGGTGGAGTTCAGAAAAGAAGCCTCTCTTTGAGACACACACACACACACACACAACCCTCCCCCCCTTTCGAGGGGCGGCGAGCGTACCAGCTGTACCCCAGAGTAATGACTCACGTCAGAGTAAGCACGTCAGTGACACAGCTCACGGTTTATTCATGATGAATTCCATGTTTTATTCAAACTTCACTGCAAAGAAAAAAAACCCCAAAACAACCCCAGCCGCGATGGAGCCGCGCAGCCGCTGCAGCGGCCCTGCGATGACACCCTTCCAGGTGAGATGCGGCGGCACGGTCAGCGGCGCATAATTCACAGCCGCGAGCCACGTAACGCGCAGCTAATAGTTTAAAAATACCCAACGCTTAGACTGCAGCCCACTTCCTGCCCATTGAAGCTTTGTCCAGGATGGAGGGACGGCGTTTTTGGAGGGAAGGAGACAGGCAGACGTGGGCCAGTCAGCGAGGGGCTGAGCTCGGGACCTCCCGGGCCGGGCACGGTGCAACAGTGCCCCCCGATGTCCGAAAGGCTGCACAGGCCCGTGGCACCGAATTTGCAAAACTCTCATCTCCCTCCTAAAGCGCAGTTGCTCATATCGGCTTAAAGATGCGCTTTCGGCCGCGTAAGTCGAAATCAACAATCACATCACGATCCCAAGATAGCTCCATTACTCATTTACAGATTTGCATCCAGTCTGCTCCCAGCGGCTCAGGCCGAACTCTTATTTTGAAATAACCTCCTTTTTGTGCTGGTTCAACTTATTCACCCCCCTCACAACCCCACCCCACCTCTGCGCCCTCCCTTCCATGTGTGAGACAGAAACTGGAATCAGATGGGCTGCTTTAATCCTTCACACTACAAGTTTCTTCATTAAACAAAACCAAAAAAAAAAAAAAAAAGGAACAAGAAGAGAAAAGTGATCCCTCGTAGCGTGTCCGCACCAAGCTGTGGCTTCCATGAAAAATGAAACTGAGCAACTGCAGAGTGTCAAAGACAGTTGTTTTGCTTCGAGTCCCGGCGGATAAGTTGCGGGTGGCGCATTCGGCTTCGTCTCGAAACCGTCTGTTTACCTCAGGATGTTTTTCTCCCCCCGCCGGAACGCTGAGTCAATTAGCAGTGGATGCAACGCGCTGTCCCTGGCACTGTTCGAGAGACGTGTGCACATGTGTGTGTTTTTCTCAGTGCGTCGACTCATGCGTGCATATGATTCAGTCGCTCTCTGTGTGAGAAAAGTGCAGGAGGTTTCACATGGCCCTGGGGTTTGTGGCTGCAGAGCAACCCTCATCTGGCGAATTACGCCATAATCTGTTGCAGCCTATGTGGCGAAAAATAAAGGCTCATTAATTCCCTCATGTCTCCAAACACTTGTGAGAGCGCTGTCTCGATGCGAGCCTTCACATGGCAGGCCAACGCCCCCTCCAGGAGTGCGATAAGGAGGCAGGTTGTCGTGTGCCGCGCAGACAGAGTCCGGCCGCAGTGACCAGCGTGTGGCCGACTGGCGGTGGCAGGGCGGAGCGGCGGGGACCGCGTGTTTGTGTCTGCCATCGGGTCCCACGTCTCCACGAAATTATAGCCCTCCAGCTCTGCGCCGGGCCAACCTTTGACACACAGAGCGGAGGAGAACCAACGGAGATGAAAGACGGAGGGTGTGCGCGCGCGGGGACGGCGGCCTGGAGAGGACGGGAGGAGACGACTCTTTCGGCAGAGCGGGAACCCGCCGATTTCTGCACCCGGGCCGCTCGGCCACGGCAGAAACGAAACGTACCCACCTGCCGCTCTGTGCGGTAGCCCGGGCCTCATTTAAAATGAAGGATTTACGTCTCATGTTCCCACAAACATAGCAGGCATCAGGCCGCCGGAGCCAGACTTCACCTTTAAGAGCTTTTCCATCCACTGCGAACTGAGCCGAACTATTTCTTCTTCTTCTTCCTGTTTTTTTTTTTTTTTTCCTAACGTGGCTCCTGTCCGGTTATTTCAAAATCTGTCTGTCAGGGGGAAATGAGCGAGCGATGCGGATATACAGTATAGGGATGAGTATCGTGCTCGTCTCACGCCACGCTGATGTGATTAATAGGTGATCTTCCGCCGCAGGATCCCGTGTGCAGACCTGCTCGTCTCTGTGTTTAGAGTCACGTTTCCGCTCCCCTCGCTAAAGACCTGATGCGCTGTCCACACCTGTCACACAAGACAGAGCGATGGCAGCGAAAAGTGCGCCGGGGATAAACGTTATTTTTCCATTCCCGCTCAACTTCAGGCAAATTTCCGTCTTTCGATAAACACGGTTTTTCCGGCGAGCCCGGCCCGAGGATCCGTCACCGTCATCGGCACAGGTGACAGCGAGACGCTGTGCATGTGCAAGTGCGCCAGCAGGCTCCGATAAGTCATCTGTAAAATGACTGTCTCTGACACTGGGTGTTGTCGACATGTTCAAAATCCTGCCAGCTCCTCTGAGGGTGAAGACATATTTGTTTGTTTTCCAGCTGTACTACAAATCACAAGTAATCTTTCGCTCAGTTGTTGTCTTCGAACTCTTAAGATTTATGTATTTCATTTTGGGAAGTTTGCTTGTGTCCCTTCCAGCTTCGCGTGTTGTTATTTGTGAACGCAAATTGGATGTGATTGCATATTTGCAAATGAAGTGCATGTGTGCCTTTCCAAAAGAATGCAAATGCGTTTTGGTTTTTTTTGTTCCTCATTGCTATGGTAATGATGATCTGTCAGACATCTATGTAAGGTGACTCCTGGCCGGTGTGTCTTGGTCAGCTAGAACAACTGACCTATAGCCAACTCCGTTTATGCTCCCACAAGGACCCCCACCTCATATATGTGGCCCCCCTCCACCCCCCACCCACAGCCCTGGGGCCCAGAAAGAGGTTCATTGTGCAGGCAGGGAGCGAGGCAAGCGAGGCCTGGTTCTGTTTAGCTGTGCTGCATCTGAAACACTCACCTTCCTCCAGGGGATGCATCTGGAGCTGGTTTCCTGTTCAGGCTGTGCTGGGCAGGGGCGGAGTTTTGGCCCGGCTCTGCCATTGGGCGAGATTGAGCCTTTATGGACCCCAGGATGGTTGGGATTGCCAGACAGTAATCTGTCAATCACTCGCCTACAGATTCAAACCAGAACATAATGCACGAGAGAGCGTATGATTGGTGCAAAGGCCCGAGCTGGAAGCCGCCAGCGCTTCGGTCTCGGGCGGTGATCCAGCTGCAAATTTCGCATTGGCCAATCTGATGAGCCTATTCAGAGCACAAAGAAGGCGTATGTTCTATATTTTTAATCCAGAGTCACCCTTTGTTTGGAAAATGTTGTGTCATGTTAAGAAACTCTCACCTAATTTCAAGTGCTGGCTTTATCGGAGCAATTGCGAGCACTAAAATTAGCACTGTTTTGACAGGGTAATGCCATTGTTATTCTGTAATTGTGTGTAATAGTGACATTAGTGCGTGGTAGCCGGGCCAGTGCATTCAGTAATGGTGTGTAATAATAACGTTAGCTTCCTGTTATTACAGCAGTAATGCTGCAGTTCAGGCCACAAGCGCTGCTTTTAGAGTGCAACCCCGAACGCCACGTGAACTTCGCAGCATTTTTAAGAGTCTGTCATTGAGACTATTTGTATTGGCTTTCCTTGGGCGAACGCTTGATGGGGTTTTAAAAAGTAATGAAAAATTGGTGCAAAACAGCACACACGTTCTTAATATCCCCCAAAGTTCACTGAAATAACACAGGAATTAACAGTGAAACTGTTTTTGAATGGTCCTTTTCACAGTGTCGTTACGTTAACCTGAAAAGCCTGTGTCCACATCACTTCCTAATCGGTTCATTGTTGGGTCGCCGCAAGTTCCCCCATCTTAGCCCAGCTCCACTTCAATAAAAGGCACAGTATCTGAGCGTAACGCCCGGACTGTGTGATCCAGAGGGCCGTGGAAAGCACGCGGCACAGCATTCTGCTCCATGCCGTTCCAGCGAGCCAGCGTGCCAGCGCCATGAGTCGGGCATTGTTGAGTTCAGCTTCAGCGCTGGAAAGAGCTTTAGTCAGCCTTCCCGCTCAGCTTCGCTCGGTTCACTCTGCGCCCTGTACCAAAGACCTCCGTTTCCTGCCCTGGCGCCACGGCGCGCGGCTGACAGCAGCTTTTATGGGTCTGCTGAAGGGACCCAGTGAAAGCGCGCGCTTCCCGTCACGTGCGAAAAAACACGCACGCAAACGGCACAGGACAGTTTTCACCACACAACCGGTTATAAGAAGGTGCAGCGGGGTGCGTTTATACAACGATAAAAGATAGAGAGGCCGTAAGTTAGAAAGACAGAAGGAGAGATATGAACAGAAAATTGACTGTTCCATTAACAAAAAATGTTAACAACCTTATACCCTATCTTTCTAACCCACTTTTCACCCCAACCTGGGGTTCAGGGCCGCCACCCTAAGGGGTCCCCAGATAAATCTGTGAGGTCATGAAATGAAAACATATACTATATTGCTGCTATTGTTTTCTGGCTTTTCTCCATGTTTCGCTTTTCTCTTGTTGGCTCTTGGGCTTTCACGGCGTGTGGACACAGAAAGCGTTTGAGCTGTGTATGTTTTTTACAGCCGTTTGTCTCGTGCCACCCTCAGGTTTTCCCGCTTCGCTGCTTCCGAAACACAAGTGACCCGCTGCACTGTAACGCCTCCACAGGGTCCAGTAACAGACTTTTGCTAATGCGGCGTACTGTGTGTTCGCTCCACCTTGTCCGTGGCCTTGGTTGGACACCTCTCCATCCCTCCGAATAATCCAAGAAAGGAAAACACAATCTTTGTTTGAAATACATTAAGTGATATTCTAACAATGAGCTCTTAAATTTTAAAATACTAAGATGCTTGCCAGGATTAGAAATCATTGCAGGCATGTTTCTGCTTTTAAGAAACACTTGATGTGTGCAAGGTGGAACCAACGACCTTTTTTTTTTTTTACTATCTGGCAGTCATGCTGGCCAACCTGTAACCTGTAAAAAATAATAGCTAGGACCACATGTTGAAGAACAATAGACAAGAAAAAGTGGACGTCTGCAGACGGGGCCACGTGCATCTGGTGTGCTCAGAGTCCCAGGTGGTTACACCAGTTCGGGTACCTCCTGCAAGGTGATGTGGAGGCTCACGGCTGCTTTGTCGGCTCCGCCTCTCGGCACTGACCAACACCGCTATATGAGCCTCTGATGCCGAACGTGCAGCACGGCAGCGGCCTCTCCTCGGTCCAGCGTCGGTTAAAATGAAAATGTAATTTCTTGACAGTGGGTAACGCTTCTTTCGAGAGCCCGGAGGATCATATGAATGCCCTCCAGGACACGTACAGACAGAAGTGCAGCAGATTAATAGTCCTGAAGCGGGAGTTGAAAGAAAAAGCATTCAGCGTTTCAGCACCACAGCCTTAATGTTCTTTGTATTTCTCTCCTCACTGCCGTCCGCCCGTAGCACGAGCGAGGGAAAGATCCCAAACATTGTTTGGCCGTTTGAATGAGTGCAGCTCGGAGAGGTATTTGATTTCACAATGTTTAAGAAGAAAAATGTGTGGGGAGATTGGTCTTGAGCGGTCCCCGGGGGGCCAGTGTTTGGCTGGGGCCCGAGGCGGGGAGGAGGCCTCGCCGGAGCGAGCAGACGAGCAGGAGAGAGTGTTCCTGCGATACCTTGCATGCCAGGAGCATGTAACTGACACCTTCGCCAGTTTCTGTTCGTGCTGCGACGTTAACTTCATCTCAGCAGAGTCACTGAAGCCGACCACGCAGCGTGTGCACGCTCCAAGAGAGATGGTCATGTTCCCCAGAAAGCCTGCTTCACGAGGGACGGTTCCGTGGCTTTGGCTCGCCATCTTTGGGTCTGATTGTGTTGCATCTTTGGCTCAGTCAAGAGTTCTTTCAGGTCAGACACAGGATCCCCCCAGTGGGCCCGCCGCAAGGTCCAAAGCCCCTCATTCTCAGAGCCTGTTTGTCTTGGTGAGAGGAACACAAAGCTCTTTCCAGAGGAATCCCTCGTTAAAATAAAATATATCCACAGGGGCATTCGTAGCCCCGTCCGACGCAAACATGCAGTCCTCTGTCAACAATCATTCCCTTTTATACTATCATCTCATCCTTAATTCTTCTTCTCTACACTGTTTTATTTTTCCCTTCCTCCCTCCCCTTGGTGACTCTGCGGCCTCTGTTTCCCCCCTTTCAGCCCTATTTTTCATGCTGTGCATCAGACAGATTAGCTCCACGCCCTCGTTTTATTGGTCCATGAGCTCACTCTTGTTGTGAGCGTGGCCAGTGTTCTGTAAATGGTCCTATGATCCATAGCACGCCGGACCCGATTGCAAAAACTGTGAGGGACTGTTCAATGGCCGCTCAGACAGGCTCGCCGAAACAGGTCACTGCGCCTAAACATTGCCCCAAAAGTTGGCTCTGTGTGTGTGTGTGTGTGTGTGTGTGTGATAGACTGAGAGAGAAAAGAAAAAGCAAAACTCAAAATCCAACTAAAGAATGACACAAAATGAAACATTACCTCAGCTGCTTTAAAAGCTGTAAAATTAGTTAATGGAACGATGAGCTCACCCGCACTGTGCTTGCGTTTTAGTATTTGAGTATTTTAGTTTGTTTTTTTTAACGACACAAACAAAGAAAGCAAGTGTCCGGGATGTCGACTCGTGGTTAGGTAACATCTCCTCGCATCGCCAGGCGTCATGCTCCCCGTCCTCCTTTTTATCGGCTTTCGCGGGTGCGCTCGTCTTCCGCTGAGGAGCAGAAGAGGACGGTGGCGGGGAGGTTTTCAGTCGCTCTGCTGCTTTGTCTGCTTGTGCTGTAGGCAACCAAATTAAACTGCATAATGCAACTGAAAAATGAGGGGAAACTCAATACAGCAGAGGAACACAGTAGATCAGTGAATCATCCCATTTCTCCATTCTTTCAGCTCTGTTGGGTTTTGACTCCGATTTGAACGATCCAAAAAATATCACGCTAAGAACACGAAAGAAAGCAGACTCGTTGCAGGCAAACATGACATCATATCCATCACGAATGATAACGCAGAGCCAGTTTCTAGATGATCACGCGTAATGGTCCCTTCAGGACTTCTCAGTGTCCCACATTTCCGTCTAAATCTGTCCGTCCAAAACGCGCTAAACTCAAGCCAGGTTAACGTTAATGCCAGACAGCTAGCAGTGTAACAGAGTAAAAGTTAATAATAGCAGCGCTAGCTAGCTTTCGACCGCGCGTGCGCTGCGTGTCATTAAAAAAAAAAGTTTGACGAGTTGTGGCCGGCCGCAACATAAGTGTGGGAAACCCTGCCGTGTTTGTTCAGTAAATATGAAGCTAACAATCTATCAGTTAGCTTCGCATCAAGACTGGAAATGTGGGGAAATGGCTAGCCAGGTTTTGCCCACCAGCACCTCTAACGTGTAATTAACATGTTATATTTTTGTTTACTAAGACCAAAGAATAAAAAAATGCCACGTTGTGCTTTTAAGCAGCTTTTTTGTTGCGTGTATAAACTTCCTGGAGCCTTGTTGCCATTGTGAGTTTACTTTAACGGCAAGCAGCAGCTTACACAAAGAAGATACAACTTGTTTTCCCGCTCTTTGTGGTAGGCTAAGCTAACCAGTTGCTGTATGTGCTGTGCGTACTGTATATACTTCAAATGATGTCATTGTTTCATGTCATGCTCTCCTTGTACGTGTGCTGTGTCTGTGCGTCGCAGGCTCTCGGAGACTCGGATTTCCCCGCCGTGCTGAGGCAGCTGCTGCCCTTGATGCGGCCCCGTGGAGGCGAGGACAGCTCCGGGTCGAGGTCCCGGGGGGGCGAGTGCGGGCCCGATGAGCTGATCCTCCTGCTGGTCTACCTGTACTCCCTGGCTGACGAGGCGCAGCCAGCGGGCCGTGACGCCGAGGAGGAGGAGGAGGAGGAGGAGGAGGCGCTGGAGAAGCTGGAGCGGGAGCTGATAGGAGCGCTCACTCTGGTCATCACCCGAGAGACGGAGCTCAGCCCCTTGCTCCAGAAACTCACCGGTGAGTCAGTGCGAGCGCACACAGCTTCCTGATTGCTTCCAGGAGCATCTTCGGGTCGGCCAGATTCGCTCATGGTCTGAGAAGAGAAATTAGAGCACGAAAGTGGGAACAGCCGATTGTTTATTTCCTCTCTCGCTGCCTCCAGTGCTCTTAGTGGGAGGGTTTTTTATCAAAGTGTTCACACCCCATCCTTCTCCTGCTCTCGCACGGTTTCGCGCACACCGACGTAGACGCATTGCCTGGTTTGTCTGGCGAGCAGCTACTCAAATCAAGTGTGGGAATGTTTGAAACTTGTGCGTCTGGGTAAGTGTGAGAGAAAAATGGTGCGGGAGAGAAATGGCCCTTCACTTCACTTCTCCACGGCCCCATCTGCCGTGAACAACAAGTTTTACCTGGAAAGCATGTCGCTGCAGGAAAGCATTTTATCTGTGGTGAATTGGCAGCAGTGTGTGTGTGTGCGTGCGCTGGTTCCTCTGCGAGTCTTTGCTGGTTCAGCGAAGCTGGTAACTGCGTGGTGGAGCAGATCAAGGCCGCCTCTTAAGATGAATTAAGCGTCTACCTCCACACCGCAGCCTGCTGCACCTCCCAGAGTAATAGCATCTTTAACCTTGGGCCCGTACACACACGGTCTCCTCCCCCGCCACATAGTTCGTAATTAGAGCTACTTTTAGTCTTCGCCCGCGCCGTACCTCAGCGCGCACCCTGAAATAATACACTCCCGTTCGGGGTTTTCATCTCATTTCATCTCGCGCATCGGCTCATATGGCGCATACAGGGTTCGTAAAGATTGTTGAGCCCTCTTGCGCTTTTCTGCCCTCCCTCTCTGCCTCTCTCCCTTCTCATACTCCATCTCTCGCTCTTCCTGTTCTACTTGGCTAAGTGCAGCCGGGACGTGAGGGGCCTCTTGGCAGGCGCGGGCCCAGAGATGTGGCTCATGTTAAAAACCCCGACTCTCTGTTATAAACACGTCATTGGAAATTACCCTGTCATGGCGTGCCAGGTGTGTTTTAGACAGAAAAAAAAACCCCAATGAGTGTGTGTGTGTGTGTGTGTGTGTGTGTGCCTGTGCGTCTTGCCCATTCAGAAGAATTCAGCAGCGTGTGCACCTTTCTTTCCACGTGTGTGTGCGCGCACGGCCGTCTGCGTGAGGGGTTTTTATGGCAGCCGATGAAGTGCTTGGCCGGAGTAACACGACACGGGAGTTCGTCTCTCTCTCAGCGTCCAGAGCAAAACATTGATTGTGACATTCTCCCCAATTAAAAGACTCAAATGGAAACCAGACGTCGAATGAAACCTGGTCGCCATGAGAACAATGTTTTTACAAATTCCGCAGTTTTGTTCCCCTTGGCTACGGCGAGCGGCCAGAGCGCGGCTAACGCACTGCAGGCGCACGGATGCGCGCAGCGCGTGCACAACCGGGGCGCAGAGGCGCAAGAACAATATACACGGGAGAGAATGCCAGAAACAAAAACAGAAGAAGAAGAGCTGAGGACAAGTTTCGGACAGCGCGCAGGACAGGCCCTTGCAGCACGCCCCGACCTCCAGAACTACCTCCTTCTGGGGAACTTAATTAAAGAGCACCTTCAGGAAATGGTGTTCCTCAGACGACTTGACACAGTGGATTCATTCTCCGTGCCGTGTTTCCTGTCAGCCCTGGTGGACCTGAGTTTTCTTTGGTGCAGCATCAAACTTCCATCAGCGCCTTGTTTTTAGTCGAATGCAGCCGGGCAGAAGATGCTGTCCCAGCAACACACAGTATAATCCACGAGGAGGATATATATATATATATATGAAAGTTTATAAGGGTTAGAACAGAATCTAAACCAGAATTTACGATGGCGAAACTTCAAGGGGAAATGAACTCACGCCGGAGGAATTTCTTTCAGTTTTTACTTACGGGGGCAAAGTCAAATTTTTCAGGTTGACTCGCCAGCTCGGGTCAGAGACCAACAGCGAGCGTAGCTAATGAACTGAGAGCTGTCGCACCGTTCACTTGTCTTTCAGCTCCTTATGTTCATCTTTAAGTTGTTAGAGTCTGGGAGAGAGGAGCAGCTAGCACGGTAGCAGACATTACTCTGGTCTCATCGCCGTGCGCGTCTGTGCACGCGAACACAGCGCTCATGCTACACAGTGCCTGTGTGCATTGTTGTGTCAGGGTATGGCTTTGATTAAAGCGTCCAACGGTATTTATCCAAGAAAACGGTTCCACTTTTTGCAGGCTGGGAAACGGGCTCTTAAAGCGAACGCTCCACGGCTGACGCCTGATTGGTCGCGAGCAGCGCAGCACGGGGCGGGGCCAACGTCGGGATTGGACGAGGAACCCACCGGTCTCCTGACACCTGGAGCCCGATTGCCTGCTGGCAGAGAGTCTGCGGTGTGCGCAGGCGCCGCGTGTGATGTGTGCAGGTTGTAAATAGCTGCAAGCCGTTACTGTTAATCCCTCGCTCAGTTGTGGCGAAAGCGACATTGATGCTGGTGAGAGAGCAAAAATGAGTGTTCCTCCGAGCGCTTCGCGGATTTGTTTCCTGTCGGTCCTGGTGGACTCGGGTTTTCTTTGGTGCAGAATCAAACCTCCTCCCTCTCCCTTCTAATTTTTTTCGTCTCTTCGAGTAGACCAAGGCAGAAAAGCGGGCCAACCCAAATGTTCCTAATTCTTCACCCTAGGACGTGTAGCGAGCTCAGTGCGATGGATCACAGTTTGCCTGCACTCATTTCTTTAGTGTGGACGTGGAGCTCCGGCAGTGAGAATGTGAAGGCCCCGGTCTCCAGATGATGGAGATGACGCAGTGACAGAAGGAGGAGGAGAAGGTTGCAACATAACTTCCAGAGAAAGTTGTGAATTTTCACTGGAATCGTAGTAGTTTCATGTCATGTTCTCTCTCTCTCTCTCTCTCTCTCTCTCTCTCCCTCCTCACACACACATCGGGTTTGTTATTCATCCTGTCAGTGGGGTGTGCATGGGGCAAGCGAGAGGGGAGTCGGACCTCCCCAACGCTGCTGTTTGGGTTGGCACGGCAACGCGGGCCAGTCGAGGGACATGAAAGGGATCCCACATAACTCTGGCCACCAACTCTCCGTCTTCCTACTTCTCTGACTTTTCTTCTCTTTATTTTTTGGGGGGGAAATTTCCTTTTTCACCACCCTCCCCCACCCATTTTTCTCTTTCCCTACCTCTATTTCTTCTTCCACCCCTCTCTCTGAGGCCCCAAAGCACCAAGCTGGTTGCGGGGGGGAAGTGGAGCGTAAGTTGGTCTAATGATCGCGCCTGATTAAATATGTTTCCCCCTGTTGCACTGTGTTTATGAAATTAGCCCCAATTATTTTTAATTGGTGGTCTTTCTTTACTTCCTGTTCCACAGAGACACTGGGACACATGCACATGCGTGTACACGGGGGGGGGGCAGAGACCCCGGGGTGAACAAAAGCAGCCACTGGCGTCGCCCTCTCTCGTTCGCTTCATCAGATAAGCTGATGACACGCAGCTCAGGCTTTAATTACGGGACTGGTGAGCGGGCAGGGCCACACACAGAGCCGCCATCAGGCCGCTCCCGCCGGGCCTCCGCACTGTACCCTCGTTTCCTCGTTAGCCGCCTCTCCTCGCGAGTAGCGGTGAATGCGTGCGCGCAAAAGTTCTCAGGGGTCATTGCCCCGTTCTTCCGTGCGGCGTCTCGGTTATAGAAAGAATTTTAGTGCGCAAGCAGGTTGCATCTTTTTCATCTCGTATTGGCAGGGAAAACGCAACCTGACCCCGACATCTTTGAAAAACAAGGATGCTGACCTAAACTAAAGCAAACCAAACTGCTAGGATGGATGAAAGTGTGACTGGATAATCACACAAAGTAATGGCAGTAGATTTATTGTGTTGCACTTGAGCAGATCGCTCAGCAACCACCTGAGCTACCTGATTTTTCTCACCAGCATCAATAGTCTTCACAAGACACTCAGACCCCCCCCCCCATCACGAAGGACTACTTTCACATTTGGTAATTGCAACTCAGTTAAAAACTCACGTGGGTTTATCCATCCATGCAATGTCGAATCATGGCGAAACTGAGCAACTGAAGCAGGGCACAGGCGGCGCCGACAACGCCTCTCAGATAGGATGGCGCGAAAGGGAAAGAGCGCGCAATCTTCCTTCGCGAGCGCAGGTCGGGTTGGGAGCGTGCAGCGCTGCACCGGTACGTGGGGCGCCGCTAATCAGCGGCGTCGCCACTCGGGCGCAAGGTCGTCCGTGAGAGCAGCGGGGGCGGGTCGCGCAGCGCCGGCCCTCGGCGGCGTCTCACACCTCTGTTTGCTTTGTGGAGTGCGTTGGCGCTCGGCGGAGGATTCCTCTGCTCCTTCTTTATGACAGGAAATGCACATCGTAAAAGGCTCGTAAGCGCTTATATCTCCGCCGGGGATTGCGCACGGAGAATGCAGGAGGACGCTGTCGCGACCCCACACACGCGCACACACAAACACACGCACAGACGACAGAGATACACAGCAGGCACGCAAACGCACGCACAGGCCCGGCTCCGGGGGGGATTGAGGCGGCGGCCCCCCGGCCCCTGCGCACGCGGCAGCGCAGGCTCGGGGGGGGTGGGGGACCTTTAGGCGGAGGAGTCCGGGCCGAACGCCCGCTCGCCCCGGTCGTCCTCCGGCTCCCTCTTCATCTGCAAAGAGGCCGCGCGCTGCACTCGGACCGCGACGCAAAGAAAGCGCGTCTGCGCGCGGACGTGCGGCTCTGCTGTTCCTGTGCGTGCATGAGCGCGGCGTGCGCGGCGCTGTTTTCTACCAGACCCACTTGGTTTTTACAGTATATCTGGGTTTTATCTGCTGGTGCGGAAGAGCTTGTTTACGTTGAGGATTCCAGGCAGCAGTGAAAGATGACCTGTCCTAATGTACCCGCTTTCCTCCCCAAACTGTCCCCTCCCACCCTCAGGCAACGTCTGAAGAACGCGCTTATCTACTTCCACTTCGTACTCTCCACTGGATGTCCATTTCTAACTTTCTCCAAAATCGACGTCCAGTGGATATTTTGCGTGGTTGTGATTTTGGAGGCCTGGAGCCGAATTGGGGGCCCCGGCGGCCCCGGACGACGACGGGAACAGGACGACGGTGTTCTGCGTCGCGGACGAGAAGCGTTTCGTTGGGTTTTCGGGAGTCCCGGCCCGTTTCGGTTCCGAGTCCTCCTGGGCGGAGGGGCTTCGGCGCGGCCTCGACACCAGATGGAAGCTCTCCTGGCGCTGCGAGCTGGCCGGGTCATTTCCTGTCAGGAGGCCTGGTGTTAATCAAGGCCTGAGCCAGCAGGAACGCCCCCTACTCCCCTGCCTCCTCCTCCTTTTCTTTTTTTTTTTTTTTTATAGCTCCTCTCCACTTACACCCCCTCATCGAGCAGAGAAGCGAAAAAATCCACTTTTTTCCCCCTCCTCCCCCATTTTCCCCCATTTGTTTTGTTTTTTTTTGTCCTCCATTCCACAGCCCTGCTTTGTTTCTTACGTGTCACGCTCCACTCGGAGCGTCTTTAGGTGGTCGTAAATCACGAGGAGGTAATGGTCTGTTATCAACGCGTCCCCATGGAGGACTGCAGGTCCGGCCAACAGATAGAAGGAGATACTCAGGAATGAGGAGAAAGGAGTCTTTCTTTTCCCCTGGTCTGGGGTCTGGTCACTTTCTGTTGTGTCTTTCGGCAGAGATAGGCTTATCTCCTCGCTCCTCCTCCTCCTCGCCCGACCTCCACGCTGACCAGACGCGGCTGGCCTCATACCGGAGGGGTGGGGGGGTGCGGGGGGGGAGTCAGAGGGAATGTTTAGACCCTCCCGCCTAGTGTTCCCGCTGTGTCTGTCTTAATCACCTAGCGGTCTACGTGCCTCGTGTCCGGCGCTCGATGGTGAGACGCTGCCGGAGCTGGACTTCAGGGACAGTCCGCGCGGGGAAGTCCTGGCCTCGTGCGCGCGCTGCTCACGTTCCCCCTGGCTTTGGTTCGATTAAACCAAAGCGTAATGGAGTTACAGAAAATTCAGTGGAGCTCAGTGTGAAAAACACTCCAACTGTAAAGACTTAAATATTACACATAATCACTCATTAGTTTGGGGTTTTTCCACGGAGCCGGATCATCGGCTTCATGATTCAGTTTTGATGACTTTGAGCGCAAAAATTCTCTAACTCTAACTCCCCATATTCTATCTGAATTGGAAAAAAAACAGGTGTTTTGAACTCGGCGTCTTTCCGCACCCCACTTTTTGATGCCCGTTGCCACGGGCCGATTTCAAATGCTGAGGTTTCCGGGCTAAGGCGGAAGGTGTTGCGGCTTTTTCGTCCACCTCGGGAGGACGAGCGCTGCTGCCGGGGCCGAGCAGACAAAGTACCGGCTGCCGGGGAACGTGGCCGCTGTCGCTTCAATCCTCGCCGTCGCTTCGTCTTATCTTCTCTGAGCTCCGCCTGCTGCCCGGTCAGACTGTCGACGCACACACACACACATGCTCCACTGTTCTTCGATACTACCGGCTGCTTGCCGTCTGCGCTGCGTCCGTGAGGTCAGCGCTGTCGCGTCTGACTCGGCCCCGCTCGCCGTCGCAGGTAAACGCCTCCCGCGAGGTCCAGAAGACGCTCGGGGGACGAGGGCCGGCGTGGGCGTGGGCGCGGTGCGCGCCGTGATAATGAGCGTCTGCGGCGGTGAAGCCCCCCCCCAAGAAAATAAACACGTTAGGACACACACATATACACGCCTCCCGTATAACTGTCGCCCCCCTTGCCTTAAGGCCAGGGCAACCCCCCCCCCCAATCTGCACACCGGCTCCTTCACCAGCGCCCCTGACCCTGTACACACAAACTCAATCCTCCGTAGCTCTCGCTATTTTTGGCCGCGCTCTCTCTGTCCTGTAGCGATTGCAAATCCTAAGAAAATCCACTGTTGTTGATGTGTTATTTCCAGGATGGGATGTATGGTTTTAATTTTCTCCTTTTTCCTGTCCGCGCCTCCCTCCCTCCCTCCCTGTCAGACTTTCTCCTCGCATGTCGCTGGAAGCGCTCGCAGCTCCTCGGTTGTGCTCAGCCTCTGAGGAAACGCTTCCGTTATTTGCAACCGGGCGTCGACGACGCGACAGCCGCCGTGTCATTTCCGACTTCGCCCCGCGCGGCGTTGTTCAGCACACCGGGAATCGCCATTATGGTGGCGGGCGCGTCATGTTGAAATATGATTGGATTTTTTTTTTTTTTTTCCACTGCTAATAAAATCTGATTGTGAGCGGCTCGTGCGGTTTTACATTCATCCTCAAGCGCTATTGGACGCTCTAATGTGCGTTTTACGGCACGGCTGTGGCAGGTCTGGCTCTCTCCCATCTGCTTGTAGAGACACATGGACTCACACGCATTAACACGAACATCTGTCTCTCAGGTGGTAGGCCTCCCCGCACCGCTGAACCAGTCAGAGGGCCGAACACACACACACACACACACACACACACGAACACACACACTGGCAGCCGCCTCCCACTTTCGCTTTCACTTGATCTGAATAATTCTAAAACTAGCAAACCTCAGACGTTTTCGGTCGGGACGCGGCGCTCCTGACCCGTCCGTGACAGTTCCCTTTTGCGATGTGTGGGAGCGGCTTAGCGGTTTGTGTATTTTGAATGACAGGATTATGGAGTTTGTGTGTTATGAAGAGCGCGGCGTGTTGCTTTATGTCAGGCTAACCTGTTTTCGTAAAGGGGCCGCATCTCCTCACGGAGGATGTTGTGGGTCCGCTGCCCCCCCCCCGGGGCCTGCAACGGGATACACCCGCATTCTTCAGTGATTGGTTCGCTGAACAGATTACATATTTGCGCGTGCCCGTGTGTTTGTGCGAGAAAGAGAAAAGCCGACAGACAGTTTGGAGACGTTCCCCGTATCCGTGGGTGGCGTCGACATGTCGCGGTCAGGAATAATAAGCGACGTGTCAGCTCGCGGTCGCCGTAGCGCTGGCCTTGTCCACCCTACAATCCGCTTTGATGTGGACCTCGGCCCCACCAGGATGCGATGTTTGTGTAGGACGGCCGCCCTGGACGGGTAAGTATCGTGGGTATCACGGCGAGGTCCTCGTGTGATGTAGTCCAGCTCTGGAGGACTGAGACAGGAAGCAGGAGGATCTGACTTTTTGCGAGAGGAGCTTCCTGTGATAGGAGGCTTCCTCTGTGTCTGTGGGACTTGCCACCTTATCTTGCCCCCCCCAACACACACACACACACACACACACACCAAAGCCCCCTCTCTATCTGGCAGTGTGGACTTTCACTCCTCTTTGGCTCGGCGTTGCCAGAGCATGCCAGCTGTGCACGTTAAAGGGCCAATTCACCCAAACACAATGGAGCTGAATGGAATTTGGTTTGCCTTGCTGCGTACATGCCCCGCACGCCACAGTAATCTGAGCCTATGTTTATCAAACTATTAACGATGACACTCAAACAGCGCACTCATGAGCCAACCCAAGAGTAAAAAAGAAAGAAAAAACACATTAATGAAGCGGCTTTGCATCCATACTCTACAAGAACACTATTTAATTCCTTTAAAACTCCTTTTATCTGTGTGAAATCCTTAACGTCACCGCTCCACAACCCTGAGCGCACCAATAAATTTACGATCGATAAATGCGGATTCAGATCGAACGACATTGGCAGGAATGGAAACAAAAGGAAAACCGCACCACAGGCAGAAAAGACGTCCTGCTGTTGCTGGAGGATGAACGCCAGGGGTAAACGGGCGACGAGGAGGATTTCGTGCTGGGAAATTGTAGATATGATGAGGCCCGATATGATGAGCAGCTGAGTGATCGCGGGCTTGTCCAGTTTCTCTCAGACACAGGAGCGACTTTCGACGCTAAAGTGATTTGTAAACGACTCTTCAGCCGATGGAGTCGGGCCCGACGCCCCCAGCTTTTGCGTGGTTTCTCCCAACTCTGCCATGTAGGAGCCACTTTCGGCCTCGGGATGTTTTGTGAATACAGCTCCAGCTTACCGCAGGAAGCTGACTGTAAACACACTCAGTGTCCACACTAAACTGGAACAACCACAGAACAAGCTTTTTAACGGAGCCACAACATTCTTCCCAAAGAAATAACCCCCTTTTTATTTCACGCTCTGTCCTGCAGCGTTTTTTTTTTATTATTTATTTTCACTGTGGCACACCTGATCCCATGATGCTCCTCGCTGCCTGTCCGTAAAGCCAGACACTTGTGTGAACAGTTTGAATTGGAACTATTTTCTGCTGAAGAATCTGCTGCAGAGATACTTTCTGCCCCCCCAGCGGCCTCATACTCATCCTCACTCTTCGATTTCACTCTTATACAGCCGGTCCCTCAGTTTTCTGTGGGGTACCGCAGCGCTCTCGCAGACGTGGGGCCGAGAGACGAGGACTTTGTCCTGTTCGCTTCGCTCACGGCTTCTTGGCCAAGCCCCTCGCTCGACACCTCATCGCTCTCTCTCTCTCTCCCCGCGTGGAGAAGATGTGAGTCATCCCGCGGCGCAGTGGTGTGCGTCTGAATGAGCAGACGAGCGTGAGTCACGGGGAAAAGTGCCCGAGCATACATGAAAGAAACCGATAAGGCCGGTGGGGGGGGTGGGCTTTTAAATGAGTACCAGCAGCACATCGTCGTGCGCTCTGCATAGTTTTGCGTTTTTCGAGAGAACACTCCGGATTAATCAATCAATCTGTGTGCGCACAGTGTGCGCGATGAGCGCCGTGCCTCCACATGTGGCTCCAATCTCGGCTCGCTGTTGCGTCCCACCCCTCCCTTACCCTCCGCAAAGACTCGCGGCCATCGAAAAACTTCTTCGCTGTTGAAAACAAGTTTCGTCCCACTGGATTGCGCATCAGATTTCTGCCCTTTTTTTCCCCCCCAATACATCAACTCAAGTTTTGATCAGCTTTTATGGAAAGTTGTTAAATTGGAAAGATTGTCGCGCGGGCGCCCAAGTTAACATGTCCGCCTGAGCGCGCGCTGACTGATGAGCCTGCGAACAGACCCGGCGTCTCGGATATCGGCGGACTTTTTTGCTCGGGGTGCAGATGTGGCGGGTCTGGCTTGTTTGTTTGGCTTCCAGGTATCAAATGCAGCCCGCGACTCTCTCTCACAGTCGCTTGTGTGTCTCCGTGCAGCGAGAAGCTCTGCAGAGTCAACAAGCGGTCGCGCACGAACTTGTTCACACAAATACACAGCCGAGTGTCCCGCGTGTATGGAAACTAATCCCCCGTTTCTGCTTTCCCACAGACGCGTCCCCCCCCCCCGCCCATTTCATTTTGCCATACAGAACTCTCTACATACATGGGGGGGGGGCATGTTCCCATGCTTTGTCCCCGGTTGTCAGCTCGTTTTTTTGGAGGTCAAGCGCAAGTTCTCCCGTCCGCCGCTCGGCCTCCTCACCTGCGGCGTGCACCTCAGACCGGCCGCGAACCCCCCCAATCGACAACCCGCCCGCCCATCAAACTCGTTTACGCAAAGATACACGCTCCCCCACCCCTGCAGCCTTTATCGAAAGATCTGAACAGCGTCAACATTATCTATCTGTCTGCACGGTTATCATCCAGCAGACACACACACACTCTGTCCCTCATGTGCTCGGAAGACGCCCCCCCGATCAAAGGTTAATCACGTCTTTCATCAGCTGCACCACCCTCTCCTCTATCTGTCCCACTGTCTAACGGTTGTGTTTACGCGTGTGTGAAGTTGTGTGCATGTCTGCGGTTGTGAGGCGCTTCGGAGAGGCTTTCTGCGCTCGCAGTAAATAGCCAGTCCTGTCCTCCTCTTCACGTTGTTTTCTTCTATCTTTCTTCATCTCCTGGATGATGGTTGTTTTGCCCCGATGAAACGAAAAATCTGTGTTTGCGTTTGCAGATTTAATGGGAACCAAGTGGGGGGGTTTGCAGTTGTAAAATTGGCTATTAGTTTGATGTACGCTGCAGTAAAGTCGGTGTAATTTAGCCTTTCTATAATTCGATGAGCATGTGAGATTTTAGCTCCGTGTCTGCCTTCAAGTGAAGTGAAAATCCTGCTCTTGACGGCGCAGTTTGTTTTTTCTTGTGGACTTGGGAAAGGAGAGAGAGAGAGAGAGAGAATGGGACATTTCAGTCAACCCCCCCCCCATGCACCCCAACCCTGACTGAAACAGGATGTGCTTATTCATTCAGAAGGTGTACATTTACAGAAACCCCTCTTCTCCACCCTCAAATGGCGGTTTGTGAAATGGGTCAGGGGCACGAAACGGCTGTGGAAAAACGACGACCAGGTTAAAGCTTGTGTGTTGTATCGAGGGTGTCAGGGACGTAAGAGTTTGCGCCGTGACCCCTGAACACACACACACACACACACACACACCCTTTGTGGAAATCGCTGCATGAATATCTTCGACGTCTCGGCCTGTGCGCCCGCACCGCGCGCTTCTCTCTCGACACCATGATTACCCCGGCCCCCACGGGTGGAGATAAATAAAAAATAAATAAAAATCTTCTTTGTGGTGAGTTCCGGCACTCGAGGCAGAGTGCTTGTAAAACAAATAAAAGATTAATTATGCATTATTTGGAAAGGAGTCGACAATACGAAACCAAATAGCCCAACAGTTTCCTCCGAGCACTGTGTGAATTTATCACGAGTGGTTTGCCGTCACAATTTGTTTCTTTCTTATTTTTTTGCACGTTCCACTTTACAGAATGTCCCTTTAACTGCAAGCCACCATGGTTTGCTGCCGGTTAATCGAGCAGCGCTGGCGGAGGAAATGACACTGCAGAACCTTCGCAGTTCATTAGCCGTAACCCCGGCGGCGAGGCTGACCCAGGGCCGCGCCGTCCCTCTGGCCCCTCGCTCGTAGCGCGGCCCCTTCCTCGTGGGCGGAGCCCAACGTTCGCCATCGGGGCCGAGCGCTTTCTCCCGCCGGGCGGACGCGTGCCTGCAGGGCTTTCGATGCCTCTGGAACCCGCACGACCGCTCTGCTTCATAAATCAAGCTGCATGTACTGTAATCTCTCAGATTCTGTCCGGCTGGATGTTCCGGCAGCTTGTCATACTTTAAAAAATGGCAGATTTGATGCGTGTCAACCGCGTTGTCAGAATTGAGTGACTTAAGTGGGCCTATTGGCAGATTTGTGTGTTTCCTTTCCACACAAATACGCCCATTTCCTCTGTGAGAATTGATTTGTACAGCACAACACCTGGCTCGGCCGTATGCTGGATGTGTAGATTTCGCGGCGACGTTTTAATGATGTCTCTCGGCAGTTTGGTTAAATGGGGGAGGATCCTCGTGCACACGCTCACTCCCACTTGCGGTGTTTATTTTTTCTCCATTTCCAACCGCGAAGACGCTTAAAAGGGAGAGATATCAACGTTTTCCCATCCAACTCTCCGCAAGAAAGCAAATAAGCAGATCTCCGAAGAAGTTGAACTAATCCTTTAAGACGCACTTTTACATCGTCCATCCAAATGAAGCGCTGGACACGATGTCGTTGAACAGCAGGTTTTCCTGCTTGTCCTGCGTCGCTGCGTTAGGGACCGCGTCTGGTCTGATGCAGGCCTTATCGCAAAAAGCGCTTTTCTTTTCAGTTCCCCTTCAGGCGGCTTTGTGCGCGGCTCCATGTAATCGCCCATCAGCGCCGTGCCGAGATGCAGCTCAGGCCTGCATTTCCAGCCGTTATTACCGGTTTGCAGGCACAGCGCACACGCTGTACTTTATCCACTTTACATGGCACACCCAGGTATTTTACCAGTGTAAACTGCGCGGAGAGACCAGGATAATAAAAGAGGAGATCCAGGATACATTTCGGGCACCGTGTCGCTGCGTCTCCAGGCGACTGCAGAACACAGCGAAGGAAAACCGCGGCTGGGAGGGATTGATATGACCGGTCTTGACCAGAATTCCCCTTCCGTTTAAATCAAATAGATTTGCCTCAGCTGTTCTTTCTTGCGTTCCCTCTTTCCCAGCTTATGTTGTCGGATAAATTGCAACCACATAAAATTGAAATATACATCTGCTCTCTGCTCCGCAGAAAGTTTAATTTGTGCTCTTGCGGTCCCCGCGATATGCGATTAGCATCAAAAAAGACAGCCAAGGATACCACCAAAGAGCGAAGGAGTCGTACTAAAGCTCGAAAAATGGACAGCAAAACACGCTGACCTCAGAGGAGGAGGGAAACTGGCTGGGTTTTTTTTTTTTGTTTTTTCAGCAGGTTTAGAGTTGGTGCCTCACATCTGGGCCACAAACTTCTCTGCACTATCTGAGATGGAGAAGCTGGACGCAGTAAAAAAAAAAAAAAAAAAAAAGAGCTGACACTGATCTCCCTCAGGAGAACGAGAGAAAACAGCTCAGTCGTGGCAGCGGCGGAGTTTTTGGGAGTGGGGGCTGATGTATGTGCGTGTTTGTTTCTGCTCGAGTGTGTGTGTGTGTGTGTGAGTGTGTCCCTGTGTGTGCGGTAGGGTTCAGCGAGCGGTGCAACAGTGCGCCCCGGTGACCACGGGGGGAACTGCATCAGCAAAGATGCAGACTTTGAGAGACCGCTGCAGATAAGCTTCTCTCCGTGGACACCCCCCCCCAAAAAAACAAAAAGATTTCAGGACACATTGTGGTTTGCATGAAGTTCAACACCGTCACCAACACATTTCACTGTTCCCCACAAGAAAAAAGTGCCAGGAGACTTTGAAAAAAAGGAAGTGACAAAGGCCAGATGTTCCTGCCAAGTGAAACATGTTAGCGCTTACACAACATTTGTGTAACGGTTGTTTTCGAGCCTCGGATGTCTCGCTCCAGTACGTAGGGATGCGGCACAAACTCCGCGACGTTGGGGCGACATTCCTCGGGCCGCCTTTGAAGTTTCATGGCATTTCCCCTCCATCTGATTAGAACACGTCTGGGCTTCACATTACTAACATTAAGAGCTGTCGTTTGCTGCAGCTGAGACACAGCGCGTCATCTGAACACTGTCCTCACAGCCACTTATGTTTCACTTTTTTGTATATTTGCCTGTGTGTGTGTGTAGTCCAGGTACTACTCCTGTTGTGGGGACCTCAGCCTGTTTCCACAGTCAGGTAAGGGGGGGGCTCGTCTCCCTTTGGGGGACGCACAGCAAGTCCCGGTGACATAAATCAGGAAATGTTAAGGTGAAGACATGTTTTTAAAGTTGTGCTTTAAGTTTGGAGCGAGTCTGCAGGAGATGAAGGCGGGTCAGTGCAACGGCCTTTAAAGTCGCGGAGGCCGCGCGCTTGTGTGCGTGCATCTTTATGTGTCCGACAGCGCACATGTGTTTATGCGTTCTTGTGCGCCGGTGCGGCTTGTAACTCGAGCCCAGCGTGTTGCTCCGAGGAACGCCACAGATGTTCAGATGTTTCTCCTCGGAAAACAAACACAACGCAGGCCATTTTCCTCCAGGACACAGGGACTGTCAAAATAAGACCTCCCCCCTTTTGGACCTCTCCCCCGACACGGACTCTCTTATTCATCCGCTCGCTCCTTGCTCTGCCTTAATAACATTTTGCGGGGTGTTTTGTTTTTTTTACCTGCAGTTCCTTCCACATTCAATATCTTCGTATGTTTGAGGGTGACGATTCCCCGGACCGTGAGAGAATCCTAAAAGAAAAAAAAGGGAATACGGTGGGAGAGCAGAACACACCTGTCCCCCTCTAACTCCCCCCGCCCTCTCTTCACTCTGCTCCACCTTTGATTAATGTCTTGCTCCCCACAGTGTATGGCGGAGCTGCACAGGGCCTCAGGTGAAGACCTCAGGGAGACAGGGAATGGAGGAAGAAAGAGAAACGCATGAAGAGGGAGGGCTAGCCCACTCTTTCTTTTTTTTTTTTTTGCACGTTACAAGCCAAACATTTGTCTTTTTGGCTTTATGGCGGCGATAAGACAGGTTGGTTTAACCTGACGCGCGCATCAGTCTTGCGCGGGAGACGAGCTGAGGAGAAGAAATGAAAGCGTTCGCTGGCACAGAACGGGGCCCGTCCTTTTGTACCGGCGCTGATAGTCGGAGATGAATGTGACAGTCAGGAGCAGAGGGGAAGCAAAACTGAGGAGCGTCAGCGTGTCAGGCAGTCATAAATAAATCCGCTCCCTCCCTGCGGATAAGGGAGCTAACGTTGTATCACACAACAACTTGCTATCTCCTGTTTGAGTGGATATATACTAAGTGTGTGTGTGTGTGTGTGTGTGTTACGGTTCCTCACAAAAACTGGGGAGGTGGTCCACTAAAGCCTTATTGGCCGGTACATTTTCCCAGAAGCCTGTGTGTGTGTGTGTTTGACTCAGTGCTGGAGACCAGCGATGCTATGAGCTTGTTTCCTCTGGGCCACATGTGCCGTTTGGTGCAGAGCGGCGCAGTAATGAGAAGTCCAGGTGCAGATTTTCCCCTCAGGGAGGAAGTCCTTGTTTACTCATATTTAACCTTGCCTCTGACCTCCCTTTTCTTTCAGGCTTTATGACCCTGTCGACGTCGCGCTGTTGAAGTCACACTGTTGCAGACGCTCCGCCGGTTCACCACCGCGTCGCCTTTGATCCGCCAGCCGCGCTCACGCAGGCAGACTGAGAAAACAGTTAGCGACGCGTTCGGAAACCTCAAGATGACGATCACGTCTTGTGCTCCGTTCTCAGGCTGCTGAACGAGCGCAACGTTGCAGTGATTCAGCAGCTTTTTTTTTTTTAAAGATGCCTCAGCTACAGACCTATATATACACATACACTGTATATATAGGACTTTGTCACATATATATTGAAAGTGGACAAAAGTGTACATATCCTGATAAGTGTAGATTTCCTCCAATTGGGAGGTGGGAATTAGAAAATACAGAAGAGGAAACTGGAGAATAGGAAATTAAATAAAGGACATGCATGTGTAAGGTATTATGCAGGAACATTGCAGTCGCATGTTTTGCGGTTTTTGGGGGATCCGTCTCCGGATCAGCAGCGAGAAGCAAAGATTCTGCTCCCGCTTGTGTCGTCGCACGCTGATTTGCACTCAGTTAAGCTTTCGATCGCCTGCAGGACTCACGTGAAAGGGCGTCATTTACATCAGCGCCGCGTCACAAGCACTTTTGCCCCAAGCTTGAGTCCGAGTCCAACAGGCGCATTATGTTGTCTGTTTAGTCCGGGCCGTTCCATGACGGGACAGAGGCTGTGTGCAGTGACGCTGTGCCGCCCCCCTCTGACCAACAGAGGGCTCTCTGTGAGTGGAGAACATGTTTACTGGTCTCAGAGGAATGGCCTCTGCTCTAATAATAGGTTGGCCCTTTACAGAAACACCGTTATAAAGTTTTACAGTGTTTAGACTGGTGAAGGAACTGCAGCCCCGCACACTGTCCATTCAGCCACATTCTGACGACAAAACGAGCTGCCGTTTATCCTGCGCCGCACACAGTTCGCCGTCTGCACCGTCAACGTCGTCCTTTAGGGGGCAGAATAACCTAACCGTTGCCCAAAGAGCGCCTCTTCTGCAGTTTGACAAACGCACTGGCCGGGCAAACCATCATTCTCTGCAAAGAAGAAGGAGCTGGTCCCGTCTTCGCGATGATCTCCCGCCATGTCTGCGCACAGTGACTGGTTTAAATCAGACGTCTGATCCCGCAGCACAGCGCGACAGTCAATGTCTTTGTCAGCGGTTGGAGGGGCTCAGATGCTGCCAGCTCCTGCTGGGAGACCGCTGGGGGGGGGGAAATGGAAACGCTGTAAGTTCTTTTTTTTTTTTTTTTCTGTGGAATGGCCTGATGTCTGCAGCCGCTGACGCCCGGCCCCAGGAATGATCTCGAATTGAGGAGCGATGAAAACCGCTGCGGCCCCGCACGCAGACACGCACATTCACACTCCCGCGCTGGAGCGTGCGCACAACTTAATTATGCGTGTGCACACAGCCAGGGCACTTCTGCCAAATTAAAAATCCCCCCCACCCTCCACCCCCCGTCCTGGCCGGGCAGATGCTCACGCTCAGTCATCGCAATGCTAATGACATTCCTGCGCTCACATGCAGGTACGACCGCGCAGCGACGCTCCGCAGGTTCAGCTGGGTTCAGCGCCAGACCGACTGGACACGGGCGGTTTTCATTTAAGGTCATTTGCATGATTGCAGGATTTTTACACGACACTTATGAATATGAGCTCTGCTATTTGATACATGCAGCAGTCGATCAAGACCTGTCCCGCAGCACTCTGGCTTTGTGGCTGCAAGGTCAAAGGTCATGGATCTGACTTGTACTTTTTGTTCTTATTTTTCTCCAAATAGTTTTTTTGTTTTTGTTTTTTGTTTAAAAAAAAAAAGAAGGTCAAAGAGAAGTGTCACTCAATTATTTCATTCTTATGTAAGAGCTGCTGTGTAAACAGGTGTTAGGTTTATTTCCCCCCTCCTTCTTGGTTACATAACATCTTCATGTTCAGCCAATTACATGATAAAATACCTCTGGCTCCTAAAACGTAATTAAATCCCCCCTCAGTGTTCACCCTTAATTAAAAGCGCTCTCGTTTCACGTGGCAGTGGAAGCCACAGCTGATAGTTCAACACGCGCATGACACATTTTTTAATGCACGCAGACCCTGAAAGAAAAAGAGATTTTAGGAGCGACGCCGTTTTCCTTCGGCGCGAGCGGCGCCTCTCGGCCCGTGTGGACCTACATGGTCCACAGAAACATAAATCCTGCAGACCGGGCGGATAAGCGCCTTGTGACACACTGTATGAACTCAGACACCCCGAAGTACGCGGGAGGACGTCCGCTCTGGGCGCTTTGCTGCCAGTGTTTGCAAGCTCCCTCGCCACAAATTTGATGCGTATCATCAATTTCATGCTGCGCAGTCTTTCCTGACAGTTATATTTCGGTTGCACTGACATGAACGCAAAGTCTGCACCGTGTCGCTGCTTAATGATAATTTGATGCAAAGTTGATGCAAACCCCTTGTTTGCTGTGGTGATTACACAACTCCCATTTACGAAATATAGCCAAATTTGTCGGAAATAAAAAATCGCCCCCAACGGCAGCCCCCCCCCCCCTGCTCTACAGGAGTCATAGCACCTTTCAGCTCCTCATTTTTCCAGCCAACAGCAACATTCATTGCTCTCGTCATCCTCATCTTTGGCCTCGGCAGGCAGCTGATTTAAGGGTCTGCGTGGACCCAAATCGATACGTCGAGGACAGCTGAAGTAAAACTTGCACACGCCAGGTGACGCGTTGCTCCGCACAGCGCCTGCTAAATGTATTAATAGTGAGGGACAACTTTATACGGTGATAATTTGTCAGATTTGTGCTTCCACAACTTTTTGTTGCCCCAGAGTGGCCGCAGCAGCGTGTTACGCAGTCTGTTTCTAAGTGCTGTCCTGAGGCGAGTCTCCACACAAGCGCTTCCTAACTCCATCTTCGCAGATGTTTGGACGCGCTTTTTTTCCCCCTGACGTGAGCTTTTCTTACTCTGCGTTTTATTTGCTTCGACCCGCAAAGTCTGGACTGCATTACCTGATAACACTGATGTAGCTCCGACCGAAAATCGAATGCATACTTGATGTCCGCTGCGCTGATTACACAACTGCTGCAGGATTCAAGAGGTTGGAGTCAGATCCTCAACGTTGTCCGGACATTTAACGGATGAGTTTTGACGTGCGGCTCCAGCGCAGTCACAGTCATTTTGCCTCCGACGCGCAGCAAAGCACAGAACGGATTTCTAATGACATACCGGGAATCGGGACGGAGACTAAACATCTCCGCGGTGCCGACAGTCAGACCATCACATTCTCTTACATATATACATATGTAACGCAGCATTTGTATGCATGACTTGTGTACATGCATCCAGTCAATCAACTGGAACGCACTTGGCAGTCGACGTGTGGAAAAGCACCTTGTGTTCCGCTGGGGGTGCCGTTATGTAACTCCTCTGAAATTTATGGGACAGGAGAGCCAACATAGTGTATATCAAGTCTGCCAGAGAAGCTGTGTGGAGAAGGGGTTTGTTTAACACCCCACCATAATGCACGCTGTAACACGCACACACACACACACACACACACTCACTCTTCTCCACCTCTTTAACCCATAGGAAGGAGGCCGCTCGCGTTGCATTGCGTGCAGAGTTGTAATTTTGCCTTTGTCTGAAGTCGCTGGCGTCGTCCGCGCCTTGCCAGATTTCACTGATCTACCCCCGAGACCACGCTCGAAACACTGTAACCGCCGTGATTATGGCGCACGCACACACACACACACACACACACACACACACAAGGCTGAAACACACTCGCAAACACACCGCACTGCAATTACAAAGGATCAAAGCGGAGTGCGCCGAGTCTGATAGCCCGGCTAATAGCAGACGACAAGCGAGGTGAAACGCGAATCATAGAGACCAATATCAAAGGGTGAACCCTGGGTTAGCATCGGGTCGCATGAGCTGCTTTTACGCTGATGAAAGTTTTTCATTTCTGAATCAGCCATTGTCTGCGATAGTCGAGGCATCTGAAACGAAAAAGGGAGAAATGTGAGTCTCAGGTGAGTCCTGACAGTAATACAAAAAAAAAACATAATGTGCCCGTATGTGATGAGGTTAGTTTATTTCATCTTTTTTTTTAGATGAGCAGTTCCTGAAAATCTGATGCAGAAATGTCAGGAATCGCTTTCATTCGCTTTGTGTGCAGCTTTCCTCACACAAACCAGTGCGTAGGTATGTGGGCGTGTGCGTGCGTGTCTGTGTGCGTGTACGTGCGCCACCTAATCTGCTTTAAAAGACCTGAAGTCAGATGGGGAAATTAGCAGCTGCCACTCTCTAATTGAGCAGATCATTGCCCTGTGATTTAAGCCGCCGTCGCTGCGTTCGTCACACACACACACGTCGAGCTCAGCGATCTCATGATGGCGACACACGTGTAGACCCTCATTCCCGTCATTTACTGTGCCCACACACTTACAAACCCCCTTTGGCAGCGATGAGGTGCCCCCCCCCCCTCCCCTGCCGTTTCATCTCCTCGTGTCTGCACAACATCTGAGGGCCCCGTTGCCAAGCCACCACGCAGCCCACATCCCCGTCCACGAACGCAGCCACCCAGCTGACATGAAAGAGCTCGGGAGACAAGGTTTGGCGGGCGGATACCTCTGTTCTCCGCAGCCTGTGGCCTGCTCTGACCGTGACGACTTATCCGTCTGTACACTGGCAGAGCTGTGATTAATCGCATCCAGCAGAGGACCGGCGCTTCGGATGCTGGTATGCTGCGTGTCCTCGTTCCCTGAAACAACACACATCAGTCTGCCCTTGGCGAAGCAGGGTTTGAGTTGAAAGCAGCCGCCTCAGGTTGTTTGTGTGTAACTGCGCACGGGAGCCATTGTTCTGCACTTCCTAGAGTCCACGCAGCAGCCCAGATTACCAGGTCTTGTGTTTTCTCTCAGCCAGGCCTCTCTGGAGGGGATTAAGGCTTACCACCGGAATTCAGACGACTTCTGGCGCGCTGATGCAGCAGTCCGGCCGCCCATTCGCCGCTTGCCTTTCGTCCAGCATTGGCGGCCTGCTATTGCGCTTAGGCTTTCCGATGTCCAAAACCCTTGTCAAACCCTGAATACATGAACAGAACAGATACACCCTATTTCCATCAGATGAAGAAGAAGAATGATGATTAATGCAAACTAATTAGCTTTTTTTTTCCTTGGATTTCCAACAAAGTCTTTTAAAATCTACTCTACATTGCCCAAGAAGGGGCGACTTGAATCTTGGAGGTCAGCTGTCGACTCTGTAGTGTGTTTGAGCAGGCGGGCCTTGTCGCTGCTTGTGTTATTGTCATGTTGAACTCACTGTGTTCTTATAAATGTCCCCGCTGGGACAGTTTGTCCCGTTTCGCCTACGAAAAGTGCAAACAAATGCAAATACTGTGTTTGAGTAAATGCTATGTTTGGCGTGTAGAAATATACGGATGCTTTTAACTTTGTGTGCGTGCATGCATGCGTTCGCGCCCGCTCACCCGCAGCTCCTCTGAAGAGCAGATGTTTGTTTACTGTATTTGTGAAATTGTCACAGGGCTGTGAAACCTTGTTGAAATGTTTAAATGAAGAGCGGGCTGATTCGCGTGTGGAAAATTGCCTCTTCCCATTCAATAACAGCAACACACCGGTGGTGACGGGTTTTGTGGAGCCCTGCTCTGGTTCATTTTAATCTGCAAATCCATCTAAGGTTAAAGTTGAACACCACAAGAGAACAATGTTGTTTTTCTTTTCATTTTTTTTCCCATTCCCTTGTTTGGTTTGGCTTTTCGGGCGAAGCGCGACAGCTGAAGCTGAAAATGCGTTCCTCATTCCTCATGATAACGAGATGAAGCGACTTCCTCCTGACCAAGATGATCCTATGGTTGCTACGGCAACATCTCGCATCATGTAAGGCAAAACGGGGGCATGATAGGCGTCTTCGCTCCAGACACCCACCTCTTCCGTCTCTCTGTCTTCCTTCGGAGGTACAGTAGCACAAGCGGTTCTCCTCCCCAGCATTCCTCACAGGATTACGACATCTGATATTAAAAAAAAAAAAAAAAAAAATCACTTCGCTGCATGCCTCCCTCTCTCTGGGTATGTGACCGTCCCTCTCTTTCCCTCTAAAACTCACGTACTCTCATTCTTTTCTCGGACCAGAATAGAATTTTTTTGATGGGGTTTCAAAATAAGCCGGGATATTTATAAGCAGTCCCGTTGTCTGCATTCCACTGATAAGTGCCGAGCGATTAGTTATGATTGTGGGGTCAGGCCTGGACGGGGAGACGTTGCAGTGTTTGCGGTGTTGTTGAGGAAACAGACTGTGTTTCTCTAATTTGACGTTCCCGGTGTTCTTCAAGCAGAGGCCATATTTTCTGTAAGCAGAGCAGTGTGACGGCGGTAATGGACACAAATACCCTCCCGCTTCCACGTTCCTTCGACTGCTTTTAAACATCAACACGCCTCGTGTGCCCGGGCTCTGCTTCTTCCGTTGTTCTGACATCCTACGAGCCCGAAAGAAGAAAGAAAGAAGTTTGTCGTTCCGTTTCTCATAAAGCGCCGGCGCCAGTGTGACCTCGCCGTCAATGAAGATCCGGTCCAATCCGATGATCAGATCCATTTAACGTCCAAAAAAAAAAGTCTCACATCACGTGTACCTAGCGAACTGATCCCCTCAGAGGTGGAGCGGCCCGTATCGTTCGCCCGTGGAATCACGAGGGCTGTTGGAGGGAAAGCCTCATGTCGCTCTTTCTCTGTAATTAGCAAGTTACAGAAGCTTAAGTCTTCCAAGTGACAGCTGACGATGAGGACCAAGGGTTAGCAGACATTAGCATCACCTCATCAGCTCTAACGCTGTCGAGAGCCACACGTAAAGTTACCGTTCTGGTAGTGACTGGTGGTTGTGTAGCGTACAGTAGCTAGCAAAACTGAAATCAAAGTGGAGTGGGTGGAGTTAGAGGCGGAGCTCATGCAGATATTCCCAGCTCGTTGCATAATAAATGAGGCAAAGAGTAACACACAGGCCATTTTAGACAGTGGTGAGGTTGAGTTTGGCTTTGTGACCTTGTAAAGTTTTGTACTTTGCTCCACTGAACAGAATGTTCTTGTAGGAAATAAAGGTCACTGTGTTTTTGCTATGATGCGTCTTTTCACTGTCTCTCTACAGTTCATGATTTTGATTATTTCACATCAGTCCAGCTCCATTCATTAGTGACGCTTTCCTCTTGTGTTCCTCTGGTTGGTTGGTTCCATATTTGACCATTACGGGTTAAGCTCAGTCGCCCCTCAGCAACTACTGCTCAGCCCCCGGCTTTGTTCGATCTGATTAAGAAAACCCACAATCAGCCGTTTCCCGTCCGTAATGACGTTCCCTCCCCCTCCCGCCTCCCTCTCTCTCGGTGCAGCGCTGACTAATTCTTAGATAATTCTTAGATGCCACTTGGTAATTTTTCCGCACAAGTTGGCGACTGTTGAACTGAGCTGCTTTGCGGACGTGACTGGCGCTCGCGCTCGGTATGCAGAGCTGTTCCGATGGCCTGTAATTACTCAGCGCATCCCATCAGTTTTACAAAAGGTGTAGTCGTTACGCAGACAACAAATTATGCCAGAAGACAGTCAGGTAGCTATTACCTAAGCGTTCATTATGCATTTGACTTGAACGAACTGGAAGCCAGCGGACGGAGTCGCGTGACAGACATCAGACGGTGCGCGGCACTGTTTACGCGCGGTGCCGATAAGGTGGGCGGCGCTGCAGCGGTCGCGTGAGATGAATTCGTACGCAGGTGTCGGGCCTCGCAGCCAAACTGGCTGTTCCCGGATCAGCACCTGGCCCTGCTCCCGCTCGGGATCTGCGGTGCCACGATCAACATCGAAACGCCAGATTGCCTCGCTGGGTGGGGGTGTGGGGGTGGGGCTCTCCGGCCTGCCATAGCAACGGACCCACACCCCGGGGCTTTCACTGTATGCTTTGGCAACAAGTCAATCAGCTCTCTCACAGCAGATGCGCAAGCACAGATTCGCACACCTCCTCCTACCCAACCCTTATAATTTATCCCGCCCCCGCTCCACACACACACGCAGGTGGCCGCCGTCAGGTCAGGTCACGTGACTGCATTTGCTGCCTTCATGCACGCTGTTTTTAACTCGCTCTTGGACAAATAGGGCTCTTCTGGTAAGAAGAGACAAACATCAGTTGTAGTTTGTTTTGCGGGATGCCTTTCTCCTCTGCAGGTGTCGGGGGAGATAAGACCCACATGGGATAGTGTCTTCACGCTCACCTCCGTCAAATAGCCCTGCTGTTTTTCCTCGCAGCTTGCCTCTCATCCAGAGCAGGACAGGAGAGCAAACCACGGGGCCAGACACTTTACATTCCTCCAGACAGTGGCTCAAAACAAAGACTAAATTTGATATCATCTATAGGGGAAGGAAAAGGGACCAACAGAGAATAAATAACAGGGATTAAGGCCGAAAGTCAAGCGGCTCAGCGTACATTATCTGACTGCGTTGACGGGAATGGATTCCTCAACATATATATATATATATATATATAATGTGCCAAATGAAATGAGGCAAAGTGTTTATGCAGGTCAGATTTCAGCCCTGTCCAAGTCATTTTTTCTCATCACGCTCCTGAGGAAGAGAGACGGCCCTCAGCACGCCCTCCGTTTACACTGTGACAGGCAAAGCCAGTGCATCGCTGTGCATGAAGGGACATTTTCACCACGTGTCCTCCGAATGGGAGATCTTATCTGGTTAGAAACCACATATCACCCACGGATATGTGTCTGAAGTGCAAGCTCACACGTCATTACGTAATGGACGAAAGCAATTCATTTCATTTGAGTGTGAGATATATTTAGACTGCACGGCTTCAGAGTGACGTGCATTGTTAGTGCACTCATTCATGGCTGGCAGAGGGTAAAGCTTCCAAACGTGTATTTTTAGTTTTGGTCGCAATTTTATAATTAATGCCGTAACCTGGCCTACTTATTTATGACTCTGTTCTAACTCATGTTCAGGTCATTATTTTTCCCTTCCTGAGTGACAAAGTCCGCTTTTACCCGGAACAAACGAGAGGGATCACGTAACCTCCATTTTAGCCTCCTTTCATTGGCCTCCAGCTGGTTTTAAAATTGGTTTCAAGGTTTTATTTATTACTTTTACTGCGTCCGCCTGTAGCGCGCTGGTATATTAGCAGTATCACTGTGAGTATGGTATCATGCTGATGTTAGCATTTAGCTTAGATCAACACTGCGCTTAAGAACAGCATCAGAGAGCTGCTAGCCTGACTATTGATTGTCAGGGCCGGGATACACAACAAATCACAACTGCCATAAAAGTGGTACCAAGCGTCTCTGTATGTTGATATTGTATAAGTTACTGTATGTGATGATGTGCATGATTGGTTTAGTTTCAGCTGCCCCTCCCCAAAGAGCTGCATTTGACATTTCCTGTCAGATAATTATTCTGGAGTCAAACATAGATAGATAGATAGATAGATAGATTAATTGATTGATTGATTGATTGATTGACTGACTTTATTGACTTTATTGATCCTGTCTGGCCAATTCTTCAACTCATTTAAACTTGCATCCAACACAATATTAATGCGGACAACAGTACATGGCATCCTATAGACAATGAAATGCATTGACCTGGAGGCAGCGTAGCGTTGTATCACTGTGTTTATGAGTTACATCGCAGAGTGGGCCGACATAGACCTGAGAAGGAGAACATGGGAAGGTGCTCCTGCAGCTTAAGCTTCTTATCCCAGCACCCCGTTCACAGTTCCTGACTGAGAGGAAGCAGGAGCTTAGAGTTCCGTCATTGGTTGAGAACCACTGTTCCTTTAACACGCACATTTGCAACATTGCTGTGTAAAAAAAAAAAAAAAAATCACCCCCTTATGTAAATTTGCTGTTTTTGCAGCATTAATGACGGAGTCATCATTGTTCCCGCTGTTAGTTAGCGGAGAGCCTGTCGGGCCCCGCTGTGCCGATACGGCCCTCGGGTTTATATATCTGCTATAACACAGCTGACCCTCTTGTTAACGGGAGGCAGCCGCATTCCTGAGCAGCGCGAGGGAGAGGCGCAGGTGCCAGACGGCCCACTTTGCCAGCAGCACGTAAACTGCCAGCTTGGCTCCCGTCCGACATCCTCCTGCACGTTCCCTCCGTCCCGCTCTCTTGTTTACCTTCGCATTCCTGCGCTCTTCTTCCTGCAGCACCTTTCGCCCCTCTCTCCGCAGCAGCCGCCCCGCTCCTACGCCGCGCGCCGTCGCTTCGGGTTTATTTCGCAGCGAGCCTCTGCTTCCCGACGCACCTCTTTTAGAACGGAGGTAGGTTAGCTTTTGATGAGACAGCGGCGTTTCTGCTCGAATAAAGGCGCCCTTGTCCTCTCTCTGCCATGCGTTTACCTTGGTAATTGGTTTCAGTGCACACCCAGCTGAGAAAATTACCTGCACAAAGCAACATGCTACAGCTGACGGCCGGGTTTTTGCACATACAAATGTTGTTGGTTTTTTTTTTTTGCAGGATTAGCCCTCCTCTCAGGCCAGCTTTAAAAGATTTTATGTCGACGATTTTGATGGGAATGTATCGTAACTGTTGCATTCTGTACGTTCATGCATTTCTCCGATAATTTATGTCATGTACCTTTAGAACTAGATTTTCATTCATTGAGAGCGTGTGTGCGCATGTGTGTTTTGTCAGGTTGTGCCATCCCAGAGGAGCTGACCACGGAGCGAGCCCATTCCGCAGTGGAGCGCATGTTCGAGACCCTCCGAGGTCTGAGCCGCACCAGAGATCACCTCAAGCAGCTGCGCTCCGTCTACACCGCCAGCGATGGCGTCCACCAGGTCAGACGCGCGCACGCAAGTTTGTTTCAGGGCGGTTCCCCGTTTAGAGGACAAATCACGTCCTGTCGTATGTTAAATCGTACCTCAGTCGATTTTTAACCCTCGTCTTTGTTTACCCTTTTGTCGTGTGACATTGCTGCGGCGGTAACAAAAGAACACAGCCGAGGAACTCTGGCCTTGGTCGCATTTGTCCCCCAACCCGCTGACGGCGCAGAGAGGGAGCGTCATAAAGTGTTTGTGTCTCGGGGCTTATGTAACGCAGAGAGGCCTCTCTGTGTGCATCTGAAAGCCCCGTCTTCATGAAAAGGCTCTTACCTTTTCTTAAAGGCAGCCAACTGCCCTTCCCCCTGATTGGCTGGCTTTCATCAGAGCATGACAGGCAAGGAGCGGGGAGGTTCAAGGCGCTCGTTTTTATTTCTCTTCGAGGTCGCAGCGACTTTCTTAGCCAAATACATGGACGCAAATCAAAGAAACAGACAGCAGAGTGAATGAAATATTTTGAAACTGGAGGTTATCTTGAACAAAAGCTTTACAACAGCTGGGGCGACTATGTCCTTCTCAATTTTTCAGATTCTTACATAAATGATTTATCCCTTCAAAACCTTATCCTAGCTGCAGGAGCTCGGACCCCAGTGTTTGGCAGGATGATGACATTAAATGCTTGAATTTATGAGGTTCTATGAGCGTTTCATCCACTTCTATCCTGTTTTAGTCGCATAGATTCACTTTCGTCCTGATCAATATACAAACAGTAATCTTTAAAGGAAAAGGACGTACTTTTGGGAAATAATACAAATAAATAATAGAATTAATAATTTGTTGGCTTTCTTTTTCTTGCCAAAATTCTCATGACTCGACGGAGGAAATGCGGTGGGGAAGAGTTGTATTTTTCCTCATCCTCAAAAAGTTTTGTTAATGAATTTTCTTGCATCCCGTCTCCGCCTCAGCAAAGCAGGGCGATCGCTGGAAACATAATGTTTGTCAGAATGTTTCAACGTCTCGCCTGTGACCGCGCGGCTTGCGTGCGGCTGTTTCGGTTACGGGACAGAACTCTCTGTCCCTGTTCCTGCCGCATTATGAAGATGATTTCGTGGAAAGGGAGAACAGCGTGAGGTCTGCCGGCTCCCGGGCTGCTCTCGAGAAACATCAGAAATCCGTCAGCCTCTCTCAGCACGCCTCCCCTCCACCGATAAAGCCGATACCCGCCGGTCAAGATGTCTTCCTATGACTGACTCTCTTTTTCCGCTCAAGTGCGGGGCTCTCTGCTTCTCGGGCGCAGACATAAGTGTCTTGTCTTTTTTTTTTTTAATTTGAACTTGCTTAAGTTGCAGAGTTTGTTCTCACCAAGCCTGAAATAGGAGTCTGCCATCATCGCCGGGGGTCAGTGGAATCATCAATGAGCTCCTGACTGAACACTGTGTACTGTTAGACGGGGCACCGTTCATTCAAGTGCTAATGAACGCTATTGTGTATGCATATTTGTTTAACATACGATTCTAAAGGTCCAATCATGCTGTATTCATTGCTGCCGTGATTAGTCAGAGCAGCAGATAGCAGCGCTCGTACGCCTTCACTGTCGCATGTGCGCTCATCGCAGAGTCGCGTGGATTTCGCACATTCCCTGCGCACATGTCCTGCTGTGAGTTTGTGCTGCAGAATTTCTCGGAAAAAGAAAAAGTACATCAATGAAATGTGAGTGACGGGGGCCCATGACAGCTGGAGGCCGGTGACCCCGCCGGAAAGGAGGTGCTCGATTTCCTGCTTCTCTGAGAAACACTCAATGATGGCAGTTTTGTTGCAGAGAGCCGTCAGAGTGTTCTTTTGACTTGTGAAGATGAACAAGGAGACAAGGGGGGGGGGGTTATGTAACCAAGTGAAAGCCACAGAAAGAGAAAAATGATTTAGCGCGGTCCACACTGACAGCGTGCGATGTGCACACGCACGGATGTGTACACATTTTTACACCTACCAAGGTGAAATTGTGGAGATTTTTTTGAAAAGACGGCGCCGAGGCTCGGTACTGACTGGGTTTATTTAGCTTACATAATGCCTTTTTTCTCTCCCCAACATGGAGTTTCATATAAACACGGCTGCTGAAGACATTCACCATTACCGCCAAGGATGGAGGGTGGACACTGTGAAGCAAAATTAAAGGGTCGGTTCACTCAAATGATGAAAAAAAGCACAAAAAAACAAGCAAACGTATTTTCTCAATAATCAGTTAATTTAAAAAGTCTTGCGTGCATCAGTTAAATCTTTTAAAGGGATCGTTCAGCATTTTATTTAGCCCAGATCAGTGACTCCCTGGAGTCTCATCCTCGCTGTGAGTTTGCCAGGCAGACAAGAAGTCACTGCGCCGAGCCAGGAAACATAACCACCCGTAAAATCACAAACACACATTTTTTTTATGGATTAAACAAACAAGATATAATGTGTTCATTTGGGAGCTTTAGAGGGGCTGGTAGATGGATTGGTTGCCCTTGCCAGAGCCAGACGGTTAACCCCTCCAGTTTTCATGCTAAGCTAAGCTAACCACCTCCTGGTGTCATCGTGATACCTAATGTGCTTCCTGGAGGTAGAGCGATAAGTAACAAGAAGTTATAGCACAAACAAAGGGGATTTAAATGAGATCCACTTCATGGCATTTGGGACTGGATTATTTCCAAAGACATTCCAGTCTGTTGTGCTCTCTGCTCTGAGCTGGTTTTTATTCCCCGGCACAGGGGACAGCTGTGGCCGGAGGCATCGGGTTTTCGGATCATCTGTCCACCCCCTTCCCCTGAACACAATAATCTGAGAATGCCAGATTTGGGACAAACAGTCACTTGAACTCAGGGATGAGCTGATTAGGATTTGTTGGTCAGAGATGTCTCATAGGATCAACTGATGAGGAGACGTTTCGTATCTGAGGTCGCAGGTCGGCTTCACCGTGACATCATAGTGTGTGGGAAGCATCAGAATTTGTGGCCTCTTTGTGGCAGCATGGAAATGGATGTCAATTTACGAGTTGCCGGAGGCACCCGTCCGCCCGGCGGTAATTCCGGCTAATGTTGTTACTGTGTTGTGACACAGTGTTTTGGAACATTAATTCATTAATCCACCAGTACACCACAAAAGCCCATGGGGCGCACTGGTTACTGGCATGCGAGTGCGTGAGGAACATTCAAGCCCCATTATTATCATATGACTAATTCTAATAGAGTTTTTATCGTGTGGGTGTTTGCGGTGGTGATCTAATGGGATCGCTTTGAGCTGCTTGGAAAGTGGGGCGCGGGGTGACTGCGGATCATTCAGACGGGGGTGAATCGCCGACGCGTTTGCTCATAGCTCGGTTTTTGCGCGGCCTGACCCGTGCTGCAGAGTCACGTTGGCGGAGGTAAACGTTAGTTTATGTAATTCGTCATTTATGCGAGCGGGACAGAAGGATTTCCCATCCTTTGGCGGCTCCTCCCGGAGGGGGTGGGAGGCGGCTGTTAAGAAGGATGCCGACTGATGCTTCATATAGAGGTGAGGGGGTTTCGTTTGGAAACGGTTTCGTTCTCTCACAAAAATCTGTTTTGAATTCCTTACCCGTGAGCTTTGAAGGCTATAAATGGTATATTCTGTCTTGGATAGCTGACTCCCTTTTATTGTTATACAGGGTTTTTTTTTAATAAATCAACCTTTAAGAATATTAAAAAGGGCATTTATGAGGCTTTAGTTGAGATTCTGCAGTTCAGTTCATTCAAGGACATCAACATGTTATTGAAATTGTTCCTGCTTTTCTCTGTCCAACTGGGAAATTAGAAAAAAAAAAAAAAAAGCAACAAATAGTTGTGGAAGCTGGGCAGCTCTGGAGAAGTGAGCCAGGTGTGTCTGAGAAGCAGCATATGGCCACATGTTAGTGTCAGGTTGGTGTTTTAGAAAGATGCGCCTGTTTTTCATCAGCACATCCAAAACGAGCTGCTCTTAAGCATCCGCAATGTTTTTCGTTGTTTTTTTTTTTTCTTCAGATGTGGCCACCATCTCCCATGGAAAGGGAAAGCAATGAATACAAGTTGATGATGACTTTTGGACTGATTCATTTGTTGGTACCGCTGAGTGGTCTTGCTTCTGGATTCGAGTTACCCCCTCTAATATCTGATGTTGGTTGACCACGTGCTATTTTCAGCCACATCCAGCAGTGTGGGATTTATTTTATCGTCCTGACCGCAGCGGTGTTCCTCTTTCTGAAGTGACTCATCGTAAGTCGGCGGCCCGCTCGAGCGGAGCTGTTTATAACTCTGCTGTCTCTCACACCCACCGCCATTTACGCAAACATGCAGAGGCTAAGAGGAGGCCACCCCGTGGAAAAAGCTCGGGAACCAGCAGCTCTTCATAAATCGCGCACGATTTTTTTTTTTTCAATGTAGGCATTCACACTTAATGCACCTCTGTGGCGACAAACCAAACTGCTTGCTACTCGCTGCATTCAAGCGCGGTGTTTGTGTTTTGCAGGCGGCCTATCGTCCTTTCCTGCGACAGATCCTGGAGGAGGTCTTCCGCCCCGACAAACTGGAGTGTCCCGACATTGAGCACATGTCCGGAGGTCTCACGGACCTGCTCAAGACCGGCTTCAGTATGTTCATGAAGGTCAGACGTTGCTCAAACACACACACACACATTTTATCATAACGGGGTCAACTCTGTCCCATCCTCTTAGCCCTGCCTTGGCCATGGACCCACTGTGGACAATGACGTGCCTTCTTCTGCTGGTTCAACTTGACCTGGTTCGACAGTTTGCGGATGAGCTCCCTCTGTCAGCACCAGTTCAGTGTTTATTCTGGTGGGACAGGATAACACCATTAAAAGCAGCACTTTGTAATTACCAACCACTTTTACCCTCAACCAGAATTCCCCCCTCAGACACACAGATGTTTATATTTCACATAAAAGCCCTGGCATTTCAGCCTGTCTGAGTTGTGATCGTCGCCGCAGGCACAACGGCAACAGTTGTCAGGCAGTATGTTAACTGCCATCGGGGGACGAAAGACAAAAACAATCCACAGGCCGTTTGCAGAGGGATCACGCTTTATAGGATGAAGTCGCTTACTCGTCGCCAGCTGCTTCTTTTTTCCCACATTTACTCTGCGCACAGTTTGCTTCACGCGAGGGGCCTGATGTGAGGTGAGATCTCACCTCACTGTGCCCAACCGGTGGGAACCTGGAAAGCAGCGAAACCGTGAGCTGTCGCTGTTTTGGGGGGTTTTTTCCACTTCTGTCCACCGCAAACGGTGCTCATGTGGGCATTCGGCCAACAATCGTAGCAGCTGGAAACTGAACCCGACAGTCACGGCCATTTCGTGGCGTTTTCATCAGCACCGACCGGTTAACCCGCAAAGAGAACAGCTCTGCTCAGCAGAAGGTAAACATGCCTGAAGAAACCCGCAACTCGACTCCCTCGCTGGCCCTCATGTGTTCACTGCTGCTGCACTGTGTGTGGTTACGTGTATTTTTTAAATGGTAGAAAAGAAAGAAAGCAAGAAATCCAGAAAAAAAATCACAAAAAAAAAAATATCGACAGATTGATGAAACATTCATCAGACAAGTATATCTGAGCATCGATCATTTGCACGATTGATCAAGCAGGAACAGAAACAACAAAAGAGAAACTAATACAGACATTTGTCTATACTGTACATATAATGAAAACCACCTCACTTTCTTATTTATGCATTTTGGCCCAATGTCCACCTTTCAAAGTGATGCAGAGAATGAAACGTTGCTGGCAGTAATGGAACAACGTGCGTTTACTAGAATGCTCAACTGAACAATCAGTCGATTTGCTCTCCCGGTCCCTCATTTAGTTCATTCATTCACATAAAGTTTTACATGTATCAGGGGGACGCAACAACATGAGGATATTTGGGTTGTGTGAATATTTTTGGCCAAATGGTTCCGTGCAGCAGACATGTCGTTTTAGCCTTGTGGGTAATGTATATAAACCACAGAGCAGATCGCTATCCGCGGTCTGAATATCCCACATATGGGCCTACTTACACTGATGATTACCCCGGGGGGGGGGGGATTTGACTGGTTGTGTAACCATGGCCTGGTTTTACACAAATTAAGAAACTTGGCCCACGAATCACCAACTCAGACAGACTAAACCTATAAAGCTGGACTCGGAGCATTCTGACAGAGCACGGTGTGCACAGTAAAACAGCCCAATAAAACTTCTATTTTTAACCACAGGGCCCACGCATACTCCGAAGTTTATATCATGAAACACACTGGACCTCAGTCTGGATTATGAGCCACTGAAAGCCACTGTTGCTCGAGCTGTCATCTTTAGCCGCTTGTGAGCAAAGTGGGCGCGTGTCTGGTGTGCCATGTATAGCCTTTGTTTAGACAGGATCCCAGCGGCACAGGAGCTCGGGCTGCCGCTCGTTCAAACGTGAAGTCGGCCGCCGTTTCTGTGCCGAACAGCAGCAAGCCCACGTTTAAAGTCACAGCATGTCTCACATTTAGAGCAGATCGCGGCACAGCTCTTTGGAAATGACTGGGATGCCCAACATCGAGAGAACAGGACCCGCCGACGTTCACACATGTTCCGGGAAACCCAAGTCAGCTGGGACGTATCGCACGGTGCAGTGGGTCCAGTTGGATGATGTCCCAGCATGGTCCAAAGTTCTGCTCTGAGTGGGTCATGCTTTGACCAGGAAACAACAAACCATTACTTCGGAATTAAGTGAATTTCTACAAGTAGCACTTTTTTATTGCAATTTTTATTTTCATTCAACAACACAGTGTCTACAAAACTAGACACAAAACAAAATAAGCACAAAACATACATACACGACAGCTATTACATGAGAGATGAAAATATGGCATGATACAGAAGGTGGTGGATCACTTCAAAGATTATTTTGCATCAACCGCAGACTGAAGGAACCTTGTCACTGACAATACCACTGCAATAGAATATTTTTCCTGGCTGCAAACGCTAAAAATATTCTCTTTTGTTGGCTGCTGTTTTCAAATAGTCACTTGGAAGACCTTAGAATCAGGGACACAGGTCCATTTCTATACTGATGTGAAAAATTCTCTACACTTATAATTTCAGCCCAATATCTTTGAAGTTTATAACAAGACCAGAAACAAAGAGTTAAGGTTCCCACATCAGTTTTACAGTTGAGACAGGGGTGAAAGAGAGCGATTGAATAAATGCCTGCGGTGAGGGGATATATGTAATCTGTGCATAATCTGGTTGTATTGCTCTTGTCCGAGTGCAAATTGAAATCTTTGGGTGACTGTGAGAGACCAAATGATATTCTGCTTTTCTTCATCTATGGTCACAAACAACAATTTCTCCCATCCACCTCCCCCCTGTGTATCAGTAGTAGAAAAACCATTAAGTACATGATAAAATGAGCTCAGAGACACTTTCAATTGTTGTCGAAACAGAATTTTCTCAACAGCAGATACCTCAGGGTGATCAAGAAGGGTTGTGCTATGAATGATATAGTGCCTTATTTGCAGAAAACGAAAGAATCTTGTTTGGCCAATTTGTAATTATTAGTAAGCTGTTCAAATGATGTTTACCATCTGAGAAAAGGTCACTAAGGGATTTAATATTCTTATTAGACCATTGTCAAAAACCAGGGTCCAAGGAACCAGGGGGAGAAGCAGGATTGTTTGGCTACTTGACAATGACCTGGATGACTGAGAATCTACATAGAAAAGACCTGAGCCATCCATTTATATCAAGTAGTACATTTTAAAGTAAAGTCTGTCCGTCACGTGACCCGCATTCATCGACTGTTCTGGTCTTTAGAGTCTCTGCAAATAAAAAAATCCCCCGTGGCCTAAATAACATTTCCCCCCGTAGACTGACAGTAGAGAAGAGACGTCTGTCAAACTGTTAATCAGACACTTTGAACTTCAAAAGACTGTACTGTGAATTTTGAATCCATCAACCTTTCAGGAGGCCAAAGCAAACCCGAAAGCTCCAGAAAACGTTTTCACGGATCGAGCCCAGGCTGAATGCTCTGGGCAGGCAATTTTCATTCAAGAGGCCAGCCGCTTTTTTAAAAAGCAGTAACATTAAGTCAGGAGCCACTAGTTTAATATGTGTGGTCTAAAACACCAACACATTTTAATGAGCAGCACTTCTAAAAAAAAAAAACAAAACCCCCTGGATGTATTTTCTCATCAGGACACATAATAATGGTTTCTCCTCCTCATTTACACTCGGCGGCACATTGCAGCTCACACCCCCTCCCCAGGCGCTCCGGTAAGCCCCTCCCTCCCCGTGTGACCCATGGCTGGCGCACATGGTTCTGCACTCGCAGCTGCCCTGTGTTTTCACACCCAGCAGACACGCAGACGTTCGACCTGCGAGCACATGTCTGCGAGGCCACCAAATCTGTCGTGAAACACGGGGAAAAAAATTAACATGAGCAGATAAACTGGAAAGCGTTTGTTCGCACCTTTTTTTTTTTCTTTTTTTTTTCAATCAAGGAACACATTAAGTGACGTTAAGTCATCCTTGACACGCTTCGCCCAGCCTGCTGGCGCTTCACGTGTACAGCCACTCTCCCCCTAAGGTCCGCCCCCCTGCAGCTCTGATTGCTCGGTTAGCATTCACAGGCTGCAGGTGTGTGTCCTGGCGGCAGCTCGCCAAATAGCCGTTATTCTCCTCCGGTCATTCACGCGCAGCAGAAACCCTGGATGTTGCCCCGCTGTTGAGATTCATCTTTAATTACCCCAAGGTTATTGATGCCTGCGGCAGATGTCGCCGGTCTCCTGCCGATTCAGTACGCATGTTCTGGTCTTGCACAAAACTGGCGGACTTGACGTGTTCCAAAAAGGGCTTACAATTCCACGCCGGTTCCACATCCCATCTAACAGGGGCCTCTTGGTCGGGGCGCGGCATTAATCCTTTTAAACTGGGAACATGTTTTGCCCCTGTCGTATGACCGGCGGATTAAAGAGGTTTTATACCATCTGAAGGTGCAGAAGCTAAGATTTCCTCTCAAAGGCTCTCTGAGCTTTGACAAAGTTTGGAACCCTTTATTGTCCCTCACAGACTCCTTGGACATTGCACCTTAGGTGTTATGTACCTGAATCCCCTTGATGTATCGCCCACGTTGTTACTCGTTTTCTCCTTTTCTTTTTGTTCTCTTCGTTTTTTAAGCAAATGTCTGTCCGACACCCCCTCCCCCCAATCCCCCGGACACAGGTTTTGTTTATGCCTGGGTGTGTGTCTGTCCACGTGTCCTCGCACCATCGTGACACCAAAGCGAGAAGACATAATCCGCTGAGTCGCGGCAAACCTCTGTCCCGGCGGAGTCCCCTCTCATCAGTATCATCCCAGTATCGCAGGTGTCAAGCTGAGCGGTGACTCAGCAGCGGGACACAAACAGAGAACTACACATAGTAATAACAGTATGGAGAGGACAAGTGTTCCCTGTTCATCATAGACTGTCATATTGTGGGAAACTGTATCAACACCTTGCTGATTGACGCTGGCCAATCACAATGTCCCGTCTTCCCTCCAGGTGAGCCGTCCACATCCCAGCGACAACCCGCTGCTCTTCCTCTTTCTGGTCGGAGGCGTCACGCCCTCAGAGCTTCGTCTTGTCAGAGAGATGGTCACCGCACACAAACCCGGGACCCAGGTGAGTCGGCACCAGGCGCCCAAGGCCCCGGGCCGGGCGCTGCTCACCTCACCTGTGAGCGACGGGCTCAGAACCTCCTGCTTTTTCGAGACGTGCGTCATCCACAGCTTCGGCTCAGGCGGCGAGCAGATTTGTCGATGCTCGTGTCGACATCACGCCAGGAACGTGACATGAAGCTGACACCTTTCCCTGTGGTTTCAATGAATGTGTCACTGAAATTAAAAAAAAAATCCATATAAATATTAATTTTTAACCGTTTAGTAACATGTGACTAAAGCAGAAAAGGGAAGCTACATGTGTAATATATATATATATATATATATGTAATATATATAATTACATCAGGTGAAGGGCCAGTGCTCGCTCTCTCTCTCTTTCTCTCTCTCTCTCTCTCTCTCTCTCTCTCTCTCTCTCTCTCTCTCTCGCTCTGAACAAGGGTATAGTAATCAAACGTAATCGAAGGCAAACTCAGTGTAAAGTGAGAGGGCTGGAGGCGCACACACACACACACGCGTGAAACCGGCAGGTGAGGTAAGCAGTGCGACCCAGGAGTAATGTCCATTTCTGCCATCACCATGGTTACGGTTTTTTGTCCACCCACAGGGCTCTGAACTTGTGCTTTCTTATTCTAATAAAACTTCCAGTTTGGACTCGATTGGATTTGACATGCAAAATATTTGGTCAACTTCTAAAGTTTGATATTTAATTCTAGATTTAATTACCAAAGAATCTGTATTATATTTTAATGATAAACAATATTAATCATCAGTTATTAAAGTCTGTAGTAATATAAATCTGACAGGAGCCATTCTGTCTGCATGACCATTAATTTCATCACATTAACTTACATTTGGCTGTTTCTCTGTTTTATGACAGATGCATTATAATGTAACAATTAAAAACACTGCAGACACAGATTGATCCCTCTGATACAACTGCTGTTGTTCTCGCACTAACAGTCTGCATGAAGCTACAAGTTGCTGCAGATGACACATTAGAATTTTCCCCAAATGCATGAAAGTTCCTTCAGAAATACTAAACTGTGGAAGCTTAAACCTGTGAAGTGATAATGAAAATAGGAGCTTACAGAATTTAAGAGTGACCTTTTAAGCTGTGAAAAAAAAAAATCAAATACTTAAAACTTGGGAGAGACTCACTTGGCACACTGAGGGGAGTCTTCAATCTACACATCCACTAACTCAGATGTCAGGCCGGGCCCGGCGAAGGCTGAGCGAACCCTAAACACCGACCTACATACGCGGGTGGCTCGGATCAGGTGTCGCGCCACGTAATAACTGCATACATGAGAAGCTGTGTCTTCCTGCCTGCGCGTTTGTGCGGTTTGAGTGTTGATTTGCACACGCAGGCCACAGTGGCACGTAAAATATGCAGATGAGCGCGACGAAGGCGAGGACAGAGACCGGGCTGGGCGATGTGGGTTTGTCTTAATAAAAAGGCTCTGGAGAAGGAGGCCGGGGGCAATGAAAGGCCCGGCGAGGATCAAAGCCTTGCATCTGTAATCAGGAGGGCTGAATAAAGACGGGCTCTATAATAACCTCCGGGCGCCCACACGCACGCCGACCTCAGGAGTCGCACTCCATCCTTCCCACATGCGTGCACCAAGAGTCCCGCTGAAAACGCACTGCAGAGTTGCGCTCTTGCGCTTGGACGGCGTTCCGCTGAAACCCACTCGGCTCTGCCACTATAAACAGGCCCGAGGCCAATTTCAGCGCTGACCCAGAGTTAAAGCAACACTGCTGCAGGAAAAAAAACAAAAAAACAGAGCTTCTCTGTTATACAACAGAGAGCTGTGGTGCATGTCAGGCTAAGGCTGTGACAAAGTGTAGACTTTTTAATCTGCATCCAAAACCAGATCTCCCCTCCTAAATAAGTACGTCTATACATCATCTCATGCGTACACAGTTTGTCAGAGTCGTTTCTTTCAAAAATATCTTTTAAAATGTCCAACTGGACTCCAACAAAAATCTTTATTCTTTGCATTAACCCCCCCACCCCCCACAGACTTCCCAGGCCAATGGAAAAAATTTGTACCGGTACTTTGCGTCTTTGCACAGCTTGAATTCCCGGTGCTTACAATGAATAATTCTTAAGCCCTTTTCAGACATGCACCTCCTTACATAATTGTAGTGGCACCTACAAATGATGGTGTCATGTCTGAATAAGCACCCAAGTCACTTTTACTTGGGGTTTGGCGTTTCTTCTTCTTTTTTTCTTTTTTTTACACACGTGCCCTCAACTCCAGTGAAAACAGAATAGAACAAAAAATAAAGTAACATTTCTGTAAGCATTATAATCTTTCATCAACATAGTAACAGGGACCCCAGTGCTATCCAATGAATGAAAATCAGAAAGGTAGAAAAATAAAGTAATAATATAAAAGTAAAAATTATAATAATAAAGTAAGTAATAAAGTATAAATTACATTTAAGATCCATCATTGATGTGGGCTCAGAACACCTGACATCATTCATTTTTAACTTTTATTTTTTTGCATCACGTCCCCGTGTCATTCACAGCAGCTACCAAATATGATGATATCTTGCCACCTAAAAATAAAATAAAAACAAACCAAAATAACCTCCCGCACGGAAGTATTTAAATCAAATTGAAAAAAAAAAAACGAGCCGTCGTGCCCCTCGTCCATTTCCAGTTCGCACGTTGCTCGCCCTGATGTCCACTTTCGCACGTGGGCCTATTTTCAACTCAGTGGGTGTGTTTGTTCTCTGCTCCAGGTGCTGGTCCTGTCCACCAGACTGCTGAGGCCCACGGACGTCCCCGAGCTTCTCTTCGCCACCCAGAGGCTGGAGCCCGACATCGGCGTCTAAGAGGGCCGTCGCGTGGAAACGCACGCTGAAAGGACCCGCGCGCCGCAAAACCAAAGGAACCAAAGAATCGATGAGCTAATGCAACATTCCTGTTCTGTGTATGTCAGCCGTTTAATTGAATCTAACTCTGAGGAGGACCGTAAAGTATAAAAGCAGATATTGGATTTATCTTGGAGACGCTTTTTATGTGAATCTGCGTGGCAGATGGCACCCCTCGCCTCCCGGAGCGCAGGGTGTGAGGCACGTACAAGGTGTTTGCGCACGCAGCGCGTCGGGCTCAGCTGTTAAAAGCGGGCCACGTGTGTGAACTCATTACAAGTGACGGCGTGAAGAGTGGAAGGTCTGCTGCTGCTGCTGCTGCTGCGGCCGAGAGAATACGCACACCTCCGCTGGCCTCCGCTCTCGCCTCGCCGACGCAGAAGAAGTAACAGGTCGTTTCACGCTGTCAACCTGATAATTCACTCGCACCCCCCACACACACACACACACACACACACACACACACTGTCTGTACTCTATTACCTCTAACACCCATTAATCACCTTGACTTTCACCCATTTACACGCCCAAATTGATCCCGAATGACAAGGGTCTCCCACAGTTTGTCAAACGCAGAGCGACGGAGCGCAGTAAACGCTGTTCTGTTGCAGGGGAACTACAGGAACAGGATATTCAGGCTCCGCTAATTAGATTCTGAATCATAAATAAACAGATCGCTCTCTGGTTTTATTGGGAAAGCGCTCCGTATTGTTTTGTCCTCATCTCCTGGGAGCTCGCAGTTCTCGGAAGCGCCCCTAATAAAACAAGGTCATCTGCGAGAAAAATTAACGCGAGCTCCTCCTGCGCCGTCTCGACAGCTTACTTTGTCAGATTGATTTCCTGGGGGTCAAGAGCAGCACCGGGTTTTTGGCTACAAACTGATCTTCAAGTGATGGTTTGGACTATTCGAAGTGTTTGCTCGTCTACCAGCGCTGGATCACCTCCCTCTCTGCAGGAGCGATGTTTACTGTTTTACAGAGCTGAAGACATGACACGGACACGCACTGTGTGCATATGCTGCAGTAAGTCAATTAAAAATATATATGCATGAACCGTTGAGATCCATGAGTGCCTGTTTCCGATTTAAAAAAAAAAAAAAAAGCCAGAGACTGAGTCAAATTCATCATCATTTTTATTGTGAACAAAATGTGAATTTATGACAAATAAATAACAATAGGCCCTTTGGACTCTTTCTTTTCATAAAGTGCATCAGTGACAATAATCGACACATGCTACATGCTGTCCCCCCACCCCAAGAAACTGAAATACGAGAGACTGAGTGCACACACACACACACACACACACACACACACACACGGCTGCACGGCGCCCGGGCTGGTATCATGCCAGCGTTTGGCGGTGCCACGTAGTGACGGTCTGAATTCAGAACTGCCGCAATGGGCAGCGCGGCTAAAAATAAGCAGCCGTGTCCTTCAGGGCGGCTGTTGCCAGGAGAGGCTGATTTGCAGGTTTGGCTTTTCTATGCAGACGGCGCGGGGCTCAGCCAACCTCGCATCAGCTGCCTCTGTGAGCCTCCGCTGTCTTTCCTGCTCCTGGACACGCTGGGGTGGGGGGGGGGGGGTGTCTGCCGGCTCAGATTCAAAGATTCATCTGCCTCGCACTGTACAGAACCCTACCGCTGTTCATCTCACAGCCGCCCTCCTCAACCGGACTGGAACAGGGCTGCAGGGAAGAAGCGCGAATCTTCTCTGCCCTCTTTTCTCCTCCACCTCCAATGCTCTCTTTCGTTCTGCGGCCGCTCCGGACCACGTTCGGCTTGTGCTCCTCACACCGAGGTGACGGTCCTGACTTTGGCGGACAGCGCCTGCTTGAAGCGCCTCTTCAGATCCTGCATGTTGGGCGATTTGGGCCTGGGGATGAGGGGCGAGCGCCTCTTCTCCGCGACGGCGCCGGCGGAGTTGGTGGAGGAGTGGGAGGCCGGGGGCGGCTGCTTGGCGAGCTGGCAGCACAGCCTGTGGAAGGCCCCGTGCACCTGACTGTAGTCCTCGCTGGCGGACACCTCAAAGAAAGAGCAGCCCAGCGTTCCCGCCAGCAGGGGGCCCTGCTGGGAGTCGACCCGCCTCAGGTGCAGCAGGTCCGCCTTATTGGCCAGCAGGATGACCGGGGGCACGTGGGCGCCGCCGGTGCGGGCAACCAGCTGGTGCAGCTGCTCGATCAGGTCGAAGCTGCGGCGGTCTGTGACGGAGTACACCAGCACCACGGCGTCGGCCCACTGGATGGCGCAGGTCACGTGGTCAGGAAGACTGATGCCGTTATCTGTCATCTGGGGAGCAAAGAGAGGCGGACGCCGATTAAAACCCAGCCCGGCACACACACACACACACACACAGATAAAGATTGCAGGTGTTTTTTATTAATTCGGGCCAGATTAGAGGTTCCCCGGCTTCATGCAACTGATCTTTTGCAATGAATGGAATGCCGACAGAGGCGGACCAGAGCTATAGGGTTACTCCTCCAAAACAGAGAGGTGGGCGATGGAGGGGTCTGTGCGAGTATCATTTACCCTGGCCTCAGACATCCATTAACCTAAATGGGAGATTACTCAACCAGACCGATGGGCTCTACTTCAGGAGGAGAAAAAAAATCCATACACACACACATCTTCGGTGTTGGACGGATGCCCAGTCAAAAGAGGCTTAGATGATGATCTTAGCAGTGAATTCGATTATATGATCTTTGTATTGGATTATCCACAGCTTTTAAACAGATTCTCGTGCCTTAAACCCTGTGGGATCTTCTAGCCTGCAGACAGCGCAGGGGGAAAATAAACTGTCATGCGTCCAGTTTTTTTCTGTCTGAGAGGAAAACAAAGAGAGAGAGAGATCTCACCTCGGCACCAGGGGTGTCCTGAACCTGGATGGTCACTTGCTCTCCGTCCACCTGGACCTCTCTGGAGTACAGATTACCTGCACGCACGGGAGGGGAGGGGGGGGCAACCATTAGACACCGACAGCTCCCGTCACATTTTGGCCCTCTGGAAACTGAATCGGGAACTCACCAGCGTTTCTCTCGTAGTCTCCGATGAAGCGCCTCGTCAGGAATCGCACCACGAGCGCTGAAACCAAGCGAACGGCGCGTTAGACGACGTGACAGACACAACTCAACACCGCGCTGCCTGCGAGCCGCGACACGAGGAGCGCAGCGGGTTTCCCTCACCTGTTTTCCCAACTCCGCTGCCTCCGATCACAGCCATTTTAATGACCCGGTTGGGTACCGCGTATTCAGGCGCCGGACACTCCGCGATGGTCGTCATGTTCTGGATGAGACGCATCTTTTTGTTGTTGTTTCCACCTCTCGTTTGTCAGGTCCTGGAGATAAAACTGCGATTTTTCCCAAATCTCTAAAAAAGAAGCCTTCAAGTCGAAAACGGAATGCGAAGTTAATCCGGTTTTACTCCCAAAGCGGTTCCGCGGAGGCAAACAGTGAGCGCTGAGTGTGAGGCGCGGGGGCGCGACAGGAGAGGTAGCGCGCAGACAGAATGCTGCTGCCGGGGGCAGCGCGCGCCGCTTTTATAGCGCTCGAGCCGCAGTCGCGTCTGATTGGTCGCTGCCGATCTCAGCCTCCCTCCCTCGTGCGCCCCGCCTACACGTGGACACGCCGGTCAGACACAGGGGGAGAGCTGCTCCCGCAACAGGTGGGACCTCTGGCTGAGCGTCCGGACCGAACACGCGTTCATTTAGAAGGGGGGAGAAGAGAAGTGATGGTTTGATGCCTCGCAGCCATTGACTGTTTTCATGATATCGCGTTTATATATTATTTCTGTGGGGAGATAAATAACTGTACAGTATCCACTCAATAGTCACATGGACATCATCCTTCTCTACATTAAACCCACTACCCTTTTTTATAATTCATTTTATTCTGGATGCTGAATATGTTTATAGCTACAATTATGTGGGATGTGGCTGAATCCTGCTCCCTGTGCTGTGGTGCAGCTGGTGACCTGTTCAGACATGCCCCTAACCTTGTGGATCTTCCACACAGGGGGTGTGTGATGTCGTACCCCCCCCCCCACCCCACCACCACCACACACACACACACACACACACACACACACAGGCATGTATTCATGCTGTGGATGTGAGATATCAGCCCTCAGAGTGCAGGAATAACGCAGTCAGACAGTTAGCAAATGCAGTGAAATACTGCGTTTACCTATGTGCAGGGGAGTTACTGCAGCGAGACCAAATATTTGTTTACCGCTCGTGTGACCAACTGGTGCTGCAGCTGCTGACTGCTGTGATTTAACCTGCATCATCTCTTTGTCCCACTTTCCTTCGCCTCCCCTGTCACATCCCCCACACGCCTCCCTCTCCCTCTCCCCATCTTTCATTTGTGCTCTGTGGTATTTTGGCAACCGGTCCGTCCGTGATTATGGTCTGGTATGTATTTTTGATAAGAGCGCCGATGACAGGCGGCTGCGCTGAAATATGAAATTAGTGCTCATGATTTGTGAGCAGACACTGTTGCTAGGCGTTTACACGCACAGCTGCCCCTCTAACCACATCACAGCCGACAAGGCAAACTCCCCCCCAGCAGCTTTCTTGGTGCAGCCTTTCCCCTCTTGCTAAGGGTGATTAAATACTGCACATGCCGGCATTTGATTTCTTATACAAGTGCAAGGCTCAAGCTCAAGAAAGATGTCAGCGAGGTGTCGGCAGTTTCGTAACCTAAGCCCACGCTGCAGAGTGTTTGCAACGCAGAAAGATAAAAGGCACCCTGGTCATTCCCTCCTCTAGCAACCAGGCGAGAAGGCTAATGATGATTCATAAAGACAGGATGCTTTGTGGAGGTGGTTTTTTTTTCAACTGTTATCCCATTGATTGGCCATGGATTTCATTCATTTGTTGCACAAGAAGCTCAGAAGTGGCGAGTGAGTCACACCAGAAGTCAAAGTAGGTATTGACTTTAACCCGCTCATGGTGGGAACAACAGATGGAGTGCAACTCCACTTGTTTTATATCTGTGTGGTGATAACACATTTCACACTCCAATAAACGTCAATCCCCTGTCTGATTAGCCGTGCCTTCAGGGCGGTTTTGCCTTCATTTTCCCCGAGGCAGCGCTGGAGGTAAATTAAAATACCTTTGACAGTTCTAGCTACAACAGAGCAGAACAAGGCCTGACTTGGGATCAGAGTGTCAGTCACACCGAGGTGACAATAGATGGTTAGAGAGGGTGAAATGGGGTGGGTGGGGGGTAATCTTTTCGCCGGGGTGTGGACAATTGTCAGGGAGAATTCGGGGCATTCACTGCAAACAGAGGAATGTGGAGTTAATTGGGGGCTGGCGGAGGGGATGAGGGGCAGGTGAAATCTGCAGGAGGAGGAGGAGTGTGTTCACAGAAGGATGTCCTTGTTGACACAGAAGCGAGGACTGATTTCCCGAGGTGGCCGCACCTTTTACTGCGGAGCTGAGAAGAGGCGCAGGGCCATCAGTCGCCCCCCAGGCCTGATCCCACAAAGGACGCTCAATTGGGATATCAGAGAATCTGGGGCAGTTTAGAGGCTTCCTCGGGGGCAAAACCTCATGAGCCACGGTCATGCGTTTATCAGTATCATGATAGATGCTTATCATCCTCATTGCCTTTAATCATGGTTTGTAAAGGTGTTTATTAGGAGGCAATTATTTTTACACTGGGCTCTGTTTTTCGTCATCACGCACTTACTTCAAAGCTGTTTGAATTTTTTTAAAAAAGCAAAAAGAACTTATGCAACTTGTGCATCTGCAGGGTTTTCCGGCAGATGCACAAAAACAACCGTGAAAAGCAGATCCATTCACACGTCTCATCATAGCTCTTTTCTCTTATTTGTTTTTTCTGCTCAGGAAGATTTGCATCCCCAATGACCAATGGAAATTGTATTGGCCTGCTGGCACAAGCAGGTCTTGGCCCACACAAAGGAAGAGAGGTTGTTTTTTCTTATTGAAATGTGAACCTTCCAACATGTTCGAGCATTTGCATACCTCTGAATGTCAACAGTAGGGGGATGGCAGCGGTTGGGGTTTTTTTCTGTGGGGGGGAGGGGGGCATGTGTGCTATGGCACTGGCTTTGAATGACAATGGTCCCAACCACCAGGCCTCCTCCTCCTCCTCCTCCTCCTCAAAGAATGCCAGCTCGAAGCTTGTGCATTGAAGTCGGCCAGCAAGCCATGGCTGACTTCTTCACAAACACGATGGAAAATATCGAAATCTCGATTCTCCATCTCTCATTCATGCTCCCTGTTCTCCTGTTTACATTCCACAGCTGATCTCTGGCGTAACATTGGGCAGTTGGTTTTCCGCTCTCGTTTCTGAGGACTGACACACGTCAGTCCCCCAGACTGTTTATGTCTGCCAACGTGTACGGCCGCGTGCGCGTAGAAGAGACGGACAGGGGAGGGGAAAAAAGGGTTTTGCAGTAATAACAGAGGATAGGGGTGTTTTTTCGTCTGGCGTGCATGTGACCGTAGACGTGTGTATTTAAGGTAAGACTTTAAACTCGGGGATTATCCTGTTTTCACTGATTGAGAAGTCGGTTTTCCTGCTCACGTGCAAAACCTGTGAGTGGAAACGTAAAATACGATGTGAACAGCGCATGTTTAGTTGTTTTGTACCATCTCAAGAGAGATACTAGGTGGACGTGTTGCTGTGGGGGGGGATGGAGGTCATTTTGTGTTGATTTGATGGAGGAAACTGTTGCAAAGCCTTGTCACCTGCGTGCATTTTAATGCAGTGCTTTGAAGAGAGTACAGCCAAACAATGCCGATAGTGATGGTAAACAGAGATGGATTTTTTAGCATCCACTTTCTCCATAACAGTTATTAATTTTAATGCAGCATCCTCTGCACCTCCTCTTTGTGTGTATAGTAAACAGGGCTGTCGTCATCACACATTTGTAGGCAAAACAGTAATGAGCCCAAACTTGACCCCGGCAGTACACCCGTTAGACACTGGGGACAGTGCGGAGCTTGAGAATGGAGAATCGAGGGTTCAGTTGGTGTTGAGATTAAAATGTCAAGTTTGCATTATTGTTTCATTTGTAAAGGTGAGGTGGATAAATGGATCTCCAGGTGTCTTTATTACAAACCCTTTCAGTTCCAGTCTCATTTTTGGGAATCACTATTGTTTGGGCAACACACACACACACACACACATTCATTTCTAATATAAGGGCTGTATAATAAACCCGGGGAGCCGGGTTGTAATGAGATAAAACCACAGAGACCACAGACAGATGGGAACTCTCTGTTCTGGACAGATCATGTTGGGACACGGGGGTTCTGTGACTGTGATTTATGGATTCGGGAGACTGTCGGTAACTCAGACTTTCCCCAGGGCCCTGTCTGTCCGTCTAGCCCGTTTTACTGCCCAGACCTGGAGGCTGAGCGAGGTTCATGCACGGGCCTCTGCGATGGTGTAACCCAGACTAATTCTGGGCCAGGGCTGCAGCTCTGAGCTGTGGAGCAGTTGCCAAGCCCCGCTTTACACAGTGGCAAAGGTGCAAAAAAATGAGAAAGTTTATGCAGAGAAGTACAGCGTGTACCGTGCGAGGATGTGTGAGGTATGGAGCTGGAGTTTTGGGCTCCGCGCGGGACAAAGAGGAAAATGAAATGTGTGATTCAGACGCGACACGGATGTGACGGTTATCACAGCTCTTCCCTGGCCTCTTCACACTCAGCTCACAAGCCCAGCGATAAAGAGGATGGTGCTTTGCACATGCAGCCGGATTCAGGTTGAGACGTCGAATCTGTGGAAGCAGTGAAGAGAAGCAGACTATGTGCACATTGAAAGGAAGATCCCAGATATTAATTCTGGTCGTATTTCCATTCACACTGAATATTTTCATCCATATATCATCATCAATAGTTGTTGTCACTATCCTGTATAATAGCCTTATAATTACTTTGGTATTTTCACAAGTTGCTCATGTGTCTGTCATCCTTTGTTATCCCCTCAACCCGCTTCTCTGTCAATCCGGTATCTTCGAGTCTGTATAAAGTTTTGTGCACAAACTGACAAGCAGGCTCAGTCCTGTCACTACCTCTCACAGGAAGAAAACGCCTGAATACAGGTGGATTAGGCACCTGTGAACACAAATCTGATGGCATGAATACACACGCCTAAACCAACAGAAAACACTAAAAAACATTAGGACGTTAGCAGCGTGTTTGGATCTGTGTGTGGGATGAGGACTTTCCATCAACATGCTGGAGGCAGACAGATGAGAGATGCACGTTTAAGCCAAAAAAAAAAAAAGCATTTCCTGATTTGATGTTAGGTAAGGTGAAAAACTGAATGAACCAAGAAGAGGACCTTTTCCTGAGAGAGCAGGCCCCGTTGCGACGTGTTCACATCATCCTGCTCTTTGAGCATTTTGTCATCTGTCCTGGTCAGAAAGGGTTTCTCATGAGAGAGCGCCTGAGGTGCTTTTTCAGGAGGCTCAGAGCTCATTAATCCCTCGCCGCGTTACTCGTTAGATTTTCGGTCGGGGTGAGCGCTCCGGCTCAGACGCTCCTCGGAGCTGTGGTGTTGCAGAAGCAGGGATGCACGTGTCTTCACCTCCTTCACAAAATTCACACTCAGTCTCTGATGCTCTTCTGCCAAGACTGTCGCCCCTTGACCTGTTGATTTTTGTTTTGGGCTATTTCCTTTTCACTGTGAAGTTTGTTGGATAGTTTGTCCTGAGTCAGTCACGAGTCTGTGCACACGCAGGGCAAACTCAGGAACAGTGGACTGTTGTAAGGAGATCCTTCAACACATTTCACTGTGACAATACAACTCATATCTGTTCCCCTGGTTCATTCATATGCACATAGACGCCCACGCCGACTCCCGTGCTTTTGCGTACGCTCGGTAATTCTGCACGTCCGCTCACCGATACGAAACATCTCTGTGCGAGTCTGTGTCTGATTCAGACTGAGGGCGACTCTCCTTCTAGATTCTCAAGGCCGCCTCGCTCAGCAGCGTTTGTCCTTCGCCAGGACGCCTAACAGGAAGCGAGGGTGTGCGAGAAGAAAGAGGTCGGGAGTTTTAATCAGCCCGTGCGTTAGCGGATGTTCACGGTGTAAGGACAGCCGGGAGCAGGAAGTGAGAAATCTCCCCGTGTTTTGTCTGCTCGCCTGTATGCAGTAAATTGCTAAGCTGAAAGACGTAGCTGAAGATACGACTGGGGCTTTTTTGCAGAACTGTGTGGACATTGTTGACATTCGTATTTGCGTTTAAGTGGCGTGTTAAATCATCCATGGTTAAGCGCGCCTTGTGGTTCTTTTCCCTCGATGTGATCATCTGCTTTCCTCTATGCTGAGTCAACGGCAGCTAAGCTGAGGGTTCATGCCTCTGCTTCTCTCCAGCCCCACCGCAAAATACACCCCCACCACCACCACCACCACCACCCTCACCCCCACCCCCCACACACACACACACCCCAGCCATGCTTTTAGAAACACATAATGTCTGCTGCAGGGAGGAGCTGTGCCATTAGGACGCTACGGAGTGAGAAAAAGAAAACAGACGGACCAAACTGCTCCCGGCAATAATAATGGAGGATACGTGTCGTGTTCTTGAAGGGTACACACTGTACTCTACGCAAAAATGGGCACCAATTACAATGTAAAAAAAAAGGAAAAAGACGTGCGTCAGACACCCTGAAGGAAGGAATATTACAGCATCATGTGCCACTCACCCCGTTAATACAAAGAGCCGTCCCTACCTGATGTTTCACACATCACACTCACACGGACTGGCTGTTACACTCTGAATACAGATCCCTCAAGCCTGTGCACTGTGGAAGAAAACTGAGGAGTCATGATGCAATAAAATCATGCAAATACCACTGATGAACCCGCATCTAAAGAATAGTGCATTCATATTTTCAGTGGAGCCTGTCACCTGGATCCTTCCCTCGTTTGACGCAGGAGAGGAAATCAAGGTGAACACAGAGATTCTTTTTCCAAAAGATGTTTTCCTTCTAGCAGATTAGAAAAAGATTTGCCCAATGTTTTTTCTCAATGCAGATGCGTCAGAGAAGAGCTCAATAGAAGAGAAGATTCTTACGAACAAATGTTGCATGGAAGTTTATGTTTGTGTCCTGCGAATCTCAAAGAGCTACGTTCACTAGGATATTTGTATGTGGTCAAAGAGTTTACAGAGTTTTTTTGAAGTGCCCCCAGAATCCCCAGAGTTCGCCCCAGCTCAATGGTTTTAAAGTTCACCCAGTTCCCAGCGGAATTTGAAAACATCAACAATGATCTCTGGAGAAATTCTGGGTTTTGAGGCAACTGTTGGGTAATGTCGGGCAGTAATGCATTACTAACATCTGACAGAGATTACTTTTTTCAGTAGCTATATGCAACTCCCATTCACTCGAGAGTGTTCTCTGTGGTGCAGCAGGGGTTCAGTGCATGTTTCATATTCTTCATGTATGTCATCATTTATTTGCTAAGTCTGTTTCAATTGCACTGTGTCGCATCTGCTGTTGGGTCCTGTAACAAAAAAATCCAAAAGTATATAAGTGCAGCATTTCTGTATCCATTCAAACTCTTGGTTCGTTGCTCTTCTTTCCTTAAGTTGTAACTGGGTTGCAGGGTCCTTGACCCTGTTACATCAACATCTTAAACTTTGGTCTATGCTGTGTGGCAGGCAGATGAAGGCTACAGTCTGATCACTTAGCAGACCTCAAGTCTCCCAAGCACCTGGCAGAGTGAATTAATGCAGCTCACAGGACTGGAAAGTGGGTCAAGCTCAGCCATCTCAGCTCTCTGTGGACATTCAGTTCTACAAACACATTGTTATCGACTGTGATCAGGAGAAGATGCTCCTGAGCCTCCAGAGGGGATGCAGGGCAGCCCAGGAATCTGGAGCTGCTGCAGAGATGAGGAAAATATGCAGGGGATATGGTACCTGACCACGCACGTGTGTGTGTGTGTGTGTGTGGTGGGGTTGGGCAGTGTAATCGTCCAAATGGCGTGCAGATTTCGAACATACCATCCGTTTTAGTTCAGCTCAGATGGACATGTTTGTGTTAATACATCTGCAGCATGAGATCTGGTTCTCTGGTGTTTCGTTTGAATTTTCCAGTTCTAAATAAAGAGCCGCAGTCGATTCTGCTCTCACAGTCCAAATGAAGAGCGACAGTCTCCACCCATGACCTGATAGCAAAACAAGTCCGTGCTTGACGATGTCCTTATGTGAATTGTGTGAAAAGTTCACAAAAACTAGGCCAGTGCTTTATATAGCCTGACTGCATCCATTACCCACTGACACTCTGACCTTCTCTTATATACCTTAGTGTTTAAATTAACTGTTGAGGGCGAGCCAGCATAGTTACAGAAACAGTATTATGACCCTTTCCATTTGAGTCCTGTACATCAATTTGATCACATTATGTGTCGCCCACATGATAGCCTGCACTCACTCGAATGCACAAATGTGTGCACAAGCAGACAAGATGCCGTTTCCAGGGCTGCCTGGATTAGATGAACAGTGAGCGCTCCCTGTTTTGTATCGTGAGAACAATGCAGCTATTGTGCCGCCGCCGCCGCTCCACTGACTGAAAATGGTTGTGGAGCACAGCGGGCGCATTTTGGGTTGGCTGAGGCCCAGCACGAAGGAGTCGGTGAGCGGTGCTGTCACATCAGAATGACTTATCTTTTTTGGATCTGTAAATTTGATGGATTTTGTTATTGTAAAACGCGTCATTTGAGTTTCTACTGACACTGATTGCTATGTTAGTGAGGTAGTCTGTAAAGTCCCAGACACATTTGTAATGAAATAATACAAAACTGCATGAGCTTGAACTTTTGTAAATTAACTATACTTCTTCACACAACACACCCAAGACTAACTGCTACCACCATCTCAAATGTGAAAAGTTTCTGTTTTTCATCGTAAACTGTAAACTGACCAAAACCTGCACTTTAAAAATGTCACATTGGGCTCTGGGAAATTGTACTGGCCATATTTTATTACACTCTCCCTAAAAAGTTCATTTTTGGAGGGTTTCAGGTTTTATTGTTTTACAGTACTGAATCAAAATAGATTTAAAGACAATGTCAAGTTGCACAATGCCCTTGAAACATGAGCTGTTTTGCAAAGAGGAAAAGTTGCAGTGTCCAGATGTGCAAAGCTGCAAAAGGTGCAGCTAGTAAATACTGAGTGAATGCTTATGCAATGAACTACGTTATATTCTGTGTTTTAATTAATTCATCTCTCCTTGTGGAGATTAGTTTGATTTTTTGGCATGGAAGGCCACTTTTCTGTTCCTCCACACTCAATCTACTATGACTCAGTATTGTGAGACAAGAAAATGGAAATTTCCAAGGGAAATGAGTAATTTTATAGGCACTTTATAGCTATTCATAAAAAAGAATAACAGATGAATCAATATGAACAGAAGAATTAGTTTTTGAGTGTTTACTTGTGCGGTGCAGAACATTAGATGCATGTTAATGTGTCAGAACAGGGGTGAGCCTGTCGCACATCCACTCGGCAATGACAGCCAGTGCCCAACATGCTCTGTTCCTCCGTGTCATAGTGGCTCAGGGACCATACATGCAAACTGGAGTGCAGATGAGTCTGTTTGGAACAATGTGTACCAAAAGCCAATGAGCATGCCAAAGTGTGTGTGTGTGTGTGTGTGTGTGTGTGTGCGCAACCAATAACTCACGGGCCCCTCTTGCCATTGCCGCTCTCTTTGTTCTGGCCAAGTCCTTATTACTTTGTTCGTATAAACCAGGTAATGTTTATTTTATAAGGTTTTAGTGTTCGACGAGCACCATGAATGCAGACGTAGGAATGTTCAAGTCACCAGGATACAAAGGAACAACAGTGTGTCTCAACCCATTGGGCAAGTTATTTGTTATATTTGACCAAGATACAATTGAATTTAATTGTGCAGAGCATCTGTGTGTATAACATAAAGAGCCTTTTGTTTTTTACAATGCAGGTTTTTTTCCCCGCTGTGCTATTATATTTTTATTGAAAGACTTGGTCGGCATCTGGCTTGCTTTGTTGCTTCAACTGAACCGTTGACTGAAGTATCCCCGATTTCACCATCAACATCTTGCATTGGGGCAACTATGGGCCCGCTGCTGCAGGTTCTCACTGTTATTGTGTTGATTGTCATTATTAGTTTATGTGTCTTATAAGTCAAAGGACTTATAAGCACTGATAAGGAGACAAGTTTTAAAAATTTCCCATCATGCAGCTTGAGAAAGGCATCAAACATTCAGCATCGAATGTTTAAATGTGCAATACGTGTTGAGACTTGGATCATGACTCATTTTGTGAGTTCACCCAGCTCCCGGAACAAATGCCATCTTTGGCACAGCGAAATAAAAACAGTTTCTCTATTGCAAAGAAATTCCTATAAAACTACCATAACAGACTGTTTCTGGCCTTGATGTGTCAGACGCTTGTGTCAAATGTCACACTAAACTGGAGAGTTATTTTCTCCGCAGTACGGAAATGATGCATAATTCATTTGCCTGTCTTTCTGTGCTGCTGAATGACGGGAAGGCCATCAGTGCTTTTAGTAGTGCAGCCGCCATCGTTTGCTGGAAACATTTTCTGGGTTTGAGGGGTTTTTTTCTCTGCATGTGTGTGTTTGTCTGTCTGGTCCTAATGCATGTGCACCCACATGAAAGTCCAAACATTCAGCCTCAACTGAGGCGAGCAATGAAAGTCCTCTGAGGTTCACCTAAACTGGCTGGAGAAAAAAAACACATGTTGTGGATACAAAAGTCCTGTCAGTTCCATGCGTAGCTGAAGAGGAAAACACTTAATGGATGAGAGAGATTAAAACGCCAAATACACACAGACGGAATTCATCCTCTGCCCGACAAAGCCTGAAACAAAAAAGACAGAGCGGATTTTATCTCATAAACAAGGCTAAAAATAGAACATCATTTTTATATTATTGAATTTTATGTGCAGAAATGGAGCTATTTTCATGCATATTTTGGTTTCGGGATGTCAGTGAACATGCACAAGCAGAGCTGCAGTAAAAGCAGCGCAAGTCAAGAAAAGGGCCGCTGCATCCTCATTTCCCCTCTGCCCTCAGTCCTATTAATACAGACCAGACTGAAATAGAAAGTTAGCCTGGGAACATTTTGTATCCCGAGCCCACACGCTGTAATCGTTTCCCTGTCAGTCAGAAGCATTCATAAATAAACCTATCAGGCGCGAACTTCTCCAGAAACCCACGGTGCATACCAAACACAAAGAACCTCTCCCATCCTCAACGACTGCTCCTCTGTTATTTGTTTTGCTTTTCTCTGTGAATACTTTTATTCCTCTGTCCTTTCCCATTCCTTTTTGAAGTATTTTAATCTTAATTATTTGTTGTTTTCCTTTCTTTTTGTTCACATGCTAAGGAGATAATTGCCGGGGGATTGTTGTGAAAGCATCATCAAAGCCTGTGGTGAATGTGACTGTCCTGAGGGCCCAGGAGTCCTGCAGAGCTCTGCAGAAAGGACACTTACCTTTTAATGCGTCCCCTCCTCGTTACGGTCAGCTAATTGTTGGTTACAGTGCAGAATACCTGCACATTAAAGGATTTGTTATTTAGCCTATAAAATGCAAAAGCTGATAACAAGTGCCCAACACTTTGTTGTATGTTATAAAGGTTTGTCTCTAAGCATTTTTTAAATAAAGTTTTCTGCAGCTTTTTTTTCCAAATGTGATAAACCTTGATGGTGTCCTCAGAGTAATCCCATTCAATTTGAGACGCAAGTGTTTATCATGCGATGAAAGATGCCATGGAGTTGCATTATGGGAAGTGTAGGATCCAAGGTTTTTAAGGAGTAACACAAACAGATTCAAACTGCTTGTACAGTGACAACTGCTGTATATTTTGAATGAGAGCTGGTTTTGCAGTTTGGCAGATTCAGAAAGCATCCAGCTGAGGAAAGGCTCAGCTTCACAGGAGACGAGAGTGACAATCAGGGAGTCAGTCGTTGGCCTGTCAGGTGGCATCAGATACATCAAAACACAACTGTCCATTCAGAGTAAAGTAGGTGAATGATATTCACAACACAACTAACCGCCAGATCTACAGATTAATGAGAGGCCTGATGCTGCCAACTACTTAATTTTTCATAGTTATCCTTTTTAGTCATTTATCAAGCAAAAATGCTGCTGGTTATATCTTCTCAAATATGAGTATTTTCTTTGTCTCTTATTTTCTTTTTTGGTGTTTAGTATGAATTTTGGACTGCTGGTCAAACAAAACAAGCACAAATCCCTTTAAATCACTTCAAATCACGTTACAGTGCATCTTTAATCATTTGCATGTAGCGCTTTAAATGTGTCCCAACGTTCAAAACTACATTTCCCAAAAGCCATTGCTGGAATGGGTTGCTGACGATTGGTTGCAGCTCAGCTAAGCTTTGCCGTGCCGACTTGGCGTGCGGACCCGTAAACCCGTCAATCACGCGGAGAGCGTCTAAACCAATCGGATGCGGTATTTCCCCAGGGGTGGGCGGGGCCGCCGCGCTCGCTCTCTCGCGCATCACGCCTGTTTCCTGGTCGTTGCTAACAACCTGCTGCCCGCAACTTGCTGGTGCCCGTCGCTCACTCATGCACCGGCGCTCTGCAGCTGTGTTTTTGAGATGAGCGTGAGGATGAAGCCGTGTCGACGCTGAGCGCAGCCCGACCCTCGGCTCCGCGCCGCCTGCATGGTGCTCCGCGTCTCTCCGCCCGCTCTCTGACGCCTGGGGTTGCAGTCTGGCCTCCAGCCGCGGCTGCGAATTCACTTCATTTCTCAGCGTCGCCTTGCCCCGAAATCATGTTTATTTTATAAAGATGGCGGTGAGGGGGACACTGTAAACTAAATGACTGTCAGAAACATCGCCTCCATTTGTAATATGGTGAGTAATTCGCTGGGTGCGCGCGCGTGTGTTGCTGTCGATTTGCCTGCAGCCTCTGTGTTGAACCTGGTGTGTGAGGATGTCCACCGTGAGAGAATCACCCCCCACCCCCACCCCCACCCCGATGCAAAGTAAATCTCACTGTGGTCACTGCCATGAGGACGTCCCGTGCATCGGTCAGGCCTGCATCCCACGCCTCCCACCCCCGTAGCGTTGACATTGTGCGCTGCAGCCTGCAGAGACGACACCGCGCGTAAAGCCTTCACCGATGATTGACAGGTGATGGAAGCGGCTCGTCCGTGATGTGCTGGGAGCAGAGAGCGGCCATCCGCGCTAATCCGTGTTAACGTTCAGTAAGAGCGGGATTAAACGGCTCTGCTCAATGCAGCTGGCCTTCCCTCTGTTTAGAGGGGATGGTCATGGCGAGAGCCTGCAGCCGGGGTCAGAGTCAACATACCGTATCAGTGCTGGAGCAGCCGCGCGTGATTTCCAGAGGAACCGGTGAGTCAAGACGAGTCAAGTTTGAATGGACTCACTTTGGACGTCATCGCGTTGTAAGAGTGTCTGAGCGGTTCGCGTGGGCAGCGCTGAAAGGCTCTGTGACATCCGGTGTCTCATTGGACAGTGAACCTGGCCAGTGCTGCAGGGCTGTTGATGTGGTTGAAGTCACAAGCGTATTTCATTATTGATTCACCTGCTGATTATTCCCTGATTAATTTATGAAATGCATTGTTTGTAAGAAGTCAGGCATAACATGCCCTGTATACCATTCCCAAGGTTTTATTGGAAAAGATATTTAGTTTATCATCACAAAGACTGGAAAAAATACTATATATACAACATGGCAGTGTTCATTGTGTTAGATATTTGCTGAAGTGAGCCTGCAGACACATGAGATGATGACAGCTTTAATGCGCTGCATGACAGAGACGTCAAGCCAAAGTTGAGCCTAATAACAGTTGTCATGGTTGCAATGATTTTCTCTAATTTTGAAACCTAACTAGTTGTTGTTGAAGGAGCTTTTATTTTGTTTTGTAGGCGCCAGTACACTCACTGTATCATTTATTATTTGCATTATGTTGTCAAGGTCCTGCCGGCAGATAACAGCAGAGGAGCATGTGAACTTTCTACAAAAGGCTGAAGGCTGAAATTTTCCATCCGCAGACAGTAATCATAGCGAGGAGGTGACGGCAGACTGCGGATGTCAGGACTGCGTGATGAGGAGCTGAGGTGCCAGTCGTTGCTGCGTGCACGCTCCATCTCCTCACGCAAACGTTGTGACTCCGTTTCCACGGACCTTCGCGTCCGGCGCTCGCACGCTTCTCCTTTCTGCGCTCATCGTTTTCTGTCCAGTTTTCTACAATAAAGGCATTTGCGTTACGCTTGCTTGCGTGCGTGTGCGTACAGGGTATTGGAACCTGTGCCCGCGCATCTGCAGCGGCGTCTCAGACTGGAAGCGCTCAGTCAGACAAAGAGGTGATTCACGGTGCGGTTTGATGGGGAGAAATGACGGTCATTGAAAGTGAGAGCCTTCCTCAAGCTAGATTGTTCGCCCAACAAAGCTGCGGTTCATTTGCAAAAGCTTTGAGCTCGGGCGGGTGAAAAGGATGTGACAAGAGATAAGTGGTCTGTCTCAGAGTGCTCCTGACTTTTGACATGGGTCTGCCTATTTAGACCCTATCCCTTTTCTGTTTTGACAGGAAGTTTGCTTTGCTGGAGACCAAAGAAATCAAGATGAGCAGGATTTTGTGCGGGAAGCCAATCGTCTTTTCAATGACCAATTACGCTGCGTTAGAAAGAGGCTTCTCGTTGCGGTTAATCTCGTAGCCGCGGCACAGCCCGCCGGTTTCGAACCGACTGTGCGACATTTCCATATTAATTTGGCCGCGCATACACAGGCCGAACAAATTTCCCCGCAGCCCCGTGCAAACGGTGTCACGTGAGACGGCGGTGGTGACGAGAACGACTAAACCTCATGTTTTTCTCCTCCGTCCCCTCAGGGCACCAATGCCTCTGCTCTGGAGAAAGACATCGGCCCGGAGCAATTTCCAATCAATGAACACTACTTTGGATTGGTCAACGTGAGTATTTGACTAAATCCCTTCATACATTAACAAAGGCCATTGCCAGAAAACACTGGGGTCATTTTTCAAAACAAACTGCCACGGGACCCCGGTGAGTCATGTCCTCTGCCGGACAGCTGGTACTGAAGTGTTGTTTTGGAGTCCGTCGGCCGTTGTGGGGATGTTCTTTTTCCCGGCATTTACATAAACACCTCTCAACACCCCCGACGCGATGTCTGCCAAATGAATAAAAACACGTCCAACTAATGGAGTGACACCTGTTTTTGTCCTGCTCGTGTGTTTGTGCACCTCTGCTCCCGCCCCTCCCTCAGTTTGGCAACACGTGTTACTGTAACTCGGTGCTCCAGGCTCTCTACTTCTGCCGGCCCTTCCGGGAGAACGTGCTGGCCTACAAAGCGCAGCAGAAGAAGAAGGAGAACCTGCTCACGTGCCTGGCCGACCTCTTCCACTCCATCGCCACGCAGAAGAAGAAAGTGGGCGTCATCCCGCCCAAGAAGTTCATCTCCCGCCTGCGGAAAGAGAACGGTCAGAGTCCATGTCCAATTTTTAAAAATACTTGAGATGTGGTAAAAGTTCCTAGTTGCTGTAGGAACCTTTTCCGTTTTCTTTTTTTGGGGGGGGGCATGTCAAAGCCATGAAGTGCATCTCTGCACATATACAAGTCCAGGAACAACCGTAGGGTGGAGGCTGCGGCCGCGCTGGCTCTAATGCGGCCCGAGTGAGGTGAAGGACAGGTGCAGGCTGGTGGCAAGGTCAGTCAGAGCAGAGCTGACAGAGGAGCTGACTGTTCCCTCTGCTGAGGCAGCTCTTTATGCGAGCGAACAATGCAATCTCTGTTGGGACCCGGCTTTGGTCAGCTGCCTCCTTTCTTTCTTTTTTTTTGGTGGGGGGTGGGGGTGGGGGTTCCCCCCTCTGCTCCCTCCCGATCTCCCACTTCTCAGGTTTCACCTTTCACATACAGATCTGTCAAAACGGGGGCGCGTGCAGGACGCTGATGTCGTCAGCGTCGCGCGTTCATTTTCATTTTCATCTCCCAGACTGAAATTCTGAAGAAAAGTTTGTCGTATTAGGAGAAGCACAGGTGTGAGTAACCGCAGTGATGCCGGCCGTCAGACGTTGTTGTTGTTAATAAAACCGCATTTGTCAGGATGTCTCTCTTCACAGGTCAGCCGGTTAGCTTAGCTTAGCACAAAGACTGGAAACGGGGGGAAACAGTTAGCCTCACTCTGTCCAAAAGCATCAAAGTCCACTTCCCAGCAAAGCTCAGTAACTGGCTGCGGCCTCGATCTGAGCGGACAGATGAGAAGCGTGCTGATATGATCAGAAAGTGAACATCTCCCTGCAGATCTGTTCGACAACTACATGCAACAAGACGCCCACGAGTTCCTCAACTACCTGCTGAACACGGTGGCCGACATCCTGCAGGAGGAGAAGAAGCAGGAGAAGCAGAACGGGCGCCTCAAGAACAACGGCACCGCCGTCACCGCGGAGGCCGAGACGGAGAACAAGACGGAGCCCACGTGGGTCCACGATATCTTCCAAGGCACGCTGACCAACGAGACCCGCTGCCTCAACTGTGAAACGGTGTGTGTGTGTGTGTCTCTGCTGCCTTTGCCCATGGAGTTGTGTGAGAGGGTTTGTGCATTTGATGTTGTTATCTGCCCACAGTCCCCGGGTTTACCCTGACCAAGAGGTCTCTCATGAATACATCTGCAAAAGGATTGAGCCCTTTGCTGAGATGCAAAAAAAAAAAGAACAGATTAAGTTTGCACGCAGGCCACGACCACCCACCTTACGTCAGCACCGCCAGAGGCTTTGTCCTCACAGTTTTGATTGAGGAGAAGTAAGACACGTCGCCCCAAACAACCCCTGCAAACACAATGGCGCTGCACGGTGCAGAGACAAAAGCTGCTCAGCATAATAAGCATTTCAAAGACGAGAACAGGTGTGGGTGGTTGGATGTCCTGTCAGATCACCGCGGGCTCATCCTCACTGACTCATTCACAGAAAAATGACAGTTTGGTCTCCTCTGACAGGTGAGCAGCAAGGACGAGGATTTCCTGGATCTTTCTGTGGACGTGGAGCAGAACACATCCATCACACACTGTCTCAGGTAGTGTCGATATATCCAGCTGCACGTTCAGTCGCGGCAAACGGCCCGTGTTCCCCTCTGATCCGATTGAAATCGAATAACCGGGCCTCCTGCGGCACCTCCTTCCCGTCCAGGGACTTCAGCAACACAGAGACTCTGTGCAGCGAGTACAAGTACTACTGCGAGACGTGCTGCAGCAAGCAGGAGGCGCAGAAACGGTGGGTAAATTGCCTCGCCCGCACCCGCGCCCGAAAATCACGCTCTGAGCACGTGCCCTCCTCCGCAGGATGCGTGTGAAGAAGCTTCCCATGATCCTGGCGCTGCACCTGAAGAGGTTCAAGTACATGGAGCAGCTGCACCGCTACACCAAGCTGTCCTACAGAGTGGTGTTCCCCCTGGAGCTCCGTCTGTTCAACACGTCGGGGGACGCCGTCAACCTGGATCGCATGTACGACCTGGTTGCCGTGGTGGTTCACTGTGGCAGGTACAGTATATTGAGTGAAAGTGCAAATTAAAGGGGCACGCCACCCATTTTACGCAGGTGGTTCAGCATACCTGCATTTGCATCATGTCTTCTGTGGCTCTGGAAAAGGGAAAGACCTAGTTTGTGAAATGTTTTTTGTGTGTATTATTGACAAAAAGGGAAAAGAAATGATTTTGGCAGCCATTATTTTCACAACAGATTAATCATTGGAGCCAGAATTCTTCCAGCTTTCCCAGTTTTCTTTGTTTTATATCCTCGTGAGCTGAAATCTGTCTCTTTCAGCTCTGTTTGCATCGTGTCTGACACATTCTTGCGTCACAAACTAACGGTGAAGGAAAGCCGAATCTTTAACGTAATGACAGCAGGTACTCGTGTGACGGGCAGTTGTGTGTTTGTGCCGTACGCAGGAAGATGTTGTACAGTGTGGGAGAGTTCAGACCCGTGCAGCAGAGAGACCACTTGTTGTTTCTGTTTACTCAGTGGGCCAAACAGAGGTCATTACATCACCATAGTGAAGAGTCACGGCTTCTGGCTGCTGTTCGACGACGACATTGTGGAGGTGCGTCACCCTCTCCCTCAGCCTCTTCCGGTCTGCACGGTGTGCCTTGACTCATCTGTTCTGTACTTGTGCTCTCGTTTGCTCTGTCGGTAAACAACGGTTCACTTCTGTCGTGCAGAAAATCGACGCCCAGGCCATCGAGGAGTTTTATGGGCTTACCTCAGACATCTCCAAGAACTCTGAGTCAGGATACATCCTCTTCTACCAGTCCAGGGAGTGACTGGAGCCTGATCACTGAGGGGAATTGGAGGAAACCTTTTTTTTTTTTTTTTTTTTTTACCTTCAGCCTAACAGAGGACAGACTCCTGCCATCTCCGTCTCATCCCAGTCCCCTCTTAAATGTCAGGTCTCTCTCTTGTATGTGCCAATCCTCTGCCGGTCCCAGTTCCAGCATCTGGGTTTACCTGTGCTTCATCTCTCTCTCTCTCTCTCTCTCTCTCTCTCTCTCCCTCTCCGTGTGTAATTTCCTTCTTGTCTTTTAGCCGCCTGCATCTGGACTGCACTTTAAAACGCAAGCAAAAATGCTCAACAGCATGACAGAAAAGGAGTCTGCATCCACACGCGCTTGGTGTGGACCAGTGGGAGAGCGCCTGCTGAGGCGATTCTCTCCCTGGAACACGATGAGTTGAAGGGTCTGATGCACATACAGTACAGTATGACAGTTGTTAGGAATTGTATGACATCATTTATATGTATATATGGTCCCCCCCCATCGTTCGTTTCATTAGGGCTACTTCCCCCATCACTGTCCAGTCGTTGCGTTGTGTTCATGTCCCCCGGTGGATACACGAGAAGTGAACGAAGTTTGGAGACAAACACTGTATAATACGCGTCGAGAGATTCCGAAGCAATATCTGAGCATTAATTATGGAACTCGCAAACTACCTAAACCGAATACCTTGTTTGACGGTGGAGAGGTCGGTTGCTGTGGAGCTTTTGCTGCTGCTGTGTGTCAGCGTGACAGCTCGCCTTAGTCGAACCAGATATCCAACCGAGCCACGTGCTCCAACACTACACATGAAGGGAAACCCGACGGATCTCCAAATCTCTTTATACACCTTTTTTTTATTATTCTGATAGAAACCCCCTATTTATTGAACGTGACATATTTATTACTGTTGTTTGTAATGCTGCCTGGTAGATAACACAAGTGTTTGTGTGGCTCTGTTGAGAGCTCTGTCCGTTAGGTGTCTGAGCTCTCAGCGTGCAGGACGCGGCGTCGTAGGACAGCAGTTTTAGCAGTTTAGTTTTGTAGCTTGCATGTTAGATACGAATATAGGGCGGGCGTGACGCGAGACCCAGCCCGCGACTGCCTCATCTTTTGATCGACGTGAAACTTGTGCAATAACAGGTGAAGTTACCCAATGTGCAATTTCCCATAGCGACTTACGCGCAGGACATTTGAAGTGTTAGCTGTAGATGTGTTTGTTTCTGGACGCCCCCCCCCCAGTGCTGTGAGGTTTGAGTGCTCGTGATATCAAAAACTAACACCCCCCTCTTTGAGCGCATGCATTGCACACCACCCGCTGGGATGTTCGCTACAATGTTCTGTCATCCTTCTTTTTTTTATGACCTTATTTTTCATTCCTGTGTTGAACTACGGTGTAGGTAGTTCGGTCTTGGTTTGTCTCTGACTTTGATGAACTCAATTGTGTGTGTCACACGCAGCTCATTGGAATCCTACATCCCGTAGAGGTCAAATTCAAGCTGCATTGTTAATCGACATGATATCCCTTGTACTGTAGGTGGTTTTCCCCCAGGGTTTGGTGCCATGCCCTGTAGAATAGTGCGACATCAAAGGACTTCAGAGGAAATTACCATTTCAAACACGGCTGGTTATATATAAGAGGTAGGGATGGGATTAATCCACCGGCTTAGTGTTCGCGCGGGAGAGGCGGACTGCAGTGAAGACGGTGAAACTCGGAGTCGACGCTGACCGCGCAGCAGTCTTTAACAGAACATTATTTTCTTTGTAAAGATCCAACTGTACATATATATTATGTAGAAAAACACTTCGGGAAATAGGAAAAATATTTTTTTAAAGTGCAGATCTTAAAATGTAAAGACGGTCACGGTGAAGACTTTAGTTTCACGCCGATGGTCATGAAACCTTTCATAAATACTGTGCTATTTTACAATCAATCGATAACACGATCAATCAGAGTTGTGCGGAGGTCACCACCCGTTGTTTAATTTGCTACGACTGGGTCGAACCGAGCCGGGGTAGCGGCGAGTCGCCTGAGGTCTTTTCGGCTCAGGTGAGAAGAAGGAGTCTCTTCATGCGCTGATCTTCCACGAACACTTATGCACTCGCCCTCACTGAGACGCTCAGTTGTTGCACTTGGTCTTATATATCTTGCTGCGGCAGCGCTCCGCCCGGGTCAGCTCAGGTGCGGCGAGTCCTGCACCAGGTGGGATCTGACGGAGCCTGTGGGAGGGAAGGAGGGGACGAACCGGAGTCTCTGTTTGGCTGTAAACTGAAAGTGCACTTTATTAGTGATGAGCTTCGATGCTTTAATAGGAAGAGAACCACAGTCTAACACACTCATTTTGAGGTTTTTTTTTTTCTTCTGTTCAATAAAATGACTATCAACGAACTTGCCTATCTTTATTCCCCTACTGCTTCCCGTTTATGTCAACAGGTTCTGCATATATCTTATTTTCTTAATTGTCATGCGTGGTAACACAGTATATTTTAAAAATGCTTCACAGTAAGAAATTGCGGCATAGCTTTGGTCTTGTTTAAAATGTCCATCCTGTATGAGAAGAGCTTGTGTGGAAAACAGGGTTATTCTCCAGAAAGCCTTGATAATTATACAGAAGTTTTCTCAAGAAGAACAAACCGAGCGGAGAGAATATTTTCAAGACTTATTCATAGCTTCACAGCATCCTGGTCTGTCCAGAATGTCTTGGTCTGAGAGGGACTTCGTGTTTGCTTTGGCTTTCACTGAAATTTAGACAACACGTCTGTCTTCATGGCTATCAGCTTTGTGTCCTTTCAGTCACCCTGAAACTTCAGCTAATCCCCCACAGGACAATAAATACAGTGGCTGCCAGGCACCTGGCACCGTCCTTACCCCGTGTTGATGCTCCCACCTTTTTCCTCCTCTTTGCCCTTGTTTTCTACCTCAGCTGTCTGACTGTTCTCGCTCTGAGGCCGCCTCCGACGAGGAGGCACAGGAGACAGTCTGACCATTCATGTCCGGGGAGTCATTAACCCTCCGGCAACATGATGCCACTTGCAGTTAAGATTCACAAACTCACAAATGTCACAGCTTTCCCTCTGTGTCCTAATGGAAGAAATGATGCGCACACACAAGATCTTAGTGCATTTGCCTTGTTATTTTTGTCAGTTCAAAACGAGAAGGCCTCTTTAAACTACTTCTGCATCCGCAAGAAGACAAGTTCACCTCTGTAAAGCACCACTATCCTTTAAATTAGTTTTTCCAATTTCCTGTTTTCAACTGTCTCTGCTCATCTGTGAACGAGTCTGTTTGAATTTATTGAATTTATTCATTTTCTAGTTGTTGGGGTGAAGTCCCCTAGAGATGATGTAGTTCGTGGTTAGTTTATAGTCATGTCCGTCTCCTTTCCACATTCTGGTTGTCGTTGGCTAGTTACATGCTGTTTCATATCTCCCAACTTTATCTCCTCCCTCTGCTACGTTTATTTATTATTTATTATTTAGGTTTTTCAGTTCATTAAGTTGATACAAACTAATCACCACACAGTGAGCCCAGAGCCTACAGCCCCCCTTAATGGACGGGGGCCCCTTAGTGTAAGCAGTGAAAGCTGCCGGTCGTCACATGTCCACAGCAGACTCTCTCCACAGACTCCCAGGTGGCATCTGTGGTTCATATCTCGAGGCTGACCTCTGTGGCTTCACATTCCTGCTGCTGCAGGTGCCTCGCGAGTCTCTAGGGTTTTTTCTGCATGATTTTAAGCAGCGATAATGCAGTGAGGAATTAGTTAGACATGCTACATTCATGGCAATGATTCAAATGGATTTGACTGTGCTTTTTCTAGATGACCGAATAAAAGAGACTATCATTTGATTTAAGTTGGCACAGACTTGCAAATTTCTGAAAGCGCACTGACAAAGTCATAAGTTCAGCTCATAAGTTTGTGCTAAAACAAAAGGACACCGTGCATGTGGGGCTGTTCAATAGGTGCTAAACAAAGACAAAAACGACTGCAAAACGAGAGTCAGAAAAAGTTTATCCAAAATGAAGTCTAAAGATTAGAAAGAATGTACTGAATTTTAATCCCCAGGAGGCTACAACACATACTACTACTATACACCAAAAAATTTTTTTCTCTTTTTGTGCTTTGATTTGTGGCAGTGGTGTCTATCATACTGTATCTCTCATAATGGAGACACCTATGACTCGAGTGGATCTGTATTGATCAGCGTTTCCCAGTGTGCTTTTCTGTTGTTAAGTTCAGTCTGAGGCACAACAAGAACAGGGGGTCACTGAGGATGTTTGTCTTTTCTGGTAATTTCTGTTATTTAGAAATGAAGCCACAGTGAAAAGCCACAGGTGGTCCCAGACATGATACCGACCTCTCATTCTGTTTCTATGAAAAGATCCAGGGCACTTCTCAGAAGCAGTTCATCTCCCACAGAGAGCTGTACACAAGCATACATGCACACCCAGACACAAACACACACAATTTGTAGCAAAAAATGATTGTCCTAGTTATCAGTACATTATGAGAGAACTTCGGCGTCTTCCCAGAAACTGACGATTTGATAACTTTCAGTGATGTGAAGAAACAGACTTCCAGAGAAGTCTTTGTGAACAATGATGGGGCAGCGTATAAAAAGTGACAGCTCTATTTTTGTACAAGGCCGTTTCTGGAAAACAAAGTAACTCGCAGACATTCAAATCAGTACAACCTTATTATTACTTTGCCTCTCCAAAGAACATGAAGTGTTCTGAAGAAGAATGAAGAGATTTGCAGATAAAATATTACCCTGACAGATCTGGGTTTTTTAAAAGGTTTTTTTTTTGTAAGTTTTCAGTTTTTAAAATTTCATGGTCCATGAGCTATGGCGTATTATTTAATCCTTAAAGCCTTTTGCTCTGCTTCTTTTTTTTATCACAGTGAAACATTTTCAGTCTATTTCCTCATATTAAAACAGCTACATCTGCTGCTTCCTTTAAATCAACAAAACTAATTTTCATAGGGTTACTTTATAGGACCTTTGACAGATTTATGGTTTTATTAAGTTTTTTATCTTGATTTGATTTCTGCAATCCCTATGACTATATTGGCTTTTATTGCTCTTGCATTTCTCATTGTGCATGGTTCGAGGCTTTGTAGATGGACTGAAACTGGGCTGGGCTGATGACTTTCATACCTTGCTCTCAAGTTAGAAAACAGACTTATGAAAAAAAAAGAAAAAGCATTTTTAGTTCACATCAGTGGGCAGAGATTACAGTCTCCACCCTTATTTTCTCTTCACTTCCAAAGCAAATAAGTGCATGTTCCAAGGAATCTATTTTTTAACATGTTATACCAACTAAAGCTATGCAACACAGTCTTGAGCCCTTAGTCATGGCTATTTTGGTGACAGTCATATCGGAAAATGGGACGAAAATAAACCAGGTGTTTCTCACTAATCACCGGAGCAGTGCTCTAAAAATAGACGTTTGATATGAATTCCTTTGCAAAGTTCTCAGAGAGAGGAGGCCGCAGTAACTTCCAGTTAATGTTTATGACTTACATCTTCCAAGTAGATGACCAGTTTGTACTGATGTCCCACCGTTGCCATGTTTCTTTCCACAGTCTCACAGATGACATTTCATATCATTATGGCTCAATTGTAACACACAAATATGCCAGTGCCAAGCTGAGTGACCAGCAATGACAGACTGGCTTTAGTCTCAGACTAAATTCTCCAGAAAACTTCAGTGTCCAGCGAATGTTTCATGCTAAAAGTACTGTCTTTAAGCGCTGAAATGATGACATCTAGTTCTAACTGGGGCATTTGTATAGATCTGAGATGAGTGGCAGATGCCCTCCTTACCTATACACGACATAGCCATTCGCCAGTAAACACTTGTCTCTGTTGTTCCTTGATCTAGTTTTCACCTCTCTGACTGTGTGTTGGGCAAAGTGTCTGAGCAGCAGACGGCAATTTCAGGACATGTTACAAAAAGCATCAGGGACAAATATCCTCCTTTTTTTATACAAGTAGCCTTCACTCAACTCTGCTCACTCTGCTCATCTGTCCACTAAAATCCCCACGGCAACACAGCCAGTTGTATTTATGATTTGTGCTGCATCTCCTCTCTGAGACACTGCATACACACACTAATAAGCCTTAAGTCAGACTTCTAAATGGGAATAAGGGTGTACCCCAGGGGTCAGTTCTGTGACCACTTTCTTTTTTACCATTTATATTGCAGGCTTTGTCTGGATGTTCCTCATGCAATTGTCACTTTTTATGCGAATGATGCTGTAATTCACAGCTCCTCACCATCTCGGTAATAAGCTTTTAAACATTTAAAGTCTGTCGTTATTCAACACAATGTGTACTGCTGCTGTCTTTGCCGACACACTCCTGTAAAAAATATTTAAATCTTCAATTAAAATACAGTTATTTATGTATATATACATGCATGCATTAACATTTTATAGATTGATTCATGTTATGCAAGGTTCAGTAGCTATAAGCAAGCTATTAGTTGTGCTGTAAGTGTTATATCTCCATGTTTCACACAAAAGGTCACCATTCATGAGAAGGCTTTTAATTAAAATGATGTGTGGCGACAGATCACAGCAACAATAAGAACAAAGAATTGATATTCTGTAGAAAATGATCACCTGTTGAGATTGAGATACATCTTCGTACTGATGCTGTTTAGTGTTGTACAGCTATTTTTCCTGATTGGCAACACGTGTTGGTGTGTAGTGACATGTGTGAGCGCCTCGTCTCTTGACCTTATGCTGCGAATGATTAAGTGCTTGTTAACAAGAGAACAGAAAAGATCAGGATGTTCACAGTGGCAAACAATTTTTTACAGGGTAGGGCCTTCAACCTTTTCAGTTATGAATCATTCTAATTATTTTTTTCCTCTTTCCTGCTGACTACAGAATACAGCTACATCTGCACACAAATACATTACTGTCGTTAGATTCTATATCCATAAGTAAGTATATACAGTATACACGAAGAGATTTCACATACACACAAGGAGTGTTTTCAAGTTCAGACACACAAGGGCAAAAATAGTAGCAATCCATGTTACATAGCGTCATATTGTCTTAAAACACATTTTAACACAAAGATTAGCTAATGTTGGCAACAAACTGGTACACATTTTGCAGGTAAAGTAAATTGGGTGTTTTACGCAATCATGCTGAAATTTTCCTACTTCTCCAGCGCTTGCAATTTAGATTAAGACATGACGACATACATGAATTAACTGACCGTTTATTGTAGAGTCTTATACTGTATGTAATACGGTCTTGGTTGCCTTCATTACACACAGGAAAAGAGGCTTTTCTTTAAGCTTTTCCGACCACATTATCTGCCTTGGAATATTTCGCATTACTCTCTCCACACCACCAGACCAGTTGTGGCCCTTGGTCAGAGACTGCCAATGACCAGGGCCATGACCTCGCCCCCAACTTCCAGTCATTCTCTCTCCCTGCCTCCTCTGTTTTTTACCTTAACAAACTAGAACATATTTATCTTTCTGCCTCTTCTTGGGGATCGACTACGGGGCAACACAGAGGGTCATCTCGTAGGAACAAAGTAATGAACGCCCCCATTCATGCTGGTTAATTTACAGGGTTTTATTTTAAAAACTATAACATTGACCACACTGTATATAAATTATTTAAATTTTGCTTCGCCTCAGCCAAGTACAATTTTAAAATGCATACTTATATGTGAATGCATCCATAACATTAATTTCAACAATATGTACTATACACTTACACTTCTGAGGACATTTTGCTGATAATGATTTCTCTTAAACTCTGAATTCACTTTGACTTTTCCTTGTCACAAAGTGTTATTTCATTGTAGTATTAGTATTTACGTCCTACTAAAGGATCACATTACTTCTTCCATTACTGTATCAGAAACCTGGTAAAGTGCAATGTCGAGCTGCCATCTAGTGGGGAAGATACAATACAGCTGAAAGCAGAGAACTGTATTATACTGTACAGCATGTTACGTTTTTTTAAGTCTTGGGGTGAAAAAGCTGGCTGCAAATGATCACCTTTTCATTTTTAATCTTTCATAATGATACACAACTATATGACAAATTGTTGTCGTACGGGAATCTTAGTGTGGGGTTCGACTTGTTCTCTTCAGCCTCTTTTCTATTCTTCTTCTGTTTCCAGAGCACCATTTCCCCCAACGACACTTTCACCTCCTCACTTCTGTGCATGAGAGACAGAAACAGACAAAAGACAGAGGCAGACAGAGAAAGACATGGCAGTTTGTTCAGCCAGTATAAAGTGAAGCTGTAAAGACTCAACACCCCCGGAGGTCAAACCACAGCCACAAGAAAGTTTCCATATATTTAATAGTTGTACTCGTTCTCTGTGAGGTCGTTGTTATTCCAGCTCTTAGATCCACAAGATCATTCTTTTTTTTCCTCTCTTTTCCTTTAATGTTGCTTTCCACCATCCCTGTTCAGGGGTTAGGGTGTTCAGCACCGAGGCCTGTCGGACACGAAGTCGGCGCCAGGCTTGATCGCCTGTTTCCATCAGAGTACGAAATCTAAATGTAACAAGCCCCGGCAGAGCAATAATCTTTTAAAACTCACACCTGCATCCACGGCCCTCTACCCTGCCAGTGCTGCTCTGTGATGTAAATGGCTGGCTGTTATTCACATCAATCACATCATCCAGATGTGTTTTTATATGGAGCCTTCTAGCATCGAGAGCAGGGCTCCCTTTCTCAGGGCAAGCAGCAGTTTAAGTTCAGCACAGTGCACCTCCAGACAAAGCAAACCATGTGATTACAGCACAGATTGGCATCTTTGCTGTGAGATTTTCCATCTGAAAATGTAAATAGATTTGTCTATGCCAGACCGCTGACATCTACTGCAGTTGATCGCCTCCATCCTCAAGAAAGAGGAAAGGTCATGACAGCCTTTGAGGATTTAATGATGTGTTTGAGACAATCCTAAGGAAAATCATGAACCAAATCACCTCACCCTGGGTCCTGCTTTTGTGTCACTGCTCTTTCAAGATAATGAACATGGCACATGGTTACCAGGCCAGGTCTGGACAGCTCATTGGAAAGCACCTGTGCTGATTTCATGGGAAAAATATTATCATGTTTTGAGCAGGACATTCTGTTCCACTGCACTTTAACAGATAATTAAGACATTTAGTTTCCCTCTCTGATGTCAGGAAATCACAACGTCGTCAACATAGACGTCACAGTATGTGAGAAACTGACAATTTAGAAGAAAGCACATGAAATCATTTGACTTCCATATATTCATAATCGGCTGTGGCTTGTGATAGCCCAGATGTGCAATGGATGACAGAGCAGGAAGAGGAAACAGTCTGGACAAATGTCTGCACTGGGAAAAAGCGAGTCCAAGTTGTAGGTCGTTTTTCTTCATTTGATATGATAGTCGTCATAGAGAAAGGAAGGAAGCATTTCTCCGTGGTATCTCTGGCAGACGATTTGGTCACTTGATGTCTGATCTCACTGGAGCTGAGGAGGGGATCAGCAGTCACGCCTGTTTGCTCCTCCGCATCCACCCGGCTGATGCCTGCAGCCAGCCCCTAGCTATGACCTCATACCCCTCGTTAGTGCCAAAGAGATCGCCCTTGGGTGTTCCAGCACATTTTAGAATGGGGATAAAGAGGGTGGGGTTGGTTTCGTCCACGCGATGCACTTGCAAATTATTCACACACACACACAACACTGAGATGATGTACGACGCCGCAGTCTTGAGTGCTCTCTATTTCCTCTACCTCTGTTTGGTCCCTCCTGTCATAAATTGTGAGGTCCTCCTTGTGCAAAAAAACCTGCATCATGCTCCAATCCAGATGTGTTTAATGACATCTCTGGGCCACAGACAGCACCAAGTTACAGAGGCCTTGTCCACTTGCAGCAGCTAATTGACTCCCGTGTTGAAGGGTGACTCTACCAGAGAAAAGAACGACTGGTGACAAGCATTCATGTTTAGTAGCTTGCTGCAAAGAATTAGCGGTTTTGCCGCCAAGAGCACCCCCCACTTACCTTATTTGTGTTTTTCTATCCTTTGACTAGATTTCCTTCATTCTTTCTCCTCTCTGTCTATTTTAATATTGCCTTTGATTTAAACACTGTAGTCCGGTCACCCGTAACCATGTCATCGTGTGCCGTGATATACAGCCCCCTTAATATCCCCCCTCTGGTCTGGCTGCAGGGCGGGTACTTATCATACTCAAGCTCCAGAAACGCAACTCTTGCCAATGCTGAGCACATTAAGAAGAGCCAGAGGAAACATCTCACGGTCCAGCAGTGATGAGTCAGGCTTCTGCCTCAAAACTGGAAACTTTAGCTGGATTCACAGCTCCAAGTCTGTTTAGGGTGAGCGCCAACGACTACTGTCAGTCTAGTGTGCTAACAGAAGATGGCTACATCTACAGAGTAGTAGGGGCTCACTGTTCTCTCTGTCAAGTGAAGTCCCAGTGATCTGACAGTGGTGATGGTGCTTTAAAGCACCGTTGTCTGTAGGACAGACAGAGTAAAACAGTTTGCAATCTTCTCTCTCATCCCCATCCATCCACAGTCTGTGGTCACTCTATCCATGACCACAGTTGGCCACAGCACACCTGAGTAAACAATGTCCCCACCACCACCCCACCCCCACCCAGCTGAGCTGAGACAGTCTCCCTCCCAGTTATATCATGGTAGCAGGACCTGGCCTGTGTCCCGAGAGTTGGGACCTCTCTGAACTGCTGCAGATCAGACAAGTCGCTCATTGTGTGGGAATGTGATGAGGAGGCTTGGCGGAAGTTTCCATGACATGGGTTTCTGCATAATCTGCCCCTTTTTTCCCATGCATATTCTCCAAGTCTTTCAGAATCGCTACTGCAAGGGTTAACAAAGGATATGTTGTATTTTTTTTGTGAGGATGCATGTGAGTTTTGAAGGCTGTCTCGAAAGAAATGGCATAGACGGTATAGTGGGATTCATAATCATGCTGGAATGACACTGAAACCACAACACATATTTTTCTCCTTTTTGTGGGTAAAACCATAAGATAACATCATACAAGCTCTGCCTTCTGCAGCATCCAGAATGTTTTGTTCTAGACAAAATAATCACAGTGCAAGCTGCATTCTCTGATGTGGGATGATAATCACTGTAGCTATAAGCTCACCATGCAATCTTTAATCAGTATCATTACACAAATACTGTTCAGACGAGGGTAACCATTAGTGGATGAACATGATTTCCACTGAATCAAAAGAACAAAAGTGTTTGGAATGAATACATGGTGAATATGAACCTGGATTGCAGTAAATAACAAATGAATGCTACTGTATCTCATGTACCGCAGCAATCAGTGACTGTTTTTAATCATCGAGAGGACTCAGCGGTAATGGAGGCCTGCTGCAGCTCAGTTTCTGCTCTGCAGAACAAATGCCTATTTTCAGATATTAGATATGGTTTGAAGAACTGACAGTATAATTGGTTTGGCCCATGGGTTAGGCTGATGTAGGACTGGGCAAGGCCTGGAGATGACTAGACCTAATTACATGGCAGAGGATGCTAAAACAACCTATGAGGGTGCTGCAACAGGGATTTGACTGCTGGGATCCGCTCAGGGATTTATTTCAAATGTACTTTTGCACTCGCACACATGAATGATGCTCAGTGATTAAGTTGGTTATGCTCATATTTTCAAAAAGCCCTCGATCAAAATATACTTATGTGTATACAATGTTATAACAGTTTTGTGGTTTTGGTTTGGTATATGTGTTTGCGTGAGATGTTTTCTAATATAACAGCTAACTATTCTGAAACTTATCTTGCACAGGGCGTCTTGCGAACACTGCAGTGGGTTCCCTGTACAAATGGAGCAGCAGCGCCATCTATTGTTAAAGCGGAATACTAGTAAACCTTTGATTCCGGGAAATGTAAATTGGGGGAATTACTGTAGGAAAAACAACTACAGTGGAGTCCTTTGACAGACCAAAATACAAGCAAGGGCAGCATTCATGATATAAATGAGGGTTTGCTGTAAATGTGTCCCTGCTGTGTTCGATTCTCCTCAGTCCATGTGCATCACCATGCCATACCAAGATTAGTGAAGCTGAACAGTGTTTAAATGTATTGGCAGGTATTGATACACTGCAGGTAAGACTTCTGAAAAATTTCATCTGTAGGCCATTAAACATGTGGTCAACAAAAAAACCCCACAGAAAACAACTAGCTGCTGGAAATTAAAAGTTCTTTATTTATTATTAAGATGATTCGCTGTGGGGACCCCTGAAGGGAGCAGCCAAAAGTGGACAAAGAAGAAGAAGAAGGAGAAGAAATTTATTACTAAGAAAAAACAATCTTACAAGGCACAGTCCAATTTTATATTCATCCTGCAACACAAATTACATCAAAGTGAAATTAGATTATTTATATTTTATAAAGTCAAGCCAGGAAAGGCAAATTAAGAATAGTAGTATCGCATGTGATCATTTAACTAGTGATATGCAATACATCAATTGTAAATGAGAAGGAAAAATAAATACAATGTCATTTTGAATTCAAACACTGCTGCAAATAACAAGCTACTGGTCATATTCTCACACAATGACAAACTACTTTTGGGAAAAAAAAATCAAATGGAAAAAACTTCAGAGTTTAAATATGTAACCATCTCTAATTATTCTTAAACAGGCTATCATGGAGACAATAAAAGTTCTGAAGCCTCATTCATTTCATATCAATCAAAATATAAAACAACAGCACCAAAACAAGAAAATAAGAAATTTTACAAAAGCACACAACAAACATTAACAATAAAAATCCCAATGAATAATATCAGTCAGTCAAGTACTGGACAAGTTGAAGTTAGCACTTATCGTTAGCACCATACTGTATGTCCTGCAGCATGCCTAAGGAATTCTGCCACATACATATTGACTTTTGATGAAAAGTAAAAAGAGATTTTAAATATGGTTGCTTGTCAGCTGTCAGACTAAGAAAGTGCTACTGTGCCGGTCTAGTTTTCCTCTGAAAGATGTACTTCCCAATAAAACACTGTTAGTTTCCATCAAAAACCTACTCACAGACTAATTATAGTAAACTAAGACAACAGTTCAGTTAGCTGCCAGGCCATTTTGCTTCATCTACAATGTACTGACCACTTGTTACTCTCGTTGTGCCATAAAACTGTCCTCTGACCATGTAAACTCTGAACAGCTTCTGGTTGTTACAGTACAGTGTCTCCGGATTTCATTGCTTTATTTGGTGGAAGCAGACATAGGTGTAACCCCATAGATGAAATCAGAATTGAAAATGTATCAGACTTTATTTTATGGACATGAAGCACAGGTGCAGCTCCTTGTCCTGTTGAGAGGCCTGAGTTCACAGGTGGCTAGCTGTCAGACGTTCAGGAGACAGGCTTCTTTTGCTTTTAAATGCCTAAAAAAAGATATTAAGGTTGATTGTTTAACTTTGGTGTAAATTTAAGCTTAAACAAACCAAAAAAACAGATTTATTGACATACGTACCCTAAGGGCCATCAGTGTGCATGTTGTTAAGTGGAAAATGAATGATACATTTGAATTTGAAATCAAACTTAATTTGAGCATCTGAGCAGTTAAAACATGTGATGCAACTACTTTGTTTTGTTACCTAAACCACAAACTGTGCCCTTCTGTCTTTGTGTTGGTTGGACTATCAAATATTATAGAGACTTACAAGACTGCGAGTTGGGCTGAGAGAGCGAGCGCGCAAAGGGCTGACACTCCTGCTCCGACTTCGGCTTCGACTCCACTGCAAAATCAGGAACATCACCACTTATTTCACATTCTTCCGTTATTTTCTGGAGAAACACTCGACTTAACAATGATATTTCTGAAGTGACAAAAAGTCAGTACCGGAGCACCTCTTCTAGTCACAGCCTCGCCCTTCACTTTTACAGAATTTCCTTCCACCAAGGCTGGCCACACGTGGTACATCACCAGAGGAGCAGTGAACTCGGAGTCATAGCTACGACGATACCTGACAGGGAGAGAAGGTGGAGAAAACACTGATGGAGAGCTGCAAGAGAGTGTGTGTGTGTGCGCGTGTTGAGGGTGACATCTACTGGTAGAGATATCAAACAACCTAAGTGACAGGCTGCGGTTAAGAAGGTGCCATTGTAGACTGTAAAATGTCATGTCAGTTAATTCAAATACTCTATAATCAAAGTGCATCAAAATTGACGAATTGAGTTTACTCTCTAAAAAATTTCATTAGGGCTAAATTTCTGTGTAAGAACAAATGTTGGGAAGCCCTGGTGTAGGATGTAGACAGTGTTGTTTAGTATGCATATGTGAATGTCATATGTTGTATGTATTGGACTCACTTGTTGTCATTGTAAAGTTCTCCATCACTGGCAAAGGCCAAGTCAAGTGGGGGGTCCAGGGTCTGCATGGCAAAGGCCAGCCTGCATGTCTCCCTGATCAAGGCACTGATGAGGACGAAGTCCACCTCTGGCGGAAAGGAGATCCGTGGGTTCACGTTCATGGCGTTGATCACACCCTGGGGAGATGAAATACACGGTCAGATACTCTGCCTTTCGTTTAGTGTCAAAGCACATTCATCTGCTCATAACTCTCACAGAGAACAAATCACATTTAGTCTTACATTGATGCTTTCCTGTACATCATACAGGTCCAGATTTCTGACAATGTAGTCCACAGCCATGTCCTCTAGACTTTCTGGTCCAAAGTGGGATGGGGACAAGGTCTTTCTCACACGCAGCTTGAACTGACGGTAGGCCAGTTTTGCTGTCTTAAAGGATTCCTAAGAGATGAAAACGCACAAAAAATATAGAGTAGGGCCTCTTTTTACCCCGATGTAAATTTCTTTTTTTCTGTACATGTCTACAGGTGGTTCTAAAATAATAAGTATCATACCACAACAGCAATGAAGATGATTTTCTGGACCATCTCTAAATCATCAATGTAGCGCCGAAGAAGGGTCTGGGCCTCCACACGCTCCACAGCATACAGGTCACTGAAGCGAGAAACGAGGCGCGCATGGCGGGAGGAGTTGGTGAGTTGGGCTCTGGTGGGTGACTCGCTCCGCACGGGGGTTGAAGATTGGCTCAGTCTGGGCAAGGGGCTTGGAGAACGACTTCTCGCCAGCCTGAAAGAGAGGGCAAGGAAGGGGGAGATGCGCATAAAAACGACAGTACAATCTCATTTAAGACATTGTTCTGTGCAGTAGTGACAGAATGTGTGTAGCTACGGTGTTTGCATAATTGCACTGAGCCTATGTGAATACCGCTCTTGCAGCATGGCCTTCTCTGTGCTCAGGTAGGACACTTCATCCCTCAGCAAGCGAATCTGATGCTCATAATCGTCAAGAGCATCCAGCTTCCTCCTATAAATCTCCAACTGCTCGTGCGCAGATTGCAAACTGAAACACAGAAACACGCCAACAGGAAAGTGCACACAGTATTGCACCTGAAAGCCAGCAGATTACTCTGTTATTGAACTGTATCACCCACTCTGCTTTCAGTTGTAATATTTCATCTTCAGTGGCCAGCAGAGTGGTTGTTGATTTGCTCTTTGTCTCATCCAGCTCCTTCTGAGCATCAACCAATCTGTTAAAACATTGATCAGAAAATTTAATAGTACATTTTATGTATTTGCATACATGCAACTCAGGCTGAAAAGAGTGTAAGGAGATGCAAAGTACAATGCACCAGTGACCTTTGTATTCATGCCCATATCCATGGACTTGTAGCCATACCATTCCTACAAATTAATTCAAAACCTAAGCAGTCCAGTTTAAATTATGAAACTCTGGCTGGCTATAGTCCATAACCACAGCTCCCTCTCTTTGTGGTTGTGTTAGTATTTCAGTATTTCACTTGCTGACTATAAAAATCAGACTCACCCTGCTCTGACAGAGTCCAACTGCAGGCGAGTGGAGCACAGCTGAGTCTCCATCTTCTGCATGTCAATGTCATGGGAGGCAGAGAGCTCCCTGATCCTCCTGTCCTTTTCCACTGACTCCTGATAATAAATACAGACAGTAACTACAACACCAGAATGCCAAAACAGAAGAAATGGCCTTTGAATTGATTTAACATTGTCACATCTTCTTCTTCATAAAAAGCTGTGTTACACAAAATCAATGTTATTTCAATACTTATATTAATGAAGTATCCTTTGTTAGGAACAGATAATGTCACCTGGATGAGCTGTAGGCTGGTGTCATCACTGACCGAGGCCTGTGCCATTGAAAAACAGGTTCCAAGCCAAGGCAGCAGGCGCGTCTTGAGAGTGTCCACACCAGCGTAGGGTCCACCTGATTCATGAGGACACATATATCTTTAGAAAAACTGACTACTGTATATGTTGAATAATTCAGAAGCGATTATAACCTGGTTAATGCTTTGGGAAAGAAAACAAAGCCTTGGACTGCAGATGTTAAGCGTACCTTCAGCAGCTGTGAGGTTTAGGATAGCAAACAGTTGGCCCTGGATCTTGGCGGTTAATTCAATCAGCTCACAACACCTGTTCAGATTCTGGTCACAAGAAATGACCTGGGAGGACAAATGTGACAGGAAATATATGTCAGTGAACAAGACAAAGCTTTGCTGTGTGACAGGTGGAAACAGCGCAATTTTTATGCATTCAAAACCATAAAGGATTGGAAATTGTAGAATATAACAGGCTGTGTTATTTGATCTTACTCTTTACTGTTGTGCTTTATTTGTTAATATATTTCCTGCATAGGGTTGCAGTAGTGTAATTATTGTATTGTTATATATATATATATATATATATATATATATATATATATATATATATATATATATATATATATATATACAAAAGTAAAAGGGTGAATTTCCTGCTCAAATAATGAAGAGTCAGGGTGTCCCAGGTTTTGTTGCAAGCAACAACACGCAAAACAGTTTTAATTCCATAAAGTGACTGTTGTGTGCATTCATAGTAGAATCTGCGAGTAAAGCTGCAGGTTATACTAAAAGTATGATAACAGGCAAATCGCTTCCGGTCCCTGTGCAAGGCAATGTTCCGTGGGCAGAATTCTACCGGAAGTAATAGGACGTGAACCATCTTACCGGTAAAGCAAAAGATCTTTGGAATAGTCCCACCGTAGCCATGACGACTGGCGTCCATAGCAACCAAACTCTACCGCCGGGAAATCAATGTAATCGAAAGAAGTGCATTCCTTTGCTGAACTGTTTCAGATAATGGCATGCATTTTCAACTGCGCTATTCATAAACTAAGTAATAAACGGTACAAAATAAACAAATAAATACATTTTATGGCCGTTGTTGAAACAACAACCAGTTGACAGATGCAAACAAAGCAATTTATAATTTCCAGGTGGGAAAAGTAATATTCCCTACAACCCTTTGACCAACACGTATATTTCAAGTATATACAAATGTAAACTTTAACCACTACTCCATGTAATCTGATAGCTAGACTGGCCGAGGGTACTGATGAAGTGGTGTGGTCAGATTTAGGTCGCTCGTGACTTATTGATGAACTTACATGGTAGTCTTTGTGCCAGCTCTCAAGCTTGTCCTGTAAGACGCTGAAGGAGGATGTATTGGTCAATCTCCTTAAAGTGTCGGCCATGTCCGTCCACAATGACTAATCCTCAGAGGTTTAAAAATGCCCCAGGAACAGGACGGCAGCCTGTAATCTATAAGGAGAGAGCAGTGAAAATTCCTGTCCTGGCAGCTTCGTCCACCTACGACACGGGTGCCAAGCACCGCCTCGGTTGTGGTAACCAGGCGAGGAGACCAACCGACAACCAACCAAAGCACGAGCCTCACTAACTCCTGACGGATGAACGGCGAGTGCAGCTCTCAGCCCTCCGCACGTTCTGCTCTGTTGTAAATACAACTGTAATGTCACACTGTCAAGCGATACCAGAGGCGCGCAAAGTGAAACCCTGCGGGGTCAGTAGCTCAGATGATGCCGATGCGGCTGTGTCGGATTTAATCCGATTATTACACAATGGGCCATGCTAAATTGCATTACACGTGCAGGGAGAGTTGTCAGATCGTTGCATCATTTAAAGACATAGGAAGTGGCCGAAATTGATACATGTAATGTCAGCCTAAAGAACAAGGTGCAGACGACTACAGACAGGAGGCAAGCAGCAAATGTAGAGCTGCGATTCTCATTTGTTTCTGCATGAATTCGATGTCGTCTTTAAACTAATACTAATAACAATACTACTACTACTTCTACTTCCACTACTATTATACTACTATAATGATAATAATAATAATAATAATAATAATAATAATAATAATAATAATAATAATAATAATAATAATAATAACAACAATAATAATAATAATAATAATAATAATAATGATTAAAAAACTAATAATAATAATGACAACATCATAATTAAATAAATAAATTGGTTACAAATACAGAGGAAAGTGAAAGTGCATTTTCAACATAAGAGGGAAGTCAGAGTTTGTTGGATGATAACAGGGGATTCAACAAAATCTGACTCTCTAATAATACTTGTTCTGCTGCCGCTGGTTACAAATATCTGCATAAATAGGTAGGAGAAATCTGGACTCCTCAGTGTCTCCCCTGTTGCCACTTGTAACAAAAAAGGGGCGAGCAATGTCTTGCAAAAAATAAAATAAAATTATATTGTGTCCCCCCGATAATAGTTCAGTAGCTTGGAGAGTATCTTCTGTGGTCAGATTCTAAGGGGGATTCGGCAAATTTAAAAGTCTGCCAGTTTACCTATGGAAAATATGAATGGGCATGCTTTTCTATTTTAGGATCCTTCTGTTATTGGCTGGTTGAACTTGGAATGAACCATCTTATATTATGTTGCAAAATGTTTTCTTTTTAACCAGCCCAGTCCAGATAAAAAATGCATTATGTTTGTTCTTGTTACTTCCAACACGCCTGCGCCTTCTTTTAATTGACTGTCAATTATCACTCATCAAATAATTCACAGAACAAACCAGTTGTTTGTTTCAACCTTCGACTGCGAAAAGTGGTACGCCCCCTGTCACTCCGCAAGCAGGAGAGGGAGGGACAACATGGCGTCTGAGCAGGTCCGTTACGTTTAATAATTATTGTTATTCTTTCGTTTCGCTCGGCATTTGATGGCGTGCGTCGACGTCGCGATGATGTACGCTCCCGACTGACCCGATGTGACCGCATTTTCCGGTTTCGGGCTCGCTTGTCGGCCCCGCGTTGCTAAACGCTGGCCTCCGCGTCGCTATTACGGGCACCGCTGTGGAAATTAAAAAAACGCGATCGTTTCAGAGCCTTCGGGCTGACAGCGGAGCGATTGTGCGAACGCCGGGAGCGCGGACTACGCGCGGCGAACGAGACGAGGCAGTGCGTCTCCGTGTCGCCGCTGAAACGAGTGCCGTTTATTTTTAGTCGAGGGCCCTTTAACTGAGATGCATTCCAACGCACAGCGCGAGAGACACCGAGAATAAGCAGCAACTCCGACCTTGTGTTAGTCAGTCAGTCATGGCTGTGGATGCTGCACGGGGAAAAGCAGGAGAACAGTGCGCCCACCTGTAAAGCACTCTGGTTTTGAGGGGAATGGATGGAGGAGGAAAATAGAGTTCATGGGTATTATTTAATTTCGCAATTTCATGATTTATGACAGGTTTTTTTAAATGGCGCTTGGTCCTGCAAACAAGTGTAGATGTTATTGTCACGAGGTTGTTCTCCCCTTCCAGGACAGTTCCAATGGGCCAGTGAAGAAGTCCATGCGAGAGAAGGCGATCGAAAGGCGAAGCGTTAACAAGGAGCACAACAGCAACTTTAAAGCGGGATATGTACCCATAGAGGAGGAGCGTCTTCATAAGACCGGGCTGAGAGGACGGAAGGGGAACATGGCTGTTTGCATCATCGTCCTCCTCTTCCTCCTCGCTTTAATCAACCTCATTGTGAGTACGGTAGCCCTGAATGTACTTCCTGTGAATATTATGTTATAAAGAGTTGATGCCGAGCGATGGCTGTCTTCTGCCGTCCCTCAGATCACACTCGTAATATGGACAGTGATCCGCATCGGCCCGAACGGCTGCGACAGCATGGAGTTCCACGAGAGCGGCCTGCTGCGCTTCAAACAGAAGGCGGACATGGGCATCGTTCACCCGCTGCACAAGAGCACGGTGGGAGGCCGCAAGGACCAGGACCTGGTCATCGTCGGCAACAACAACCCGGTGAGACGCAGGGAAAGTGAAGACTAAGCACGTCAGACGGCACAGCGTTTCCACGACTCTCTCTTATCCCGTTTGCGTTGCTCCAGGTTGTGTTCCAGCAGGGCACTACCAAGCTGAGTGTCGAAAAGGAGAAGACGTCGGTCGTCAGCGATGTCGGCATATCCTTCACAGACCCTCGCACACAGAACACCTTCTTCAGTACAGACTTCGAAAACCATGAGTTCCACTTGCCCAAAGGAGTCAAAGTCCTCAGCGTTAAAAAGGCTTCCACAGAAAGGGTGCGCATGTTGCTAAACTCTCTGAATAAAAAAAGTCATTCATTTATTATGGCAGTGTTCTTATAGTAGAGTACTGTAGTATCAGTACACTGTGCAGACTGTGCTGTAACTCGTGATGGCAAAGCAAAATTGATTTTATCTGCAATAGATTAAATAAAGTATTACATAGGCACTTAGAACTCATTTTACCCTCTCCATGTAAACCGGAGGAAGTTATAGACTCAGATAGAATTTCAGTTTTCAGTGTGGCAACAGCTGAACGGACACAGCCAAGACAATCTCAGAGCGTCTTTAAAATAAGTACACGTATGCCCCTGAGTGCTTTGGCCAAAGTATGCAGATTTTAAATTTGAATATAAAGTGAGGCATGAAATTTACAGTTCAGCAGTGCCACGCTGACAGGGCCCGGGAAAAACTGAAAGAAAAAGTAATCATCAGCAGCAGTGCTTTTACAAAACAAAAGCTGAATATGAGGAAATGTGAATAAATGCTGGGGAATAATTCTCAAAATTTGTGTGCTCATGTGTGGGAAAGGTAAAGGAGTCTAAATACTGTGCTAACCAAAGCCTCTGCATATGCTGTGTATACTAGTGGCAAATGTATGACTGATTGTCTCTGGTTTTAGATCACCAGTAGTGCCGCAAATGACCTGAACATCAAAGGGGACAGCAAGGCCATTATCCGTGGTAACGAGGGGGTCAACATCATGGGCCGGACTGTAGAGTTCAAAATGGGCGGAGGCATTGAGCTCAGGGCTGTAAGTATGGAAATGAAATGCACAATCGCTGTGTAAACCCGATGAAGACGAGACCCCGAGGACGCCGGGATTATGGGTTTTTCTCTCTCCAGGAAAACAGCATCGTCCTCAACGGGTCGGTCATGTTCAACGCTACGCGGATCCCGAACTCGGCGGGAGATGTGTATTTCGACGAGGGGCTGGAGAGGTACAAGCTCTGCATGTGTGCAGATGGCACGCTGTTCCGTGTGCAGGTGAAATATCCCAACATGGGCTGCCAGACGTCGGACAACCCGTGTAGAAAGGCTCACTAGGAGACTGGACTCCTCTGCTGAATCTCACCACTGAAGTCAGATCACAAATTTGCATATATAGGACATTCTGTAGGAAATTCATCATGAGTCGCACATACTGTAATAGTACCTCTGTAGTTCACCTGACAAATTCTCTACTCCTTATTTTGTTTGCGAAGCAGGGATTGTGTTACAGATCATTACCACTTGGCCAAAGATAACATACAAGCTGAAGTATTTTTTATTGTTCTGCAGTTTTGCCAACTTTATTTAAACTTTATTATACCATGTAAGCGCTTGACACTCCTATATTTAACACTGTACTGTGGTTTACACTGCCCATTAGGGGCAATTACAAGCTACAGTATTTGCTTTTTGCCTTACCGTCCAGTATTACTGATGTACTCTCAGCTGACAGTTCATTAGGAACACATAGGTAAAACTACTGCAGTCAGATACAACAGGCCTGCAGTAAGTCCTCCTCCTCCTCCTTCATGAAGGTTATTCATGACATTCATATGTTCATGTTATTTTAGAGGCTGCAGTTGGTGTTGTTTCAACAGCATCACAAACTGAAGCCACTAAAACAACCATGAAGCTGAATCATAATCTCTCGGAAACTGAACATGAAGGTAGAAATGATTGCAGGACTGTTGTGTTAGGCTGCATTAGTTTTAGCCATGTGTACCTAATAAACTGCCAACTCAGTGTAAAAACTTGTGGAGGGGTTGTAAATGATTTTATTTGCTGTTGATTGTTCCTGGCAGCTGTGTTTGATATTGCCTTCATTATTTTCACTGAAAAGTGTGAGACACTAAAATATTTTGAGTTACTTGCCGGTGAAATGCACAGAAACTGTAATAATAGAATAAAAGGTATATTTTAAGCCATCCATTCATTCTAATACAGAACAGGTCTTCTGTCCATCATGCATGTGCCAGTGGATTTACAAGGGATAACAAAGAGATGTGTGTATATGTGTATGCTATATATACACAATTGTCTTATTCTGTTGGAAAATGTTTTTTGCAGCAAAATAATACAATTTTGAAAAGGAAAAAAAAGAAAAAACAGAACCAGGGTGTTTGCACTACAATGTCAGGAAAGTTTAAACCATCAGTAACTTGTTTGAAGCCTGTATTAAGTGGTTTGAATTTTGTGCAATATAGTATAAAAGACTTTTATTTTGCGTTGGATTGTCTTGTCTGTTTTATAACAGTACTGATGTTGAGAACATTTGTTGTTAGTGTCATGGTGTGGTTGTTCTCAGAGCATTACAGACCTGATGCCTGTTGTGACAGATCAGTGTGTTTCTGATGAACTGAATGGAAGACAGAAAAAAATGGCAACAGGGCTCAAGTGAAAAACTGTCCACCACTTCTTTGCTATGTTTGTTTCAATAAAGAAACATGTTGCTATGTGAAACTTGTTATCGTAGGCGTCAGTAAATGTCTTCACTGTTTGCATGGTCATTTGAAACCATAAAAAAGTCCTGTGCCTCGTTACGCAGTTTTATTATCCAATAGAATGTGCAGCCAGGGTATGGCTCTCCATGCCATAAATTTTCACGGCCGCTTACCTATCATACATTAAGAGGAAAACAATGACAGTAAGGCATTAACTAGACATGTAAATGATTGAATGAATCACAAAATCGTTTCTTTGGGCAGGTGCATGTTACGCTAGACACAGCAAAATATACTTCAGACTTTGATCAGAAGCTGCCGGAGGAATACACTGAAAGCACTCTGGGTGTGAAAAGAGTCACAAGTTTTCCTGTCAGGAGTGGATAGACAGGTAAGTCTGATGTTTTTTAATTGTATTATCGTACATCGCTGAGGTCTTGTCATTTTGGTTAGTTGCGGTTTCATGATTGTTATGGATTGTCCAAATTCATAGCCTGTTTTTCCTAGAACATCAACTAATTATGAAAACTAAAACTTGTGTTGAGTCGATCCTGTCAACTCTCTTTCATGATCTGTGTGTACTTTCAGGACAGATAGTGATGGCAGTGGCACAGGGGCCGTTCTTGGCTGCGGCGCTGCTCCTCGTCTCCTCGGGGCTCCATTGCTCCTCTCCCCCACCTGCCTGTCCAGAATCTTGCAATTGTCAGAGTGCTCCTCTGTTGAACTGTTCATCCTCTGGCCTCTCCCTGGTGCCGCACCACGTCCAAGACGCCGTCACTGTGCTGGACCTGTCTCATAATCTCCTCGATTCTGTCGCACTGAAGCGGCCACATCCTAACCTCAGGAGCGTATGGCTGGGAAACAACACTCTCACACACTTGTCTCTTTGCATAGAGACAAACCTGGGAAGCCAAACTGTCAGAGGTATACATCCACATCATATGAGACCTTGGAGCAGATGTGTATCTTGGGCCCCCACCCTGCAGCTGCTGTCTGCTGAGAGGAATCTGCTGGTGCAACTCCCAGAGGGTGAGTCAGTGTAATACAGTCATACATCCATTTTTAAACCACTGCCACAAGACAAGAACAGCACAATGACCATTGCTTCCAGTGAGCAGTACATACAAATGTGTTGACTAAACCATTAGTGTGCCACTGTTGCTGATGGGCCAACTTATCATGACATATTATTTTCATACACATCAGTTGTTGTTGTTGTGCATACAGTCAGTGTAGTGTGTACACTGAAATTCATCAATCTTTTAAAGCATTAAAGCATTCTGTTTTGTGATGAATTTTCATCAGATCACCCAGTTGTGGGAGTGTTCAGATCACTGACTGAAGTAAAAGTAGCTAGAAAACAGTATAAAAAGCCTTGTTGTCAACATTTGATTTTGAAAAAGTATAACAGTATTTGAAAAAAAAGTACTACAAATATCAAATATCAATATCCTTAGTGCCTTACAAAGGCAGAAAGCAGTAAGAAAAGAAAGTGACATTGAGAAAAAGGAACTTAAAGTGTGAAGGCTATGTAGTTTGTAGCTGTACATATGTAACAGCTAAAAGTAATTTTACATTTGTTTGCACAAACTAAAGAACATCTAAGCTAAGATAGCTAGCTTCAAGCAAGAATAGTTTTTTTCTGCGGTTGGATTTTTCTCCATTAAAATTAGATACTGCCTTATTTGGTACTAAACAATTCTATTACTAACATTGAAACTGATTTTTTAATTACAGGAAACACGATGGACAAAGTCCATAATTAGGATGACACATAGCAAGCAGTGTCTACACTGTGGCTAGCCTTTATCAGCCTGAGTGCCTTCACTGTGGCTTGGTTGTTACTTGTATTTTGTAGTTCCTGAAAAATGTAGTTGTGTGGGGGTCTTTTTAAAAGTACACATACATACATATACGTATAACATTTGTGTTACATATATATATGTAACACAAATGCTAAAAAGGTCAGATTTTGGTCACCTCACTATTAACCAGGTGTAGCTACTGCATGTTGGCTAATAATGACCTGTAAGCAGCACTTTAATGGTGTAGTTTTTTGAGGTGGGGCTGATTGTAATTGTCTTATCTATAGTTGGGTAATTTTATGAGTTTATTTTTATAATTTTATCAGTGCATCATATTTTATAAAGTGGTTACATGTTTGTATATAAAATCTTAATCTGAAAAGTAACTAGTAACTATCACTCTGAAACAGATTGGTAACATAAAGATTACAATATTTCCCTCAGAAAGGTATCAGTCATTAACATTAACAGACCATCAGATATAGCAACTCATACTACAGGCTTGTATTTTGTACAGGGCAATATTAGATAGTATCTTATAATGACTTGTAGACCACACCCAATATGTTCTTGTCTTAGTTACATTAAATGTCTATTGTCTGGGTGTGTCTACGGTAAACAGGCGGTAGACACAATTGACATACATACTAAGTACATTTTAACTTTGATTGAGAGGAACCATCGCTTTCAAAATGAGTGGATTAATTTAACACAGGGGCTAAGACAGGGGCTTCTTATTATACACACACTTCCGTGTATATGAGTAAGTCATGTTAATTGCAATGTGACTGGTTTTGCTGTGTCTTCTGTGCATACTGTGTGCCATTGTTGTAGTATTGTTGTATGCAAGTATCCTGTATTTGCAATGGGGTGACCCATTAAAATAAAGCAGTGTCTCCCTGTCTGCTGACCCCTTGTCACAGGTGTCAGAAGTCTGTATTAATACAGGCTCCAAAGTTATCCAGTTATCTATTTTCTTCTTGTGCTTGTAATGGTGATTGTCTGCCCCGCCCTAATGTGCTGCACCTGTGTCTTGTTGTCTCATTAGTGTATTTAAGCTGTTACACCACCCCTCTGTGCCACATCTTTGCCCCCATGCAAGAGTTGCAGTGTTATTTCCTGTGTTCCTTGAGTTTGTCGTGTCCCCTGCTTGAATTTTGACTATTGTTTTGGTTACTTTAGTCAGAAAGACTGATTGCCTGTGTCCATTGCCTGATAAAGACAGTTGGACCTTTATTCCTCCCCCTGAGTCCGCTCTGTGTGTCCATTTGTGACCTGGACATATAAATCTGGATTGCCAGGTTTACATGTGAATGTCTCTTTTTAAAAAACCAAACAAAAAAAAACAGTATTTGGTGTTGATGGTTTAAAGATGGAGTCTGACAGTAAAGTTGTGCAGAATGCACACCTTTTATTACTCTCTGGAATGTCCCTGAGCCAGACCTGAAAGATAGGTCCAACTTACAGCTATATTGTACTCCAAATACTGCCTAAAAACGTTAACCTGGTCTGAGGTCTGCTAAGTCATTCATTATAGATGAATAAATTCATGAGCTGTATGCAGTTACTATTCTTTCATTTTGTTTTCACACATAAACAAACCCTCTTGTTGACATCTCTTATCTTTGTACTGTGCTCCACTTGGGAAATGATTAAACCTCCCAAGATAATGACACTGTACATTTGCCAGGTTATCACAGTTTTCATTGACATTCCAGTTGCTCAGAGAAAAGTATAAACATGTAGTGCAACATGCGTCCCCCTGTATGTTTTCCCCTACATCATGTCATTTCATAGAATTCCTTCTCCTTGGTTGAACAAGCGTGTCTCACAGAAATGCATTCACTGTGGTTCTTTTAAAGGCATGTGTGGATGGCCCATTTACTTGGCAAGAGCTGTGTTGACAGTCTCAGACTTCTTTCCTGTTTGGTATTCAGCTCACAGAACCCTCAGTGCCTCTCTAATGAAGCACAGACTCAGTGCCTTGCTTCAGCCCAGCAGACTCGGGGAGATTGTCTCAGGCGAGTGAAAAAAAGGAGACAGCAGGGAAGAATGAGCACTACAGAAAAATTTTAGCCCCTAATTAGTCATATTGTAAGAGTGTTCACAGTGAAAATCAGCCAGAAGACTTTGGATTCATATTCCAGTGAAGGGATGTTCATTGATTTGGACATGTTACACAATTCACTATCTAGAAGTCCACACAGGGAGGCCTGTGGTTTACATTATTTAATCTCAGCACTCAAAATAATGCAGTAATGCAAACAAATTGGCTTTATAACCCATTTTTTTCTCTTTTCAAATCACAGTGAAGAATAGTACAAGACTGAGAGGACAAGAGAAAAACAACCTCTAATTATCACTGAAAACGTGTAACATATGCTGCATTCCTGCCTTCGGGAGCCACCTCATCATGGTTATTGTTGAGCTCTAACTACAGCCCTTTTTTCTGTCATTCAGGGCTGGAAGGTAGTGTGTCCTTACAGGTTCTGCAGCTCTCCTTCAACAGGATCTCAAATCTACGACCAGGAGCCCTTGGCCACCTTCGACAGCTGAGAGAGCTACATCTACAACATAACCTCATCACAAGTCTACATCCACAGATGTTCCAGGATTTAGCCCAGCTCAGGGTAATTTCCTACCATCTGTCCATTTTGTTTCTTCATAATCTCACTGCACAGATCCCACAGAATATTTATTATTATTTAGAACCATGAAGTGATCATGACATGCCTTCATGGGTTGGTATTGGTTATTGGTAAATTTCAGAAAAGTATTCTTTAATTAAAACAAAGTTAAGTGTATGCTTTAATTGTTCAAACAATCATGTCTCAACATGTCTCAACATCTGCTGTATGTCCACATTGTGTCCTCCTTAAAGGTTCTTGATCTGAGCTTCAACATGCTAACCAGCCTCCATCCTTTAACATACCTCTCTCTGCATAACATCGGGGCAGATGTTAGGCTGGATGGTAATAGGTGGCAGTGTGACTGCCGTATGCGCAGTCTAAGAAGGCGACTGGCCTATGACAGCAGCAGAGGCCTGCAGGTCTGGAGTGTAGTGTGCACTTTCCCCTCTGCCATCTCAGGCAAAGACCTGCTACAGTTGGAGGAGGATGACCTAAACTGTTTTGGCACTGAAAACATGCCAGAGCTCCATCGAGATGTGACAGTTTATAGTGGCTCTGAGATACTGCTGTCTTGCTCTACACAAGGTAACACACTCAAAAGTGTAAAATAGCTTAATAAATATATTACAATGGTTCAGTCCAACTACATGTCAATGTTGTCTTCTCTGTAGACTCGATGTGGTGGACGCCCAGTGGTCAAGCATCTGTGAGCCAACCTCAGGCTGGTCTGCTCATCAGTGATGCCACCAAGAGAGACAAGGGACTATATGTGTGCATGTCTGAAGAACATGAAGTTGTGTCTGTCTTTAACCTGCAAATCAGCAGAATAGGACATGCAAGAAGACAAAGTAGAAGTTTACCCATAACCAGCCGACAAGTCATCCCACAAGGCACCCCAATTAGGACGGGTCAAGAACGGAATCAGAGAGCTACAGAGTCTGACTTGACTCTGGCTGTGTGTCTATCTGTTTTCATCACGTTTCTGATAGCCTTTATCCTTGGGGTCTTGGCAAGACCTTGTATTGATGCTCTTTGGACAAAGGTCATCAAAAGGAAAGACCCCTCTGCAACCAACTCAGTCTCATCTGTAGAACAGGGACAATATGAGAATGAGGCCTACTCCAGTGAGGAACCAGAGGCGATAGTAACTCACAGGGAAAGGAGAGTCACATTTAGCACAATAGATGTGACAGGAGATAGTAATGTACAATATTATGCTACCATAGCCAGTGGTAACCAGGAAAGCATCAATAATGGTGCAGTGATTGAATGTGATGCAGCTAAGAGTGAGGAGGACAAGCATGCAACTGGAGATTCAGGAAGTGGAGACAGCTCACAACAGAGTAATCCAGAGGTTAACCAGAGAGACAGCAGAGACCTCTCAGGTGTAACCGATGAAAACATTCCATACCCTAATGAGCTGGGCAAGAGAAGAAGCTTGTCTTCATGCTCAGATTCTTCACTCTCTGACAAAGCAGCAAAAGAAGACCACATGATCAAGGAAGACAATGCAACACCCAATTCTCCTCAGCTGGCAAAAGACTCTGTTCAGGAAAGAGCTGATTCCTCAGCATCTGGAAAAGTAGACGTGCCACAGATTTCCATAGGGGACAGAAGTGAAATTCCTGGATTCTCTTCTGAGCCCTTTAGAGATTGGTCACCACATGAAGAACAATTTGAATTTAGTGATTCTGTTCGAAGCATATCTGCAAGGTCCAGCAGTGTATTTGGTTCTTTTGATGATTCACAGATGATGGGGGTACCCACTTCAGATAAACAGAACAGAGATAATACGTCCAGCTCAAACTCATACGTCAGTGAGGATGAACCTACCCAATACACTGTAAATTCAGACCAGGAGGAGGAAGAAGATACAGAAAGGAACCACAAAAAATCTGAGGTCACTAACACTCACCTTAAGCTGGATGCCAGTTTTGAACAACAGATCCATGGTGTAGACCCAATTGAGCCTTCTGGGGAATTTAATCAGGTTCATTACAGACATGACACACATTCATCTTCTTCCAGCAGTGAGAATGAATCAGAAATCCCAAACCTCAAAGTGAAACACAAAAAAGGCAGAGTCAGCCAAATCAACAAGTGTTTGGATATCAGTTCCCCAGCTTCTGATTCATCTTCTAGTGATGAGACAACGGATCCAACAACAAAACTTACAACTAAGCAAGTGCGAGGAGAGGTGGACAAGGCAGGGCTTCCAACTGAAGAGTATCAGTCTGTCAGTTGTGGTGATGGACGTGATGCCACTAAGCCACAATGGCCTGACCTAGATCTTGGCCATATTACTCCCATCAAGAGCCGTGTAGATATCAGAGCTCCGTCACCACCTATGGATTCATCCTCTAGTGATGAGAGTGCAGATCAAGTTAGAGACCAAATGCAGAAGCAGAAGAAAGGAGAGAAGGTCGACATTTCCAAGCTTCCATTGCAAAAATCTCAAACAGCAGGTCATGATCCAGAACCCGTGTTGATTCCAGAGTATTCATCTTCCAGTAGTGACAGTGAGGATGAAAAGGCTGACCACACAGTGAAGCAGAGGCCCATGAAGGTGGACACAGCAGAACTGCAAAAATCTCAAACACTGAGTCATGAACCAGATACAAGTTGGCCTGCCTTAGATCTTGACCATATCCCTAGCATCAAGAGACGTCTAGATATCAGAGCCCCATCACCACCTATGGATTCATCCTCTCCACTGAGAGACAGTGAGGATGAAGAAGAAAGGAGAGAAGGTGGACATTTCAAAGTGAAGCAGAGACCAGAACCCGTGTTGATTCCAGAATATTCATCTTCCAGTAGTGACAGAGGATGAAAAGGCTGACCACACAAATCCCATGAAGGTGGACACAGCAGAACTGCAAAAATCTCAAACACTGAGTCATGATGCATACGGTGGCCTGCCTTAGATCTTGACCATATCCCTAGCATCAAGAGACATCTAGATATCAGAGCCCCATCACCACCTATGGATTCATCCTCTAGTGATGAGAGTGCAGATCAAGTAAGAGACCACATGCAGAAGCAGAAGAAAGGAGAGAAGGTGGACATTTCAAAGCTTCCATTGCAAAAATCTCAAACAGCAGGTCATGATCCAGAACCCGTGTTGATTCCAGAGTATTCATCTTCCAGTAGTGACAGTGAGGATGAAAAGGCTGACCACACAGTGAAGCAGAGGCCCATGAAGGTGGACACAGCAGAACTGCAAAAATCTCAAACACTGAGTCATGACCCAGATGCAAGGTGGCCTGCCTTAGATCTTGACCATATCCCTAGCATCAAGAGACGTCTAGATATCAGAGCCCCATCACCGTATCTTGATTCATCTTCCACTAGTGACAGTGAAGATGAAAAGGCTGACCACACAGTGAAGCAGAGACCAGCGCAGGTGGACATTGCAGAACTGCAAAAATCTAACACAGTGAGTCATGATCAAGATGCAAGGTGGCCTGCCTTAGATCTTGACCATATCCCTAGCATCAAGAGACGTCTAGATATCAGAGCCCCATCACCACCTATGGATTCATCCTCTAGTGATGAGAGTGTAGATCAAGTAAGAGACAACATGCAGAAGCAGAAGAAAGGAGAGAAGGTTGACATTTCAAAGCTTCCATTGCAAAAATCTCAAACAGCAGGTCATGACCCAGAACCCGTGTTGATTCCAGAGTATTCATCTTCCAGTAGTGACAGTGAGGATGAAAAGGCTGACCACACAGTGAAGCAGAGGCCCATGAAGGTGGACACAGCAGAACTGCAAAAATCTCAAACACTGAGTCATGACCCAGATACAAGGTGGCCTGCCTTAGACCTTGACCATATCCCTAGCATCAAGAGACGTCTAGATATCAGAGTCCCATCACCCTCACCTGATTCATCTTCCAGCAGTGACAGTGAGGATGAAACAACAAACCACATCAAGAAACAGGAGCAGGGTTCAACACACATGGCAAATAGTCCAGTTAAAGTATCTCAAACTGTTAGTCATGACCCAGAAACACGGTGGCCTGCAGTTGATCTTGAGCATATTCCACACATCAAGAGGCGTCTAGATATCAAACCACCAGCACCAGACTCTGACTCATTTTTGAGTATTGACAGTGAGGATGAAACAATGCACCATACCAAAACAAGGAAGCTTGATGCTGTGGAACTTGCAGGGCTTTCATATCAAGAAACTCAAAAAGTGAGTCATGATCCAGATACAAGGTGGCCTGCCGTAGATCTTGATCATATTCCCAGCATCAAGAGACGTCTAGATATCAGAGCCCCATCACCCTCTCCTGATTCATCTTCTTCAAGTGACAGTGAGGATGAAACAACAAACCACATCAAGAAACAGGAGCAGGGTGCGACACACATGGCAAATAGTCCAGTTAAAGTATGTCAAACTTTAAGTCATGACCCAGAAACACGGTGGCCTGCAGTTGATCGTGAGCATATTCCACGCATCAAGAGACGTCTAGATATCAGAGCCCCGTCACCCTCTCCTGGCTCACCTTCTAGCAGTGACAGTGAGGACGAAGCAACAAACCACATCAAGAAAAAGGAGCAGGGGGTGATACATGTGACAAATAGTCCAGTTAAAGTATCTCAAACTATAAGTCATGACCCAGAAACAAAGTGGCCTGCAGTTGATCTTGATCATATTCCAGGCATCAAGAGGCGTCTAGATATCAAACCACCAGCACCAGACTCTGATTCATCTTCTAGTATTGACAGTGAGGATCAAACACACCACAAAGAGAGTCAAGGGAGGGACATTGCACAAATAAAGAAACAAGGGGAGTTACACACAAACCTCCTACTGCAAAAATCACCAACAGGAAGTCATGATCAACAAACACTGCGACCTTCTGTGGATCTTGATAAAATTACTCGCATCAAGAGGCGCTTGGACATCAAAACCCCATTGTCACCACCTGATTCAATAAGTGGTGGGAGTAAAAACCATACAGTAGAAGAAAAGACAGAGGAAGCCAAAAACAATAGTCCTTGTCACTCATCAAGCAGCTCAGGTGAGCAAGAAAAAGATACAGAAGATTTAAGCAAACTACCAGTAACAGTAAAACCAGATCCAGATCCAAGATGGCCTCAACTGGGTGTTAGCAAGGCCCCCCAAGTCCAAAGGCGCCTGGATGTTAAGACACATTCACCATCAGCTGAGTTATCTTCCAACAGTGACATGAGTGACAGTTGGACTACAGACCTACTTGTGAAAGTGGAGAGACAAAGAGCCAATGTAGGGATTACAAATGATCAACCAGGGACAAAGTTGCCTTACTGGAATAAAACTGCCCCTGCTGTCAAAAGGCGTTTAGATATCAGAGCACCACCTCAACCAGTGGACTCCTACTCATCAAGCAGTGAGAGCGAGGGCGAGAAGAGAGACAACGATGCTAAAGTAGGAATGGGAGTATCTGCTGTATCGAAGGCCTCAGAAAAGGAGTTCATAAGGTCTTTGAAAACCCCAGGAGTAAACATGTTTCACAGTCCAAAGACAAACCACAATATCAAATTAGAAAAGTATACAGTTATTGAAGATGACTCGCAGGACAAAACAAATGACAACGTCAGCACAACACCAGAGCTTAAGTCACAGTGGGCCACCATGAATCTTGGTATGTCCCGCTTCAGAAAGCATCTTCATATCACATCGCATGCCCGAGCACCACCAAGCCTGCCCACTACACCTCCACCCGACTCCCCCTCCTCTTCCAGCAGTGAAAGTGGGTCTGGGAATAAAAGCAGCAAAACAAGACTAAAGAGAAAGAGAGTTGGAATGCAAGAAACCATATCAAGAACGGGAGATGAGTCTGACTCAGTATGGCCTCCTCTGAGTCTCACCAATGCCCCTCATGTCAAGAGGGCTTTGGATATCAGAGCTCCAGTACAAAGCGAATCATCCTCAAGCAGTAAGGGTGAGGTGATTGACCACAGTGTTCCTGACCTGAGTTTTGGTGTTCCTCGCATTAAGAGGCGTCTAAATATCAAGGCACCATCACCAGAGCCAGATAATTCCCCATCTTCCTGCAGTGGGAGTGAAAATGAAGTGACAGAATACACTGGAAAACCAAACAGGTATGCATCTTATATATCAGGAATGACAGACAGTTATGCACAAATCACTTATAAGCGTTCAATTATCAAAACTTCATTGCCACTTAGTAATTCTTCATCTGCCAGAGGCAAAAGTCACACTACAGACCATGCTGAAATGGTAACTGATCTATCCCATAGTGTGGGTGACAGAAATGCAGCGCTTGTCCCAAGGAACCTTCCAAGTATGAACTTTGATGATATAGTAAAGAAAAGGGTTGAGCAGTCCAGAAGCAACGTAGATGTGGACCTGCCACCTGAGATAAGGTGGACTGGCATTGGTCATCATCTGTCTGACTTTTCTAGCTCCAGTCCGAGGAAACATCTGGATGTTGGCTCACCACCTCCACAGCAGATGCCCCCTGCAGAGCACCGACTTTCCCCACCGGACTCCCCCAACTTCTCCCATAATAAAAGTGACAATAAAGTAAAACAAGACAATGGGAAAGCAGATGTGACACAACTGCATAAATACTCATCTCTTAGTGCCAGAACTGTTTCTCCCGCATCCAGCAGAGCTCTTGACGAGTTTGACAACTCAAGTGGCAGCACAAATGAGATTTTGAGGGCTGTATCTGACAACAGCAGAGAAAGGAAAGGCCTCAGTGCCCTAAAATCCATGTCGGCAGAGAGACAAAAGTGGGACTTAGGAAATGAAGATTTAGTTAAGGGTGCGTCCCCTCAATTTGATCACCATACAACCAAACAGCCACTAACACAAACACGTCCTTCCTCTTCTTCAGAAGATGAGAGAAGTGCTGCAGATTTGCTGTACGGTATCCCCTTATACAGAAGGCATGATGCTGGAAATACTGAACCACTGCCAAGGGTTCCACCTCCTATTCCAGCAACAACGCCACCAGATGAAGCAGGTGGGCTCACATGGGGGTCCCCACAAAGCAGTAAGACACAAGTATGGGAAGCTACAAGATCTTATCTACAACACAGCAGAAATGTGGGGGAATCTGACCCTTCACTCACATCAGAAAATCTTGCACTCTATTTTGACTCCTCAAACACAAACATCAGTAATGTTTAATATATAAATCACTGCATTTTGACAAAACAAGCAAATGATTGGTAATGTTGTTTCATCTTGAATTGGTTAGAGAGATAAATTTGATTTCATGTCTTCACATTACCAATATTAAGCTTGAAATGAATTGTAAATACTAAAATATTGTGTGGAATTGTTGTACGTTGTATGATAGAGCAGCATGTTTATCATTCAGATATACCTTATTTCTGTAAATTATATTTTTTTAAACCGTACATCCATCTACCTGTAATCAATTTTGCAAGGAAAATCCATGTGATTTTAATGGCCTTCCATTATTAATACAATTATTAAGATACCTTAATAAAAACATGTTTGAAAATTATGATGTTGTATGTACTGACAACAGTAAACAACAGTATGAGGTACTTTATGGGTTGTTGTTTTTTTTACATGGGCAAACGATTAACTAAAGAACCTAAACATAAGCCAGTAAGTTAATAAACCATTTTATTTATGTATATAGACATAGGTTATAGTGAAAACAGACATATAGACACATACTTTACATACATATATACAGTTGGGACAAGGCTGTTCATCCTCCTGCATTGTCATGGGGGAAAACTCTAAACACTCATCTCTACGCACTATTTGGTAAGCAATCCAACCCCAATCTCAATCTTAGATTTTACACTGATGGCTGATGTCTGTTTCACACAGTTTCAGCTGCAGTCGATTTCAGTGACACCACACTGGAGCTGATGTATGTTATCTTTAGATTTCTATCTATAGATTTCAAAGTGTCTTTCATGTGTGTTGTGACGGCATGGTGCAAAAGTTGCAAAACATGTTATGTACTTACAATAAATAAAATGAGATCCTTGTATACCGCTGCAGCTACCTAAAGCTTTACAGCGTGTTTAAGGATGTGTGAGTTGGGGCAAATGCAGGAGGGAACTGCTGTTCCACCGTGAGGTTACAGGTGTGTTCCAGATCTTAATAGACACAATCATGTTGTTCATCAGAATTAAGAGAACATGATTGTGAATATCAAATTAAGCACAAAACACTTGCACAAATTCCTGTACAAAACCAAAAAAACGCATTTGAAAAATGTTTTCAAAAAATCTCATCCATTCACAAAAGGCTCTGTTGGAGCATGCATGCAAATATTAAATCTTCTGACGATTCAGCATCACACAACAGCCAAAGACAAAAATTTATACATGTGTTACAAGAACATTATACTAGGCGAAAGGAGAGCATAGCATCATCACACAGTTCCTAACTGTCAGTGTCCATTGTTTTGATTAGATCCTATGGGTGGTACAAGCAAACCTACCTTACTACACAAGCCTAAAGGACCTCATCCTGAGAGGGTCACTGGTCTTCCACTGTAGTTATATTAACACTGTCAGTGTTGGGAGAGATGCTACTAGTAAGAAGAGACCTGAAACTATCAGTGGACTAAGGAAGACAAAACAGATACCACATATCAAGACAAAATGGACACCAACTAGCTCTATGTCAACTTATAACACAGCCCAAACAGTCTGAATTCATCCTGAAATAATCCCTGACCACTCAGTGTGTCTGTGTGTATGTGTATGTGTGCGTGTGTGTGTGTGTGCATGAGTAGGTGTATGTGTTTGTACGTGTTCTCACACGTGTATATACATTTGGGTTTGTTGGTACGCGTGTGGGACACAAAAAGTGACTTCCATGTTTTTGAGGCACAATAATACTCTTACCTACACAACGTAGATACATCAATTGGTCATCAGACCAATAAATGCTGATCAGAGCACTAGTGGCTCACCGCTGTACTGTAATAAGAGTTAGTGAGCAGCAATGCTGATCGGTTTGGTGTTATGAGGTCTGAAGCCTTTGCAGGGGGTTAGCAAACTGTTAGCATTAGCTGGAGCAAAACAGCAGGAGGGAACAAAAACTAGGGGGGGAGGGGCAAAAACAAAAACAAACACTGGCACAAATCAAAAGTAAACAGCACAGGCATCAGAAACCTGCGAACAACCATTTGACACAGTGTGCTTCTTGAAGAACTCCTATCAAACTCAAAACACGACAAACAATAGCAAGTGCCACCTGTCCAGAAAAGCTCAAGTTCAAGTTCATTGCACAGATAATATAATATTTCAATGTGCCCAGGTCAAAGTGACCCTGTTTAAGACTCCGACACAATGCATGAATGGTCACGTCTGTTGGTTTCTCTGTGCTGAAGACAAGGGGTGAGGAGTGGTCCTCCCACACAATACCATTTTGCTTCCATCATCCATGTACGATACCATGTTATCCTAACACAGACAGCAATATGACATGTCACAGTGAGAAACAGCAATGCCACTGGGGATTGCTGCAAGCTTGCCCACTATGCAACTCCGGTAGGGAACATAACTCCACAATGACAGCCCTCCGCGTCCGCGCCCTGGGCAGCGTGCACCCAGGCTGCAAACCCATGGCCCCCACCCTCGCCCACCCACAGCCCGAAACCCCTCCTTTACAAGGAAGCACCCACTGTCACCGCTTTACCATTTTTGTATTGTTTACTTATTGGTTGTTGATTCTCATTGTCGTTGTTGTCACAGTTGTATTCTTTTTTCCCCATTTTGCTTCGCAGCTATGACATCTGTCTTTCCTTGTACCATTCCACAAACTCATCCAACAAAACAGGCCCTGATGAAAAAGATGAGAAAGATAATAACAGATTAGGGAACTGATGGTCGTGTAACAGGAAGCTTTGTATATTTCTGTGTCGATACTTGTTCACTCACAGGCACCATCCTCGTCGTAGTTGCTGAGGTCCAGGTTGATTGTCCTGCTGAACTCTAAAACATTGCACCATTGGTCTTTGTTGATGACTTTGTACTTGGATTGCTGAGGAACAACAAATGAAGGCCTGACGTTAACGCGGCACCGCAACCTTTTAGTTACAGCAGTCCTGCCACAAAGCCAAACTGGACTTCCCACAGTCTCATACGCAGCTACTTCTCTGACACCTTTGATCTGGTAAAATGCTGTAGAGGCAATTTCTCACCATGATGCTCACCTCTAGAAATTGATTAAACACAGGAAACAGGGGCCACGTCTTTCCCAGCAGAAGCCCCAGCATACACTTGGCTGTGTTCAAGTCCAAACTCCTCTGATCCTTTTCCTGTCCAATCCAAAATAAATCTGGCTTCATGAAATCAGGTAAACAAAGCCCACTTGAAACATCATTATCATCAACACTAGCTGCAGACACATAAACTGAATTCCTTAATCTGCCGCCATTACTGTTAATAAAACATGACACTGTTATCAAAGTCATTGTGTCCTGTTTTCATTCAACACTGGCATTTTCATTCACTCTATTAGAGTGAGTTGCTTTATTTAAAATCAAGCACAGGAGTGAGTATGTAAACAGGCTACACACTTGATAAGTGCTTTTTCCGCTCAAAGTCAAACTGGAAAATGATCTTCACCTACCCAGCATATCAAGGGTGGTCTGTACGCTGGCTTGAGTAAGACTTTACAAGAATTTCAAATCAGACAGACTTAAACAAAAAACAAACTGTTTCCTACTGAGGTTTCACTGTAGCTGAATGGAAATAGACTTGCTTCCTAGTAGAAAGGTTTTTGCGTGACTCACCCGAGCAAAATCAAAGGCATATCTATAAATGAGCTTAAAACTGGTGCTGTCGTTTAGGACAGATCTCAGGTAATCGAGCGAGTTCCTCAGCCTCTCTGTGGAGTCGCACCTGATAACAGCAGAAAACGCCTTAGACATACTCGACAGAGAAGTACGTGCACTCTTGAAAAACAACTGAGACAGAAAACAACCCAGCAAAGCAACAGTGCATATGGAAAACCAAATGATCAAAGACCAAAAAGGAGTAGGTAGACGTGACGTACTGCAGTGAGCCCATGCCTCTCAGCCACTCCTGGAGAGTGAAATATCCCATACTCTGGGCATCCAGCTTCCAAGCAAGAACCAGCATCACCACCTGAACACACAAACGTCAACCTTTACAGCCACAGACATCCTTAAATAGGGGATGTGTCAAATCCAGATTATTCATCTATCTAAATATCCGTACCACAAAAATCTCACTTACATTCTCTGGCTCTACTCCGATGTCCTCACAGAACTTCTCCATGCCCTCTGGACCCACCACATCATCACATCCTGTTGCAGACAAGTGTCAAGCCATCAGTTTCACATGTGGCGTCCAACGGCAGTGGCCAAAAGTGACCAAACTAACAATGTGTGACATTGTGAATGGCTGAAAACGCCTCACCTGCATATTCGTAGAACCACTCCAAGCACCTTTTGCTAGAAAATGTCTCCTCCTCACGAATTTGCGATGTTTCATGTTTTCTGAAAACACTGAAGGTGTTAAGACAGTTATAGTCTCGAGCTCAGCAGAAATACGGCGAGCACAGTACAAAAGTAAAAGCAGTAGTCGGTGTGATTTAAAAGCGCATTTCTAATCCAAGTGCACCTGCATAAATGAGATAGAACGCTTGAGTTATAGCTATGCTACTGCTGCGGTTGTTTTCTTTTACTCATTAACAAACAGGATGTCGCACCTGTCCTGGCGACTCTTCTTGGCTGACATGTCATCTCCAGCAGAGGGTCTCCTCTTTTTCCTAGGAGGCATGGCTCTAGAGCAACAAGCTGGGGGAGGAAATGGAAGACAGAATGAGAGGTGGGTACTTCTAAGCAATACAAAGCCAGCAGTCCATTTCAAAAAGAAGCACTGTTTTGACAGTAGTATAACGCATATGTGACCTAGTACTGACACTGATGACAGTGTTAACTACTAAACGCACAGGGAGCAGCTGATATAGTACCTGAGGGGTGGCTTTCCTGTCCAACGTCTTCTGTCAGGTTCTGTCAAAGCGGAAAAAGACAACGCATGCTTGTGAGCGGGACACATACAGAAAGCAGGGCACACTCACATACCTGCGCACGACAATAGAATATATATAAGCTGCTAATATGTATTTACCAGCCTGTGCAAGGTGTGATGGATCTTATGGATGCTGGCCAGTGTAGTCAAGTGGGAATTCAGCTGAAAATCTATTTCCACAAAGAACAGAAACGACGTCAACACTGAGACTAAAGCATAAACACCCAGCCTCCTGCTCCTAATCAAACTTACAAGCTTGGTACAAGTACAAGGGTACACGAAGGTGACATCACCACGGCACAAACAAGAAGCTATGATTTGAACTTGATGCCGTTTTCCATGCGAGAGTACTGGAGACTCCATAGTGCTCAGATGACTTTCGTCTGAAATCTACTTTAGCGGTTTATGTTTTCAGAAAAGGACAGAAAGAAAATGTCTCACACGACTGAGGGAGTGACTCTCTGCATTCCTCGACAGACATGCAAACTCGAAAATGTGTGATCGTGCATGCTACCTCGTTGCCAAATGTCAAATGTGCATTCGCGTTGAAAGGCTGTCATCCAACACCAGGGCTTTTCATTTATTTCTAGAGGCCAGAACCAGGCAAACCAACACACTGCCGAACAGATAGCACTAGCTGCATACCTAAAATAGCAGTGCAGACGCGCAACTTGCACAGAGTTTACAAAGTATCTGGAGAGTTGTGCGTATGGGCGTTGTAGTCCATTTCCTCCAAAGAGGCCATTGAAAGCCAGGCTCTACTTATGACAGTAAACTACAATTCCCAAACCTTGACAAAACAACTATTTCTTTCCCTTCTACCCCCCAACATTCTCCCCAACTGATTGAATGCATTTTACATTGTTCAAAAATATCTAACATTTTATGCCTACTGACACTAAGCGTTGCGCAGACGTTTTGCAGCAGCTTCTGTAGGTGCCGCAAAGCCCGACAGCACTGCTGCAGCAGGCAATGAAAGATGTTTTACACAACTGCGTCACAATTTTCATTCTCTGTAATAGTCCGCAGTTGACCAGAAAATTGATCGATTTACATTGGCACTGCGCTGATCCCAAGTTTGAGTTGAAACACATAGTGAATTCCCAGTTATGATGCATATGAAGATCACAACGCTACGATTACCATCGAAAACCTTCGCGATTTAACTAATGTCGGCGGCATTCAACTGAGCACGGCCAACGCTGCACAAAAAATAACTTCAGGATAACTGTTGTGACAAAAGTAACCTCCTGCGTGTCCAAAACAACTGAAATTACACTCGCTATCCTCCCTTTGTTGTCGCCCAAGACAGCACTGGCAAATACAAAGAAACCAGCAAATAGCACGGAATTCATGCGTTCTCGTCCAAGCCTACAGAGCCACGGACTAAAAGTAGATGTAGAAACACAAAGCGTCTGTTTGCTTCTCTCCGGCAACGTCTGCAGCGTCGGCGAAGGCAGATAATTTGTTGAGGAAAGGCTCTATAACGTTACTACTTACTTGCCGCATCAGAGTGCATTTTTATGAAACATACAACTGTCTGTGGGAAGTCCGCAGACCGGCCAATAGGCGGGCCTTGTCAACGCAAACCACGCCCGTGAACCATGATTGAAACGGAGCCCGTTTGGGCTCCGCCTTTACTCACTGTCGTTTGGCCAGCAAGGGTGTCATGTCACAAGAAGGAGGACAAGAAATACACTCCTCCTGTGCACCCATGTGATTGCTCAGAATTTCCAAACAGGCTACGCTGTCTCTGTGATTCATTGGTCCAGAGATTTTTATTAGTACGTCAATCATCAGAATTTCCTCGTGCACGCTTAAAGCCAGCCCACGATGGAATGGGATTGGTCAATTTAGTCAGAAGTTGACCTCCCAGTGAAGCTGCTGTTTGGGTTCGTTTGGTGTTAACCCAGGCGGGCGGAGGTCGGCAGCGGTGGGAACTAAGTCTCATTTCACGATAGAATGTGGATAGAGCCTATCCCATCACGGCGTCAAGTTTCGGTAGAGGTCGGTAGAAGTCCGAGTTGTTAGCGGAAGTCCCGTTCCGAATGCTTCAGTTTGTGTATCAAGTTAAGCGACCGTGAGCACTGTTTGTCAGGTGACTGGAAGTCCCACGTGTCAACAAAAACGAACGGATACATTCAAATGCAGCTACGTTGCCGGTCCCCCTAGTTGTTTTTAAGATCCGTAGCATTGAGCTGTTGAGGTGAATCGTGAGCGGTCAGTGAGTTCATTGACTGAGTGTAAGTAGCACAAGTTGACCAAACTGTTACAGAGACCAGCTCTATGAATAACAGTATTTTTTAACAACACCACGACCAGCTGTAATATTACAGTGCTGCTCACATGCTAACCTACAGTCTGGTATTATAATGTACATCAATACAAGACAGAACAGGGTCATTCTGTATAAGCACTTTAAGTACTTAACAGTATTAAAGTAATTTTGAATTTTGATTTAAATTGCATTTTGCTGATAAATTGGGAATTTGACATAAGTAAAATTCTGATATGATATTTGTTAGTGGAATAGTTTTATTCCGTAGTATTGCTACAGTATTGCTTGAGTATTCCTGGTTCTGTCTTTGAGCAAGACAGTGAATCGGTGCCAGTATTAGGGAAGCTGTGCATTATGACTGCATTTTTATCAACAGTGATAAACTATCCTTTGATGAAACATCTAATAAAGATTTTGCGGTGACCGACAAAGAAACCAGTCACTGACCTTTGGCCAGTACAAATAGACTTTTAATGAAGAAACATATTTCAGTATTCTTTCTCTCTTGCATTTATATCTCTGTAATGTATTTTCTTATACAGTTTTACCATTATTCAGTAAAATTGATTTGTGTTAAAGTCAAGAAATAGTTATGTATTAACTCATGAAATATGGTAAACTCAGTCAGCTTATCTAAATGGATTTTGTGGTAACCTTCAATGTATTTAGATGGACTGTGTGCTGTCCATTATATTATACATTGTATTTCACACAACTTGTCCAAAGCATGACGACTAGAAAGTTACTGTGATACCGTAACAACCAGTGTGTCTAATGTCAACATTTTCCAATGTGCTCACTTGTGCGTGTAAATGGGAAACATTTACACGCGCTTTAAAACAATGCGTGCTTGTTTCTTCTAAACAACAGCATGAAAGAAATGAGCAGCTACCCTAAATAAAGGCGTGACTTGCTTGAAGGTGCAGATAGGTGTTCACAGGTGAGCCTAAACTGAAATTGCAGGACCGAAAGTGTGTCTTTCATCCCATTCCACAGATAGGATGAATATTTTTGTATGACATTTTTATGAAGTTTTTTTGGACTCTTCTGTTAAACTGGAAGAACATTACCCAGCTTTATTATTTTCATACCCCCTTTGACTTTGTTGGGTTTTTGTTGTTGTTACATTTTTTCGTGTCATTTAAGAGAAGGAGACAGAAAGACTTTCTCAAACATGGTCAGAGCCTATCGTGTTTTTTTTGTTGTGTTTTTAAGTGGGGCGGAGTTGCAAACATATTCCTGGGAGGAGCGATCACAGCTAGATAGACTTAAGGCACCGAGAGAGAGGGGAAGTGCACAGTACGTGCCAGAGAAAGCTGCGCAGTAAGAAGTCTGCTGGAAGTTCCTGCACCATGAGTTCGGAAACAACTGGACAAACTGCAACAGAGAAGACAGAGGAGGCAGCAACTGCTGCGACTAATCCAGCTCCAGTGAAAGGGGAGTGGAAGGTAAGAAGAAACAAATTCTTTGTACACGATGATGTAGGCCCTCGTCGGCCGTTGTGGGTCAGATGTGATACTTAACCTGTCCTCTGTGTCTCCCAGTGCCCTCTGAGTGATCGTCACATTCACAGAGAAGACGTGAGGAAGGTTTGGAAACAATGCCAAGAGGAAAGCTTCTGGTACAGAGGTATTCTGTTTCAGTTGTTTCGTAGACACTTAAAGACACTGAAGTCAGAAATATCTGCCAAATGACTTGAAGTGTGAGACCACACTGCAGCACTGGCTTGGCTCTGTTCTTCCAGGTGTATTGCATAAGACTTTTATTGTAGAAATAGTTGGGCAGGGCTTATTTATGAACGCCCTCTTTACTTATCGATGTGCCTTTTATATTCATACTGTCCTGTTCACACTAGTATATTTCAGCGAGTGGTTATTTTCAATCCTTTTGTATTGAATTCAGTCATTAATTATGACCACACGGGTGTCTTAAATTAAGATTGATTTGATCTTATGTGGGCAGGGTTACCCCAGGGCACCCAAATCCAGATACCAAACTGAATACTGAGAAAATGATCTGCTTGAAGAAACGTAACAAAAATATCAAAAGATTGGGGCTAATGCTCGTCACGGAAACCTCAACAGAGTTCCAATGTCCGTGTTGGACCGGGGCTGCTGTAGCAATGGTCATGGGGTTGTGAGTATAAGCTACTTGGAGCTAACTTAGGTGACTGCCCGAGACTGAGATTCCACAAACTGACAAAGAGCCATGGTTTGTGTGTCCACACTTTGTTGTCTTCAGCCTCTGTTCCCCACCTCTCATTCATTGCTAGCCGTGCAGCTGCGGCTCGTCTTCTCTCACTTTGAACTTTCAGTATACAAACACAAAATGCAACAATGAGTACTTCCTGGTTCAGCCCCATCCTTTTCTTCAAGGTAGATGGATGATTGTTGAGTGTTTCTATAACACAGGGGAAAGTTCAATGAGACTGAACTCTGCAGAAAGTGAATGTTTTTTGCCAGGGGAGCACATGTCAGTGTTTCATCGGCCAGAAAATACAAAAACATTTGTGCATTTGACGCAGGTTTTGCAACTTAACTCAAGTTTTGTACTCAAAGAAAATGGAGAATGATTAAACTGCATATTATGTATCTATCTAAAACAGTGTTTGTCTTGAACACTGAACTCTTGAACTGCTTTGGTCTTTTGAAAGAATATGTGGTGGATGTAATGTTACTACATGGATTTGATGAGCTTTTGACTGTTGTGTGCTGTTTTTAGTGTGTTTTCTTTCTTTCTTTAGCGCTTCCCCTCTCTCTGGGCAGCATTGCTGTCACTGGTGGACTGATCTACAATGGTAAAGCTCTTTCACATTTTTCATCCGTCAACATACTGACACATGTAAAGCAATAATTTTTTAATTATCCCATTTGGATTAAGTTCAAATTTATCCATGCAGGTATTTGGAAATCATCAAAGCGATTTGGTCCCTTTCCAAAACTAGCAGGTGTGTATCATACAGTATAATGGATGTCAGTTTATCAATAACAATCATTTTAATAATCCCTTAGCAATCAATGGTCCCTAACTATCATTTTTATCTTGTTTCTTTCAGTTGCTGGGATCCTTGGTTATGCAGTGGGGAAAGCATCCTATGTTGGAACTTGTCGAAAGAAGTTCCAGGAGCTTGACATTGGGAATGGACCTGGATTTGGACCGTGGTCTAAGGAAGGTCACTTGGGACCTTTCAACAACTCTGGTCCTGGACACAGGTGGGGAGAACACTGACTTTCAAAATTTTACTATCGCATTGTCAAGGTGGAGATTTATCTTTGAAGCTCTATCATGTACACCACAGGCCATTCTAATAATAAAATCTTCCATCCTTGTTATGCAACACCTCTGGTCCGTCAGGTTGAAATAAGGCTTAAAAAAAAAACAAAAAAAAACACGGTAGCCTCCCATTGACTTATGTGTTTCTCTCAACCCAATTGTCCACTTTTTTCTTTGCACTGTCTCAACAAAAGAAAAATACCATTGCACATATACCCAACTAAGCAATTTAACCTGACGTCTGTTCTTTTGTAGCTTCAGATGAATAGGAATGATAGATGTCTCACCCTGTGTGTTTCACTGACTAGAATGTTATCCCTACAGATCCTGCCACCATGTGTGTGAAGAATGCAAGAAAAAAGCTCAAGCTCCATCTGCAGAGGAAGTGAAAAGCTAGAGGTAAATGAAACATTGACAGAGCTCTGAAAACATACAGTGCACACAACTTTAATGCTATTAAAACAGATTATTGCACAGACTACATGATAGAAATGGCAAATCTATCAAAAAATAAAAAAGACACATGCTACAGTATTTGTGAGTGCAGGTATATTGTCAGTGAAGAGTTGTGTTCACTGACACATGCCTGTTTTAAAATAACCTGAATGCACTGATCATGTATTCCTTCTCATTTTTCAGATGCACTGGAAACACTGAAAGACTGACAGCATGGCTCTGTCAGTAGCAGCTTTGTTTCTTAAATGTTATAAATACAGCATGAATTGTCAAAGGTATCTTTTCATACTTTCGTACTTGTACCTCATATTCATTCATGTCAAACCATGCAGAAAAGTGCCACTAGGGGGAGCTACTTTCCTTTCATTCATAAATAATTTGCAATGAATTTCATTTGGGTTCATTTTTCAGCTGCAATACACTTTTGCAAAACACAGAAGACAGAAAAGCGCATTGTTTGCGATCTTGATAAGGACTGTCATTTCACCAGACGGTCTTACAACATACAACATATCTGGGAAAAACTTTATAATTTGCTACATACAGAGACTAAAAGCGACTACCTCAGTTTTTGTTTTCACTTTTTGAATAGGAACCAAATTATTTCCATTAAGGAGAGTTCATAGCACAGAATCAGACCAGAGATGTATTTTGGAGCTTGATGAGCAGTCATAGTATTTTAACATCAAACCTTTGTACTGGGTTGAAGTAGTACATTGCAGTGAAGCTGAACTGAGTGCTGAGTCTTTAGCATAGTATTGTAGTCTTCTATAAATTAATGCTTTCTCAGTCTTATAGGTACTATTTTAAGAATAAATTTTTTAATGTCAGCTGAGAAATTTTACAATAATTTGACATGCTGGTTTGAAATCTACACTTTGTGTGCAGCCAGATTTCTAATTATTTGTTTTTACAGACATTAATTCAAGGTGAGCACTTAATTTTTCTTCTTTAGCAAAACATGGCACATAGTGTTCATTATTCAGTGTACTAAATAAGCAATTCCAATGGACCATAGTCATTGCATACACCTTCTGGAGTGCTGATGCTCTAACCATGGTGAGAGATGTTGCTTTGCATAACGTCAGAGGAAGTATTTAGAGGTTGAACAGAGGTTAGGGAACTGACTCATATGGAACCCGTCATCTATTCACACACTAATACGTGCAGTCTTAATGCTGTGGTCTAGTTATAGAAAAGACCAGACATTGTTAGGACCATTATTTGAGGCCCAGTGTGTTTATAAAGTGTGCTCAATATTATTAAGTTCTACAATAAAGATATATTTCTATGTGTTGTACACACCAAACATACTGTATTTGTATACCTTCTTCTAAAGGTGACTTTGGACTATACCAGTGGAGACCATCTCCTCTTGTACAAATTCTATGATACCTGATCCACTGTAACTTCAATTCTTGAAGTACCCGCCTACCAGTGCATGTTTGGGTGTACGCTGGTTTTATAAAATGTGGACCCATGTTAAAGTCACCTCGGGACATCATCCAATCAACAGGTCGTTTTCGTTCGATTGTCACATTTTTGGCGAAATAGAAAGCTATAGTTAATGTGGGCGTTACACCATCCCAGCCAATCCTGATCAAGAAGGCGGGACAAACGGGCGACCGTCTGCTCTGACAGTGGAGCTCTTCCAACGCCGAAACAGACAGAAAAAAAATCACGCCACTACGCAAATCCTTCCAATGGAGGAGGGCCAGGACGTTGAAGCTTGTTCGGCAATGAAAAAAACGCCTGCAAGCTAGCTACCTAGCTCAAGTGAAGAGAGAAGAATCAAAAGTTGTGAGTAACATCAGCTTAACGAATAATGAAGTAATTGAAGGACGCGATGGTTGCTACCTAAGGCAGTTAACGTTAGCATACGTCAAGTTCCGTGATTAACTTTGCCGATGAGGTTAATGTTAGCTTTCCAACTGTGGTACCAAAATTGAGCACCGTAGCATGCTAAAGAAGGAGTTTGGCTCATCTGCTAGTGTGAGTTAATCGCCTAGCTACCTTGCAACTTAAATAGGAAGCTCCGTTCAACGTTCCTGTTGCCATTAGTATTATCGAAGTCAGATAGCTAGCTGGGTTGTTATCATTGCTATCTTACTAGCATATTGAACCTTAACTTACAGTTGACAACTGGATGGTCAGCTAAATCAAGTTGCTGCTGCTGCTGCTTGTAGCTGTTAGCCTCCTGCTCAACATTAGCAGTTTGCTCAATACAGTATCAACACCAGGCTAGTTGCTAACTAAAAGCTACCGTGATCGATACCCTTTATTGCCTTTGCTAGTGTTAACCCCGCTACTTCTCTCACTGGTCATAGTTTTGTCTTGGTAGTAAAAACGTTGAACTGCAAACAACAGAATTATGGCAAAAAATCTCTGAAATGTTTGCTCACAGTATTAAAACGACCACGAACCCTCAACTCAACGTTTTTGTGCACTGGCTTTATCTCTCTATGTCATAAAATGCTGAAGTGAAGCTGCGCTGCTTATGTCTGAGAGACAAAAGTTGTCACTGAGAGGTCACACTTTTAAAAGATGGAGCGTTTGACGGGACTAAGCCATAACATGTCCAAGCATGGGCGCCCTTGTGCATTGGCATGACAGTGAGAGAACTGTCAGCTTTTGCTTCTGACATTCCTCTGAGGACTTCATTCTCGCTGTTCAGAGTGCATCAGACGCACAATGAAGCATTTGTTCATTTTCCGTCGAGACCCGAGCGCTTGGCCACAGACAGAGAGGAATCTGGTCAGTCGGCTGCGCGGCTGGAGGTGGACATGGCCCAAACTATTTCAGATGAAGGCACGCTGACAGAAGAAAAGTTAGTGTTCTCTCATGGGCCTACGCCAGGGTGGACTGTGCTCTGAGCAGTGAGAAATTTGCGGTGCGTATTTGCATGAAAAAGTTACATTACAGCACTTGAGCTGTTGCAAATGAAAACCCTTGCGGCCAGAAGGGAGTAACAGACATGTCTTTAACTCTTCTATCTGTGCTCGCTTTTGCGGCAGTGTAATCGTGGTTGGCTCTGGCAGTGCCGGTAACGTGGAGCTGCTTCAGAGTAGTACGTCACATAGTTTCAGCCTTTTTCGCACAACAGTTTGCAGCGTTGCACTAGTCTCTTCATACCGGACCAAAGGTCCGTGCAACTGTCTGATCCCCCTTCATTCCTGCCAGGCTAAGCCCCTGATGGCAGTACAGATGTGCGCTGTATTCTCCTCTACGCTCTCAAACTAGAGGGAATCCCCTGTAGATTGTACATAGCCGTCTATCTGTGATTATCTGGGGCATAATTCCAGTGAATTAGTGCGTTTGGTTTAATCTGGTAAGACATTAATGGCATTGAGGAGTATGGGGATGAAAGACCAAGCTCTGTAAAACACCCCCGCAGTGGCCCCTCGCTAAACTGCCCCCTGCAAGGATTAACTGTCAACACAGCACTTCAGTGCCGACTGCAAAAATGTTACGTAATCCAGAAATATAGTCTCACTTTTCTTAATTTTATTTCCTAATTCACGTTACAAACCAAAACGTGTTTGTTTTTAGGTTTGAGTGGTGTGCTTCAACTCTGTAGCCGTGATCGGTTGCTGTTTGTTTTTGATGTCCTACTTCCAGCGGTCTGCAAATTAGCATCTTTTTTTTTGTAGTCCTCGTCTACATATTAGATCTAGTGAACGCCGTGTTGTCACCTGCACGAAAACAAACATTAGATGTCCCGCTTCACATGGGGGTGGGAACGTGTGACTGCAGCAGTATTCCCTCACCACCTGCTTCAGTGTCTCCGTGTCATAGAATACCATCTGCCGTTTATTTGGCTAGATTGCAGTGTATGATCAGCCGTCAGGGCGTCGTGGCTCAATTATTAACTGGACAACTAAACAAATAACACACTGAAGAGTTGCACATAAATTTGTTGGGTCCCTAACCGGCTCCTCTGCGTGCCAGCACCCGTATTAACGGTCACTTTGCCCTGCACTGAGCGTTGCACCCAACTCATTGTAACTGTAGAGCACCCACGATTTGACTGGTGGTGAATGGTTGGGACGCACAACAGCGAAGGGAAGAATACTCACGAGTCAATGAGCGGTCGCTTTCAGACAGACTTATTTGGTGTTCCTGCATTGAAAGGTAACGGCTGACGGTTACGTCGCGTTTCGTCACCACCCCGCTGACCTTCCGCACGGTTAACTTCCAAAAGTCTGCCTCTCCTCCCAGTCCAATGCAGATTGAAGCACACGCTCCTTTACTCGGGATAGGCATTCTTTTCATTGATTGCACTGAAAGACTTGGCGTAACGTGGCTCACAATGAGGACCGAGTCGAGCTAGAAATAACCTATAATTGAGCCCTGCTGAGGAAGATTATCCTTGGCTTTGGGAGAGAAGGTTTGGAGCATAATTGATGTTTGGGTCTGCCTTCGCCAAAGAAACCACCCTGTCTTTGCCCTCAACGCGGCCTCAGCTGAGCTGCCAGCGTTTCTGCCGTGTTTAGATCCGCCGACGGCACATGAAAGCCTCATGCTTTCTGGCTATATGTGTCATCCAGAGCAAGCTAAAGATAAGAGGGCTATCTGTCGGGACGTGCAAAAATGTGTTTGTTTATACACTTCCCTTTCCAGTCGGAAGAAGCCAGTAATGTTTCCACTCAAGAGGTAGTGATTACAACAGGCCAGGCCTGTCATTTAGTGTCGGAGGCAGCCAGATATAGCCCCCCCCCCCTTTGTCCAATTGACTGTAGCACACTGCATGTTTCTGACCGTCAGCTCGCCCAAATTCAAGACAAATGCACTGTTTGTCTTCTAAATTTCGATGGTGGGTGCAACTGTGATTTACGAACAAGGTGAACTGGAAGGAAAAGTGTACAGAGCTGATGTCAGCTGGAAGTTGATGACAGAAAGAAGAGGGGAGCGCAGCACAAATAGACGGGACGATCTCGTCTTTGTCCGGGTTATCTCTTATTTCCCGGAATGCTCTATCGGCTTCCCACTTGCAGCATCTTTGCCGTGTACTGGAGTCAGAAGGCTGCAGGGCGACATTAGATGAAGTCGGGTTAACCGTTGACCAGATCACTTCTGCTCCGCTGACCTTTCAGCTCCGCTCGCTCGTTGCCGCGATACCAAAATGTACAAAGTTGAGCTTTGTCAAACTTGCGCCGATCTGGAAATGCGACGGTTTGTCAGAGGGACCGAGCGAGCTGCGTTGAGATAGGTTGCAGCAATACCAGAGAAATGCATGGGCTTAAATATAGAGCAGGAGCTCAGTCTGTGGCTGTATCTGCTACAGCATTCAGGATGTGCGCAGGGTTTGGCCTACCCTTTTTCTGCGGTCGCACTTTTTTGTCTTTTGGAGTCGCTGAGTTGGAGCAGGAAGTCAGATGTGTTATTCGCAGGTCTGTCAGCGTGAGAAGAGAGCGACTATGTCTGAGAGCTTTTTTTGTTTTCTTCTTCTGCTCGTCATTCAGCTGCGTCTGCGGCGGGTGGGATAAGGTGGGTGCGATCATACGCCCTTTTGGGCAGTGGTTTCGCTCGGTTTCCTCTCTTGTTTTGACTCGACTCTGATCCACGCCAGCTTGTTCTCATCGTTTGTCCGGCACGAGAGTGGAAGTTCTCACACCCCAATTTATCTGTGACTCAGTGGCTCGTTCTTCCTTCCTTTGTTTGATGACTGTGTGATAATGATAATCTCCAGCCTCCTCGACTCGCTTGCTCCGTTTATGTCAGCGCTGTCAAAACGGGGGGGAGACTGTGACGCTCACTCCCACCTGTGAGACCGCTTGACTATAAAAGGCGCCCCTCGCAGCCGCCGTGATGATAAACTGGACGGAAAGTACGGTTTCGGAAGGCTCTGGCCGCTTACGTAACTGCCTCTCGGATGTAGCGGGTAATCTTCAGATTATTACTCCGCTCAAGAGGAGGTTTTAATCCAGCCCCAGTGCAGAGCAGACCAGGCTGCGGTAGTTTGATCTGTCACTGTGCTGGGACCAAGACCAGACCGTCGAGCAGCACTTAGCCTTTCACGGCCGCACGGGCAGACAGGCCAATGTTCTGAGTCCTAACGAAGTAAAAGAGTAAAATTCTAGTAAAGTAAAATCTCTGCAGTGTTTAAGTGAGCGAAATAAGGCACACGTGGCTCCGGGATATGTTTGTTTTTCTGACCAGTCAGAGATGGATTGGATCTGTGTTAAAGTTCAGGTTGAGGGAGCATATTTTGTTTATAGCAGCGAGACAGGAGGCTGGTTTGTGTCTTTCTCCTTTTGTCAGTTGTTGTTGTTAAAGACGTGACTTCTGTGCTCTCCGTTTCAGATCCTTGTGCAGTGCAATCGTGGACCCTCCTTCCTCTCTGCAGTTCCAGCCCCTGCTCTATGGCCTTAAGGTACGCCACGTGGGTTGAATGGGTTGTGTTCGGTGGTTCTGGGTTTTTACAGAAACTGCAAGCTAAGTAGTGTGGGAAAGAACAGGGGTGTTGGATTAATCTCTCTGTTTGTTTTGCTGAATCTGGAAAGAAGCAAAGCCGAGTTTCGGGCCCGTTCTTGCCGCCATTTAAGCTTTTTTTCTCCCCTCGGCCTGGACACGCTCGTACTCGGTCACTGCGTGGGGTCTGTGCCGCAGCCGTGCGTGGACTCTGCCTGACGTACCTCCATGTCGGCTAAACATCTGAAATATTCTTTCCATCAGACGCGTGTGTTATCTGTCTATAACCAACATCCACTCGCGGCTGTGTAGGTGGCTCATACCCTCGTCAGAGCGAGGCAGCCGCGCCTCCGTACATGTGTACTTCCTGTGAATGGGCTGGTGTTATCATCCGGCGTTTTTCAGTCTTTAGTCACGAGCAGCCAAACACGCGAGTAAGAAAACCGGCATTAGAAGCAAGTCGGCAATAAACTTCACGTGCGCTGCGCGAACATTCTTCACGGGGAGAGTGGAGCTCTGCAGATGCACTGACGCAGAAAAGAATATGTGTTGTTTTTGTTGTCGTTATAAATATCACCTTTCGGTTTTCGGTAGTATCAGTTTTAGACCAAGCAACCAGTCAAACTGTCCTTAATCAGAAAATAATTATCAGATATATCTGCTATGACAACAACCCTTCGTCACAGCTGGAGCTCAGGTCAACACCCTTGAAAAAATGAGGATGAAAATGCCTTTGGTTAAGTCAGCGTTGCTCGATCCGTACACGAAGTCGTGTTGCGTGCGTCTCAGCGTATTATTGCGGCCTCTGGGAGATGAGCGTCATCTCGGAATGGTAATTTGCGAGGAGAGAAAAGAGGGTAATTTGGATTCGGGGTCCAGCCAGGTCACATTCCCACATTCCCCAGCGGTGACAACCATGTCCTCAGCGGGCCGCCCCAGGACTGTCAGTCAGGACTCGGCAGAACCAGCTCCATCTCTCTGTGTGCGCGCGCGACGCTTAATTTACGGGCCGGCCGGAACTGAAGGGCCCGAGTGGCAATATTGCAGTTGGCGAACTGAAGCTGTGAGGAGGAAATTGGATACAGCACAATATGTGACGAGCGATCACTCGGTGGGATCTAAAGGAACTGGGATTAAATATTGACCGCCGTCGTCGGACATTGAGATTTTATTCCTTGACGGCCTTTGTAAAACTCACAAAACAAAGCGAGACTGAGAACACATAAGCGTGTACGCGAGCAAACATAATATCTGTGAAACTGACAGGACAGGATGTGTTACTCAAACTGTAAACGACTCTCGGTGGCAGAACAAGTCTGAGCTTCCACGCTGGATGCTGCACAAAAGATGTCTTTCAGGGGACGCCTTTGTCGCTGGTGGACACACGTGTTTCCAGTATGTAAACAGTTGCGCGCGGGTCCTTATGATGAAAATAAATATTTCGCTGTCGTCAGCTAAATTTTAAAAAGCCTCAGCCTGGGATCTGGGTCTTCAGGTTTTCACGTGATGTAAAAAATTGAAATAGAGCATCCGCGTGGATCGCTGAAGACATCATTCACAGCGGCGTGATACAAAACGGGAAACAAAAAAGGGAATTTACGGTCGCGTGAAATCAGGCGACGCCGGAGGGCCCCGCGCAGCGCGGCGGGGTCGCAGCCTCCACGGTGTGCTGACTGTTCGCGCCGTCAGGGGGCAGTGCAGCGCTGTTTTGATATCGTCCTTACCTGACATGCACGGTGGTGGTGGTGGGGTGGGGTTGCTTACTGACATCCAGTGGTGGAGAGCAGCGGTTCAGGTTTCTGCTCACACACAGCAATCGCAATAACTGTAGCAGGCTTAACCTCAGTTGACAGTCCCCCCGCCCCCCCCCCCCCAGCTGACTGCAGGACTTCGACTCCTGGGCCCCAGCCCAAGAGTTTTCCTGTTTTCTCCTGCTTGAAAGCAGACCAGGGCAGAGGCGGGCGGGACCCAGAACGGCACTGGAACGCTGCACATTGTTCCGAGAGCTTCCTCTTCCACATTCCTGGGCCGATAGGGATCTGGGCCTCCCGCGCGGGGGCATTGTTCGAGCTCAGCAGCCACGCAGGCCCGGCCCCCGGCGGGTCCCGCGTCCCACCTGCGCTGGCCGCTGCGGTGCCCGGGCCCGGGGCCGGGCCGGCTGTTCCCTCTCCCCCTCTCCCACTCGTTTAGCGATGCTGCCCGGGATCTGCTGCCTCAGCATCGCTGCGTCTCTACTCGGGCCTCAGTCTCGCACTGTCCCGACAAGCGTCCCCTCCCTGCAACTTAAAGCACCCCCCCGTGCCTGATGGATTAGATTTTGTCTTTAGCAACATAATAATAGTCTGCACGCTACTGTCTGCGCAGCGAGGGATATCATTAAAGGTTACACAATCACAGGGGCTCTCTGTATGAGCTCCACATACCCGGTAGTGCTGCGGAGGCGGTTGCAAACGCAAAGAGCCCCGTCTGCACCCGGTCACTGTCATGGGAATCCACGGCCTCCAGTGGAAACGGCAACAGAGCAAGTCCTGCTGCTCTTAACACCCAAAGGAGTCGTGTTCACACTGGAGCCCTGCACAGAGCTAACCCCCCCCACCCACCCATGTTATGCTACATTCTCTCCATTGTCAGCATGTCACAGGGATTGAACGCTAAACGAATGCAACGTTAGGAGGAGAAAAGTGTGTACATTCCATTTATCAAAGCGTTTGACAGCCTTGAACAAACCAAGTGTTTTCTTGCTCTCTGCAAAGCGTCGGTGAGCCGGACTCCAGCTCAAACAAGTTTCTGGTGGTGCGCCATCAAATCTTGCTGAGTGTCGTGCCCCCCCCAGCAATTTGGGGCTTGTCAAGTAGATTTCGACAATTTGCTCGTGCTGGCCCGCCGTGTTTTCCGCCAGCCGGCCTCTAGAGGGCAGAGTTGTGGGAAAGCGGCGGCCCCGTGCTTATCATCTCATTCCTCCACTTTGTGCTTACTCTGCAGGCCAGGCTTGGCGCTGGACAAATTCAATACAGTTGCACAGCTGCGCTGTTCTCGCCGTATTTGTCAGAAGCACGGCGAGTGCTCCTCAGGCCCCTCGACACGCAGTTGACACAATTACATCATCGTGCTGACATTGTCGCTGTCGATGGCGTAAGCACTTCCTCAGCGAGCTTCTGACTGCACTTACTGGTCTTGCGCACAAGCGCGTTTTTGCTGCGGCTCTCTTAACCCAGGACGTCATTTTCCTGTGAAGATGATGATCCCTTGGCCGTGAGTGCGCTTTGACGCATAATGGTCTCAGCTTCACGGGGCTTACCGTAACTGTGTCGGCTCCAACACCACAGTTTTGTCATTGTTTTACTTCAACTTTCACAACGAGCCGTCCTGTTTACTTTTGGTTTTGGCTGCTTTGCGCGAAACCAACAGCATGTACACACCTCATCCTGTTTGAAACGACAGCCTGAAGTGGCCCAGAGGTGCCGTCAAGCCCTTCGGCATTCAACTGATTCGCCTAATTCGGGACTAATATCAGAAACGGATTCTGTCTTGATTACGTGGGAGATTAAGAATGCGCCGCGCTGTTTTGTTGTTGCATGCGTTTATTGCGGTGCGTAGCGAATGATGAATCAGCAGAAAACCGCCAAGCTTCAAGGTGTTCTTAACTGTTCGCTGCAGACGTCTTCAGTTTCGGCGTGGAGCGTCCACAGCCCCCGGACGGCTGCCCGCGGACCGGGTTACGCTTTGTGCTCGGGCGGCGTGTGCGTTTTTTTGGCGCTGAGGCCGCCCGGAGAACGGGCTGAAATTGATGATTTCTTCAGGCAGCGAGCTTTTATGAGAGTCAGCACGGCCCCCCCCCCTCTCCTGCTCCTGGACGGGGTTGGAGTTTTGCTGCAGGTACAAGCTGTGCAGCCAAGCAGAGCGCAGCAGTCTGTCATCGCCCCGTTTCACAGACCCCATCACTTTACTCATTCTGCTTCCCTTCATAATAGCTCGGCACGGTCGGGGTGTTGGGTCTGCTCTTGTCATGCGAGTAGCTTAGCAAGAAAACAAACAAGCATTTGTGTTTGTGTACGAATGCTAACAAGAAACAACCACTCGTGCCGTGATAAGGGGCTATCAGTGAACGCAGGCGCGCGAGTGCAGCCGGCTCGGAGCTCTCCTCCTCCTCCTCGGAGCGCCCTGTCAACCCCCCCCGCCCTCTCTCTCTCTCAAACTGGCGAGCAACGCTAGGCCGGCAGGGCGCGGCCCGTGTCGTCTCCGCTGCGATTGGCCGGCGGCCCGGTTCAGCGTTATCTCCGGCGGAACACGCTCTAGTCCCACCCCAGATAGTGCCTGGCAGCCCCGAACGTGGCCCGGCCCACTCACCATTACATCACAGCCCATGAAAAAGTGCCATGTCTGTTTGCTTTCACCCGATCGCTGTGCGCAGGCAGGTAGTGTCGCAGCGTCGGACGCTCCTCGCTCCGTCATGCTGGCCGGCTGGCAGTAAACAGCTCCTCTTACTAGTCAGTCCAGACGAGCAACTTCAGGGAGCCTGTCGGGTCGCGTCTCTTCTGGCCTGCGAGGGCAGGTCTCGTGGCGCTCGCTAACGCATTCCGACAGCGGGCGAATGTGCGACTGCCGCGCGTAGGCAGCAGCCGGTCGCGGTGACCGGGCCCCCGTCCGCTCGGCGCCTGTAAATGGGGCAGATGTGGCAGACGGGCGCTCTGTATGGGAGACGGGCATGGCACAGGCTGCTGGACGACGCACCAGAGTAAAGGGCACAGCGAGTCTCGCCGAACATGGAGTTCCTGAAGAGCCTGGTCCCGGCCGTCATCTCGGGGGAGGCGCCCGCCGAACACGGGGGCGCCTTGCCCAGGGAGACGGGTCCGCGGCTCCTCCGCATGAAACGACTGGGCCTGCTGGCCATGGGGCAGACCATCGAGGAAGATCCGGCCGATCCGGCGGTAGACGTAGAACCGGGGATCGGCTCCTCCAGGCCCGCCCGCGGTAAACGAACGCGCCTCAAAGGTACAGCTGACTCGCATGCACCTGCGCCGATTTTGTTTTTAAAGCTTCTCTGCTACTTAAGCACGCTGTTTTTCCTCATAATTTGGGCTTTCGGTCGGGTGCACGCTAAGCTTTAAGAGTTGACCTTCCTTCACTGGGTGCTTGGGTGCTCGGGTGCTCATCCCCGGTCTCAAACCTCGGTGGTGCCAGAGAGACACATCTGCTGCACTGTGCTCATACTGTAACATATCAACTGCACGGCAGCTCCGGACAAGCTTGGTTTGATGGAAAATGTAATGACGAAGGTTGGTGTGTAGGTTATCTGCACTAGATGATTCAGAGTTTGTTTTATCGCAATTTTGAGCAACGAGAAAGAACAAAGTCTGTTTGTATCAAATCACAACGGGCAGGTGTCACCGCTGACCGAAACTTAACAAAAACAAGGAGGGGAGCGGTTTGCGCTGATAAACGTTCCTCCGCTGGCCGTGCGTTTTGCCCTCTGCTCCCTTTAACCTGACTGCCAGCAGCATCGGGCACCTGTTTTCAGCAAACAAGCTCTGCCTAACTTGACTTAACGCTCGGCACCGAACGGCAACGTGAAGCAAACTTTATTGAAAACGAAGCCACAGTTACAACGACATTAGGTGGCCAGGAAAGTCCGACTCAACGCTAAAGCTGCGCTCTGTCAGTCGGAGGCGTACTGCGACGAGACGGTCGTTACATGGGAGCTGCGTGTTTTTTCGGAATTCGTCAACAGAAAAGCAGGGGGAGAGAATGCAGCTTTAACTCGGCATCGAGGAAACTGTGGCGAATTCTGCCCCGGCCTATTTTCAGATTTAAGCATGTGATCCCTGCGCGTCGTCCTGTGATCCACTTGTTGAGCAAATCTCCGATCATCAACACAGAGCCGCGTGACGCAACAGGTGGGCACACCTGCCCCGGCGGCGCGGGGCGACCCCCAACCAAGACGGCGGCGTGCGCGGTGCCAAATCCTAACGTGCGCGACCCCAGAGCCATGTCAAGACCTCGCAATATTTCACAAGAGAAAGCCGCCGGTTCCCACAGCAAATGAGCACTTGGCGACAGTAGAGCGGAAAAACTCCCTTTCAACAGGAAGCAGCCCCCCCCTCGGCAGGGCCGGACTCGGGGCGGGCGGCCGTCTGCCTCGAGAGGAGAGAACAGAGAGAGCGAGACCAGGAGCTGTACGCCCGCAACGCTTTCTCGAACGCCATCGAAGGAAAGCTGTGAGGCAGCTTCTGTTTTCCCAATACAGAGCACAGCTGTATGGCATTGGTGGGGGGGGCAGAAATATAAACAAAAGTTATGGAAATTGTCAAATTCGGTAAACGCAGGCAGTCCCCTGCCTTGTATTTAGGCAACAGAACCAAGATCTGGGCCTCGTCGACCGCAAAAGCGCGTGCGCCGGTTCAAAAGCGCGAGTTTGCAACGACGGCGTTAATCCCCCTCGCCTCCTCTCCCGCCCACGGATACAGTAGTTAAAGGTTTAGCCGAACCGGCCGGCCCGCGTGCACACATAACTCGTACGTGCGCGCGGGCCGGCGGGTTCTGCGCGGTGGCCCGACAATCAGTCGACGGCTTCTTTTTTTTTTTTCTCCTCCTGCGCGGCGCTGCCTGTCGGAGCACGCTCGCTCCCTGTTTGCTCGCGGCTGAAGAGCGAATGAGCTCTGCTCTGCTGAACTAACCCACAATAAAAAAAAAAAAAGGATTTCGCCCTGGTTTTGAGTTTTGCAGAGCTGCGATGTGCTGCGTTTGTGTTCAGCCCGTAGCGATGGCGACAGTGTCGCCGTTCGCGCGTCGGCGGCGCCGGGCAACTTGTTTTCAAATCTCTCCCCTTTCTCTCTCTCTCTCTTTTCCGACCAGGAAACGCCCGTCACTTTAGAAAAGTCTCCTTTTTACATCGCGCCGGCGCTGGCAGGGGTCACTATGGTGAGTTTGCGTGCAAGGAGAAGTGATGTGAGCGCGGCGGCCGGCGCGTTCAGGCCTCGGGGGAATTTGCGCACCGCGCCCTCGTCGCAGACCTGGCGCGGCCTGAGTTGGCTTTTGAGGCGGTGCCTGCTCTTTCTTTATGTCATTCATCTCGCCTCGCACACGGTGACATCACCCCAAGCGCTGGATGCCCGGCCGACTTTTTTTTTTTTTGGGGAAGGGTTGGAGCGGCGCAGTATTTGGTTAAAGGGCGCGGAGCGTGCGACCGAGCATGAGCGCGGCACCCGGCGGGTCGCTCTCTCCCCCGTTGGTGACAACGTGAACGCCATCTGTGCCGGGGCGGTCCGCGGGGCGCGTCGCCGCCGGGCGGGCCTGGGCAAACTTATTCATGGGGTTTTCTTAAGCAGACTGCGCATTTAGTGGGGAAAGCGGTGTCATCGCCGCGAAAGGCGAATCATTGGGACGGCTCACTCGAAGGAGCGCCGCGAGTAATGGGCTGACCTTCTTTGCGCCTGCGTTCACGGGAGTTTTAATCCAGGTCTGCGCGGCATGCCGCTCTGTCGCTCCATGGAGACTGCACGTGTCTGACTCAAGGATGACTCTTCGCTGAAATTAGTTAGCCCTCTTCATCTGCCAGGCAAATCTGAGAAACGACTTCGCTTGAACTTGATGTGAACGGTGGGGCGGGGTTTAGTTCTGTCTTTATCTTCACAGCGAACCCAATCCATTTTTTTTTTGTAAAAGTTGTATCCCGACAACTCTTCTGTCGGCTCAAGGGGGCGCTCGGACGCGCGGACCGCCCAGACCCGGCGTGTCCTCTGCAGCCCCCCCACCACCAGGGGAGGTCAGGGATTGAATTCCAGCTCCGATCGATTAGCGTTCCCGCTGCTGCCCTTCACAGAGGCCCGGGACAGGAAATGCATCCTTCCGGGGAGGAGGCGCCTCCCCTGCGCCGTCCACAGCCCCCCCGCTCCCGACTTTTGCGCTAACTTGCCACGGCCGCGCGGGTTCGGCGCGGCATTATTCAATCAGCGAGCTCTCCTTTCCAGGAAGTCGGGGTCCTAATGGCGTTTATTCATCGGACGCCGAGCTCTGACGCCGAGCTCTGAGCTCTGATGTTCCCAGAGACGCGTGCTGTCAGTTACGTCCCCGCGTTCCCCCGAACACTAAATCTGCTTGACACAAAACAATCCCTGCAGAGGTCTCTGCGTGTTTGTATGTCAAACGGTTTACTGATAAAGACCGGGGCAATAGAAACTCTTGTTCCGTTGTTAAACACAACGTGTACACATACACAGTCTGGCTCGATTGTCCCGCCTTCCTCCTGCGTAAAAGCTTCTTTTAGCTCCGCCGAAGCAAATACGTCGCCACGTCTTGTGATATTTTGCGAGAAGCGGCGGCGACGGATCGATAAGCCGATAAGTTTTCCGAGCGACTCCTCGAGGCTGGGCTTGAAAGTGGAGAAGGAGCGGCATTTTCGTCAATCGGCGAGAAACGGCGACGGGTTTTCGGACTCTTGCTGGCGAACGTCCGACGTGCCGGAAATGGAGCGGTCTGTAATAGCTGCAATGGGGCGGTCAGGATTCCGCCCGGTTCCCTAACAAGGCAGAGCTTCACAGTGGAAGCCTGCGTCAGGGCCGCGCCGGCCAGGGCTCGACAAAGCGTCCGCTTGTGTTGCGTTTGTTTGCAATGAGCTCTGCCTCGTTTTGCATAACTTGTGTAGCCGGGGACATGTGACCGCGGGGAGAGGCCGAGGGCGAGGGAGAAACGAAGACTAAACTAAAGGAAGACAAAGGGCATTTGTGCTTGCGCGGCCTTCTCGGCGCTGTTGCCCTCGGAATATTTTGGTAACAAACTTAATCCCGTCATGTGGATCTGTCTTTTAAGTCTGCGCGAGGGCAGGGGCGAAACACACACACACACACACACACACACAAACACACAAATAAAAAAAGACCATCAGCCCGAGATGAAAACAGGAGACGAGTCGCGCGTGTACGCGTTTGCCTGCCCCCTCTCGCGTCCATACAAACACGGCGGCGTGCTCGCTCGCTAACGCAGTGTGTAGCGCGTTTTGTGCGCGGCCCCGTGTGTTACCGTGACTGGTGGCTTTTCGGACAGAGCGGGTGATGTAATGCCTGCGAGTCCGCTGGGCGCGAACGGCGAGTTCGGCGAATAGATCGCGATCCCCCGCCACGGCGGGAGATGAGAAACCGAGAGAGAAAGTGGCAGGAGGGCGCTGTCCTTCTGTGTCCCCTGGTCTGGCTTGGCCAGATTTCTTCACATATTCCATTTTCTACAGAATATTCATTCGTGGCTGATTTAGAAATATATATATATAAATTATTTTTTATAATTGTTATTTTCCAGAGAATTGAATGGGAGTAGGAGCACCAGTTGGTGCGCGCGGGTGCACTCCCAGGTTCAGTTCATCCTTCCCCCCCCCCCATTATCCTGTTCTCTCCCGTCCCTCCCGCTGCAGTCGGGGATGACGCATCATTATTGCTGCGGAGCTCACAGGAAGTGGGGTTTTGATAGGCCGGCGGAGAGGCAGCACGGCAGCGACTCCGACATGCGTATGCATTGCTGAACCACAGCCAGGGAACGCTCGCAGCATTTTGATGACATCACCCGCCCCCACACTGCCCCCCCCCCCCCCAGTTTGCTGTTGAAACAGGCTCTCTCTCTCTCCCTCTCTCTCTCTCTCGCTCGCTCGCTCGGAGAGAAAAAGAGCAGGCATCAGTAAAAGAACAAGAGCGGAGCCGGGAAGAGGAGGGGCTGCCAGCGAGCGAATGGAGAGGCAGAGAGCTTTGAGGGGAGGCGGAGGGTGGCTGACAGCGCTAGCGGGCTAGGACTGGTACACACGCACACACACACACACACACAGGAAGGAAGAGAAAGGAGAAGGAATATTGCCGTGCATTGTTCGCACTTCTGCTGCGCACTGCTCCACTGGCGGTTTCTCTCCCATCAGGAGCAAAAGTTCTCACGCGGCCCCGGCCCTCCGCCGCTCTGGATATTTTTTTTTTTTTCCACCGCGCTGAAGCGGGGATGAGGGACTCCGTGGACTGGCAGCGGGGCAGCGGGCGCCGGGGCGGAATACTTCTCTAACTCGCAAGGCTGTGCTCACTCGCTCTCTCTCTCTCTCTCTCTCTCTCTCTCTCTCTCCTCCTCCTCCTCCTCCTCCTCGCAGCGCAGTTTCACTCCTCGGTGAACTAGGTGGCCGAGAAACGAAGTGGCGGCACTTCTTGGATCTCTCTGCCGAGCCGTCGCCGAGGATGACGCCTTTAACTCGCACCTGTGGAGGGTAGCGTTCAGCTCCGGCCGGGGGACAGGGAGCTGCCACTTTGACCAGATACTTGTTTTGTTTTGGGTTTTTTTGACGGTGCACATTTCCGAGGAGGGCGCGATGCTCGGGTTTTAGGACATGCAAGCGACGGGGGACCTGTAAAAATAAAAAAAAATAATAATACATTTGTGCCTTGCGGTGAAGCCCAACTTTTTCGAACCGCCGCCATGCTGAGCCTGCAGGACTCCGTTTTCTTTGAGATCAGCATCAAATCTCTGCTCAAGTCTTGGAGCAGCAGCTGTGAGTACCTTGTTTACATACCGCCGGACTTATCTGCCACGCACGGCCGGCAGACCCTGCGCGGAGCAACCCCCCCCGTGTAAGAAAGTGGTTATTAATGGAGTTGTCAGGATGACGGATTGTGTTTAGTCCAGGTTGAGCCCGGCTTGTTTGATGCGCATGCAGGTGGCAGCAATTAACCCCTCCCTTCTCCCCCCCTCCCTCTCATCATCGTCCTGCTGGCTCCGAGTTGTCCCACAGATCGTGTTTCCATTGATGCGCATCTGCTGATAACGCCGGCGGAGCCCAGGCGCTCTCCAGCTCTCCCGAACCCTCAAGTCACCACGAACTTCCCCTTTTTTTTTTTCGATTTCAACATCCACATCTCTCGGCTCCCTCCGTCCCTCCTGTTTCTTCACCCTACTTCTATAACCCCCCTCTCTCCATTCCCTGTGGGGCAGCTAATGTCCCCCCCTCCCCACTATTGATCTGCCCCTCCTATTATTAGCTCCCCATACAGCTCACATTACACCAGGAATCAAAAAGGCTCTGCCACTTCAGTCTCGCTGTAAATCCAGTGACGGACAAAGGCGAGCGGCCCTGCCCAGCCGCCGCCGGGTCCTCGCTCCAGCTGCACCTGCGTTAACAATCGCGCACGAACCCAATCCGTTTCTTGTGTGAATTTTTGACCTCGCGCGCCGTTGTTTTCACGCCGCATTTCAAAATCCGGACGCGCACTTGTGCTTGCTCTTGGATCCTGGACTGTGGCTTTGATGCGCACAGCCTAAAATACATACTGTAGCTTTGCTGCGATTGCAGAACCTCCACTGAACATTCCTCTCGTCCCAAAGAGGAATGTTTCGCCGGTCTCCCCCCCCCAATGGACCGCCATCAGTCGTATCGTTGTATAATTTTACATCGATATATCGTGACGCAGTGAATCTTTTCGGAAGATCAGTTGAGAAACTCGTAGACAATCAGACTCTAAGTTTTAGAACTGAATACCTGCCGGGTCAGTGATACAGAAATCAGAGAAAATCCAGAAAACTGCTCTTACACAGTACATTGTCATCTTCTTCATCATCATCAACATCATATCTAGAGCCAAGCCAGGCAAGACTGCCAGAGCGCAGACAGTACGGCCTGTTGACGGGTTTAAGTTTTCTACAGATGCCGACGAGAGTGCGTCGTCGTCGTCGCGTTAGTTTCCCCCTCGCGCGAGACGCGTGTCATGCGGGGTCCGTTCCAGATGTGGACGTTCTGCAGAAGTTTGTTCTGGATACGGTATGTGCCGCACGGTGGCTGAGAGCGACTTCGCCAGAGCAGCGGTAATGGAAATGTAGGTCGGCGGCAGCGTCTCGTTTGATATCGATGGACGGTTTTATTGAGGCGTCCGTCTCATCAGTCATCGTGATGTCCCGCGGCAGGAAAAAGGCGTTGCTGCCTAACGTAAAGAAGAGTGCCTCCATAACATCCGAAGGAGTTCTTGCGCGTCTGTCCAATATTCGAAGCTTCACAGAAAATGAGCAGAGGAGCCGCGTGGCGCAGTGAGCGAGCCGATAATCTAGACGACCCTCACGCGTAGAAGTCGCTGTTTTGACCTCGGCGCCCGCGTGTCAGCTTGGGCTGTCAGCGTTCAACACCGCGTCGGATGTTCCGCGTGAAACGTGCGCTCCCGGCCGCCGGGCGGGAAACCCTGACGAGTCAGCAGCTTTCCGGTTGCCCCTCTTTCTGATAACTGTTACACCGCTGTCCCCCCCCGTCCCGTGCCAGTGTTCCATCGGGCCCCACACACAAAGGTGGCCTGATTTTTTTTTTTTTTTTTTTCCCCCTCAGAAACCCTCACCATGTTGTCCCGCTACTACTCCCACGCCCCCTCCGGCCGTGAACTTTCTGTCTGTCCTGAATGCAGAATCGTTGCATGTTTCACTCTGTTGATTGCTCTTGTCCTAACGTTGGGTGAGAACGGCGAGTCACGGGGACGGAGCGAGGTCGCAGCTTGGCCCTCGCCTCGTCCGATCAGTTCTGGATTTGGCGACTGGCTCTTTTAGACGTTACTTGGAAGTAGCAGTGGTGAAGAACAAACCAGTAGTGACTTGTCAGAGTCTGAGCATGTCGGGACACTCGAGCACAATTGGCACTGCCACGCCACATAAACACTGGCAGTGAATCCTTTGTGTCTCTCTCTCTCTCTCTCTCTCTAAAAAAGATGGACGCACTCACAGCCCTGCATTCCAGCCGCGTGTTTGTGTGTGTTTGTGTTGCTGTTCCTGGTTGTCCTGATGGGGGGGGGTGAGCAGGGTGTTTGGGAGGGACTGGGACAAGGTGGAGTCGCTGCTCCTGCGGTTGTGTAATCCCGCGGGGTGCCCGGCGCCTCGTCAGAGCGCGCCACGCGCGGCGAAACCCCCCCCCCAGACGAGCGTTCTCTCCCGCCCCCGGCGCCTCAGACGCGCGACCCGTCGGCTCTTTCCATCAGAGCCACGGCAGAACAAAGTTGTTGCAGTTCTTGAAAACCAACTTCTTTCCTTTGTTTGTTGCTGTGAACGCGGCCTCGGGCCTTAAAGCACGGGGCGAGCCCTGCCCTTTTTATCTGCATATTGTGAGAAAAAGTTTGCCGGAGCTTTTGCGTTTCCTTTTCGACCGGGAACCAAACGCGCCCCAAGGATCGTATGTCATCTTAATAAGGCGAAGAAGGAGGCTGCCACTCGATTTTTTTTTTTTTCAGATCGCAGAATTTGTGTACCATGTGCATACGTGTTTTATGCGTAGAATGCATCTAAATAAGTGAGTTTCAGCCCCCCCACACACACACATTTCGCCATCAGCTGAAAAAGTGCAGCATTGGGGTGTTAATTTGTGCGGAGCAGTCCACGATCCAGCCGACCCAGGGGTGCAAGACAAAAGAAGGACAGGGTGGGGGGGCCGGGGACACGGCACTGATTGGGTATTAGGAGCTGGCTATGTGACATCACCGGGGGTGTTGGCGAAAGCACAGTAAACAAAGGGGTGGGGGGGTGGGGGGGGGATGCTTGAAAGGCTCTCTGTGCTGCCGGACAACACGAGCACAACACAGCCAACACTTGACACGACACTGCGCCCTGCCACCTTCCCGCTGCAGCACTCCATTTATTCACTTACGGTTAATATAATCATAACAATGACACTTGCCATTTTTAGTTTTCTTATTTTTTTCTGGATGTTGGAAGGAATGGTGGGATTTGAATAAGTAAAGCGATTATGAATTAAATTTTTTTTTTTTTGTGGCACCTCTTGTAGGTTTGCGCAATCAGCCATTTACAATAAATGCGTTTTCGAATGATCCGGTCAGTTACCAGGATCTGACAAAATGTTGACACTGTGGGCGGACTTGCACTGTATCCTGTATCAAGCGTTGATTACAGTACTGCAGTTTTTCTACCCATTCCAAACAGTTCAAGTACTGTGACCAATATTCCGTTTGTTGACATTCTGTTGGTTCTCAGTTCTCTGAGTCGTCTGGGAACCAGACAACCGCCGGGGGTTCAAGCTTCCTGATCAGCGCGCGAACCCAGTGCATCAGCGCTCAGCTATGCTCGGCATATTGTTGTCGTACATAATAGCTCGGTCTGCCGGGTGTAGATGTTTTTCCTCAGCTGCACCTCTGCTCCTCAGCGGCATTCACTGTACATGCCTGTACAGGGCACGGGTGTTTCTGTGACAACCGGGAAGAGGCAGAACGAGGCTTTTTTTTTTTTTTTTTTTCCTGGGAGGGAACGAGGCGAAGGGTCAATCCGGCCGGACCAGAACCGCTGTGGACGGGGCCGGGAGTTTGGCGCCGCCGCTGTCCGGGCCCCAGCGAGGGTTGCGCGACCATTGTGCAGGTTTAATGCAGTTCATTTTTATCAGTGAAAAGAAAACAATGCAGAGTTGTTGTACTCTTATTTTTTTTTCAGCCGCATTAAAAAGTTCCTCTTTATACTTCTTCATTAAGGTTAGAATGAATCTGTGATCCAGTAGATGACAGCGCCTCTATTTGTCACCTATATGCAGACGCTTTGAACGCTGCTACCTCGCCCCTTGAGATTCGCTCACACCACATTTTTTTTTTTTTTCACAACTTTTCAATTTTCATCCTCCCTTTTACATAACGGTGTCATTTCTTTAGTTTGGGCTTTTTAAAAGTGCTGTCTAAATTGATTCAGTAACCCGCAGTGATTAGTTGAGTGTTGCGTTTGAAACCGGACCCTCACGATCGCGGTATGATGGATCCCAGGATTGGCTGCTGCTACTGAGTGACATCAGAATTTGGTACGACTCTGACCGCAGTTGGCACTTTACCTGGAATTCATGTGAGCTTCTCCAGCCACAGCGACTTATTTAAGTCGGCATACCAACGCTTTCTTCGGTGAAAGGGTGGAGAAAAAAAATAAATAAATGAGAAAGCCAAACTAAACCTCCGAGTCATCGCTGAAACACCATGACATTCATTCAGCATGCGGCTGCATTAAATCTTTGTTGATTTTTTTTTTTTTTATTTTTTATTTTTTTATACAGAACGCACCCGAACCCGCTGATCTCTCAGCGGTCGCCGTAATAACCCTTAATTATCACAAATAATTCAGATGCTTGCTTTTGAGCGTAGTAAGTTAACTTTTGTAACCGCAGTTTAGTCAACTGAGCCCGGAGAACCAAGAAATAGTCCGGAACGCACACTTATCTTTTTTTTTTACAATGCTTTTTGTTTTGCATTGAAGCAAATGGAAACACCAGGTGTGACGCCGATGGTGTTTGTATTTCGTTGCCTTCGGACAAAGCGTACAGTCGCGTACAGTATTTACCACGCGGACACGAGAGGGTCAGTTGTTGTCGTCTAACTCTCGACAGGACGGTGATTATGGGTGTCTCCAGAAACTATTCTCAAACCGCTTTCCCGCCGTGCTTGCTTTTCAGCCGAATCAGCAAAAAAAAAAGTCAACAGAGTTCTTTCAGACCAACAATGCTGAAAGAACCGGTGTCCTATACTTTTACGTCTGGACTTAGACATAAACACAAATATTAAGATTTTTCAGAAAGATTGTGATAATTGACGGAGCATTATTATTTTTTTCTGTTTACTTTTAATGGGATTTGAGCCTATTATGGGCAATATGAGTTCACAAAATAATGATGATTAATTACGTAGTTTAAATAAAGTTGGAAGTTGTGCTTTTTGCCCCGAGTCTCTTGAACCCCGCTGGTCAACTCAGCCCACTCGCCTCTTAAGGAAATGTCTGTGCCCGTGTTTGGATTAGAGGTGGCGCGTGGCGCTGTACTCTCCCCACGAGTGGCGTTCCCCGGCCGTATTATTTCCTAACCTCCACCCTCTGGCCCCTCCGCAGCTTCTGCGCCAGTCAGCAGCAGCGTGAGTAGACGCCGGGCCCCCTCCTCCGTGACTCCCCTCTCCTGGGAGAAACACAGCGTCGCCGCCATGTCGAGCATCACCATCGACCCCGAGCTCAAACCCGGGGAGTTCGTCATCAAGAGTCTGTTCGCGGAGTTCGCTGTGCTGGCCGAGAAGAAGATTGAGATGGTGATGGCCGAGCCGCTGGTGAGTCCGCGCGGGCGGGGGGTGAAATCGAGTGTCGGGAAACACAGGAAATGAAATTCAATACAAAGCATGTGACGCGGCACACACTGCTGAGGGAACCTGTTCTCTTTTGCAACCAACGGCCATGCCCTCAGCCGCTTTGAGACACGAGAAGCGCGTAATCTGTGCGCGTGCATGTTGTATCGATGATAAAAACGCTTATTTGTGAGCACACTGGTGCGGCTGTCCCGTTTCCTCAGCTCGGCTCCCTGACTGCGCGTGGGTCGGCTGACGGGAGGCCTGACCTCACTCTCGCCCAGACCCACGTTTAACTTTGTGCGCCACAGTCAAACGTCTTTGTTCTCCTCCCCCCTCAGCTGCGCGCTCGTCTCGAGGCCTGCCGCTGGTTTGACAGGAATCTGCTATTATGCAAGAGCCGACGGCGCGTCTGCTTGGCTGGCAACGCGCTTGTTCTTAATCTCTCTCTCTCTCTCTCTCTCTCTCTCCCCCCCCACCTCTCGTACAGGAGAAACCCCTGTCCCGGTCCCTCCAGAGAGGAGAAGACGCACAATTTGACCAGGTCAGTCCAGCCACAGTAATGACCGGCGGGTAAAAACATATCGCATGCGGGGGTGTGGATTCTGCCACGCTCATTGCCCAGGACCGAAAGCAGCCCTCTCCCGCCTCTGTGTGTGTGTGTGTGTGTGTGTGTGTGTGTGTGTGTGTGTGTGTGTGTGTGTGTGTGTGTGTGTGTGTGTGTGTGTGTGTGTGTGTGTGTGTGTGTGTGCGTGCGCCCGCACGCAGTATTTGAATCCCCAGCTCCGCCCGATCAATCGCACCATTCAATGGCCCGTCTGTCCCTCATCTGTAGCTGGTGCAGAACTCCATACAGCGGGCCTGCCTGCTGCAGAACGCTTTGTTCAGCACAACACAAAGCCGGCGAGGATACGGCGCTATAGATCCAGCTGTCCCCATTGTGAGCGCGGGAGAGAAAACCTGCTACGGAGAGCGCGAAAGTGAGAGCGCGGAATCGCTGCGTCATCCTCGGCAGTAAATCAGCGCCGGGTGCTGGAGTGTATCTGCCCGGTGCCATAAGGGCAGAGGGAGCAGTTGCATAACTCTCCTACCTAGCATCCATCATCCGCCTCCCTCACCGAGCTGCGGCCGGGGCCTCATGCGCCGAAATAGTTCACGCACACTGACCACTCCGGCTCATGTTTTATGCATTGCCTAAAAAAAAAAAAGATTCACAGTCATCTCGACGCGCCGAGGCCTCGCTTTTCCTGCCTCCCGTACCTTCCCCGCTAGTAATAGGACTTACTGCTTTCTCTCCAACACTGCGGCCGGTACTGTAAAGCAGCGCACGCCTCCCGTCAATCCGCCGTCCGGCGTCATCGCCGCCGACGCAGTCGGGAGGCGCTCGGGGGACGGCCCGTTATTTGCAAAAGCAGGGAAGCGAGCACGGCCCAAAGCTGCTCAGCCGTGAGCGCAGGCGCGCCGAGCTCGGAGCTGCGATCGATAGCTGCAGCGTGTCACCCGCGAGTTGAGAAAACTCGCCATGTGTGCTACTCGCTTACACAACAGCCACTTTAAATCTGTCCTCGTAGGACACCACTATCTACACAACTGTTGTCCTTTTAATTTACGTATTCGACTGGTATTTAATTTGCACATGCCCGACGCAGAATATGTGTGAATCTCATGTTTGTTGTTTTTTTTTTCTTTCCCCCTCAGTTAATAAGCTCTATGAGCTCAATAGCAGAACACTGTTTGCCCTCCCTACTGCGCACGCTGTTCGACTGGTACCGGCGGCAGAGCGGCACCGAAGACGAGTCGTACGAGTACAGGCCCCGCTCCATCACCAAGTCCAAAGGGTGAGACGCTCCTCTCCGTCCGCGACGTCCGGTCAGAGCGAGGACGAACTTTGCACCGGCGCGTCCCCGCTAACACTTATCTCCTCTGCCGCTCCGCAGGGACGAACAGCACCGGGATAAAGATTACCTTCTGGAGCGGAGGGACTTAGCCATAGATTTCATTTTTTGCTTAGTTTCAGTGGAAGTTCTAAAACAGGTGAGCCGCCCCCACGTGTCGCTTTTACACCACCCATGACACCTGTTCGCCAGCTGGGTTGTTGGGGGTTGCTGGACTGCTGTTTGTCGAAGGGGAAACGCAGTGCACCTGCTCAACCTGACATCCACTTCATCTCATCCAAGCACCCAGCGTTAGGTCCTCTCTAGCAAATGTGTCTTAGATTCCCGGAGCCACAGTTAGAGCCGTGGGTCCGTTATGGTCCTTGTGTTTGTCGCAACTTGCGCTTTAATCAAACGTAACGTTGCTGAAGCTTTTGCACTCAATCAGTATATAATTAGTATCAGTTTTTTGACGTCTGTCCAACTTCATTGCCGCTAATCTTTCAAACTGAGCATTCACCACCGATGAGACGGCGAGTATTACTGCACTTTTTACTGATGGTCACACTGCTCAGATAAGGCCACTGTTTCTCATTGCTTTTTTTTTTTTTTTTATGTTCTGCGGTACAGAAAAGAACTACAGCGATACTTAGTGAGGTCTTTCCCGCAGGGCCACAAAGTACATAAACAAATGGCTCCATACCAGCTCCCAGCTGAGAGTGTTTCTAAAGTGGACCGTTCAGATCGAAGCGCCGTTCTGAACTAAGAGCCAATCCCCAGAGAGCAGAGCTAAGTTGTCCTTGGCCTGGCTCCTGTCGGGAGGGTAATGAATGGTAGCGGAGAGAAAGAATGAAGACTATCAGGGCTTCTAATGAGACTAATGATACCGTGTTTACGTCACAGATTCCTCTTCATCCAGTGCCAGATGTTTTAGTACACGAAGTTCTCAACCTGGCATTCAAGCACTTTAAACACAAAGAGGGGTAAGTGAGCATGAACTCCCACCACGCCGACACAGATGAGTAATGCATGCATGCAAAAGCGGTGATGAACGCACTGGCTTTAGAGCGGAGAGGCAGCCGTTTATCTGTGTCTGCCGCCGAGGACGTTCTTCTTAGATAGGCTGACTCCACGTCAGTCACTGTGGCGCTCTGCAAACCGGCCGTCTCCGTGAAGACACTTGCACAACAACCGTCTCAGGTTGGGCAACTTGAGTCGGCGGTTGCGCTGTGCGCGGTCGGTCGTTTGGGCGTGTCGGCGGCGATGGAGCAGAAGTTGTTTAAGCGCAGAGGGCGTCCACTCGTTTGGAAAAAATGACGGAGGTTCCGCTTCGTCGCCCCCGCAGGTACTGCGGCCCCAACACTGGCAACGTGCACATCATCGCGGACCTGTATGCCGAGGTCATCGGAGTCCTCACGCAGTCCAAGTAAGCGAGCGAGCCGAAACGCGGTCGACTCCGGCCGAGCGATCGCTCCCCCTCGGCTGTACTGTGGCTGTACTGTGTGTCTCTGTGTGTGCGCGCTCAGGTTCCAGGCAGTGAGGAAGAAGTTCAACACAGAGCTGAAGGAGCTCCGGCAAAAAGAGCAGAGTCCCTACGTAGTCCAGAGCATCATCAGTCTCATCATGGGCATGAAGTTCTTCCGGGTCAAAATGTATCCTGTGGAGGATTTTGAGGCTTCTTTTCAGTTCATGCAGGTAACTTAGTCATTTCTTTATGCATATTTTCCTCTACTGTACCTGCAGTGCGTGTGGCTGATGTGTGTATTTCCTTAATTGTGCCATTTGTTTATTTATTTTTTTTACTCTAGCCCCTTTGTTCCGACTCAGCAGCTCTCCATAGCAATGGCTCATAAAGTTAGATGAGTAATGATCAAAGGCGGCGACTGCCAAGAAGCGAGCGTGTGTATGTTTCCGGCTCTGCGGCGTTTTCATCCATCCCCACGCCGCAGCGCATCCTCCGTTCTCTTTTAGCGGCACCGCGATTTCCTAACGTGTTAACGGAACGCGCCGTGGTTTATGCCCACCGCTCCGTTTCAGCACATATCATGGAACTGCAGAAGCCAAATCCATGGCAATTAACTTCGTCTGCCAGTGAAGTCAATAACACGACTTAAAAACAATGTTCTCTTGCCACGGCGGCCCAGGCTGCCAGGGAAAACGCTAACAATAACAGGATGCTGTGATGGTTCTCCTCTCATCGTGTGAGCGGCGGCGTTTGGTTTTTACATTGGAGTCCTAAATCAATATCTATCATGCGCATTTTACTCAGAGTGAAGATGGTGGCTGTTCTCTTTAAAAAAAAAAAAAAAAATAGAACAACAGGAGGAGCTTTGTACTCTGCAAACTGTCATGTAAAAACATTTGCAAAATGCTGCACAAATGCTAATGCTAATAAGTGCGCAGAGGCAAAAAAAAAAAGTCTTGACTTACAAATTCCAAGTGGAGTTTGTGACACAAACGTGGGCGGGGGTGTCAGCAGTATTATTGCCTTTAGCTTGCACGCTCACGTCGGCGCGCACTATCACCAGGCAGCTGTGCGACGCTAATGTGTTGGTTCTCTCGTCCGTGCACGTGTGCCCCTCTGCGTTCCCTTCCCAGGAGTGTGCCCAGTATTTCCTGGAAGTCAAGGATAAGGACATAAAGCACGCGTTGGCGGGCCTTTTCGTCGAGATCCTCATCCCCGTCGCAGCGGTGAGTTACACTTCGCGCAATTTCCACCGCCTCGCTCGCTACCCGGGCGAGAATGTGCTGTTGTCGGTTTTGAGATCCGCGGTAACGACTCGCTCCTCCCAAGGCGGTGAAAAATGAAGTCAACGTGCCGTGCCTGAAGAACTTTGTGGAGATGCTGTACCAGACGACGTTCGACCTTAGCTCCAGAAAGAAGCACTCTTTGGTAATAAATCTAACATCCTGGGGTGTTTTTTTTTCTTATTCCAGCCTTATCACCATTTACTCTCTGCAACTTCCTCCTCCTTTTGTGTTTCCCTCTTCCTGTATTTTGTCAACATCATTATTGGCATCAGCACACCGTCTGTCGTTATCGCCCAGCAAGTGTTTGACCTCTAATGTACAAATAAAACCTCCCTGTCTGTGCTTTTGCGTTTGACAATGCAACTGCAAAGCTGTTCTCAGAGAAATATTGAGTTTCTCTGTTTGTTTGTTTTTGCATGTGTCAATTAAGTGCATACCATAAATCCAGACTTCGTGGGCAAACCACTTAGCCCTTTGCTTTTTTTTTTTTTTTTTTGATGCTGACACTGTTTCTTCTCCCCAGGCTCTGTATCCCCTGGTGACGTGCTTGCTGTGCGTTAGTCAGAAGCCGTTCTTCCTCAACAACTGGCACATCTTCCTCCAGAACTGTCTCTCGCACCTGAAGGTACGGCCGGCCCGAGCCCTTACGCCCGGCGCGCATCGGAGGGCTTAGACGCCGCGGCTCCAGAGAGGAGCACAATGGCTGCATTCTTCACATTAAAGTGTTTTTGAGGGCACTCGACAGTGCCTGATTCACTTTAACCCTCCCAAGTCATACGACTCGTGTTATGAAAACTAAAATCAAATCACGGCCTTCTTGGCGGAGCGACGCGACATTAGTTCCTTTTTCAATTCGAGGCACATAACAGTTTGAAATGAAATTGATTACATTATGTTGCGTCACCGTAATAAGGATTAATTGTTGACAACTTGATAGTCTCCGGCTGTTGCGTGCTTAATGCCGCTGATTGAAGAAGTTTTGAAGGGTGTGCTCTGTGGTTCTGCCTAAAGATCATAATGTACTTTCCCCTCCGTTATCAGCAACCAGATCTGGTCAGGAATAGCACTTGATTTGATAAGGTAATACTTGTGCCTTTGTTTAACAAAAAAAAGGAGAAAGAAACACAAAGCTTGTGTCCCTTTTCGAGCTAACTTCTGCTCAGGATGATACAAAGCGCAGACTCCTAATAAAAAATGAGCCGTCATTGATATTCACTGATTAAACCGCGGCAACATTTCGCTGTTGCTCATCAAATAAAGCGATGTGCAGCATTTTTAAACTCGACCTCGACCACATCCTGCGTCTCAGCCAAAGCTGAAAGTGATGCACTTTGCATATCACGTTGTCTCAAGTGCTGTTTTACCTCAGGTCTGCTGACGACTTCTCGTAAGCCAATTACGAACAGATCAAACCCACCCCACCCCCGACCATCGCGGGGCCGACTGACCCAATCACTGACTGCTTGACCGACTCATTGACCGTCTTTTCCCTCCTACATTGATTACCCTTTGTGGGGACTGTGTGATCGCAGGGCGGATGAGTTTCTCTTTGTGATGGTTGATGTGATGATTTCCGGTGGTTCTGAATGGCCGTCCGTCTTCTCAGTGATCTCACTCCCGCATTCTCTCTCACCGTTGTAACCGTTTTAGACTTCCTTAATTGGAAGCGTCGCAATCAGCCGGCTTCCTGAGCGGTGACGCCGATCCTTCGCCTCAGATCGTTTTACGGATTCGTGCGATGGCTCGAGTGTAGGGATGATTTCAGTGATTCGGGGCTTTTTCGCCTCCTGAGGCAAAGTGAGTGATTTTAACCCTGTGGTTGCTCTTCGGAACGCTTAAAGGAGGGGGAAATTAATTCCTAAGACCGGTCATTATACATTTTTTGTTGTTGTTTGTAGAACGGCTTCACAATAAGGTAACCGTAATAACTTACAGTAACATTGACCAATGAAGTGTTTCAACCCCCTCCACTCTACTTAACAACTTTTTGAATACCCAGGGTACAAACATGTGACACATCTTTAAAGTAAAGAGGGAGGAAATTTAAACCCAGATTACAACAGTCAAATAGTTACAGATCAAAATTTTGTCAGTATAACCTGATTATTTTGATGCGATTTTAAGAGTTGAATTAACTTTCCTGAAAGTGCATGGTTGTGATGTGGAAGCAAGCAAAAAAAATAAGAAACTTGCATTATCTGAAGCCTGATCGATATGGGTGATGGCATTTTAAAGACCACCGGAGAGAGTAATTAGTGGCGTAATCGTGCAGCCGCTGCTTCAGAGCGTGAGCCCCACAGGGTTACAACACCACACGCTGGCGTATCGAGCGCGCTGGCCTGGAGGTCGCTTCTCCTCTGCTTTTCTAGGTGAAACGGGCAATTTAGTTTTGCTCTTTGTTTTGTTTTAGTCCTTTTTATTCATTTTCCATCCACTGTGTGTCAGTGTCCCTTTCCTCACCTTTGTGTGTTCCCCTCATATCCGCCGCTCTGTTTGTGTGTTTTCTCTGTCCCACTGTCTGATTTCCTGACCACAGCACACCTTGTTTTGCTTTGCTTTCGCACTTTTAAATTGTCGAAATATGCAAAACCATTTCAAATACCAATGGACTGATCCTTTTATTACTTCCGTGCCACTTCTGAACCCGCAGGCGGCACGTGAAGCAGTTCATTGTGTTTCATCGCAGTAAAACAGTGTTGCTTTATGTGCTCTCACACCGACAAGAGCGGAGCTACTCGGGACTGCTCTTGTCACACTTGTTGAGGTTTTTGTTTCTGTTTTTTGCCTCTAACTTGCATGTGTCCCTCCCCAAACCCCTCCATTCTTTGTCTCCTGTCACTTGATCTCTTTCTCACGTCGACGCGCCCCAGATGCCGTCTAACAACAGCATCCGAAAGCAGATTGAGACGCTGCAGGTGAGTGAGCCGGTGTCAGTGACCTGCCTGGCGCTCCTTTTTCTTTTTGACCGGCCGGGTCCTCACCAGGACGCGTGGTAGTGCAGCCGGCCGGCCCTGCCTGGTTAAACGCTGCAGTGAGTTGTTCTCTGCTGTGACGCTGCCCATTCAAGTGTTAGTGAAAGTAGCGAAGAGGAACGTGTGAACCACCTGTAACTCGCGCTGTTGCTGTAGGTCTCGTTGTGGAGCTGGTGTGTGTCTGTGAGCAGTGTGTCAGATAGCTTGTTACGTATTTAGATACGTACTGTGGATAGACGTCTGCTTTGTGATTGGTGGGAAAAAATTGCTCTAAGATAAATTTTCTGGTGGTACCGATATCAAAATTATCTCCATGGCGTCGAGCATGTTTGACACGCGGACGACTCGATGAAATCACAAGTGTGGCGCTACGTGAACCCCGCAGTTTTACGGCCAGTTTGTTTGTTTTCTGCACATTGATGTAGTCTTCTGCGTAACTTAAACACATTTGTTGCAATCGGAAGAGAGACTGCTGCACTCTGGTTTGCGCACGCTGCAGAACTGTTTTGGTGATTAATAATTTGTTATGAATCTTAAAACGGTCAAAGGGAACTGAGCCGTGGTGAAGTCGTTGGACGGGGAGTCGTAGGCGCTTAATGCAGGTTGGGGAAAGCACAAAACTCCAGCGCGGCGTCAGGGTGAAGCTGACCGCGTCGCATGCTGTGAGCGCCGAACTTAAGCTCCAAAGTTTCCACCGCATTAAAACAACTGATTTCTTTCACTAAGTGACTCAACGACTGTCTCCATACTCAACTGTTCTCCCTGCAGGTGATAAAATAGTGTTGTATTTCACTCATTTTATTGATGGCCACATCTTTCAGACCAGGCGGACTCTCCACGCTCAGCCGTCGACCGGCGACTCATCAGAAGTCACGCGCACAGACCTGACAAATTTGTGCTGTCGCTAGTTTGTACATGCACAGTTTTAATGTGTTTGAACGTGGGCGTCGCCAGACCACCCCGACCTGATCGGGTGGCCGAGGAAGTTGTGGCTGTTAAGTTGCATGACACTTTTTTTTTTTTTTTTTTTTCACACTCGCAGAACAAAGACCCCAAAATGTCCCGTGTAGCACTGGAGTCGCTCTACAGACTGCTGTGGGTCTACATTATCAGGATCAAGTGTGAGAGCAACACCGTCACGCAGAGGTCAGTTCCAGAGCCGTGTCCGAGTTGACCCTGGGGCTGGATCCATTTTTTTTTTTTTTGTTTTGTTCAACGCTTGATGTAAATTTCCCTTTTTTTCCCTCGCAGTCGGCTACTAAGCATCGTTTCAGCACTTTTCCCCAAAGGCTCCCGCAGTGTGGTGCCACGGGACACGCCCCTCAACATCTTCGTCAAGATCATCCAGTTCATAGCTCAGGTAGCGAGGTCGCGAGCGTGAGGTGACGTTCCTGATTTCCGAGCCGCGTTTGTGACCGCCGCTCTGTTTGGTTGTTGCCACAGGAAAGACTGGACTTTGCTATGAAGGAGATCATCTATGACCTCCTGTGTGTGGGCAAGTCCCACAAAACCTTTACCATCAATCCGGAGGTACAGTATGGATAGGACACGGTTGTGACGGCGTTACTGAAGCGTCGGCAGCATCTCTCTCATCCCCCCCCCCGCGTCTTCCCCACCAGAGGATGAATATCGGGTTGCGAGCCTTCTTGGTGATCGCTGACAGCCTCCAGCAGAAAGACGGGGAGCCTCCTATGCCGACCACAGGAATCATCATGCCCTCTGGCAACACCTTACGTGTCAAGAAGATCTTCCTCAACACCACCCTCACCGATGAAGAAGCCAAGGTCATAGGTAGGTCGGATTTTTGAACCTTCGCTTTTTTGACCATCTGTGTGGTTTTTTTCGTCGTTTTCATTGTAATGACTCTGCTGGGTGATTTCAGGCATGTCGCTCTACTACCCGCAAGTAAGAAAGGCCTTAGATAACATCCTGCGGCACCTGGACAAGGAGGTGGGACGCTCCATGAGCATGACCAGTGTACAGATGTCCAACAAGGAGCCCGAGGACATGATCACGTACGTCGCCGCAACCCGGACGCGCGCCGCTCCCCTGCGCGTTTCTGGCCTGTAACTGTATCTCGTCTGTTGCTCGCGCTGCAGGGGCGAGAGGAAGCCAAAGATCGATCTGTTCCGTACGTGTGTGGCCGCCATCCCGAGACTGATACCAGATGGCATGAGCAGACAAGACCTAATAGAGCTTCTCGCCAAGTAATTCAGCCTCTCCAGTCCTACTGCAGACACGTGGCCCTCCACTTGTGCTCTAATGTCTCTCTCTCCCTGACGCCTCCCTCTCCCCCTCCAGACTGACCATCCACATGGATGAGGAGCTACGGGGCCTCGCCTTCACTACCCTCCAGGCCCTGATGGTGGATTTCCCCGAGTGGCGCGAGGACGTTCTCTCGGGCTTCGTCTACTTCATCGTCCGAGAGGTGACGGACGTCCACCCCACGCTGCTGGACAACGCTGTAAAGATGCTCCTGCAGCTCATCAGCCAGTGGAGGCAGGCGGTGCAGAGCAGCAACAAGAGCCATGACACGCAGGTTGGTGAAGGAGGTTTCGGCTTTATTCAGTTCAGTCCTCCCCCCTCTTCGTCTGTCACGTGCGCGAGCGCGCTGTTCACGACACTGTGTGTTGTTTTTTTTGTTTAATTTACGTGTTTCCTTGAACAGGGCTCAAGCAGCGGCCGCTCTCTGTCCCTGGAACGTATTCCACCATCAGGGGTGCTGCATGTGGTGGAGGGTTTAGCTCTGGTGGTGCTTTGTAGCTGCCGCCCTGCCACACGCAGGCTAGCTGTTAACGTCCTGAAGGAGGTCCGCGCGCTGCACACTGCACTGGGCATCGGCAAGGTAAGTACTTTCGACCTGCAGTGCAATTTGTTGTAAAATGCCTATGAGATTGCTGAGGTTTATATCGCAAGTGCTCTGTTTTCTGAAATTTGTTCTGCCTGTCTCAATCCTTCAGGGCGACGAAGAGTTGGCCATCGATGTCATGGATAGGCTAAGCGCATCAGTCTTGGAGAGTTTCATTCATCTCACAGGAGCTGACCAGGTATAAATGCCTTTTCTTACTTTCAGAATCAGAAAACTGTCGCAAATGGTCCGAGGCTCAACTCGTCCCCCCCTCTGTTTTCCTCCGCAGACCAACCTGCTGTACTGCCCCAGCGGGATCGATCTTCAGACGCTCGCCGAGTGGAGCTCCTCTCCGATCAGCCACCAGTTTGATGTGGTGAGCCCCTCGCACATCTGGGTGTTTGCCCACGTCACTCAGGGTCAGGACCCCTGGGTCATCAGCTTCTCCAGCTACCTGCGGCAGGAGCATCTGCCCAAACATTGCCCCACTGCCCTCAACTATGCCTGGATGTTTGCCTACACCCGCCTGCAGCTGCTGTCCCCCCAAGTTGACATCAAGTGAGTTTCCTCAAGCCTCTCCCTGGCTTTGTTCTGTATGTGCGTGCGTGTGTGTGAATATCTGTGTACTTGCGTGTACTTCCGATGTCATGGTGTCGAGCGCTGACCCTCCCTGTATTTTTCACCTGCAGTAGCCCCATCAATGCCAAGAAAGTGAACAGCCTGAACAGCAGTGACTCCTACATCGGCCTTTGGAGGAACTACCTGATTCTCTGCTGCAGCTCCGCCTCCTCCTCCTCCTCCATGTGCTCCTCATCCTCCACCTCTGGCTCCGTCCGCTGCTCCCCGCCTGAGACGCTGGCGTCCACGCCGGACAGCGGCTACAGCTATGATTCAAAGGTTGGGCAGCACCCGCGCAGACGACACTCTATGCACACACATTTCCAAGGACCTGTGTATATAAACTCTACACTGCCTGTTTCCAGTTATTGAAAGGTTTGGAAGTTTGTTTAGAAATTAAGAAAAAAAAGTTGCACGAGGTATGATAAACATAGTCTCAGCTAACAATAAATAGTTAGAAGCCTTCGTTTATTTTCACATTTCATCCACGACCTTGCTCTTTCTGTATCTGTTAACAGATCGTTGGCACTCCGTCCCCCTCCTCCCTGTTCAAACACATTGTTCCAATGATGCGCTCTGAGAGTATGGATATCACAGAGTCTCTTGTGTTGGGGCTTGGCAGGACCAACCCCGTGGCCTTCAGGTGAGCAACACTTTATATACATACTGATGTACCTTTTACTTACCTTTTGCCATTTATTTACATGTATCTTTCATATTCTCCAGAGAGTTGTTGGAGGAGCTTAATCCCATCATAAAAGAAGCTCTAGAACGAAGACCTGAAGTAAGTGCTGCTCTGTAATAAGTTTGAAACCTCTCCGTTTAGCAAAAGACATTTTACTGAGTCACGATGCTGCCGTCTCCACTCTGCAGAACATGAAGCGGCGCAGGCGTCGTGACATCCTCAGGGTCCAGCTGGTCCGGATATTTGAGCTACTGGCCGACGCCGGCGTCATCAGTCAGATGTATGTAATCCACCGCTGATTGGGACAGCGTGATTGGGAATTGAATTGCATTTTCATGTTTCTTTCTGCTTTTTTCTTCTTACAGAGCCAGCGGAGGGTTAGATGGAGAGAGCCACTCTCTGAACAGCACGCTGCTCGAGTATGTTGATCTGACCAGGCAGCTGCTTGAGGCCGAGAACGACAAGGACTCGGATACACTGAAGGACATTCGCTGTCACTTCAGCGCTCTCGTGGCTAATATTATACAGAATGTCCCAGGTAATCATCTTAAATGTCTCCTCTTCGGCCAGTTACAGATAAGAGTTTGGGTCCAACGTGTCACTCTTGTTACTTGCTGTGCTCAGTGCACCAGAGGAGGACGATCTTCCCCCAGCAGTCCCTGAGACACAGCCTTTTCATGCTCTTCAGTCACTGGGCTGGGCCCTTCAGCATCATGTTCACTCCCCTGGATCGCTACAGTGACAGAAATATGCAGATCAACCGCCATCAGTACTGTGCACTAAAGGTACACACTCATTAAAAGATAGAAAGGTTTGAAATCCATACTTCCTGGTCACTAACGCCTTCTTCGATGTTCCAGGCCATGTCCGCAGTGTTGTGTTGTGGACCTGTCGCTGACAACGTTGGCCTCTCCTCTGATGGCTACCTCTACAAGTGGCTGGACAACATCCTGGATTCTCAGGACAAGAAAGTAAGTGACGTGTTCACATGTCTGCCTACGTTATCATTTAAATTGCCTTTGATAGTACGGCCAGGGAATACACTGGCAGTAAGGATGAGTACTGGATTGAGGTTGAGGCAGGAGCGTTGTCACAGAAAAGTCTTGAACACCCAGAGGAATGTACCACACGCCCAGAACTGTAACAAAGTGCGGATATTTACTCGGATACATTGGCCTTCACACAACGCAGTTCTTTTCTTATTAAATGTATACACGGAAAAACGGTCAGGAAATGTAATAACCTATATCCCACATCAGCTAGTTTCAGTGGAATAATTTAATAGTGCTAATCAACACAAGACCAGTGTGTAGTAATGCCTCCAGTGATGCAGCCAGACAAAGCATCATCATCCATTTTTTGTGGAACAGTCGCTTAGCTCTGGTTGAACTGTTCAGACTTTCTGAGGTCAGAGTTATGTAGGACAAGTTCATGTGCCATGACAGCAGCGCTCCACAGTGGTGTTGAGAAGTACTGCAAGAGGTCAGCACCCGGCAGGGTCATTCGGATAAAATCAATGTTTTTCAATCAATATATTTGTCATTGCATATTGGTACACAAGTTTGCAGTGTATGTTTATGCCCACACCACCAGTTACCATATGGTTTTTCCAGGTTCACCAGCTGGGTTGTGAGGCTGTGATGCTGCTGCTGGAGCTGAACCCAGACCAGAGCAACCTCATGTTTTGGGCTGTGGACCGCTGTTACACCGGCTCCCGTCGCGTGGCCGCCGGCTGCTTCCGGGCCATCGCCAACGTCTTTCACAACAGGTACTGCGTATTCCTGGCTTCAGCTTCAACTCGATTCTGTGGGTGGGTCGGTCCACGTGGAGCCATCTGGATGCGTTTTCTGTTTTCTCTTAGGGATTATCAATTTGACACTGTGGTGCTGCTGAACCTGATTCTGTTCAAGGCGGCAGATTCTTCCAGGGACATCTACGAAGTGGCCATGCAGCTGTTACAGGTCAGATTTTCTGTCGCATCAAAAAGTTCACTTTTGCACGTCTGTTCTACGTAATACCGCAACGCTCACTTTTCTCTTGAATTAAATGTACTGTAAACATCTTGTCTCATAGATCCTGGAACCCAAGCTCTTCCGTTACGCCCACAAATTGGAGATCCAGCGGACGGACGGCATCCTGACCCCTCCCTCACCGCTGCCACATCTCTACTCCGTGTCTTACTACCAGCTGTCTGAGGAGCTTGCACGGACTTACCCAGAGTTAACGCTGCCCATCTTCTCAGGTTTGCTGCACTCCAACGCCTTTTACAGCTGCTGCTGCGTGTACGTGCGCTTTCACCTGAGCCTCCCTGCAGCCAACCGACCAAACATTACTGTATGCCTGCATAATGTTGGAGATGCATTGCTGTTTTTTTATGAAACGTGTTGCAATGCAATGCAATGATGCCATCAAAATTAAACAATACAAACAGGTTTAAAAATTGTGTCCCGGGTGAGAAGCTGCTTCGTTTTCCCACCGCCTTCCCCCGTGTCCCCGCTGCAGAGGTGAGCCAGCGTATCCAGACGGCGCATCCCGGTGGCCGTCAAGTAATGCTGCATTACCTGCTGCCTTGGATGAACAACGTGGAGCTGGTCGACTTCAAACCAGCCGCACGGCGACCGGAGGACTGCGGCAGTGTCGAGGATGACGAGGACACGCACGACCGGGAGATCATGATGGTCAACAGCAGGCGCTGGCTCCGCGGAGAGGGCTGGGGCTCCCCTCGTGCAACAACCATGGTGCTAAACAACCTCATGTTCATGACCGCCAAGGTGAGACGACTAAAACGCCATGTGCACGCGGATTAAGAAACACATTGGATGACTTTGGAAACCTGGATTGAGGATTGATCGTGAAATGGCTGTGTTTTGACAGTACGGGAGACGAGTTTGCTTGGTCAGAGATCGAGAACGTGTGGACCACATTAGCGGACAGCTGGCCAAAGAACCTCAAAATCATTCTGCACTTCCTCATCAGCATGTCAGGAGTGAACAGCGACCCAAGCCTCTTGCCCTACGTAAGTCTCCACACGTTTACGCCGTGCAGCATATCTGTCACATGCCCGCACGCCGCTTCTTCCTCACATTTCTGCCTGTGTTCCCTGCGTGTCCTCAGGTGAAACGAGTGGTGGTTTACCTGGGCAGGGATAAGACTATGCAGCTGCTCGAGGAGCTGATGCGTGAGCTCGAGCTGACTGATCCTGTTAGCTCAGCCGTCACGCACATGGACAACCCCCCCTACTACCGCATCACCTCCAGTTACAAGATCCCCTCAGTCACCTCAGGTGAAGGAGCGCGAGAGTTGCACGTGCCGACGCTTTTGGGCCACGCCGCCGGTACTAAATCACGTCCCGTCCCTGCGCGATGATCAGTGTTGTGTGTCTGCGTTCGCAGGAACAACCTCCAGCAGCAATACCATGGTGCCGGGAAACGACGGTCATCATGACAGCAAGATGAAAGACCCGAACATGGAGGACAGGTACGAGCTTGACGGCGCAGTTCTAATAGTGTTACAAAGCAAAGGGGACATAACAGGAGGACGGGTCTCTGTAAGCTGTGCTCCGCTCACAGAAGACTGCAGTTGATGAAGTCATATTTCACACGAAAGAAACATGAGGACGCGGAGATTCAGAAAACATGAGTGCAGAGTGACCTTGTTAAAATAATCCTAGCCAGGGACCAATAAGCAGATATACTACAATATACAGTATTATTAACAGTTTGTGGCAATAACCACATTTTCATTATAATAAAATGAAACCTGGCATTATATATTTTCCTCTCCCTGATGTGATTGGCCTTATTATAGTTGTTTTACATGCAGTACAAGAATCTAAGTGTAAAACGTCCTGGTGGTGTAATTCCTCTTATGGAGAAAGTTAAAGTTAGAAGGTCATTCGATTCAGAATGAGTTCAGATGAACAATGATGTCTCTCGGTTTTACTTCCGAGAGACTAATACCTGTGAGGTGAGATGCTTTTTTTTTTTTTTTTTTAAATCGGAAAAGTTTGCTGATGCAGCGGATAAGTTCCAGGTCGGCGGCCCGCGAGCGAAAAGCCGCACTGCTGGCACTCTCCTTTTCAAACCGAGCGTGTCTGTTCCGCAGTTACACCCACCTGGACATCTACAGCGGTCTGAACAGTAACCTGAACCGCCAGCACCACCGCCTGGAGTCTCGTTACAGCAGCAGCTCCGGAGGCTCCTACGAAGAGGAGAAGAGTAAGGGCAAACGCTTCGCACGCACACACACACACACACACACCGCCCCCCGGTCCGTGTAACACCTCTCAGAATTGCATTGCAGTAACGGTGCCGATGATCTCCGCCCTTCCCCAGGTGACTCCATGCCCCTTTATGCGAACTGGCGTTTGAAGGTGATGGATCACAATCGGCCAGAGCCTCTGCCCTTCCCGCCAACAGGGGGCTGCTGGTCCCCGTTGGTGGACTACTTGCCGGAGACCAACGCCCCTGCTGTGCCGCTCCACAGGTACACCGAGCACCACCTTTAACGCCCTCTGCGTTACACTGTTGTAGTCAACCCTCGCTACCCTTTTCTCTTTTTTTTTTTTTTTTTTTTAGATGTAACATTGCAGTCATCCTGCTGACAGACCTCATCGTGGATCACGGGGTCAAAGTGGAGTGGAGTGCCTATCTGCACCTCTTGCTACATGCTATTTTTATAGGTACTTGCTTCCTAATCATTGTAATAAGACGTGTATATTGTAGAAGTTTAACGATGAGTTAATCCTCTCTCACACTTCATTAATGCTCCACTCCTTTAATCTTTCTTGGTCTTCTGTTTTTCTTCCAGGGTTTGACCACCAGCACCCGGAGGTTTACGAGCACTGCAAACGCTTGCTGCTCCACCTGCTCGTGGTCCAGGGAGCAAACAGCAGCGTTCAGTCTGTGGCCATGGTGCTTTTACGCAACAGAGACTACAATGACCCGAGGGTCCTGACTGTGAAGCCGGTCGCCCCGGAGTTCAACCTCACAGGTCAGTTCTGGAGAAGGACAGACGGTAAAAGAGTTTGAAAATAAAGTCATTAGATACGGATGGTTGTATTGCCAAAACAGATCACTGGGTGGCAGCAACAGTCCAGTCCCTCAGACACAGGGTTTTATTTTCACCACCAAGTCCCAGTAACTCAAGTTTGTCACATGAAGAAACATGAAAACTTTTGTTATGTATTTATTTTGCTCATGAAGAAAGAGCCCTTCTTGTGATGCCCATAAAGCCTGGCAAGCAGCGGGATGTGTACAAACGTGTGTGTGTGTGTGTGTGAACGTTTCCTGCAGGAGTGCAAGAGTTCTTGCCAGACTTTCAGCCGTCGCCCATGACGGACTCTGGCCTCAGCTCGAGCTCCACGTCCTCCAGCATAAGCCTCGGGGCGGGGGGCACGGCTCTGTCCCACCTCTCCCCCACGCTCCTCAGTGAGGTCGATGTCACTGCCGAACAGGACGAGAAGGCCAAGGCGCTCATCGAGTTCATTACGTCGAGGTGAGACGACCTCGTCTCGTTAAAAACGAGCGCTTCCCCCAGAAAATGACGAAACGCTAACGCTCGCCGCTGCTGGTATCTTACTAACTCAGTCCCGTGTATTTTCTCACAGGCCGTATAACGTGTTACTCATTCTGTCCCCGTGTTTGCTTTTCATGCTTCCAGCGGTGTCTGAAAAGACGGGGTATTTTTCCTTTGCATGGGTTTGATTCTGGAGTTGGTGGGGGGTCTTTTGACCTGGCGTGACAACATGAGATGCTTTTGAGGTGCGGCGTCACTCCGCAGCTGCAGCAGCTGCCTGACGCGTGTTCACTCTCGCCTTTGTAGAAAGAGGGGCCCGCTCTGGAACCACGAGGACGTGTCGCCCAAGAACCCCAACATTAAGAGCGCTGACCAGCTGAGTGTTTTCGTCAGACACGTGGTGACTGTCTTCAAACATTCCCAGTCAGGTCTGTTCCGTTCGTAGCCGCTCGTTGCCCAGTTCTCTTAATTTCAGCCTGGGCTGCAGGCACGTTTTGGATTGCTGCGTCGTATTCACCCGCACGCGCGTCTCCTTCAGGTTTCCAGCTGGACTCGTTGCTGAGTGAAGTGGCTCTGCAGACGGCCCTGTCTTGTCCGTCTCGACACTACGCTGGGCGCTCGTTCCAGATTTTCAGGGCACTCAAACAACCTCTGACTCCTGCGACGCTGTCGGACATTCTGTCTCGACTGGTGGAGACTGTGGGAGACCCAGGAGAGGAGGCTCAGGTCAGAGGATTAGCAAAGGACTCGCTCCTGCTCTGATATCTAACAGAGGTTTTCTGCATGACATGGAAGAGCTCACCTGCTTTTAGTGTCCCCTCACTGGGTCCCGCTCAGCTCCACGCTTACTGTGCAGCAGTGTCATGTGCATAGATTATACTTTTCCTCTGAAAAGCACAGGTGAACCGCAGGGGAAGTTGGACTTTACATCATGATAACAGGATGTAGGCTCAATATTCATATTAACATGAAGAAGTAAACGGAGTCTTCTTACTGACAGGCTGCTGTTTTTGTTTTGTTTTTTCCTCTCCAGGGCTTTGTCATTGAACTACTCCTGACACTGGAGTCAGGCATTGACACACTAGCAGACACTGTCAAAAACTATGACCTCCTCACTGCCTTAGCACAGTAAGTCCTTGTCCTCATAAGCTCACTCATCCTGACATTGGCACGTGCGTCACAAACATTTACAAACTGATCTCGGTTCCTTTGTATTGCTTCTTCTCCAGAACCTCTCCCCGCGATCACTTGTTGGGGCCGAAGTTCGCCACCAACAGGAAAAGCACAGGCCAGCTGAATCTGAGCAGCGGCGGTCTGTTCCACCACGTCCACACTCGCAGCAACTCTCTCCGGGCCAGCCTGATGGGCGAGCGAAAGCGCGACAGGCGCAGGAGCAACACCCTCGACATCGCCGAGCGGCTCGTCGACAGCCACGGAAACCTGGCGCGCACGCGGAGCTTATCGTCATTGGGCGGGGGAGGGGGTCCGGGGGGGGACGCCGCCCCCCCCGTGGACCCGTCCAACCTGATGGCCACCGTGTTCTGGATCGCCGCCTCGCTGCTGGAGTCGGACTACGAGTTTGAGTATCTGCTGGCCCTGCGGCTGCTGAACAAGCTGCTGGGCCAGCTGCCTCTGGACCGGGCGGACAGCAGGGAGCGTCTGGAGAAGGTGCAGGCCAAGCTGAAGTGGTACAGCTTCCCGGGCCTGCTGCAGCTCTTCCTGAAGGGCTTCACTTCTGCTTCTACTCAGGAGCTCACCATCCACCTGCTCAGCAAACTCATCAGTGTCTCCAGACATACGCTGGTGGACCCGACGCAAGTGGCAGGTAAGCGTGTCGCACTGATAATGAAAATGCTGACATTGTCAGGGATTTGTTGTTTTGGTTTTTTTTTGTAAATATCAATATTAATTATGCAAAGAATATTGTGCTGATAATAGTTTGTCAGTCAGGAAGTGGATGAAATCTGGAATTTGACTGCATAATTACGCCGATAGCGATGCATTTGCACACACGTTTGTTCGCAGATGACTGTAAATGATGTCTGTGCTTTCGCTGCCGTCGCTAACTGCGTGACATACGGGACATGTCTGCAGGTTTCCCTCTGAACATCCTGTGCCTCCTACCACACCTCATCCAGCACTTTGACAGCCCCACTCCTTTCTGCAAGGAGACGGCTGATAAAATAGCCAAGGTGTGCGCCGACGAGAAGTCGGCCACCCTCTCCAACCTGGCCCACATGATGAGCCTGTACAGCACGCACAGCTATTCCCGCGACTGCACCAACTGGATCAACGTGGTCTGTCGCTACCTCCACGATGCCTTCGCCGAGATAACCTTGAACCTGGTCACTTACTTGGCTGAGGTGTGTGAGCTGAAGCTCGGGCTCGTCGCCGTTAGTCGCGTGCGGCGAGATAAACCCACTCAACGTGTCCCCGTGTCTGTCTCTTAGTTGCTGGAAAAGGGCCTTCCCAGCATGCAGCAGTCCTTGCTGCAGATCATCTACAGCCTGCTGAGTCATATTGACCTATCAGCAGCCCCCGTCAAACAGTTCAACCTGGAGATCATGAAGATCATTGGCAAATATGTTCAGGTATTTTTTTTGCTTATTTGCTCAATATCTTAATACTGTGGGTAAAGAAAATGTATTTACTAATTTTCTTCTTCTAATTAGTTGGTTACATTGGTTATTACATTATTTTGTGGAAGTACCTGAACCAGGAAGTGAACTCTGGGCCTCTGCAGCGGTACACTACTTGAGTGCAGTTTGCCATACGTGCGTTTCTTTACTGGGCGCAGGCCACTTTCACTGGAATACTGGGATGAGCCGGTCTATAGATAGCGGCCCAGCTTTGAATAAGAAAGACTAGCATATCTCACAGGGTGAGTGCTCGGAGGTCTTTTTGATGCAGCCACGTCTCTTTGTGGAAGCCTTTTACCAGCCCTCACCCAGGGCACTTTTCTGCTTCTCACCCCCGACCGCCTCTGACAGCTGTTGTGCTGTCAGCGCCTCAGGTGGGTTCTGCACCGGTTTCACTACCAGCGTCTCCTTTTTACGAAACACTTCCTTAGAAGGTATTGTATTTGTGCGTATGCGGTATTCCAAGAGCATGTGCGCTGGCGTGGACTGCGAGTTGTATTTGTTTGGCGTCCTTTCAAGTCCCCCCCCGACATGAATGTAGGTCGCGCACATTGAAAACGGCACCAAATACAAATGGCTTGAGACGTTGAGTCTTCGGCCGCGGTGGGTCGGGGGATTATGTGGCTTTCTGAGGACAAATCTGTCCATTCACATTGAAACACTTACACAGCCTGATATCTCACAATGGAATGATTATATTTCTGCATTTGTTTTTTTTGTTTTTTTTTACAGAGCCCTCATTGGAAGGAGGCCCAAAACATTCTGAAGCTGGTGGTGTCTCGCTCAGCCAGCCTCGTCGTTCCGGACGACGTGCAGCGCTCCTACAGCACAGAATCGTGCGGCTCTCCAGAAATTGCCTTCACGCGCATATTCAACAACTCTTCCAAGGAGCTGCCGGGCAAGACTCTCGACTTCCACTTTGACATCTCAGAGGTCGGCGTCCGCCTCTGTATCTGCTCTCGCTCCAGCCTTTCTCAGTATGCTTTCTTTTCACTTTTAACGCCACCCTCTGTATTTGGCTTTGTAGACGCCCATCATAGGGCACAAGTACGGCGATCAGCGTACTGCAGCGGGTCGGAATGGAAAGCCGCAGGTGATCGCTGTGACGAGGAGCACCTCCTCCACATCATCCGGCTCCAACTCCAATGGTCTGGTGCCAGTAAGCTGGAAGAGGCCTCAGCTCTCCCAGGTACCCGCTCCAACGCCACGCACCAACTCCGACGAGAATGATTTTGTCGTGCGGCGTGCTAAAAAGCCACGAACGCACCAAATGGTCAAATAATGTTTAAGAAGTGCCGATATTTCACTCTTACTCTCTCGCTGTTATGGACCTGGTGGTGCTGGACTGGAAGCTGCTGGTCACAAATATGTCCTCCTATTTTATTTATGTCTTCTTGTTGCAGAGACGAACCAGAGAGAGGCTGATGAATGTCCTGTCCCTATGTGGGCCAGAGTCTGGCATTCCCAAAAATCCATCTGTAAGACTCCTCTCCTACTCTAAAGCCTCAGACAAGGTCTCTGTAAATTCACTGTTAAGAATACCGCTGCCATTACTTCTATTCCTTATCTAGTTTTTGCTCTTCGCATGAAAAGTGTTTCCGCGACTATTTTACTATTTGACGACAACGACCCTCTTTCCCTCCTCCCTATGAAGGTGGTGTTCTCATCCAACGAGGACCTGGACTCTGCGGACCAGCAGACCAGTCTTATACCCACAGTGGAGGAGGTGGTCAGAGAGGAGGAGGTGCAGGGAGAAGACACGGGCAGCGAGCAGCAGTTCGGCGTCTTCAAGGACTTTGACTTCTTAGACGTGGAGCTGGAGGATGCCGAGGTGAGACGGCGCAGGAATCTTGCCTCCCGCGCAGGGAGTTGGTAAAACGTGTGGCGAACTATCTCGTAACGTTCGGGTTATGGAAAAATAACGTGCCAGAGGAAGCGTGGAGGAGCTAATGATGATAAAGATTACAGTTTTCAAATCCACTTTGCAGTCTGCCACTCTTCATCGCCGCTCTTGACCATGCTATATTTTGTCGTATTGTCCTGACGGCTGTAGTGTGAAAAATGTCTTTTTTTTTTTTCTAACTGGCTCAAGTCTACTAACACACGTGTTCCTTCTCTTCTCTTGCCACAAGGAGTTGCAGGTAAGTGTCAGGGCCGAAGAGCTTCTTAGAGATCCCGCTGACTGCCGTGCCCCGCTGTCTCTCCGTGTTGTCGCCACAACGAAGTGCCGTAGTGCTCCTTGATTTGAAATCATTGCTACTGTGGCCGTGAACCCTTTTATTATCATTTAGAGTTTTCGAGCATTGCATCGTAGACCATCCCAAAACGTGGAGACAAATCACCTCGCCCGCTCTCATCCGTTCATACACACTGCCAGTCAAAGGTTTCAGAGCACCCTGATTATTTTATTGATATTTAAGCAGCTGCAGTCCACTGTATAAACTGAAACGGTGAGAATTAAAACTGACAAATCGTGTCAGTGCCATGACAACAGGCTTTTTATTAGTCAAAAATAACTGGTTAACAGCTCTCCTGCAGCAGTGGAAGCAAACAAAGCCTTGAAAGTTAACGCAAACAGTTTCTGCTTCACTTTTTACTTTTATTGGTGACTGACAAACCCTCAGTCTGTGCAAAGGCGGTGTGGGAGCAAACTGTGTTACTGCGACTTCTGATGCATTGTTAAGATAATCCTGTACTGCAGGAAGTAGTGCTGTACAGTATGTTACTGTCAGAAGGGTGAGGAGTTCAAGCCACAGCAAATGAATAGAAGGAGGCGGTGGCTTCACATCACGAAGACCAGCAAAGTCTGAAATTCTCTCTTTGCTCAAATTTCGTAAACACTGAGACACAAAATGGCACAAACTTAAACAACGGCTGAAAAAAAATGGAAGTGTTATAAATCATTTGACTGGTAGTGTGAGATTTGTTTTTTTTTTTTTTCCTAAGTTGTGGAATGTTCTCTATATGTCTTGTGCTTTGCGTCCTTGTCGTGTAAAATCCGCCCCCGACCCCGCCGCCGCGTCTCACTGCCTCCGTCTCGGCCGTCCTGCAGGGGGAGAGCATGGACAACTTCAACTGGGGGGTGCGCCGCCGCTCCCTGGAGAGCATGGACAAAGGGGACACGCCGTCGCTGCAGGAGTGCCAGTACGCGGGCAGCACGCCCAGCCTCAACCTCACCAACCACGAGGACACAGACGAATCGTCTGAGGAGGAGGTACTGAGTGCTAGCCAGATTCTCACCCGCTCTGGCCTTGTAAGTCTCACTCCGATCAGGGTCCCGCCCTGCCCCCGCCCCCTCCCTCCCGCCCGACCCACCACGCTCCTCACACAGCCCGCTGGCATGGTGTGCGTGTGTGTGTGTGTGCGAACTGAGCTGGACCCGCTGCCAGTGTGGACAGGGGCTAGATGCTTGCTTCTGCGCTGGTGGTAGACGCCCCCCCTTCAAACCTCCGCCCAGTCCTCTACCTCTGACTGCTAGATTAATACCCCTGTCCTCTCTTAGATTTGATTTCATGTCTTACAGTAGGTAAGTAAAGTGTTGGTAAAATTAGAAAAAAACATTCACGTCACACTGACTCGAGGTAAATCATTGATAGTTTTATCAAAAACAGACATTTTAGATATTGATTAAAAGTGAATTCACAGTAAGAGAACGTTCCTTTTTGCTTTTTTTTTTTAACCGTCCGGCTGCTCGTCTCTAACTCCTCTTTGCTTTGTTTTGCAAGATCTCACCCAAAGCTGCTATTAATAATCTCATTTAATACAAGAGTTCTTTACCTCAGCCTAATGGGGATTATATTCCCTCTCTCTCTCTTCCTCTGCTCTTCTTAATCTTGGTAGCGCATGGTGAGAGAATGAGCTTTTTTGCCTCTATTGGACATTTACCCCCAAAATGTTTCTCGTCATCCGGTATCATATTAGTAACGTGAAAGGAAAAAAAAAAGCATGCAGCATTTATGTCATTTAAAACAGAATTTTGGAAAACTGTGAGTGTAATATGTAATTAATCTGATTGACGTTGCATGATCTTACCTCGGGCCTGAAGCTATTTCAAAGTGCTCAGTCAATTGGATGGAAAACTAAAACGACTAAACATGCTCCGCTTGATACAGAAACATGGGTTATGTAATTGTTTTACTTGTTTGGTGTTTTTGGTTCAGATGTAGAAGTAATTACTAAGTGACACAAACCCTTACTGTTACAACACCAAGAACCAGGAAACGGTGCAAAGACTTGCACTCGTTCTGCCAGAAAATATCGGGATCCCGGAACTAATCATCAGCTCCCGTGTGATGAATGAAAAGAGTCAGTTATATCATCATACATTAAACCCAGCACATCATCAAATAATGTCACACTCGCAGGAAGGTCATGTGGTGTTTAGCAGTGCATTAAGAGTTGACGTGGCAGTAGGCTTGAATACACCTACAACTTTATTTCCAAATAATAATTCCCATATTTACATTGAGAAATAATTCTTTCTTTGTTGACATAGTTTGGACCCCTTAGTGTACTTTTAATAAAGTTCTGCGTCCAACTACACGATGTGTAATAGCGCCTGGGTTAGCAGCGGAGCTAACGGTTGTCTGCGCGTTTCTTCCGCAGCTCAACAGCGACTCTGCGACGGACGACACGGCGTCCAACCACGTGGACTCCCTGCAGCAGTCTCAGGAGTTGTCCGGCAGCGCGCTGACCGAGGAGGCGACGGCCCTCCCCTCTCTGCCCTCCCTCCCTCGGCTGGATAGCCCCATTTTGGAGATGGCCCACTCAGACAGCACCAGCAGCCAGCTGCCTGAGGTGCGATCAATCGGGAGCAGTAATAAACTGTGGTGCTCGGGTGCTTTCTAGCTTGTCCCCCCCCCCCTCCTTCTGCTTCTTTCATCTGCTTTTGCTGGGGTTTTTTCAGGGGGGGTCTTGTCTGCCGTTGAGGCGGCAGATCAGCTGCCTTCAGTTTCCAGATGGGGAGAAAAGTCCTGTCTCTCTTGATTGTGTCTGCCTGCTCACGGCTCGCTCTCCCTGCTTCCTGACTCCTACCGCTGCTTGCTTCGGTGCTCCGCTCTGGGCGTGGGTGCTGGAGGGCTCGCTCTCGCCCCCTTTTAAGTAGCTGCGCGGCGGGGCTTTGCTCGTGTGATTTGGTGGAGAGATGAAACCAAAAAGCTCACCTCAGGTCAGCTGTTACTGCTCACCTCCAATAACACAGCAACTGACCATTCCAACTAAATCCACCATTTAAAAACTTGCCAAATGGACACCAGCTCCTTTATCTCCGGCTGACGCATGTGTGAGTATGAGTCCGACACAAGTGGTGCGTTCACGTGAAAAATGCAGTTAACTGAGAACCAGCGGCGCTCTGCCCAATGATACTCCCGTGATTTGCTACCATATTAACATGCCATAGCCTTTCTTGTGATGAACAGCTTTGCTACCCGCTGCTACTGACATTTATCACTTACACTAACAATGGTGAGTATGCGAAGTTGCCCTGATTTGCATTTGAACGCACAAGCGCGGGAATCGCTGAATTGACGTCAAGCGGCCCCCGTCGTTTACCTTCACATGCAGGAACTGGCTTAGCTCATGCATATATTTATGAGTCGCTGTTCCTGCCCCTGAACAACAGTTCTCCACACGCGGAACTGAACGGAACTTTCTAGGAACTCGATCCAGCCAGTGGCCTCAATATCATTTCAAGGACATCTCTTCCATCACTGGCCCCAGCTCTTAGTGTAATGAGCCCAAGATAAAACCATCAATACTCCTGCTCATTCCCTCCAGGATGGCCACGACCACTTCTAAAAGCTTTCCGTAATATAGCGGCTGTCTCTGTGATGTACTGGCTCCCTGCCACACTCCGCTTTCCTAATGCATTAGACTTTTAAATAAATAAAAAAAAAAAAAGGGAAAAACAAGACAGGAGAAAACCAAGTGCTCTTAATTAGAGCCCCTTTCTCCGTGCCGTCTCCCGGCCCGGCCCTCCTCTGAGCGCATGTTTTACATCAACGCCGCCAGTTCGCATGTAGAATTTATCCGGAGTTTCCCCACGTCTGGTTCAGCGCCGACGTAATCAAATCTGAATCCCTCCGGCCTCGCCGAGCGTTGACCGCCGGCGTTCGGTGAATTGGTCATGTCGCGAACGCGGCGCGGCTCGTCAAACGGGTCCGCTCGCGTGATGCGCGTCGGAGCACATACGTCTGCCCTCCTGTTGCCTCGCGCTCCCTGCCGTTTCGCCGGGATGCTGCTGTTTTATTAGCACGGAGGTCAGGATTTTTTAATGGTGTCTCGGTGACGGATAGATATTGGCTCCTGTTTATTGATTCCTTTTCTCTAATTTCTCGTGAGGGACGTTAGCTTAAAGAGAGACATAAAGAGCAATCTCCAAGGATGTGAACATTGAGAAAAGTGCTGACTCAAGTCCCCCTTGAATAATTGAGACTAATATGTACTCTTAATGTTGGCCATAACCGTCTTAATTCAGGCTATAGAAAGGTTAAACAGTTAATCGGTGTTCTCCGGTTGACTTTAAGAGACACAGTTGTCATGGCAACCTGGTACTTTAACTTTTGTTAAAGAAAAAGACAATGTACTTTGTGCTTGTGTGTGATACCACCTGCCCAGCTTCACGTGAGCCCCCCGCCCCCCCCATGTGGCTTTGCGTTTCAGGATGCTGTAAGCATGACGGCAGCGGACGAGCTGAGCAGCAGCGTGAGTGAGGACACGGGGTTTTGCAGCGCCCCCCCTCTGCCCTCTGACCCGCGAGAGCTCTGTGACATCCCAGACTCGCAGGATCCTCAAGATTCCCAATATGCTCAGGACCCCCAAGAGACCCAGGACCCTCAAGAGGACCTGGATCCTGCCCCCCCTCCGCCGCTGGCCATAGACACTCCACCTGGGTCCCTCTGTGAGGAGGACTCCCAGACAGTCCTGCCTCTGTCTCTGCCCCTGCCCATGCCACCAGAGACAAAGCCAGATCCAGACCCAGACCCAGACAGCACCTGTGGCTCCGTGTGGGAGGAAGATGTGACGCAAGCCCTGAAGGAGCTGGATGAGCGCTGCGAGGAGGAAGAGGCCGACTTCTCCGGCATGTCCAGGTAAGAGGTTCTGTGTAAAACAACTATCTGTAACCTAGATGACACATCTAAACGCACATGTTGATAAAACATGTGATTGTTCATGAGCTTCATATTTTACATTTTCTGTCATGTATGAGGGTTGGCACTTTACAGGCCTGTGCCTTGAGCCAAAGATCCACTCCGAAAACCAGTTCAGATGGTGCAAAAATGGCAAAGCTCTCAAAACACACGAGAAAACCATACACAGTGATGTTAAATAAGAAAGCCAAAAATTAGATAATCTCCCGTCACGTGGGACAGGGTTTCGGGCAGCGCTCCACAGCGGAGGCGTTCAGCATCCACTAACTTCAGAAGAAAATATTAGATTTTTCTGAAATACAACATTAAGTTTATTAAGCATCAGGGAGAACGAGCGGCGGTGATCACGCAGCAAAGGCCGCATTTTCAGTGCAGGAGGCAGTGGTTCCAGCTCAGCGTGAGATTGATTTGTGATGGTCGATCACACTGTAGGTTCACTGTGTAGTTGATAACCAGGGCAGCGTGGTGCACCGTCTGGGAATAAGAAAAACATGCTGTCCACTTCCATGGGGGGAAACCATTTGGAACCTGTCCACTTAAAACGCCAATGTCTTTAACTGAAACGTCATCATTACGTCATTGTTTTCAGACGTTATTGTGATTAAAAGAAAAAGTCGGACGGTGGCTCAAAGAACAGTTTGGGTGAGGTTTTTTATGAAAGAATATGGATTACACTACGTGGCCAGCCTCACCTCTGTGAGACGGAGACTTTTGAAAAAGGAGGGGGCGGGATTTCTTCCTTGGCACGGATCCCTCGTGGGCTGGGACAACGAAGGTGGGCCAGGGTGGCCTGGCTCCAGTCCACGCGCACGCACTCGTCAAGGTGGGCCAATTCTAGCCTGGAGGACGGCTGTAAAGTCGTGCTTTTAAACTGCCCTCAAGCAATGTGAAGACGCGACGTTTAACGCACACGTCACCGTACTTTCATTTCACTAAGCCGAGTCACGCATGATTGACAGGGGAGCGTGCGGGTGGGCTGCACTCTGAGTGATTGTATGTAAACAGCGGGACGCTAACTAGCTGAGTGGGCAGTTTTGTTTTTCAAGGTGCGAGGATTTATGAGAGCACGAAAACGACACCTCAGCAGTGTTGCTGCGAGCCGGCTCCGTTTCGCACACGCGCCGAACGTGTCCGAGCCCGCGCGCGCGCCTGCGTGTATATGTGTGTGCGTGCGCGCGCGGACGCCTAGCTTGTGCAGCGCTCCCCGCAGTCCTGTGTGGGATGGGAGAGCGGCGCGCTAGTGCCGCTAGCGCTTCCGGCACAGTCGCGCTGCAGACGAGGGGGAGAGAGAGAAGCGGGAGTTGGGGTGAGGATGCGGACGGAGGCTGTGTCCGCCGCAGCGCTCGGCAGCGCGGGCTTCAGATACTTATATTCTGTCTGCCTCTTCAGACTGTTTGGTCCCACTGGCCTGTGAGTATCGGCTGTGCGCGTGCGTGCGTGTGTGCGGCAGAGATGTTTGCATAACGCTAAAATGCTAACAGCTCACATGTTGTTGTTGTTGTTGTTGTTGTTGCCAGAGCACCGCAGCGGATTAGAGCTCTCAATATACTGCAGTAAAAAAAAAAAATCTGCAGGAGGGAGGCAGAGATCCGGCAGTGCTGCTCAAGCCGCTCGCGGCCAGTGACGCCGAGCACGCGTGTGTGTGTTTACGTTTGTCCTTCAGTTAGAGACTGAGGGGAGTGCGGGACATGTCGGATCGTAGCTCATTGGTCCCTGCGTGTGTTTCAGCCAAGATGAAGGTGACGCAGACTGCTTCCCAGAGATTCAGGCCTCTCCGCCCCCTTCGCCCTTCCTCTCCGCCATCCTGGCAGCGTTCCAGCCTGTTGCCTATGACAACGAGGAGGATGCTTGGCGTTGCCATGTCAACCAGATGTTGTCGGATACGGATGGCTCCTCCGCTGTTTACACGTTCCACGTGTTCTCCCGACTCTTTCAGGTAAACACCAGTGACTGCAGTTTGCGGCGCCTGCGATCCTGTTTACCAGAGCGTTCTCTGCGAGAGTTTTTCTTTTCCTCTTTCCTTCCCTTCTCTCACTCCACACCCTTGTTTACTACAGGGTATTCAGCAGAAATTTGGCTCGATTACGCGTGCATCTGTTCGCTTCCTCGGGGAAAGGCTCCAGCGAATGGGTAACCAGTTCCTCAGCTCCCTGGAAGTCATGACGTCGCGCTCCCAGTGCCCCACTGTGCTGCTGGACGCAGAGACGGTGAGGCTGATCTGCACGGTTGTCTCTGGTCATTTTTAATGAAACTGTCGACGCAAGAGTACGACAACGCGGTTTCAGTAACGTGTCCTTTTGCACAAAGAGTGCTGCATATTCCTTAATGTCCGCGTGTGTCCTGCCATAGATATCTCTGTGTCTTGTACTGCGCCTGTACTGGACATTGCTGTGGGTTAATGCGTGCGCTGTCCTGTCTTGCTGTTGTAGCTGTTCTCTTGTGGACTGTTGGAGACTCTGAAGTTCAGTGTGCTGGAGTTGCAGGAACACCTGGACACCTACAACGCCAAGAGAGAGGCAGCTGAGCTCGTGAGTCACCGCTGCTTCTTCCCCTGTTCTCTCTGAACCCTCCCCCTCGGGGGCACGCCGCCTCTCGTCCTCCGCGATTCTTAAAACCGCCACAGCTGCAGTTTTCGCTGCTGTGTCAGGGTGTGTGTGTGTTTGGGGGGGGTATGAGGAAACCGTCTCATAATGGCATCTCATTTCAAGAGAGCGATGAGCTAAGGAAGCGCGTGGAAATTGCCCTTTTATCCCGGTGCCGTCGCACCGTGGAAGGCTGGGAGCATCTAAAGACAAATAGCTGATGCCGTTCAGGATAAGCCCCAGTGTGTCTCATCAGCAGGGCAGACATCGAATCAGCGCTGGGTACGAGTGGATTCAGCTGCCGTCAGTGCCTGCATCCCCAGTGCCACCCCCCCTGCTGAAAGGATAAAAATAACCCCCTGAGTTCCTAAACCAGTTATAGAGGGCCGGAGTGGGAGGAATGACGAAGGGGGGAGGGGAATGATGAGAAGAGATGAGATTGGAGAGGGTTCTGGGATGCAGGGGTGCTAATTGAATGAGACGGCAGCGGTCCCTGGAGGGCCAGATACCAGCCCGTTCTCTGGAGCAGGCCCGCTTTAATTCGCTTAAGTACAACACTCTTATTAAATCTCTTCCCTGACCAACCTTTATGATATACGCGCGCGGATACAGATGCATATGTCCAAACGAAGGGGAGAAAAAAAAATGCTCTTGTATTCCTCTCCGCTCCATAATCTGTATCTTTTTTTTCCCCCCTTGTCCTCGTGCGTTGTCTCTCACCCATCCCTGTCCTCCTCACCCTGCAGTGGCTTGAGAACTGCAGGAAGACGTTCGGGGACAAAGACAGCAACCAACGACTCAACACTCATGCACAGGTAGGAATGAACGCTTGTCTGGGAATGTGATCAGTACGATTTAGGAATAGAAAGAAAACGCTTAAAGAATGCGACTCATCTTGAATTCAAGTCCAACTGAAATCAAGGTGCGGGTTTTACTCCTACGTTTTGGGGTTTCATGATTCACCCACGTGTCTTCGCGTTCCCTTGCTGGAACGCTGTTAGTTCTCCATTCGCACACGTAGTCGGAGAACCTGTTTCCTCGCAGCCAATCGGATCCTTTCAGTGTAATCCGTAATTTGCACGAAGCACCAACGTCAGCATCCTGTCACGGGCAGACGTCACGCTGACCTAACGACCAGACGGCAGCACAAGGGTATGAACGCCCCGCAGCAGCTTTCCTGCTCAAGTCTGTCACGCCTCGTTCTGGACCTTCGTCATTTCAGTTGGACTTGAAAGGAATGTCTTAATGGGTCTTTTTGTCTTTGTGACGCAGCAAGTTTATATTTGCTTGGCACAGAGGCCCTGGGGACAATTAAGTTAGGTGAATGGCGAGAGATGAAAATTTAAAGACGGACGTCTCGGCCCTCCGCTTAAAACTCGCGTCGTCCCAGGGTGCGCGGAGCCCCAGCGTGATCCCCGTCCCCGTCCCAGAGTTGTAGACACGTTCACATGGCGCGCGTTCCTCGCACACGTCTGCCGACTCCACGCTCACAGCTTCCCTCCTGCGATGTCGGATCAGAACCCGCCCGTCTCTCGCTCCGCTCCCCTCCCTCTCTCTGCGGCCTCGACTGCACCACGCCTCCCACACACACACACACACACACACTTCCATCACGCGCGCTCAGTTTCTCAGACTGTGAGGGTCTCTGTCCGCGGCTGAAGTGGGCTCACGTGTTGCAGCTCGCTCCCGGACCTGCGTGGAAAGGGAGACGATGAGGTCACTGTGTCTCACCTGCCGTGTTAAAGCTCACTAATTCTTGGTCTTTCTCCCCTTCTGTTTTGTTTGTTGTTGTTTTTTTGTGTGTGTGTGTGTGTGTGTGTGTGTGTGTGTGTGCGTGCGTGCGACCTGCTCACCTTCTTGCTTAGCAAATGGAAAATCTAGCAGTAAGTGGTTCTCATATTATGGACTCTATAATAATCACGACATTCAGACGAAAACACTGACCATCTCATCCCTCTGTACATACCTCCGCTGTCGACATCCACCGATTTGTGCTCTGCAGCCATCCCCCATCTGTATCTCTGTCTCTGCCTCGATCAGTCATGCAGCCCGGCTGAGCCCCCCCTCCATCCCCCCCGGCCATAATCCACTCTCCTGTCCCCAACCGCAATTTGTTTCTGTCGCTACATCTGGACTGGGTAGACAGCGTCTTAACCTCTCCGCACTGCACGCTGATTCTGTCTGCTGGTAGATGAGGACGCGTTAAACTTGCTCTCAGCGTAGAGGTAGTGATGATCGCAGAGGGGGACGCCGCCCTGGGGTTATCAGTCGGGGGAGGATGGGTTGAGATCGGACCGTCGTCAGGTTTAGATTACTTTCGTTTTTGCATGTTTATCGTTCCATCCACAGTTACACTTTTTTTTCTTTCCCCCTGGCTCTGTGTTTTCATGGATTAGGGTCTTAATGTTCTCCGGGTCATTCATCTCGTCGGTCATACCTGGTCACAGTGGCCCTTAGGGAGCATCACGGTGATGGATCCGTTTCTAATCGAGATCTCATGACTAATTCCAGTAGCAGTAGACTCACCTCTTGCTCCGCGGCCCCCCCCGAACCGGACGGCACCTTGCTCTAGGCTGTGTTAACCCTTTCACGTACTCCCACGTCTCTAACCCAGGATTACCCATCCGTCTAATCATCTGACCATCAGAGTCGTTTCTGTGCAGCCTGGGCAATCGCGAGCATTTTATTTGCCTTTCTGTCTCCGCAGGAGCTGGAGTTGTGTCGCAGGCTCTACAAGCTGCACTTTCAGCTGCTGCTGCTCTTCCAGGCGTACTGCAAACTCATCAGCAGGGTGGACACCATCAAGAGGGAGGCCGAGGTGAGACTCAAACGCACCGGCTTACTTCGGAAACGTCTTTTACATTTAGTGGGATTTTGAGTTTGCCTCAGACGGGCAATGTGAAACTGATATCTGTCTTATCTCTGTTGTCAGAGAAACAGGAACAGACAAATTGCATTACACTGCATCATGCTGTAAAAGCACTGTTTTCCACTGATTGGTGCCTCACTGTCTCTTTTTTTTTATTGCTGTTTCATGGAAACTTATTTTCCACAAAAAAAAAATCCATTAGACGTCTCTAAGATCACTTGTATCATAAAATCCGGTGAAGGTGTTGGTTAAATATCTTTTAATCACACGTTAGATAAATAATCATGGCTGAATCTGTGCTGCAGCCGATTCCTCTCTGGGCTGCATCTTGATGGAGCTTTAATTAGATTAACGTACCTAATGAAGTTACGTAACTTTCTCACGTGGACTGATGGGGAGTGATGGGGTCGTTTCAGTTGATACTGGAACAAGAGGTTTGCGTTGCCGACTCCCCGGGTTTGCACGCGCTTGCTGAGAGACGCGGGGCCGTGATGCTGATGTGTCCACGTCTGTCTTATCCAAGGTGACCAACATGTCCGACGAGCTCACTATCCTCGAGAGCTGCCTGAAGGAGGCGGAAACGGGAGGCGACGGACAGGAGGACGTGTGCATGTCAGACGCTGCCCAGGCCAACACGGAGACGGCCATCCAGTCACTGATTGAGACTCTGAGAGCCCGAGACTTCAGATCTGCCCTCACCCAGGTCAAAATCTTTAGGTGAGACGGACCAAACGGCTTCACGCACACAGATGAGGACACGGCTCACGCGTAGCGCTCACATGAGTCAAAAGCTTTTCAGATGAGTCTGCTCTCATCAACGTTATTAGTTCATCATCACTTTTTGGTTCTGGGAACTTTAGCAAAATCCTGGATTCAAGGATGGATGGTTCCAGGTCAAAATGCATTTTTGGCCACAGCTCAGAGATTCTTTCACTAATTATGATACAGTTTACTCTTGTACAACACATATCGGTCTGGATAGACAAGTATGAACCCTGACTGGCTGGTGGGGGCATGCAACCCCGAGGCGGTAACTCTACTCCCCTCTTTCTCTTGAGACCTGGTTAAAATGGGGGTACCGAACACACCAGTGCTCACTGGACAGATAGTCACAGGCACCAATAAAAGAGAAATGCTCCACACCCATCGAGTCAAGTAGCCGAAACGCGCATCTCGCCGCCGTACTGACCTCCGCCCTCCTTCTGTCTGCAGGTCGCTGTGGCCTAATGACATCTTCGGCAACGAGAGGGACAACGCCGTTCAGACCCTTCTGCACATCTACTTCCGCCACCAGACGCTGGGCCAGACGGGCTGCCTGGCGGTCGTGGGCCCCAGCAGGGACCTGTCTCAGGCGAGCACGCGCCTCATGGAGCTGAACCTGCAGATCCGCGAGGCCCTGAGTCAGGCGCAGGCCTGCCAGCCCCACACCGCCATGGTCAGCACTGGACTGTGAGTACTGCAGACGAGACTGGAGAGACAATGAGCTCGCCTCAGCCGCGGAGGGGGAGGATGAGACGGTGAGGAGCTTCGGAGGAGGACGAGAGAGACTCCACCTTTAAAGGGCTAAAGGATGCGTGGGAATAACTGTGACTCTTAATATATATTATTACATGTATGAATGCTTAAAGCTAATATCTTTTCCCAGACTAAGCCAACTTGCAAAATTCAGTTGCAATAAGTCATGTGGTGGTGTGCCTGGGAAAGAGTAAGAGAGGACGCAGTGGGATCACTTTTTTTCTGTTTTTTTTTTTTCATGATTTTTCTTCTTTCTTTTTTTTTGCTGGATCTGAACTGATGAGCATATCGTACAGGCCGGTGGCCTCCTTTGGGCCCGGGCTGGCAGACGGCGTACGTAAGCATGCGCGACGGTCCAGAGGAAGGTGTCATGTGTGCGAGGACACGCCATCAAGGTTCACGAGCGAACGCAGAATCATCTTGTTTAAGAGAAAGACAGAGAGAGGAAGAAAAAAAAAACAAGTTTTCCAAAGCATGCTTGAAAGAAAAAAAGCACTGCAAGAATATTTTTTTGAGAAATGTATTTTTTATTAGAGCTAACATCCTAGGTTGTAAATGTTAGGGATATTTAACATGTAATTGTAACCCTGTGGGATATGTTTGCCTTCAGGGAGTGTAAAAAGAGAAATATATCTGTTTATGGATCTGCTTTGAGAGGAGAGTCCCCTTCAACAGGTCTTCACGCAAAACTCACTCTTAAACCAAATAAGTAGCTGCCTTTAGAGACTCTTGACTGTGTGATATATATATTGGATATTCTGGTATACGCTCACACACAAATGCATATAATTGCACACAAGTGCAGACTGGCGTCAACGCATTATGGAAACATAACTTATTTTACTCTGTATATATTTTAGAAAATGTATAGTGTAAAACCAGTATTTTTCCCTTGAACTTTTGTGTAATGCACTGTTCATCCGAGTAGGATGTATGTATAAAGCTAATGTGATGAGAGAAAGCCGAGACCAGATCTGAGTCATTAATGATCCGCTACACCTCCGTCACCCAATCTCGCAAACTTCGAAATTTCCCAAAGGCTGCCGCGGTTGGTGGTTGTGGTCTTCCAAAGGGCGGGGTGGTGGGGTGGGGGTGGGGTTCATTTGGGACAAGCCACCCGTCTGCCTTTCGTGACGGTGACGGCACGGGAGATCCGATGGGCCGACCCAGGCAGCCGCGCCGCGCCGTATGCATTCCTTCTCTCCACTGTGATCCCTTTTTGTGTTAGCGCAGCCTCTGCTTCGCGCCTCGCCAGGCGGAGGCTGAGGTTCGTCTTCGTCCGTTTTTTGGGGTGACCGCGTTGCAAAGCAGCGCTCGTCCTCCGCCGCGTTCCGATTGCATTTTTTTTTCCACCCCCCCCAATGTGGAGAAACGGCTGCCGTCGCAGCTGCGCTTTGCTTTCAGAATGGCCCTACTTGCTGCTGTGACTGCAGGACATGAACCGTTACCTGAATGCTTTCTGGAAATCTTGTCATGGCACATTGTAACAGTCACTGTACTCATTCCTCAGAGAGCTTTTTTTTTTCCTTCCTGCTTGTCTGGTACATTTGAATGCTGTTCTTAATTATTTAATGAATATATTATTTACCTGGAAGATGTTTTAATGTAGAGGTGCATTATACTTTTTTTTTTTTTTGTTCACTCACATACCGGCCTTCTCTCTGGATGAATAAAAACCTAATCATACCGTATGAGCTTGGACATTTTAAAATCGTGGGAACGCGACTTGTCGGGGTTTTCTTACAGAACTACAGGACACTTCCCCGCGACACAGGATTCCAGGTATAGACAAATGACGATCAGCCCCATCAGAAACATTCATTTGCAGTTCCTAATGATCCCACTTAGCCCTCCTGCCACAGGCATGTCAGAGTGCAGGCGCAACAGCAATTAGGATTCTCACTGACAGGCGGCGTCGGCCTTACAGCTGAAGTCATTTCACTCCCTGAACAATCGGTCTTCAGCTTTATAAGTCACCATTAAGCCTCAGCCACAGGAGTAAGGTTATGAGTTTAATAGGGCTGTGTGAAGCGTGCCGTTTTCTGACGTTGCATATCGCACAGGTCACCACCTTCTGTTCCCTTAAAGCATCGGCATCGATTTTACGTCGCACATCCTCCATTTGCCACTGGTGAGACCTCGGCGGTTTACGTGAAAACAATGCTTCAATACCGATTGCATGGTAGCCATTTATTACATTGCAAAGTGTGTGGTTATTACCATCCACTCCATCAACACAAAAACAGGCGTGAAATAAAGTACTGAACGATCGGGTGTACGTGCTTTCCACTGAAGATGCCATAGCTGCATCGGGTAAGTACGGCACTGGGCTGAAGATGTGTTAAAGGAAAAGTCCAGCTGTGACGCGCCTTAGATGATGTACTTGAAGCTGAACGTGCTGTCGCAGGAGAGCCGCTTGCCTTTGCATCGGCCGCACAAGTCCTGTCTGTGGGGCCGTTTGGGGTCAACGTGGCGTTGCGTTATTGCGCAGGAACAACGCGCTTTGTTGCAAGTCTGGGGGGAGAGAAGAAAAAAGGGCGGAGGCTTGAAATTGGTAGTGACACCACGTGGGCAATTTTAGTTTACACAACAAAAAGAGATGGACTTACGTGACATGTGATGTCCTCAACGCGATATGGGTTGAACTCCTTTTGGCATTTCCTGCAGTACTGCTTGAAGTAAACCTGGAACACAGTACTTCATTTGACAGGTTTCTCATCGCGTGGCCTCGTGAAGTTGCGCTATAAGCCCACTGAAGTTAGTAATACATTTTGGGCACCAGTACAACACTATTTAACAGAACCCATCCTAAATGTATATGGTAAGACGAGTCTCATCTGTACAGTTAAACTAACGAGTGATTTCTCCTCCGACAGAGAAATCGCTTCATCTTGCAGATCAGATACAGTGCTGGTACTGGGAAATGACCCAGCTGAGTTTGAGCACTCACCTTGTTGGTGCCCTGAACACACCACACGTAGGCACTCTCCCATCGCAAGTTGCATTCTCTGCAGTGATAATATCCATACTTCTGTTCCAGAAACTGATGGTACAAAAAAACCGTGAAAATATTGTATATAAAAACTCAATTTTCTGATGAAGTTGTATTTCAAATTTGTACCCTATGCGATTCTCTCTTGAGTTTTGAAAGAGTAAGTCAAATTTGAAAGAGCCCATATCCAGCTAGCTTGCTTTATTCCAAAATTGCTTTAATCAAACGTAGTGTATTGTATTCAAACTAAATGCGACAAAACAATCAGAGGGGTGTAATAACTCACCTGGAAGCGCACGCGCGCCTTGCCCTTTGACCCCTCTGCAGCTGGCTTCACGTCTTCGCCCTCCACCTGTTTGGACTTGAGCTTGTCGCGCTGGTCCTGCAGGTCGGCGGTCTCCTCGCCCTCTATAGCCGGAGTGTCCTCGCTCCTCTTCCCGTCGCTGCTCCCCGCGGACTCGGGCTGGTCGCCCGGCGGCTCCGCGGGCTGCGCCTCCCCGCAGGAGGCTTCCTTCTTGCTGTTGTTGTTGTTGTTGTTGTTGTTATTGTCGTCGACCAGGAAGGAGGTGACGCTCTTGTAGGCTATAGGCGAATACACGGCTAAAGTGCGGGGGTAACGCACGCCGGGGCTGCCGCCGGGCGCGCCGGGCTCCTGCCTGCCCTTGCGCCTGAAGTCCCGCTTCGTGGACAGGAGCGTCCGCGGGCCGATGGAGCACTGCACCGAGGCGTCCCTCTTCGGGTTGACCTGCACCGCCACATCCTTGGTGTTTGCCTTCCTGAGCCTCGGGGTGAGTTTGGGGTTGATTTGAGATAAGATGGACTTGAGCTGAGCGCGCTGCTGGTTGTTAAAGGCGTCAGAAGCGTCCCCGTAGTGGGAGAGGTAACTTTTATATTTCCACCCCGCGTCTTTCGGCCTGGGGTATCTGCCCATGTAAGGGTTATATGAGGAATAGAAATAGCTGTCGACTGGCTCGTCACCATACGCTGCCATTTTGATGAACCAACCGATTGCGCTTGGTGTTGCTAGTTAAATAGATAGGGCAATACGCGCGCGCCATTAGGCCTGATCATGGTCAGGTGTGAGGCTGGTGTCCTTTCCGCCCATCAAAAACATCAGACACGTGACGAAGCGTACACGTTTCACGTTTGTCTCCACACACTTTTTTATTTTCTTGACACAGTTGTTTATAATATGCACATATTGTACATTTGCTTTGTTTCTGTGCTCCATAAATAGTCGTCTGCGGAATTACTGGTTAGTTTGAGGTCTGCACACGAATAACTCTGATTTGTCTGTAAGATTTACTCTCTCTCTCTCTCTGTTGTTGTGATGATTAATGTAATTTTCACTTTATATGTAGCACAGCAATTTTGTCAAACACTTTGGTGGTGTTGTTTTTTTTTTTTACATTAAATTAGACATGTTTTCAAATAATGAATTAATGAATGAAGCTTGTGACTCAGTCATTCTGGTTTTCCCTCTATAGTCTCTCTTTTTGGCAGCATTTTCTTCATGGACATGAATTTTTCTCTCTCTCTCTTTTTTTTTTTTTTTTAAAATTTGCACATTAAACAGGTGTTGGATCAGGAGGACATGGGTCCAGCATGATGGTGTTTGGGTCACTCACTGTCACAGCACCGTAAGATGAGTCAAAGTCCTCATCATCGTGAAACCTTTGATACGTTATATCCGTGTCCTCGCCGCCCCGCATGGGCTCTGGTTTGTGCAGGACCTCCTTCCTGTACAACCTGTAGGCCAGGATGAAAACGCCGGCCTCGGCTGCTTGGAACAAGGCGTACAGCAGAGGGAACATGTACATCCCTCCCATCAGCTGAGGGGGGAAGGCCAGCTTCAGGATGGCCGTGCACAGCTGCACGTTCTGGCACCCAGTCTCCAAAGAGACTGACCTGCGGCTGTTGGGCGGCAGGTCGAAGAGCACGGCCAGGCCGTAACCTGCGGCGTAGCCGCACAGGGGCATCAGGACGGCCACCACGTAGACAGACGGCGGGATGGTGGACAGCAGCGCCGGCCCCAGCATCGCTCCAGTCAGGATGAAGAGCATTATGAGGGTGACGAGCAGGGACCACAGGGAGGCCTGGAAAGACACAGTAATTCAGGATGAAGGTGATTTTCTGTACGTGTGGCAGCTGTCTATCTATAAGAAGACACCTTTTGTCTGTGTGATGTCCTGAATGAGGCATCCTTTCTTTGCTCTGTTTGAGGTTTCTCCCACTATTTGTTCCTGTTTAGGGGCTTTTTGTGTTTTTCTTTATCTGAACTAAGGAGCATAAATGATAAGCATGTCATATGTTGTCAAGATTAAGGGTTAAGAGTTTGATTTTATAGTTAAAACTGACCTTACATTGACGACGTTTTAGGGCTGGACACCACCGCCCAAAGTCACTGTCTATTGAAGTGACGTGTCCCTCCCTCCTGTGAGGCTTTTATCAGAAATGAGAGGGAGGAGCTCTTCCTGACACAGTCCTTCCTCTGATGTCACTGTTCCTACGGTCAGCATCCCCCTCTTATTGTGACAGGCACAGAAAATTACGCAGTGCGCTTTTAAACAAAGGTGGTCCTTAACTAACATATTCAGAGCCCAAGTGACGCCAAACTACTCGGATAGCAAATTGCTCTGAAATTACCTTTAAAACAATGTCGGCCACACGCGTATAGCGGTATCTCAGCATAACTCCTAAACCGATGGGGATGAGAGTGCTGCACAGGGTCAGGATGATGGCCCCGAAGGGCATGAGGTTGACCACAGGTGTGTTGATCCAGGCCCGGCTGTAGATCCACAGACACAGCGGCATCAGGACGAGCGCCAGCAGAGTGGACGATATGGTCATGATGATGCTGGGGAGAGCAGAGACGCGTCTTTAGAGCATACTGTATCTCACTAACGGAAGCGTGCACAAATTTCGTCGAGAGTAAAGTCGCCCTACTTTACGCTGTGCGTAATCTGCCGAGTAACAAGCAAAAGCGACAGTTCGGCCGAACAATTCCATTTACAGCGTTTTAATTACAACCGCAGCCGATAACCGTCTCGATTTTTTTTTCTAGATGAGTACAGATGCTCTACCTTAGATTCATCTCTCCGTGCACCAACAGAGACATGATATTTGATAGGTTTCCTCCCGGACAGCAGCCACAGAGGAGAACAGCCATCGCCGCCACATCGTTCAGAGAGAAGGCTAAAGCCAACAGAAAGGCCACCAAGGGCATGATAACAAACTGACACACCAGTGCCAGCAGCACCCCGATGGGTCTGCGGATATGCTCACCAAGCTGGCTAACCTCCACCGTGCAGCCCAGCCCCAGCATGGTGAAACACAGTACAAGTCCCACAAATACATTGATTCCGTGACTAAGCGGGGAATCCCAGAAGGCACATAAAATGTGTTTGTATTGCAAAAAAGGTCATGGTATAGTATCTCATAAAAACAAAAAAAACGCCATACTATAGCATGTCGAAAAATGTCAAAAATGTCAAAAAATAAAAAGTCCAGAAAATACCAAAAAACATTAGAATATACTGTTTTATAAAGACGAGATAGCATAAAATGTGTTTGTATTGCAAAAGGTCAAGGTAATGAAATAGAATGTTATAAAATTGTAAAAAAAAAAACAAAAACAAAAAAAAAAACCAAAAAATATAGTATAGTATGTCGAAAAAATGTCAAAAATGTCAAAAAATTAAAAAGTCCAGAAAATACCAAAAAACATGAGAATATACTGTTTTATAAAAACGAGATAGCATAAAATGTGTTTGTATTGCAAAAAAGGTCATGTTTAAAATGTCATAAAATTGTCAAAAAAACAAAAAAAAAAAAAAAAAAAAAAGTCATAATACTATAGTATAGTATGTCGAAAAATGTCAAAAATGTCAAAAAATAAAAAGTCCAGAAAATACCAAAAAACATGAGAATATACTGTTTTATAAAACTAGATAGCATAAAATGTGTTTGTATTGCAAAAAAGGTCATGAAAAAGAATGTCATAAAATTGTTTAAAAAAAACAAAACTAAAATGCCATAGTATAGTATGTCGAAAAATGTCAAAAATGTCAAAAAATAAAAAGTCCAGAAAATACCAAAAAACATTAGAATATACTGTTTTATAAAACTAGATAGCATAAAATGTGTTTGTATTGCAAAAAAGTCATGAAAAAAATATGTCATAAAATCTCAAAAAAAAAAAAAAAAAAAAATGCTATATAGTATATGTATGTCAAAATGTCAAAAATGTCAAAAAAATAAAAAGTCCAGAAAATACCAAAAAACATTAGAATATAGTGTTTTATAAAGACGAGATAGCATAAAATGTGTTTGTATTGCAAAAAAGGTCATGAAATAGAATGTTATAAAATTGTAAAAAAAAAAAAAAAAAACAAAAGAAAAACCAAAACGCCATAGTATAGTATGTCGAAAAATGTCAAAAATGTCAAAAAATAAAAAGTCCAGAAAATACCAAAAAACATGAGAATATACTGTTACATAAGTACAAGATAGCATAAAATGTCTTTTTATTGCAAAAAAGTCATAGTTTAAAATATCATAAAATTGTAAAAAAAAAAAAAAAAAAAAACAAAAAAAAAAAAAACACCATAGTGTAGTATGTCGAAAAATTTCAAAAATGTCAAAAAATAAAAAGTCCAGAAAATACCAAAAAACATGAGAATATACTGTTTTATAAATACTAGATAGCATAAAATGTGTTTGTATTGCAAAAAGGTCATTGTATACTATGTCATAAAATCGTTAAAAAAACAAAAAAAAACGCCATAGTATAGTATGTCGAAAAATGTCAAAAATGTCAAAAAATAAAAAAGTCCAGAAAATACCAAAAAACATTGGGGTATACTGTTTTATAAAACTACATAGCATAAAATGTGTTTGTATTGCAAAAAAGGTCATGAAAAAGAATGTCATAAAATTGTTTAAAAAAAACAAAACTAAAATGCCATAGTATAGTATGTCGAAAAATGTCAAAAATGTCAAAAAAATAAAAAGTCCAGAAAATACCAAAAAACATTAGAATATAGTGTTTTATAAAGACGAGATAGCATAAAATGTGT